>CM051466.1:3462500-4662500 GCA_028015225.1 Carex myosuroides
TCATATCACTAATTAATAACCAGTACAACTGATATCAAATTTTATTGTCTATCTTTCGGCGATGATTCCAACTCGAAACCAAATAAGCCGCTTTTCCTGCTTTGAATGTACCCCTTTTTGAGTTGTGAGAAAAGACAGAACGATCAGTCTGTTCATTCATTCATTTCATGGCATCATGAAATCCAGTACAAGCGCCTTCACATCACATCCTCTGATAATTAAATTCATTCACCGACCAAAAGCAGAAGCTTTCTCAGCAGGGTGCCAGATTCAAGTGCCCCAATTACATCAAAATAGCCAAACCTAACCGTTTCAATGCTTTCGAGGAAAAATGCTTATACTTTACCAAATTTTCATAACTTCTTATGGAGATTTTTTTTATTCATAAAAATTATTAAAAAATAATAGTGAAAAAAGAAAGAGTACTTCATTTGTTATATACATAAAAAGATTGAAGTCATTGTTTCCGATTCAAACTTTTTGATCGAAAACAACGATACCGATCCAATACGTAATTTTTTTTTCTCCAGTTTTATAAGATTTCTATAAAAAGTTATGAATTACGATGGATAGAGGAATATCTTCCAAACTTTCTATTTCTCTATCTCTTTTTTATTAGTTATATGAATAAAAAAAATTTCCTTCTTATGGTGTATGATTTTTGTAAATACAACACAAAAATATTGATATTATAATTGATAGAATGCTACTTAACTACACCCCCATCACATCACGTGTTCTCATTTGATTTCAAAGAGAACCTCCATCTCATTTCAGATTGCCTCCTCTTCTCTCTCCCAATACATAAACAAAACAATGCAGAGGTGGGGCGCTGTCCCACCGTGACACGTCAGACTCCGGCCATGTCGCTGGCCTACGCCACCAGAGAGCAACTCTTCTCCACTCTATGCTTGGTTTTGCTACTTGTTGCGAGCTTCTCTCTCTGTGCAGTGACTCGTCAGATCTCCAGCCACGACCAAACTTCACTTCCCTTACTAGGAAAGAGGCCCATCCCACCTGATCCTTCGCATCCTGTTGCGACCAAAAGTTTTCAAAATAACAAGCGTCTCATCCCTAGCTGCCCTGATCTCCTTCACAATCGGTAATCTTCAACTATCGTTGTAAATCCCTCGCATCAAAATGCGATCGAGCTGCATCTCGATGGAAATTGTTGTATGCTGTGGGGTGATCTGGACTGTGTGTCTCAGATCGGACGGTCTGTATAGGTTTTTTAGTTGTCACTTCAATCTTGTAATGAAGTTTGATCTAAAGACCTCACAGTGGATTGATCTGTTATTTTGTTATTTTTTGGGGGTAATGTGAATATAGTCGATTAGAAAGTATATGTCTTGTAGGCTTTGTATGGGTAGAATCTCTTGTAAGATTTAAGTGTGATTGTTTTAGAGGAGATTCTTTTGATACAGAGCTCTATTTTTTGGTTAATTTGTTGATCGCTGTTATTTTCTACTGATTTTTATTTGTGATGAAAGAAGCGCAGTTTTATAATTCAATCTTAATAATAAATCCCAAATCGTTCTTGAATTCATTTTTTCTGACTAGTTATATAATCATACAAGTAACTTTTTTTAATTTTCTGAATAATACCACTAGGAAAATATTGTATAAAAGAGGGAAAATTAGCTTCTAACACCCTCCAAATTTTTGTAATAAATATTAAAAAGAAGAGCATCTTGCAACACAGCAAACATATTATTATTATTATAATAATAATAATAAAATATAATTAGTAAAATAAATTGCAACTTATCATCAACCTGTTACAAAATTATTAACCCCTTAATTGTAGGTAAATAATACAGTTTCAAGTGAGAAGCCATGCAATCCAGTCAACTCAGTCAAAATAATGAGACTTTACAGGAATGCTTTTCAAGTTTCATCTTTTCATTTTCCTTGATATTATAAATGGATCTAAAGCTGAGCCAGTAGATATCATCCGATCGCAGAGATTACTGGAAACTGTTTGTTCACTGATAAGTTTCTACGATTTTCTACTGAAGACTCCCCATATTCCAATCCATACCCGTGAACCAACCACGTCAGCTCATATGTAGAATAATGTGAAGTTATGAAACAAATTTGTTTGAACTGTTTTCGACAGGACTGAAGGGAATTCAGAGCTAGGTGATGTCATTCTTCGATGAGTTGGGAACTTGGGATTAAAAGCTGGACGGACCTTTCTGCAAAGAGGACAAATTCAGCTTTCTTTTTAATAGGCAAATCACCAAATCCAGATCTTTTGTCACTGTCACGGAATAGTCATCCGTACAGCACCCCACGAGTAAAGCAATTGGCCGTTTGAGGGGACCTACTGGGAATCATTTTTTTTTTCTTTTGCATTAACAAATTGAAGCGGGTAAAATTTGGCAGGATTGGCAGTGCCTCTTGTATTATACTATTATATATTTATTGATAATATTGTACAGCCCGTGTTTGGTTAGATCATCTACAGTTTGCATAGTATAAATGCTGATATGGTGTCCATGTACTTCCAATTACCAGTACAGTAACATGTAAAATCAGTTTCTATTGAATTAATACCAAAATTTCTATACAGTGTCGTCTGTCAATTATTAATATTTCATGTTTCTAAAACAAGGGTCATGCTTGTTCTAGCCAAATTAAAAACGCTTAGGGTCTGTTCGGTGCAATAAAGGAATGGGCGTGGGTACAGAGATTGAACTAAATTTTACTGTACGTGTGAGGAAAAAAAATTCAATCAGAGTGAATTTTTTTTTCCCACAGGCACAGTAATGTGCCGAACAGGCCTTTATACATTCGATCGGTTGTTTGACAACGATAACAAGAATAAAATCGCTTAATTCCAACTTATCTAGAATGTTAATCAAAACTTAAAATTTACATACGTAGTGAATTATTACAGTGATGTTTATTAAAAGAACGGTATTGATTTTCAAAAAAGAAAAAAAAAGATAAATAACATAACTATACATTCATAGTCATTGGTGTTTTGCTTAATTGGATATATGCTGATTTTGTCATTCTGCTTTAGTTATATGCTTTGTTATGCTGTAGATGCTGGATTAGCTAAGTAATATTGTACTTTGTAATATGTAGTTGCTTGTTCTAAGACAAAATTGGTACCACTAGTACCAGTACTTATTAAACAATGTAAGGTTTTGTTTTGTGAAATCGATGAAGTAGTCCATTATTATCAAAAAAAAAATATATATATATATACATTCATAGTCATTTATATTTCAGTAACGCATGCATGCACTAAGCAGCGCATTTACGTTCTCATCATAATTTATTAAAAAATATGACAAGTGTACATGCTCATACTTAAAGAGAAAAAAACAAATGATTAATTTATTGTTGTTCCCCCATTTGCAAAAGTAATTGAAATAGATGCTATCTTTATGAAAAAAATTATCAAACTTTAGTGGGTCATTTGATTTGTTAATTCGGAGTTTTATCAAATTAATAATTATTCATTTAATTTTACAAATAATAAAGTCCTTTAATTAGTTTTATCTACTAATTAAATTATTAATTTTGTCGGCATACATGGAGTATTTAGTTTGGAGTGAGGCTATGGTGCTATGCATAGCACGGATGGCTAGTGTACTACGGCTCAATATGGTACTTTTTAAAATCTTAACGGTCGATCCGAACCGTTCAATGTGATATTGAGCCGTAGTACATATTCATATTTAAAATCTTAACGGTCGATCCGAACCGTTCAATTTAGTTTGCAAGTACATATTCATATGGATATCACATTGAACGGTTCGGATCGACCGTTAGGATTTTAAAAAGTACCATATTGAGCCGTAGTACACTAGCCATCCGTGCTATGCATAGCACCATAGCCTCACTCTTTAGCTTGCATTTAATGTGAACTTAATTATTCTTTAATTTAATAATAGCTTAATATAAATTAAACTTTGTAGAAATTAAATACAATAGTTGTCATAGAAATAATAAAAGTTAACTTAGCTCATTATCTTTTCTAAATTTAATTAAAAATTATCAAGTTGGATGACAAATTAGAACTAAAAGTCCAAGGTAAATTTAACAATTAACATTCAACAAATGAGAATTCATAATTTGCCAACATAAAAATTAAAAAAATATTATTTTACAAAAAAGTTGCTAATCATATGACATTTTAATATTTTAAAAAATTGTTAGGGTAAATAAAGTTAAAATAAAAAATCCAACACAGATGCTCTAAATTTAAACAATCAAAGATAACGTTTCTGAAGGAAAAAAAAAAAAAAAAGGGCACAGTGAACTGTTAAAATTCACCAATAATCTCATAAAATTCAGAACTGTTAAAAAAAAATACTGACAAATCAATGTAGAGAATCCCAAGTAACTGAGGCTATAATTATATACTGCCCTGATCCCTGATCCCTGATCCCTGAGCGCCTGAAAGGAGGTTAAATTACTGCACGAAATGGACGCGGTGCAGGAGGTTATCTTGAAGACCGAGTCTCCATTTGTCGCCTAGCTGTTTGGACCGGAATCTCCTTAATCTATTCATGAAATAAATATCAATGTAGCTTTTTTTTGTATTATATATCTGCTTCTAAATTTCAACTATTTCTGTCTTTTCTAGTAATGAAAAAGTTAACTGTTTGTCATTATGGCCGTGTCTTTAGTGCAACAAGACACGTCTAGACCGCTGCTGCCTCCACTTTTCCTGTGATTTACTCAGGAAATTTTTGGATGTTACCATTTTTAACCGTATTATCATCCAAATAGTATATATCGTACAAAGATATCGTTGATATAATATTTTAATAGCCGTTCTTGTGTAAAGATTTTAGATAGGGAGACAGAAGAGAGCTTACTTGAAATTCAAATAAAATAATTCTAAGCGGCGGAATTCAAATTTCACAGGTTCAAAATTGAGTAATTATTATTACAGTGTAATTTTCTTTTACGAGGAGATGAAAATTATTAGTATTTAAAAAAAATATAATGTATAATTAATAAAATTGTTAATTTCGAAGACTTAATCATCCAGCCCTCCTAAATCAGCTTCAGCCTAATTCTATGATTTTCTTTTTTTGCATTTCGCGGAAGATCAATTCTATACAATTCAGCCTAATAGTGTGTAAATGATGCTAAGTCTTCCTATAAACTGAAAATTAAATGTGTAATTTGGTTCATTAAATTTTTAAATTTTTTTCTTCTATCCGATTTTTTCTTCTAGCCAACTATGCTGTGCCTATTCTTAAAAAAAAAAATTAATTAAATTTAAGTACCAGCCAGAAAATAGCCGGTACTATTACAAAAAAAAAAAAATTTGAGTACCGGCTATTTTTCTACCGGTACTGAATTAAATTGAATACCGGCTAAAAAATAATCGGTACGAATATTTTTATAACTTCGGAGCGGAATTGGATTTATTAATTAATTTCTATTTAACTTTGGATATTAATAGAAATGTCAGGCACGAACTAACCACCTACCCCGAGTTGTCTTTGTTATGCATTTCAACACAACCCTTCCCTTTCCCAAAAGAAAATTTCGATTTTTGATGGTTGATTTTATAACCAGTGGGAGTTGATATATATATACAAAAATTTATTTCTGAACCATCATTATCTCAATTGAGTATTGGACCCTTGCTAACATGAGTCAATATGTTTGACCGAACAAGATGGTTATCATAATTTATCTAAGGTACCAAATTTAATTAATAGGTTCCGGTCAATGAATAGTTGAATACCCAACCAAACGCCTTTAAAAAAATGAGTGAGTCTATGGTACTATGCATAGCACGAATTAGTCCATACTACGGAGTTATATTTTCATTTTAAAAATCTTAATGGTCGATCCGAACCGTTCAACGTGATCTCCACATGAATATGTACTTGCAGACTAAATTTTATATTTTTTCGAACTTTTTTACTATATTTTAAGATAGGTAGAAAATCACCTGATCTGAAAATTCTGGACCATCCAAAAACAGTGATTTTCTATCTATCTAAAAAAATAGTAAACAAATTCTAATAAATAAAAAAAATTTAACTCACAAGTATATTCTCATATGAAAATCATGTTAAACGGTTCAGATCAACCGTTAGAATTTTAAAAAAGAAAATATTAATCCGTAATACGGACCAATCCATGCTATTCATAGTACCATAGACTCACTCTTAAAAAAATATTTATTGGTTATTAAACCTACAGCTTAGCTTTTGTTCTATAAAGTGCATGGTGCTTCCAGTTTCTCTTAGGCTTTGAAAAGCATCCTTACAATTAAAACCTCCATCTCTGTACCCAGCAAAGATATTGAAATTAGGACATGTTCGGCTGCCGCTGTTCCCGTAGGAAAAAAAAATTCACTCAGATTGAATTTTTTTTTTCCCACGCGCACAGTGTTTCGGCCACTCAAATTGAATCCAAACCCAAACCCATTCCTATTCCCGTTTGGCAGCCGAACAGGCCCTTATGGAACCCTTTTTTTTTTTTTTTTTTTAACCCTGATCGTTTTTAGATCGAAATAGGTTCTTTGAATTATATTATTTTATCAGTTCAATAGATATTCATATAGACTATAGTATACATATTATTTTTTCAAATAAATTTAGTTATATTTGAACTCTCGTCTCTTGAATTTTGTTTTATTCAACACAATATTTTCTTGACTTGAAAGTCCGAACTGGGCCTTTCAAGTGCCTTCTTCAGATCTTATATGCAATTGGGAATCATCGTTGGGCTGTTATTAGGCCTTTATTGGACCTTCTAATTCATCGCCTAATCATCTACACACAATTTATTTATTTTTCTTCTTTGAATAAAATTCTTGCTCCGAATTGTTGATTTTTCTTATATAATCGAAATGTAAAGGCAGCAAATAGTGGGGGCGATGAAGCACATTAAAAAAATGGGGGTCAATTGATATATATTTTTTTTTTCTAAATATCATTAAATACTATATATTTTAAAATATATTAGATGAAAATATACAACATTTCATTCCAATATCGTTTTATAAATGTTTTATGATATATATAGCTGCTGTGTACATTTAATTTTTTTTTAGTACATTTTGATATATTTAAAAATAGAAGAAACACTCGACATTTTTTTATTTTTACTACGTTGACAATACAAAAAATAAAGCTTAAAATTTGAAATTCAACATTATACACATTATATAAATTTTGCACATATTGTGTGTAAAAATGATGAGTTGGTGTGTGTTTTACCGTACATCAAGTGAATTGAAAATTTGACGGTCCGAAACTAAAGTTCATTGATGCATCATCAAACAATGTTTAAATTGTATGAAATTTCATTGTTATGGTGCTATCATAGGTATGAGAACAGCTTGGGTCCAATGCCCAATTTGAGTCCGATGAGTTTAGGGACCGTCCGATTCACTTTAAGATTCATGCGCACGAATTTTAAAGTAGATGCGAAAGTTGCGAGCGCGAATCTTCAAGCAAATTAGACGGTCATCAAACCCATCGAACTCACTTTGAGTCCGATGAACATCGGACCCAAATTGGTTCCCATAGGTATATCCAGCATGTCATAAACTACTATGACATGCCGGATTGCTAGCTGAGATCAAGAACTATATATGTGCACAGAAATTTTGTACTATGTATTTTACATTTTTACAATAGCAAGGCAACTCATTTTTTCATATGGCACATGTTTTGGGAACATCTTGTTCAGTCATATTTCTTTTATAAGATGTTAGCATAGTTTTTTATAAGATGTTAGCATATTTCAGTTTATACATAAACTATGCTAACATCTTGTTCAGTCATATTTTTTTAAGATGTTAGCATAGTTTTATGTATAAACTGAAACTCAAACAATCCATCTCTTTCTTTTATAATGCTTTTAGGTATCAGATTTAATATATAAGTCCCGGTCGTGAATACCCCAAACACCTTTATAAATATACTCAAATGGCGAAATTTTATTGGTAAGTGAACTCATTTTCTAACATATATTTTCATTTTCGGAACAAAATCCAAAACACAGCCCTAGTGTACATAAAAAACATTTTTCATAACAATTAACCTACGACTACATGAATTGCTAATGCTTGTAGGAA
Source organism: Carex myosuroides (assembly GCA_028015225.1). Lineage (NCBI taxonomy): Eukaryota > Viridiplantae > Streptophyta > Magnoliopsida > Poales > Cyperaceae > Carex > Carex myosuroides. The sequence continues at coordinate 3,470,575 of CM051466.1, forward strand.
TTTGTGATATGGATTGCTCATTTGTATTATAGAAATTTTAAACAAGAAATTTTGAGTCGGATATATATCCTTTCTTTATATTTTTCAAACAAATTTTGTTATATTTGAACTCTTGTATGAAAATTGTAAACTTTTTTTTGTTCAATACAATATTCTTTTGACATGCTCTGAAATTGTTATAGCAGACGAAATCAAGTAATCATTACTTTTGGATTCTCACCAAAATGAGAGTAAGGGAATAGTAGAGCTACCCAATTTCTTTATTGATTTAAAGAATGTGTAATAACTAGAGCAGCCTTAAAAATTATAATCAGTGGCTATATAACTGTTAAATTCCAAGAATAAGTTTTTGATCTAGTGGCAAAGGCAATGCTCTATGTGTGAGAGGTTGTAGGTTCGAAATCCAAAAAGGACAATCCTTTGTGGATATTAAAAAGTTAGATGACTTAACTTCCAACCTTTACTCAAAAATATGTATATATGAGGAGGGATCAAGTTTTATATATATATATATATATATATATATATATATATATATATATATATATATATATATATATATATATATATATATATATATATATATATATATATATATAGAGAGAGAGAGAGAGAGAGAGAGAGAGAGTTGGGCTATGATGCATTGCAATGTATAGTTCCTCTTGTACATTGGACAATAAATTGTTGGTTTTTATTTTCAAATAACCGATCCAAACCGTTCCATTTGATATCAATATTAAAATGTACTTGGAAACCAAATTTTACATTTTTTTGAAATTGTTTGCTATTTTTTTAGAATTTTTTAAAATCATTGTTTCTCTATGGTTCAGAAATTTCTGAAAAACAACGATTTAAAAAAATTCTAAAAAATAGTGTAAAAATTCAAAAAAAATATAAATTTGGTCTTCAAGGACATTTTAATATGGAGAACATGCTGAGCCCTTTAGATCGACTGTTTGAACTTCAATCCAATGATTTATAGCTCAATGCACAAGAGGGGCTATACATTGTAATACACCATAGCCCAACTCTATCTATATATTTATATATATATATATATATATATATATATATATATATAGAGAGAGAGAGAGAGAGAGAGAGAGAGCGAGAGAGAGAGAGAGAGATGGGCTATTGTGCTTTGCAAAGTAAATGGGGGGGTTTACTTCGGGTCATATTTTCATTTTTGAAAATCCAAACAACCGATCCGAACCGTTCAACATGTTCTAAATATTAAAATGTGCTTGCAGACTAAATTTTATATTTTTTTGGAATTTTTTTACTATTTATTAAGTTACTTTGAAAATCGCTGATCCACTATGAACAGTAAAAAACAGTAAAATTTTCTGGACCACCGGATCAGCGATTTTCAAAGTGGCTTAATAAATAATAAAAAATTCCAAAAAATGTAAAATTTACTTTGCAAGCACATTTCAATATTTAGAACATGTTGAACGGTTCAGATCGGTCGTTTGGATTTTCAAAAATGAAAATATGACCCGAAGTAAACTCCCCCATTTACTTTGCAAAGCACAATAGCCCATCTCTCTCTCTCTCTCTCTATATATATATATATATATATATACACACACACACACATATATATAGGACAGTGCTACGGCTCACTTTTTGAGTTTTCAAAATCCTAACGGTCGATCCAAGCCGTTCAACATGATCTCCATATGACTATGTACTTGCAAACCAAATTTTACATTTTTTTAGAATTTTTTTACTATTTATTAAGCCACTTTGAAAAAATACTAATTTGTACACAACAGTAAAATCTGCTGGACCATTGGATCAGCGACTTTCAAAGTGGCTTAATAAATAGTAAAAAAATTCTAAAAAATGTAAAATTTGGTTTGCAAGTACATATTCATATGGAGATCATGTTGAACGGTTCGGATCGACCGTTAGAATTTTGAAAACTAAAAAAGTGAGCCGTAGCACGGAGAGGCCCTTATATCGCGTAGCATATTAGCCAGATCCCATATATATATAGAGTTGGGCTATGGTGCATTGCAATGTATAGCCCCTCTTGTGCATTGGACTATAAACCGTTAGATTCGAAGTTCAAACAGTCGATCTAAAGGGCTTAGTATGTTCTCCATATTAAAATATGCTTGGAGACCAAATTTTATATTTTTTGAAATTTTTTTACTATTTTTTTAGAATTTTTAAAAATCGTTGTTTTTCAGAAATTTCTGAACCATAGAAAAACAGTTATTTTCCAAAATTCTAAAAAATAGCAAACAATTTCCAAAAAATGTAAAATTTGGTCTCCAAGCACATTTTAATATGGATATCGAATTGAACGGTTTGGATCGGTTGTTTGAAAATCAAAACCAACAATTTATAGTCCAATGTACAAGAGGGGCTATACATTGCAATGCACCATAGCCCAACTCTATATATATACATATATATATACACACACATATACACACATATATATATACACATATACACACATATACATATACATATACACATATACACACACATATATATACATATATATAGAGTATGGCTAAGTTGCTGCTGGCAGCATTTCGGCCAGCTGCTGCCGGGGCTATATTTAGCCATACGATGTTCAAACAACAAATCCAAACAGTTAGATGTGATCTCTATACTAAAATCTACTTGGAGACCAAATTTTACATTTTTTGGAATTTATTTACTATTTATTAAGCCACTTTGAAAATTATTGATCTGGGTGAACAGTAAAAACAGTCTGGACCATATGATCTGGAATTTTCAAAGTGGCTTAATAAATAGTAAATAAATTCCAAAAAATGTAAAATTTGATCTCCAAGTAGATTTAATATAGAGATCACATCTAACGGTTTGGATTTGTTGTTTGAACATCGTATGGCTAAATATAGCCCCGACAGCAGCTGGCCGAAATGCTGCCAGCAGCAAATTAGCCATACTCCATACACACACACACACACACACACACACACACACACACACACATATATATAACTGTTAAATTCCCAACAACATTGCTACATCCATGAAACTTGAATTACCGGTAAATTTTCTTTTATTTTAGTGAAAATATAATAGTTACTTAAAAAAAAAAAGTTAACATTTATAATGACTGTTCATAGTAACTGATATCAGAAAATATTAACCGCAATTTAAAATTTATGCAATAAAACAATAATTAAACTATGGTCCATTTCTCATTGAAAATAAAACAATATTTTTTTCTGCCATTGTGAACTTCTTTTTAAATCTAAAATGCAGTATAAATTGCCACCATTTCGTTTAGCATGATAAGCAGATCACACAAATTTGGAAAATGAAGAAAGATTAACTCAGAAATAACAGGTAGGTATTTCCACCAAGTGAACTACAATAATAAAATATATATAATGTTTTAAGTAACTCCGAATTCAATAAAACAAAGAAAGATTGTAGCACCGAATTTACACAGAGAAATTCAAATATAAAAGTTCACAAATTCATTTTGTAGTTATTAAAATTCTGATGAAATTTTTCACTTTTGGTTATTGTTTTGTAACGTCCATGGTTGTCATAATTATTTGATTTGTTGCTTTAAACCGAGCTGCAAAATTCTAAGCCCATAACCAATGACGAACCCAAGTCCGATATTCTGGGCTTGTACAACACTAAAGCAAATTGGGCTTGTACTCCAAAAATAAACTTCTCAAGAAATATATAATTGGGCTTGAGCCCGTAATCTCTAAAGCAAATTGGCAACATTGGGCTTGTGTTTTCATTTTTAGGATTATCCATGACAACCAAAGTTTTCTCAAAATCATATTCATCTAGGGGTGGCAAAAGAGCTCGTAGCTCGTGGTTCGATCGTGATTCACATCTTACTCGCTCGCTAACAGCTTGCTTGTTATTGGATCGAGCTGTTAACAAGCCAACTTACCACTAACTCGGTCTAGAATTAACGAGTTCAAGCTGGGGCCTAGCTTGCTCGCTAGCTCGACTAGGTATTAATTTGTTAATTTGTATGAATGTGTGTGCATTTTGTACTGTTCATCTCGGTCTAGCTCGGTATAAAAAGTTTGTAGAATTTATTTTCTTCTTAAAACAATATTCAACCAGACCCGACAAACCAGTTCGTCAGCTCGTGACGATTTCAAGCTGAGATTTCAACTCGGATCCCTAAAGTCAGCTTGCTTGTGACTCGGACAAGCCAACTCGTGACGAGTTCAAGCTGGACCTAACTCATGACGAGCCAACTCGTTGCCACTCCTATATTCATCCAAGCCAAGAGTTGGGTCTCATTTTTGTAAACCCTCATTTTTTTTCTGATATTATTATTATTATTATTTTATTTTATTTTACCAAATTTTCCTGTAGGCTTTCACAATCATAAAAAGTCAGATTACATTGATAACATATTAAATTCCCCATATTTTTAAGATTGTATAAACAAAAGTATAAATAGTATATTTATTTGACACTCAACACTTTATATGAGTGATCTAAGACAACCTCCATATTCTATTTGGGAAAAGCCAAACTAGTATATTTTTTTTGTTGTATATATATGGACTCTCTAATTTCACAATTTCAGCTCAATTTAGAAGTCATAATTGCACAGTTTTTTTTTTTTTTGAAAGTGTCTATCTCTACTAACAGTTCATAATGTTTGCAAAATGAATTATGCTGCAATAATCCGAAAAAATGATGCCGTAATGGCTTAAAGTCTTATAATATATTATTTATCATTGAATTTCATAGCCGTAGTTAGGTCCTCTAAAATTATGTTATTTTGTTGAAATTTGTGCACAAAAGAATTATTTATTTGTTCGAGGTATTTTTGTTTCGTGTTTCTCATCAAAACTTAGATTGCGATGTTTACATTTCCAAGTTTATAATAACTTTTTTCTTAATATAAGATTTTGACTTGAAATTTTGTGGGAATTAAATAATTAAAAATAATATATAGTAATTATGACAAGATCAGTTACTCTAGTACCATGTGGACCCTACATTTATAGGAACTAGAGTTAGAGATATATAGTATTTTCCAGTGTTCTAAATAGCGCGCTGTAGCGTTTTTGGACCCTAAACGCTAAGCTATGGCATGAAAATACGCTAATTGCGCTACGGCCGCTATAGCGGTAATAGCGGTCCGCTATAGCGTGTAGCGCGCTATTTGCGCGCTATGCATATTGGGTTTTTTTAGACAATTTATATGGGCTTAAATAAAGATCCATAAAATTTATTTTGTATAGAAAAAAAAATATAATGAATTATGATGCTTAAGATATTTTGTATAGAAAAAGATCGATAGTTTATGATATTAATATGGATATTTTGAACCATGGACTTTTGTACTAGTTCAATATGAATATTATAATTTCTTAATTAATTTGGTGTTATTTATTGTTCTATGAAACTTTAGATAATGTTAATATATAGTACAAATATATAATATAATTTTTGTAAAAAAAAAAACGCTATTTGGAATAGCTCCCGCTATAGCTACGCTATTCGCTATAGCTTTTTTTGTAGCCTTCCCGTTATGACGCTATAAACGCTATTTAAAACATTGGTATTTTCATATACTCATTATATCATTGGTTGTTATAATTGGTTGTTATACAATTATTCTTGATGGTTGTTCGTAATCTAATTTCTATTTAAATAATGTCATGTTTGTTAGTATAGTAGAAAGATTCCCAAAGAAATCAGGGGACGGCAGCTGGAAAGGAAAAGATAGACAATGTCAAAACCAAAGTAATTAATAGAAATTAAAAAAAACATGAAACATATCATTAGATGCTAATCCCACAAAACAGGAATTAATACCGCTCTTTTGGTGTAACCAAGTGGCAAGCCCACAAGAAAAAAGAATACCATCAAAAAAAAGAAAAAGGAATACCGCCGCGGCGAAACGGTGGAATATATATACAGAGGTTGGCTATTGTGCTTCCATAAGCATATGCCCACATATGCTTATAACTCATTTTTGCGTTTTCAATGTTCAAATGGTCGATCCGAACCGTGGGCATATTCTCCATATTAATATGTGCTTGGAGACCAAATTTTACATTTTTCTGAATTTTTTTACTATTTATTAAGCCACTTTGAAAATTACTGATCCGGGTGAACAGTAAAAACAGTGCAACAAAATTCTGGACCATATGATCAGCAATTTTCAAAGTGGCTTGATAAATAGTAAAAAAATTCAGAAAAATGTAAAATTTGGTTTCCAAGCACATATTAATATGGAGAATATGTCCACGGTTCGGATCGACCATTTAAACATTGGAAACGCAAAAAAGAGTTATAAGCATATGTGGGCATATGCTTATGGAAGCACAATAGCCAACCTCTATATATATATATATATATATATATATATATTTGAGGTACGGTAGAGATTTAGTCAATTAATGCATATGGTATTCTAGTTCCAAAAGGAATCTTTGATAAGGTTATTAGCAATTTGACAACTAGATATCTTTAATTAACATTAGAAAGAATGGTTTAGCTTCATACAATTTTGGAAGGTGCCAAGGTGGGCAATTAATGTTGAATAAAATAACTTTCAATTAGTATTTAAGTGTTGTTGACTTTCAATTAGACTAAACAATAGAATAAGGACTTTAGACTTCACTTATTCCGTCAAACGTGGTTTAATTGAGCTGGATTAAGATAGAATAAGCTGATTTCTAGACTAGTCTAACTTGATCTAAACTAACCCACCTCTTCAGGTGGTTCAATTTTATTGGATATAAGGCCTAAGTTTTCATTGTTTTTATTATTTTCAATCACTTTTTAAGAAATGTAAAATAAACAAATTTTTTTTTTCATTTAAACACCACAACCAAACACCACCCTAGTGTTGGGCCGATATAATTTTACACTGTTCTATATTTCTTTTTTCATTTTTGATATTTGTGAAAATTTTATTTCTTTAGTTCATGCTATTTTGATAACAAAAATATTCTAACTCATGTGTAGCGTGCTTTGTATGAATTTGTGCAATTTTAGTTTTTTTCTTTTTTGAGATAGAAATATAGAAGTCTAATAATTTGTCGAGTTGCATTTAATATTTACAAATTTTTTTATTCAAACAATTTAATGTAAAAAAAATACCGTTTAGTCGAGGAGTTTCAAATTAAGATGTGGGTTGATTCCACTAAAAGAAAAGTAAAAAACTAATTTAATTATAAAAGTTTGATTGTTTTGTGCACAACAAAGCAAACACTATTATTAATTTACTTAATTAACCTTAGCGAAATATTTTTCTAGCTCGGCAAACATTTTAATTGGTACATAATATCTGATTTTATTATTTTGCTCCTTTTTATTTTCTTTGGATAAATATATGTGGTTTTTTTTTGTTTCTTTTTTTTCTTGGGGAAATATTTGATAGGTTTAGTTGAGAAGCAACCTTGAATATAAAATATTAAATCAAATGACTACCAAGGAGAAAAATTGGAAAGGGAGATGAACCTTGTAATGGTTGCTTTTTGTGAAATAAACCCCACTCTTAATTATAATAATATTTTCTCTCTGTAGCGCATTAGGGTTAGGGATAAGCCTCCAACTTGTATGGAAAAAGAAATATATGTTATCTCTAACAATAAAATATTAACACAAGTGGGACTAACCACTGGATTCCTAGAATATAAAATATTAAATTAAATGACCTTGTAATTGTTGCTTTTTGAGAAATCAACCCAACTCGCCAATAAAGTATAATAATATTTTTCTGTCTGTCTGTTGGATTATTTATTTAATAATTACCTTATATATAGAATAACAAGAGTAGAACTAGAATGTACTTAAAACTTATTAAACTAATCGGCCATTTTAATTTCAAAATGATTGATTTCAACTTATAAATATAAGCTGTTGAAACTGATCTACTTATAATTTTCATACAAAATTTATAAAATTAAGCAGTAAAAAAAACTTAGAAATTAATTTTAATATATTCATTTCCATCATTTTTTATTGTTTAAATTTATACTGAGTTAATTCTAAAATTTATAAATTTTGACCTCTTGAAAACACCTTAGTTCAAGATTCATCATTTGATAAAGATCTAACGGTCCTAATTACACGTGACTCGCGTGTCCATGTGATGTGATTATATCTTTCGCGTGACGTGCCGTGCTGTGTCAAATTTTCTAAAAATGGTCACGATACGCAAATAATTTCGACTCAGGTGCCATGCCGTTCCGCGACTGAACCAGCTCCGTCGTGCCATTTTTCCCACTCTAATAGTCATGCATGCTGTAACAATCACAAGAGCTAGAATTTATTAAAATTTATGTACAATAAAAATAAATTATCTATAGACGAATAATATAAAAAATTACGTCTAAATTAAGTGGCTAAGTATTAATTGTCGTACGAAAGAAACTTAAAAGCAGAATAATAATATTTTAAATTTAATGTATATCCTTTTACTTGCGACAAAGAAATTTAAATTATGTATCCCAATGCATTAAAAAATTACAATTTCATTATCGCAGTGAATTTTTTTTTTACTTTTTGGAACATTATATTTCCTTTCGTAGTAAATTAGTATTATACTGAACAAAACGATTAAAAATATATTTTTATCATTCCGAATTACACAAAATTAATGTTCCGATCACACTCTTGTTCTGCACGAATCTCAACATTTTTTCCATATAATTTAAACGATTTTTTTTTTATTATTCCGAATTGTACAAATTGTCACTTTTCTCAAACGGTTTGGGTTAACATTTCCTCGCAAAATTGTTACACACTAACCCCGAACAGCTCTATTCTTGACGTTCCCATCGCACCATTGTTGAGCACGAATCTCAAAGCACCAAATGTTGTGCTCTTGAGGTCAAAACCGTCATTTCTGTGAGTTAGTTTCCTGTTGCTCTTCTTACGCGCATAATTGAAGCTCAAGACCGAATGAGCAAGCACCAGTGCTATCACACACTCCACTGGACTTATCCGGGACCCGAACCGCATTTCTCTTAGCGGATTCAAGCCCGAGCCCGAGCGTCAAATCTAGAGGTAGATCTTCGCACTCCACTGGACTTGGTTCACATTGGCTCACGTGTGAAGCTGCTTCATGTGTGCCAACAGATTCCTCACGGCCGGCCCCACGGCAATCTGGTTCTGACGAGCGGTTGCTGTGCTCGTGATCGGTTTCGGGCTTTTTGGATTTGGCCGTGCGCTTGAACCGGGTCCGGGTTGATTTGGACACCTTACGGAGCTCCGTATCCAAGCCGGTTTTGTAGACATGCCGTATACCATTTGTCGGCTGTGGGCCCGACCCGGCAGCAGCACTGTCAGAAGAAATTGACACAATGGGCGCTCCTTTGAGCACAGCATTGACAGCTGCCTGGACCATGGGCCAGTTGCCGGACCAGAGAAGACCCACCGATCCATGGATTGGATTCACGATTCGAGCACAGGCTTCATACAGCAATGATCTAAATATCTCTGGGCGGAGGTGGGTGGGGCCGGAGTTGATGAGATTGATCAGACCGGCACGGCCGTAGAACTTGGCGAGGAAGACAGTGGCGTGGGCCTGGGCTTCTGGGTTCTTGATCCACTGCAGACATGGCCGAATGCTGCAGCTCTCGCTACATCCTTTCCTTAGCACTCTGCATCCGTTGCAACTGTTCCTCATCGTTACTCAATCTATCTGTTAGCTTGTGAATTGTGAGAATGATGGGAGGGAAAGAGAGGGGACAAGGAAGGTTTTATAGGTGGTTGAGGTTGGAGAGATGAAGGAAAGAGGGGAATGCACTGCGCCGGTGGTTTTATGAAAAATGAGATACCAGGTTACGGCGCGCGGTCCCACTAATTTCCTGGTTTACTTGATACTGCCACGAAGAGCGGAGAAACGGTTTTTTGGTGGCAAATATTTTAACAGAGAAGTTTTGGCTTCATGCAGCGCATGGACTATACAATCTGGACAGAGTTTCATGGCACTAGTGTGCTGCATGTAGCCAAAACCACTCTGTTAAAATCGTTACAAAATTTTCGGTTTTGGTCATGATGTTCTCCAGTGAAAAGAACAGGAAATAAGTCCAGTCTTTTTATTTTTTTTAGTTGGATAAGAGATATATAGAGAATTTATTAGTCCTAATTTTTTTTTTGTCCCATGTCTGTATTAAATTGACGGAGAAAGATCTAGACTTCTAGTATTATAATAATTCTTTACGAATTATTCTTGGTCATGATGTAATCATAAAAAATATACTATAAAATAAACGAAACAAATAATTGCTTTAGAAACAATGAAGCTTGATTTTAGTAGTTTTCTTTGTATATTGTGAATTTCTCAATTTCAACATCTAACAAGCAGCTTCAGTTTCATATGTATATATAAAGGAACATTATGTTCTTTTACTGGACATGTCCGGTGATTTAAGCACTGGGGAGGAATAAAACTAAGTGGGATTTGGTTCCGAGAAAACAGGGTACGTGAAAATCTGATATCCCAACCCAAAGTGATAACATACGCTGGATTGGAACATTTCCCTTTTATTTGAATATGATTTATAAACCGCAGTATAAGCATTGAGGAATCAGGAATGACATGACGCCACCAGAGGCTGTATACAGCCCCCCCCCCCCCCCCCCCCCTCTCCACTTGTTTCTAAACTAATATTCAAACTTCTTTTCTGGCCCACTTGGCCCACTTTCCACTTGCTGGCTTAACCTCATCAAGAAGGGTACCGCGATAAAATCGGACGGAGGATACTGCATCAAGATCCGCATTTATTAAATTGTTCAATAGAATGTTGTTTTCTATTGGAAGGAACATCTTTTAAAGATAAATTCAATAAGCTACCGAATGTATTTTCTAGATCCATATGTGATATGTGAATTCATTCATACAATTTAAATCAAATAATTCAATTATAAATACCCATTAACAGTGTTAACTCAATTGTCCGTTAATTGCGTTAAATTTGAAAAATTGAATGGAACTTGATTTTGTAATTTGTATACAGTTAACCAAAAAAAATACAAGTGAAAAAATAAAATTTATTCCTAATTTAAATCTGCATCTTTACAGGGCATTTCTACAAACACCGCAAAATTGCTATTTCATGCGCTTAATTGGAGCTCTAGACTGAGCGAACAAGCATAAGTGCTCTCACTGCTACTTGACGGGTATATCTTGGTCGGCATAAACCGGCCCGGATTGCCGGTTTGACTAGCAGGTTGACACCCAAACCCAAGTGTCAAATCCAGACCCACATCTTCACATTCTACCACAGGTCCTGGTTCACCCTGACTCACATCTGATGCTGCATCCACCGTGTCCACCGACACCTCACGCTGTGTCCTGTCTGAAGTCGGTTCAATCGGGCCCTCATTAGACGATTTATGACTCAACTCGGGCTCGTGCGCGGTTTCGTATTCGGGTTTGATCTGGAGCCGGTGTGCGACCTTGTTCGCTTTGGCTGTGCGCTTGAACCTGGTACGCATTGTTTTGGATACAATGTGGAGCTCTGAATCAGTACCGGCTTTTGACAGATGGTGTATGTCATAAGTCGGGTGGGAAACATTAGAAGGAATCGGAACAATTGGTTGTCCTTTTAGCACGGCTTCGACAGCCGCCTCCACCATGGGCCAGCTGCCGGACCAAACAAACCCAACCAATCCATAAACCGGGTTCACAATTCGACCACATGCTTCATACATCAGTGATCTAAATATCTCTGGGCGGAGGTGATCGGGGCCGGAATTGATGAGATTTAACAGGCCAGTGCGACCGTAAAACTTGGCGAGGAAAATGGTGGCGTGAGCCTGGGATTGAGGGCTCTCGATCCACTGCAAACACGGTCGAATGCTGCAATTCTTGTCACATCCTTTTCTTAGCACTCTGCAACCATTGCAACTCATTTTCATCTTAATTTGGTTTTGATGTGATATTGTGAAGAAGAGATGGGAGAGGGAGAAAGGTTTTATGGAGAGCGGAGAAGAGAGAAAGAAATGAGGCGCCAGCGGTTTTATGAACGATAGGAAATCAGGTTTCGGCGCGCGGTCCCTTTTTGATTGGGATTTGCTTTGTGGCCTCGTGGGTTTCTGTGGTTTAGTGAAACTGCCACGAAGCGTGGAGAGGTGAATATTTTTTAGAATATTAATTCTCTCAAGTCATAGTGGAACTCGAGGATTTCTGACTTACATATTACATATATCATTACTGATGGAATACATCCAGTTCTTTTTAGACTGGAGAAGAGTGACCAAAATAGTAGGTATTGTTTCCAAAAAAACCGGGGACGTGAAGATGGAAACACCGAAAAGCGTCGAACGATTGATACTGGTTGTTTTTTGTTTGAAAATGATTTCCCAGCCACAGTGTGCGGAATTGATTGGAATTGAATTCTCCTCCCCTGAACGGTCTTCTTGTTTATTGCTAAACGACACCAATGCGAGTTTCTTTCCAGCCTGCCATGACTAATTTACAAATTAACATGAGAGTTGGTAGTATTTGGAGCTTTTTTTTATATTTAATTATAATTACAAGGTACAGATGAACTGAAAATTTTGCTTAAAAGGATTGAGAACGGCGGCGATTTTATAATTCACAAGAAACGAATAGCGATGAAACCCAACTACTCTCTCAAGTGGCTAGATTCTGAAATAAATTAAAAGGGAGAATTTCATGTATACCCCTCAAAAGCTTTGAAATTACATATTTTTCCTCTAAAATTCATAATATCATATTTGCCCTCCTAAACTTCAAAAACTCACAAATTTACCGTTTTATTGTCCTTTCTATTAAACCTCATTTTAAATTTGTAAGGGTAAATTTCGCTGGAGATCACTAAACTTCGTCATTTGTCACGAATTGGTCACTCAAATTTGATTTGTCTCTTTCCAGTCACTAAACTTTGTCATTTGTCCCAATTAAGTCACTCTATACTTTTATGTCCAAAATCTTAACGGAATATTAACATTCCGTCTAAAATATTAACGGAATATACTCATTCCGTCAAAAATACTAACGGAATGAGCATATTCTGTCCAAAATATTAACAGAATAAACATATTCCATTAGCATTTTACCCTTCATTAAAAAATATAAAATATCTAGCATATTTAAGAAAAATGTTAGTCTTCTAATTGGTCGGAAGGAAATGGGTCATTTCTCTGCTTATGACACTTACACACGCATTTACCTAAATGTCACTGTGTATTCGTTAGAAGTAGAGAAATGACCTATTTGCCCTCGAAAACTGAGCAAATCTTAAACACACACTACATATATATCTTTTTATAAAGGAAAAAATAGGCACTTTATAAAGTTAAATTTTGTTTTAATAGAAAGGAACAATACAATATGTAAATTTGTGAGTTTATGAAATTTAGAAGGGTATATATGATATTATGAATTTTAGAGGGAGAAATATGTATTTTCACAGTTTTTTTAGAGGTGTAGATGAAATTTCCCCAATTTTTAATGTGTATTATGAATTCAAGTTTCAATTGCTGCATGTAGAATGGGACTTGTAAGTCTAGTCCATCATATACAATAGAAAAAGTCAGAATTACTTGACAATTGATTAAATTGACATCTTTAACAAATATTAAAAGTAACTTGTGGTTTGAAAATCAGTAGCAAAGAATAGCAACATTAAAGGACGAATGATTTTATTTTTCATTTGGGATCGATATATAGGTTATGTGTGTTCAACTGCTGTATTTCTCCGAGGGTTTAAAATTTGCTTGACGTGAATTTTGAAGTTATAAGAAGCAATTATAATCGTGTTGAACAATCTTATAAAAAAAATGACCTCCATATTTTTTTTTAAAAACATTGCTCAATGCGACCTTTCATATTTTTAAAATTGTTAAACTGAAATTAAAATTATGATATAATAATTTATATAAATTGACTCTTATCGAAATGTGTCGAGTGTTCTTTACTTCTTTCTCTCTATATATATTTGCAATCCGAGTAGAACTAGGATGTTTCTAAGTTCATCAAGTTTTTTTGTATATTCAACTCTAAAATCTATCAGCTTCAAATGACAAATTCGAACAGTTGAAACCCACTTATCTTACAAGTATTGCGTCTACGTGCAAAAAAATTTAACTGTCAAATTAATTTAGTATAAGATCAAGCAGTCAAAATTAGAAGGTTTATAAATTAATTTTAATGAATTCATTTTTTGAACATTTTTTTTACCACTTGACTCTATATAAAATTTATTCGAAAATTTGAAATGTTTGTATGTAGAAGCATCGCTAGTAAAGTAGACGGGTTTTAACGGTTCAAATTCGTCATTTAAAATCAATCCGATAAATTTTAGATTTTAATTTACAAAAAAATTTAGTGAACTTAGGAACACCCTAGTTCTACTCTTTGCAATCCAATATTATTAGGAGTTTTGTATTTATCATATTAGAAACAACTTGCCCAGTTGCCCTCACATTTTCTTAGGACTCACCACTTATCAGCATATATGTTAAGTGGCATATAATATGGTAAATTTTGTTGGAGGTCACTAAACTTTGTCATTTGTCACGAATTAATCACTCAAGTTTGATTTGTCCATTTTTAGTCACTCAACTTTATCATTTATTCTAATCAAGTCACTCTATATTTTTCCATCCAAAATGCTAACGGAATATGCTCATTCCGTTAGTATTTTGGATGGAGTATGCTCATTCCGTTAGTATTTTGAACGGAATGAGTATATTCCGTTAATATTTTGGACGGAATGGAAATATTCCATTACGATTTTGGACGGAAAAATATAGAGTGACTTGATTAGGACAAATGACAAAGTTGAGTGACTAGAAAGGGACAAATCAAACTTCAGTGACCAATTCGTAACAAATGACAAAGTTCAGTGACCTCCAGCAAAATTTACCCTATATAATAAGAGTGAATTTATGGTACTATGCATATCACGATCTGGTCTGTTATACGGATCAATATTTTTATTTTGAAAATTATATCGGTCGATCCAAACCGTTCAACATGATTTTCATATGAATATATACTTGAAAACTAAATTTTATATTTTTTAGATTTTTTTTTTTACTATCTTTTAAGATAGGTAGAAAAATCACTGTTTTTGGATGGTCCAAAATTTTCAGATCAAGTGGTTTTCTACCTATCTTAAAAATAGTAAAAAAATTTTAAAAAATATAAAATTCGGTCTACAAGTACATATTCATATGAGGATTATGTTGAACGGTTCGAATCAACCGTTAGAATTTTAAAAACAAAAATATTAATCCGTATTACAGACCAACATGTGATATGCATAGTACGATAGACTCACTCATATAATAATAAGAATAATATTTCTAGTGTTACGTTTAATTATAATGATATACTGAATTGATGTCTTCAAAAGTATTGTTTAATTTTAAAATTTTAAAATATAACTGTGTTCTTATGAAATTAAGTAATTTAATATTTAGTTGGTCAATTATTTACATGCAGTTGGATCGGCAAAATGATGAATTTATGGTAAAGAAACATCAAACATCATTTTTTTTCTTATGTGATTTTATGGCAAAGAATCTTACCAGGGAATTTATAGTGCGTCCAAAACCCTTGTTATTACTTGCGCCGAAGTTTTTTAGTTACCACTTTAATATTTCAAAATTCTAATATTGCCACTGATTTATTAAAAATTAATATCTTGTCAAGTGCACACACTATGTTTGTTTGAGTCTGCGCACCAAAAATTTATAATTTTGCCCAGCTGAACAACTGCATGAATTTAAAAAAAAAAAGATTTGGTGAGTCTGCGAATGATGCGCAGATCTAGTTTGCACACGTCGTAACTTTTGAATTTCGCATTAAATAATGGTAAGGTGCGAATTATGAAAGTTTGAGGTGGTAACTTTTGAATTTTGCATCAAATAATAATAAAGTGTGAATTATGAAAGTTTGAGGTGGTAACTACAAAATTTCGATTACTTGCGAAGTCGGCACTCGGCAGTCTGCAATTCTCTTGACTTTAGACGTAGACCTAATACTCTAATAGCAATAACTTATTTCTTAATTATTTTTGTTAGCATCTCCCCTAGACTATGACTAGGATGGTATAAGTCATTTTCTCTGGTTTTAAGGCTCCTGGTTTTGTGGAAAACGTGCAGCGAGGTGGCCAGGCCGGTATATATATTCTAGATTTCTCGTCTCCTCTGAGTCCTCTCCCTCCCTTAACTGTGGACGGGACCGCAATACCATCTACGGTTTTCCCCTTCTTTTATTCTTTTTTATTTTACTGCTAACCCACTTGCCGCCTTCTCACGAATAATTTTGGGTAAATATTTTTTTAACACAACAGTTTTGACTTCAAGCAACGCACGGACTAAAGAATCAAAGCAGCTCTACATATGTTTTGTGCGCTGCATAAAGTGAAAACTGCTCTGTTAATATGTTTACCCATATTTTTTTAGCATAGTCTTGTCAAAACTTCCTTTCTTTGCTGCATAATATTTCAAATCTTTCAATGGAAAACTTGGCACAAATATTTGTTTCCCTTTTACATCCATATATGAAAAAAAAATGATTAAAAAGATGGATCTTTACATTATCGAAAATAGAATATGATAAACTGTTTACAAGCTACGAATTTCGTCAGCAAACAGATTAAGAATAAAAAAGCTGATATACTGATATCTAAATTCCCTAACAAAAACAGACAAAACTGCTATTTTTACTTTCACAAAATTAAAAAAAGGTGCCATTTCATCCCTATTTCCTAGCTGCCACTTGAACTAAATTATCATGCACTTAAGCGGAGCGCTAGACCCAGCGTACAAGGACCCGTGCTTTCGTCACTGCTCGCCGGCTCAGAATGATCCCGACCCGCTTCTCGTCTTGCGGTTTGAAACCCGAACCCAAGTGTCAAATCCAGACCCACATCTTCACACTCCACCACCGGTCCCGGTTCACCCTGGCTCACGTGCGAACCAGCCTCAACAGTGTCTACTGACGCCTCCCGCTGGGCCCCATCGCAGCACATTTGTTCAGAGGAGTCATGAGTCAGCTCGGGTTCATTTTCAGTCTGAGGTGAGGGAGATGGATTGCCCTTGCCCGACTTCCCGGTGCGCTTGAACCGGGTACGCGTAATCTTGTTTACCTTATGGAGCTCTGCATCAGCGCTACCGATCTTTGACACGTGTCGAATGTCGTAAGTCGGGTGTGGAACAGGCCCGGCAGCGGCAGTCTCAGAAGGGATTGAATCGATCGGTGCACCTTTTAACACGGCATCGACAGCCGCTTCGACAAGAGGCCAGCTGCCAGACCAGAGTAGCCCGACAGATCCATAAATCGGGTTCACCATTCGGCCACAGGCTTCATACAGCAACGATCTGAAAACAGCAGGGTGGAGGTGGTCAGGACCGGAATTAATGAGATTCATTAAACCGGCACGGCCGTAGAACTTGGCGAGGAAGACGGTGGCATGGCCTTGGGCTTCTGGGCTTTTGATCCACTGTAGACATGGTCGAATGCTGCAGTTCTCGCTACATCCTTTCCTTAGTACTCTGCATCCGTTACAACTCATCCTCATCGTTGGTTGTTGGTTGTTTTTGTTTCTCTTGTTGTTGGTTTAATTGGTTGTGAATTTTGAAGGGAATGGGAGGGAGAGAAAGGCGGTGAGAAGGATATATAGGTGGTTGGTTTTGGTAGTGGGGGCTACTGGTACTGAGGAGGCGCCGGTGGTTTTATGAAAATTGGAAAACCAGGTTTGGATTGGGCACAAGGGCATTCCTTTCCTTGCTAACTGCTCCGTGTCTGTGTGTCGTTACCTGGTTTACTCTTTCATGCCACGAAGAGTGGAGAAAAATATTTCCAAGATAGCCGTTCCTGCTCTCCAGTTTAGTAAAAGCAGAGTGCTATTGGTTTTGAATGAAGTTGTGATCAGTTTTTTACACTTTTTTTTTAATTAATAATGCCTTTTCTTTATGTATGAACTTAATTTTTTTGTTGTTGTTTAGATGATATAGAATCATCAATTTTATATAAAAATGTGAAGTATTAAAATATATGTTAGTTACTGGTTATATTTTTTATAAATAATAATTTAGTATTATTTTAGAAATAAATAATAAAATGACATTTATTAGATTATAGTACGTAATATAATATTGATGGATAATGTTTTCTCGTATCTAATATAAATACTGAATCTATATTTGTTTACGAGATAAATAAAATTTATTCAGTTTATTATGTTTTTAACCAATTACGACTTCTATGTCTTCTAAAGTTTAAAGTAAATATGTTGACATTACACCTTTATATTTTATTTTCTATAAATACAATGATGAGCATTCATATCACATTTAGATTAGATGAATTCTTAATATGGATAATAATTATAATAATATTTAACCGGTAGGTAAAACATCTAAATCAGTATAAAATTGATCTTTCTGTAGTAGATTTTAAACAATGATGAAATTCAGAACATGTATGAAAATAAATAATGTAAGAGAAAAATCAGTAATGCACAAATGAAATATACTGGACATTTGCTGGATTTAGAAACTGGAGGGGAAGAGAATGGAGGTAAAAGAAGTGGTGGTTCCAGCTCTTCAGAAACGATTTGGTAGATTGCTTTAGTTTGGAAAAAGATTTGTGAGCGTCAGGCCCGCAGAATGTGCTCCAAGATGCTTGTATACATCTCCCTTGGATTCTCTTATTATTATATTTCTATTATAATATCCCAAGAATCAAGGACCCCACCTATCCGTCGGTTAATCACCTGTTAATTAGTTATCTTAATCCGTCGGTTAATTACCTGTTAATTAATGGCTTCTATTAATTAATCTGTACTTCTTGAGATTATATCTGATTGAGATATTTATTGTAAAGATTTTAACAGAGCAGTTTTGGCTTCATGCAACGCACGAACTATATACAATGTTGTTTTGATTCTATAGTCTATGTGTTGTATGAAGTTAAAACTGCTCTGATAAAATCATTACCCGATATTTAGATATGAATAATAAATGACTCGGTTCGCAATTAATGCTTCTATGTTTCATAACAAAATTTCAAAACTGTAGTTACGTATTTTTATAACATTCACTAACCATATATCATAAAATACAACTTTTTTATTTATTTCACAACGATATTATTTTTTGGTAAAAAATTACAATAGTAAATGATGGAGGTCGACATTATAAATAAACATTGATGCATTTCTGAACAATTTTTTTTCTTTATTTGACCAACTTTATTATAAAATAATAATATTATACTGGTTTATGTTACTTTTCAGAATACTGAGTTTTGTAAAGAATAGAAGCAATGGGATTCAAATTTGCTCAAATTCAAAATTATGAACATTGAAATTCCTGAAATTTCGAATCCAGCCGTTGAACTGTTTTGAGATACGGGCACAGAAAAACTGGCTGTTTTGAGAAGCGTGCACAAAAAAAGTTGAACGGCTGAATTTGGAATTTCAAAAATTTCAGAGATACTGTTCACGTATCTCGAATTTCAGCTAATTTGAATCCGAAGCAATGACCAACATAAAATAATAATAATAAAAACAACCTCTGTGTTCTTTTGTGTGGAAGGAGTATTTTTATGCAAAATATAATTTTTTTTCGTGCATCCCCAAGACAAATATATAAATAGCAAAAGCAATGCTCATTTGGGTCAATTTCTCATAAGGTAAATGTTATATATTGATTAAAATAAATAAAAAATAAAATAATCCATTCATCAAAATCAATGGTTCTTCTGTGATCAACACATATAGACTTATAGTAATGATATATTTTTTCAAAGTTTGTATTCAAAATTAATTCTTAATATAACTTGATTGTAATTTTAATTTTGCAAGTTGTGTAAATGGAGGGTGTGTTATGTATTTCAATTGCTTCATTCCATTTAGATAGCAGCAGTCTGTTATTTTTTCCAAAATTTCAGGGATGAGATCAATGCGGGAAAAAGCCTCAGGCAGCGCGTGGCCGCCACGTGAATAGAGAGCGACAGCATGAATCAGCAAAAGAGAACATGGATGTTGGGAAATGAGATAAGGGACAGTGTTCTCTCCAATCACATAATTATTGCATCTGTGTGCAATTTTTTTGTTTGAGTCTAGTTGTTGAATGAATTTGGGGGAGTAAGGCTGTGATAACATACATATTATCATCATATTACGGATCTTTATTTTTAAAATTTAAACTGTTGATTTCAATCGTTCAATATACCTGGAAATCAAATTATATATTTTTTAAAAGATTTTTTTTTAAAATAGATAGAAAATTACTGATTTCGGTTCAGAATTTTTAGATAAACTGATTTGCAATCTATCAAAAAACATTTTAATTTAAAAAAAAGATAAACTTTCATATCTAAATATATTTTCGCAGAAAAATTATGTTTAAGGATTATGTTTGAACTTTCAAAATAGACAATATATTTCAATCGATAGCTGAAAAGTTGTTTTGTTTTCAATATAGTCCGGATGCATTAAATTTAGGGGTGAAAATGGAGCGAATACGGAGCGGATAGTAGTAAAATCATATCTATATTCTTTTTTAATTTTTCCGATACGGATACGGATCAGATATCAGTCAGATACAAATCCGGATCAGATCGGATATTTATTAAAATAATATTAAAAAATATCAAAGTTCATAATATTTATCTAATTTTAATAGTGAATAACAATATTTTTTCATAATATATATTAAAATATATGATATATATCTACTATTCGAATACGGATAATTAAAACATAAAACTATATATCAGTATCCATATCCACACGGATATTCGGATATCGAATATCCACGTCTAATTTTTCGAATACGGATTAAATATTATCCTTACCGTTTTCACCGCTAATTAAAATACCACCAAGTGAAAAAAATAAATCATAAAAGATTTTACTTGGAATCATTTGATTTTTCTTGGAGGTCCAAAGAGGAGGAGATATTTTATAATTTCTAGCTGGTAATTTGGTATCGCCGCATAACGTGGAAAGTGGTACCTCTGTTTCAGTTCCTGGTTTTGTGGAAATCTTACGGCCTCTTACATTGGTGCCCAAGGAGTAATGAATTGGATATGGGTCATTTTCTATGGAAAAAATAAGCCCAATTATATGATAATATTGTTGAAAAAAAAATACAATCAATTAAACAAATGAGGACCTTCATAATAAGTCACAGAGTTTTATATATCAAAGATTTGCAAATAAATAAAATAAAAATAAATTTTTATATTAAAGTTTGAGACAAATAAACTATTTTGATGTGTCAAGTGATTGAGACCATAGTCACAAGATTCGCAAATTATTTGCGAATAATTCGTTTTTTCTGTGATGACGAGCCGAACGCTGAATTATTCGGTTGACTGAATTATTCCCGAATAATTCACAAATTTTACGAACTTTTCCCTAATTTTACGAATTATTCCCGAATTATTCCTGAATTTTTCTCAGAATATTTTTTTTTGATTCCTTGTAAGACTGAGATCTCTAGTCCGGATAATTCAGAATCATTCCCAAATTATATCCGAATTATTTCCGAATCACGAAATTTTGACCTTGCCGAACTGAACCCGAATAATTCATTTGTCATTGAGACAAATATTCTCAAGAATTAGTTCCGGACATATATTTTGAATTCTTCTTAGATAGCATGGTCACGAATTGAAAGGCAACTAGTTCGAATTTTTTTGCCGAAATAAGATCATAATATTTAATATATAATTTTGATTAAATAATTATAAAAAGATACTCTTTTATCTTATTTTTTTTCTTTTCTGAAAGAAGACTAATATTGATTTAATTTATCAGTTAAAGCAATTGGGTAAACGGTCCGGTCAAGAATGATTAAAGCTTTAATTTAATACTTTAATACCCATTGAATCTTATGTTGACCGGTCAATTGTTTGTAATATAAAAGTTTTAACACTAAATTGCAATAACATTGCTTACAAATATTAAATTTATAGAAATAAGAGTCAAATTATATGATTTTTTCAAAAATCAATGGTAAAATCAGAATTTTGAAATATTGAGGTGGTAACTAAAAAAAAATGAGATCCATCAGATCTTAGTATATTGTATTGCAATACTATCTCTGCAAAGCTAAAGGCCACAGAAGATCTTAGTGAGAGAGATAGAATCTCACCATCAAAGCTCCTGGTTTTGTGGAATCCGTACCTAAGTTTTCCTGTAAACCAGGATTTGGTTTTCTGTGGACTGTGGGCACTGAAACAATACCAGCAACGGTTTTCTGTGGATTTTACTGGTACTAACCTGGCCCACACCACCTCTTTTTTCATCACTGGGCCCATCCACTGCTTCTCCAAACCTTATCTAATAAGGTTCGGTTTAGATAAGGTTTTTTGTTTGGAAAAAGAAAAACCACTTGAGAGGTATAAACTATGATTATTAAACGGTAACTAAGGCCCTAATTTGATGTAAGATTCCTCAATAAAAATTGTATTAAATAAATAAATGAATCACAAATTAAATTAAGGTGTTCTAAAATAAATTCATTTCTGTTATTACCTCTCTCCATAAAAAAAACTTTTCCAGCCGAAATTTTTATTTATAACACTTTAAAAAAATAAATAATAAAATAACTATCGTTTCTGGTCAATTCTAAATCTAACACGGCCGCAGAACACCGGAGCGGACCCATATGAGGGAGGCCGCAGAATGCCGGAGCGGACCCTGTTCTTTATATCCCGAAAATGACAGAGAAATTTCATTCCACACTCTCACACCTTCTCTCTCCTGAGTTAGCTCTCTGATCTGTAAGTTTTTTCTCTCTTCTTTTAAATTTTTTATTTTTATTTCAGTAGATTAATAATTTAATTAGAATAATTAATTTAGCAATAATTTAATTAGAATAATTAATTAGAATAATTAATTTAGTTAATTTTTAATTGTAGGTTTCTTATGTATTGAATTGGAAAAATGGCTCTTATGGTATCCATCTACACTGGTGGGGATGTTTTAACAGGTCCTAACGGGGTTTACTATAGTATTGGACCTGTTACTGTGATCCCGGTATTGTCGGGTACTGATTATTTGAGACTTAAATCAAGTATATGTCAGAATTTGGGGTTGGATCAGGGTCAGTATGACCTTAAAATTGATGCCAAAATTAGCATGCCGACTAGTTCGGCACAAACCTGGTTCCAACTATTTCCAGTTCAGAATGAGGGAGTCTGGCAGGTATTGTACAACCAAACCATGAGTTTTTCTGGGGGTGCATACAAGATAATTGACCTATATGTGGAGGTTACCAGAGCCCGGCGTTCGAACCCAGCTATGAGGTTAATCCAGGGTCGTAGTCGGGGTAACTCATCCGGCTCTAGTCCGTCCCCTGTCCAAATTGATCAACCGTCCAGTAGTCGGGCCCCAGTTCAGAGGGATCGACCCTCCCGTCGGGCCCCAGTTCAGAGGGACCAGCCTTCATCTAGTCGGACCGCTCATTGGGGTCAAACTTGTGATTCGGATGAATCCGATGAAGAAGTGGATCCGGAAATACTAGAGGCAGAGGAAAATTGGGGTCCTGTTGATCCTGAGGGTATGAGCGATTATTCTGACCAGGAAGATACCGGGCCTGTGCTCGGCAAACCAAGGACTTTCAAGATAGATCGCGGGTTTCAGCACCCGATTAATGCTTTCAACGACACATCAGGGTTTATGGAAGCCAATTCGGGTTTGTTTGGAAGTAGGGCAGAGTATGAGAATGAATTGTCCGAGGGACAAACATATGACTCAAAAGAGGAAATGAAGAGCGCAATTGCCAGGTTTCACATCCTTTGCAACAAAGAGGTAAAACCTACGCACAGTGACCGCACAAGAATGAGGTTCAAGTGCAAGGACAGTTACTGTGGGTGGTACATACTCGCAAGGGCCACCGGTTATGGAACACAATGGCGTGTCTCCAAGTGCCCAACACAACATTCATGCCACGCGGATGCGACAAGAACAGATCACGCCCAGTTGTCAGCTGCTATGGTTGCCGAGTGTATATCCGCTCACATGAGGAACGATGTCGACTTGAGTATTCAGGCTGTCCGAATTGCTGTTGCTGAAAGGTACAACGGTCAGATACTGGCGTACAACAAACTATGGCGTGGCCGTGAGTTGGCAATAGCCCGTCAATTTGGCAGTTGGGAGGGGTCGTACACTCTTGTAGTTCCATTGTTGGAGGCAATCAAAAGAAGCAACCCAGGTACTACATTGTTCCTTCAATTTTTATGTCATTTCATTATCAATAAAAAATTGAACTTATTTTTTTAAATTTATTGACAGAAACATTGTTTGAGGTGACCTCATATCCCACTGGTGAACCTGGACCATAGAATATGTGTGGCTAAGAGGAAGATGAGGAGGTACGAGCAAGGAATGCAAGCAATGGGGCAGGCATGTGACATTGCCCTCAATTGGTTGGACGGGGTGGGTAAATATTTGGATCAAGATGAGAACGAGTGCCCCAAACCATGGAAGATATTCCAAGCACTGGACGGTGGTTACCGTTGGGGCATCATGACTACAAACGGGTCCGAGTCGCTTAATAAGGTCTTCAAGTCCTCTCGTAGGCTACCGGTTGCAGCAATAATTGAAGACACATTTTACAAATGTATGACATGGTTTGCGCAAAGGAGGGCCAAAGCAGAATGGGAAGTCAGTCAAGGTCAACAATTCTCGCGTCGTGTGCATCAGGTACTTTTATTTGTAGTTCTTTCTTCATAATTTTTAATTTAATGAACTTTGTTAAAAAAATCTGACTTCTTCATTATTTTTTAATTTTTCGTAGCTGATCAACAAACGGTTCGAGAGGTCCGATAAAATGAAGACGCTGGGGGGCTTTGGAAACAACAACGAGTTCGAGGTAACCTCCACACAGGAGAGAGTTCACGCTTTCATACCTGACGATTCTGGTCGGTTTACCAAGGCCAATTACAAATACACGGTGATAATCGGGGATGATCACACGGTAACTTGCACGTGCCAGAAGCCTCAATTGGAGAGAATACCGTGCTCTCATGTTCTGTCCGTGTGTCGTCTCCGAGGCATCGACCCTGGCGTATTTGTAAGTCACTACTATCACATCCATACACTGATCAACACATGGAGCGCACAATGGCATGTCTATGGAAATCAGTCGGAATGGCCTCAACACGATGGCCCGGTCCTTGTTCCAGAGAAAAAAAAATATTACTGTGGGCAGAAGACAGCACGACAGAATTCCAATGTGGATGGACGTTCTACATAATAGGAGAAGAGGACACCAAGCCGGCCGAGATACACAAGAAAGACAAAACAGAGCTGCTCGAGCTGCACGAGATTGAGAGTTAATGTTGCTTTTTTAATTGTACTCGTAGAACTGTTGTTTATTTTCGGTTAATTAGACGTATTTGTAATTTCCGATAACATTAGCATTGTTCTATTGTATGCTTCTTTATATGGCTTTCTATTGTAATGTTTCTTTTGATCAAACAAACGACGAACAACAATTTCAGATTAAACGATATTTCAAACATAAGTAATTACACACAACTTTCAATACAAACTTTACATTTTTGATAAAATTTCCAAAACAAAATCATAATCAACTTCAGAATCAGATTAAAAAAAAAAAAAAAACAGGGGCCGCTCCGGCATAGTGCGGACCCGGGTCCGCTTCGGCATAGTGCGGCCCCATATGGGGGTCCGCTCCGGCATTCTGCGGCCTCCCTCATATGGGTCCGCTCCGGCATTCTGCGGCCGTGTTAGATTTAGAATTGACCAGAAACGATGGTTATTTTATTAATTTATTTTGTTAAAATGGTATAAATAAAAATTTCGGGTTTTCGAGTGCATTCGGCTGTGACAGATCAATAGTATCAACGCCTAAATGCTCCATAAATGCATATAATGGTTGATTGTGTTCGTATATTTTGGATTAAAATACTTTCATTTCTATATAATCAAATAAAAGAAAATGGTCTCTCCCCTTTTGTTATTTCCTCTATTGAACTACGGGCCTTAGAAGGCCTAGTTTCAATAAGAAAACAGGGCAATACTACCTTGCCTGGCCCATTACAATCCAAGACCCATTTCTTCTCATCACTATTTAATAAGTGTAAAACCATTTAACACATCCAGCAAGGCTTACAAGCCCAAAATTTCAGAAACAAATTAGCACCTCTTGTTAGAGATGCTAGACCTCTTTATGTTTTCAATAGTGGAAAAGGGGAATTCAGATCCAGTGACGTAACCCAAAAATTGGGTTTTGGATCGGACCGTCTGATTCGAATCCTTGATCATCCATCTAAAGTGGAGCGAACGCATCCCAAGCAACATATTCAAATTCCGAGGCGATCTTGAGCGACGGATTCGATTCGGACGGTCCCGATCAAAACCCAAAAATTGGATTACTTTAGGGGATCCGGACCCGGAAAAGGGGTGGTCCGATGCGAGATCGGAGCCGTTTAATTTGCAACAAAATTCCCACTAACAGCTTAAAAATTGCAATTGAACGGCTCTGACAGGACATCGGCATGTAGCCTTGACAACATCATTTCCTTCGTCATTTGCACCAACATCAAATTCTGCTCTCCTCTTCACTTGCTCTTTTGGTACTGATGCCATTTACACCAGTACTAACTCAAGTATATGATACACTAAAAATAGTATTTGTAATAGAAGTTTTAACGACTTGTAATAATTCTGAACAATTTACGTTTGCTGGGGCATAAATTTCGGATACTCTGAGGTAGATTTGTTCCCTCAATATAAACTGATTTTATACATAACCTTATGGCAAGTATAAAAAAGAAATTACATAATTAGAGGAAGAGGATAAATTATATAATATTGGTTTGCTACAGAGGTTTTCTTTGTCTTAAAATCAAATTTATATTCAGTGTTCTCAAATCTACTAGGATGTAAACCATGAATTATTAGTAGGCTCAACACAACTTATGCATGAACTACCCAATTCTTTCCTAGATCAAATTCTCTGCCTCAACTAACAAAGCACAAGCCTCTGCCTACACTGAACCAATCAAGCTTAACACAGCCTATTTAAGCATTATCATCCTGCTACAAATCATTCTCATCCTAAACCCACCACCGAAAAATGGCGAAGAACAACCGCTTCTTCGTTTCCAGCCTCCTAACCATATCACTTGTACTCCTCCTAGCAAGCATGTCGAAAATGCAAGTTACTGCTCAAAATCTCTGCTTTTCTCAGTTTGCTCTTGCCAACCAGGCATGCAGTCCCGTGGGACCCCCGATACAACGACAATTAGGTGAATTAATGGAAGGTGATGATGACAACTCAGATTCTGACGATAGCGGTTCAGAAGATGATGATGAGCATGGTTCTCATCATGATCACCACCACCACCATAGGCAACAACATCACGAGGGATTCAACCCGGAGGATACGCCATGTTGCCGTAGACTCATGGATATAGATAACGCTTGCGTGTGCCAGATATTTGCACGCTTGCCAAAGTTCGTTACCAAGCCAAAGCATGTCATGAGTCTTAGCCCGGTTGAAGGATGCGAGGTGACTTTCGAGTGCGACGGTAGCTAAATGATGGTCTCTGAATAAGTGGGTCTATTATATTACTATACTTGCTATTTATTATAGTCTGATTTCTGTGGAATTGAGTATGTTTGTTTGGTAGTTAAATTCTGTTCTATGGGGAATATTGTTGTGCTTTTGAGTTGGTTTTGGTAATTAAATGAGATAAGTACTAGTTGAAATTATATAAGCTCCTTGAAGTGTTTTACTCTGAATTAACGCATGTGTAATTCATTAATTTACTTTCTTTGAATTCAATATACTTCATCGATTATATATAAAAAGCAATTGACCTTATAGAGAAACAAACCAATTAATCAAAAGTAAACAAACAATTTGAAGTCTGATAATAATTTATAGACAACAAACCAATAATTTCAATAAAACACATTTTTATTTCTGATTAACACGCAGTTATGTACATGCTTGCTAACTTTTATCATTAATTCTTACCACTGTCTTGCTTCACAACAAGAACAGGACACTTTGCATGATGAACACAGTAATTGCTCACGCTGCCCAGAAATAACCTATTGAATTTGAGGGGAAAAAAAATAAAGAATTTAGGTTTGATTTCAAAAACTAAAACTTAATTAAAAACCTACAAGACCAACTCGTGATTCTTCTCTTTTCTGAATTATGGTCTCATATATAAATGAGTAATTTTGTTTTATAAATGACTTTTAACAATTATAAAGTTCTTAACTAACATATAGATAAATTAATATCATTAACAGATGGAAAGGGAAGATATAAATAAACAATTAACCTTTCGACAGCACCACGGCCATGGCTTCCGAGAATTAGCAACTCCACATTTCGACTCTCGGCAACTTGGCAAATCACTTCTTTGGGTTCCCCTACCTCTGTTATTGTTTCCACATCTACCTATTATTTTCCAAAACAAAAATACTAACTCAGCTGTGATCCTTTTACCAGTAACCAATACAATACACAGCCAGGTTTGATCAAACAGTATCATGGACATACCCCATGCTTAGCACAAATCTCCTTAGCCTGTTCTAGAAGTGACAATGCTGCTTGCTTCTGGTGCTCCTGCACCGACTGTATCAGCTCAGGAGCTACAATTAATTAGTCACAAACATGAGACGTGACAACTAAGATAACAAAAAGGTCAAGCAAGCACCAGGACATAACAGAGAAGATAACAGAACTGGTCAAAGCTACTGCTTTGTTTTCAATCCTTGACTTTTAGCAAGCTGATTATGTATCAGACCTAGATCAGATCCAGTACATAGATTCAGAAAAGTTGAAGAGAAAAGAGATGATACAAGGTGAGGCGCCGTAGGAGGCGGCGGCGATGTAATTGAAAGTAGTCAAGGGCTGGACGGTGATGAGGAGTAGAGGGGAGGAGAGAGAGGGCTTCAAGTTGAGGAGGGCCCACTCCAGCGCGTAGTGGCTGCACTCGTGCTCTTCTATCGCTACCATCACTCTCTTCCCGGTATTCTCTCTTGTCTCCGCCATTTTTCCTCTCTCTGATCTCTCTCTTCGTTTTCTCGTTTGTCTCTTTCTGTTTTAAATTGTCGCAGCTCGTAGCGTGGCCGCGTGGAAGTGTGGAACTTTCTAATTCAAGCACCTGCGGTAACAGAAATTTTGAGTTTACATCTTGACCGTTTGATCTGCTATGGTAAGAATATTGATGAGGACTCCTGAATTCCATCTCAGATTGGATTGGCCATGATTCTGATCGGGCGGTCCGGATCTAAACTCAAATATTTTATTACCTCAGAGGATATGCACCTCAGAAATGGGTTCGGCTTCTTTATCTTGGATCGTCTCCAATTATGTGGATTTAATTGGATCTGGATGTTTCCAGACATGAGACGTCCATTTCAGACGGTTCAAATCTCTGGCCGCTAGAAGGCTCTCTTCTCGGCCTGAGCTCTTCGATTAAGGAAAGCACGGTACGATGGATAGCAATCTAGATACGGACAAATTTAGATCATAAGATCCAAAATGAACGGTATCTAACTGTGAGAAAAATTTAGTAAATTTCTCTTCAATTGGAGAGGAGCCTAATGCACAGTCTCTCAGACATCTGAAAGCAGAGGGGTCGTTCTCTTGATAATCTTTAATGAAGAAGAGACCCACGCGGTCACGGGTCCGACTCGAGATCATATTAAATGTTTAGAATTCGGAAATAAATTTAATCAGATTTAAATTGGATATCTAAATATAATATCAGGAATACTAATATCACGTTGGATTTTTGGCACCCAACCATCTATTCGTTCAGAGAGGATCTCAGCCATCCATTCAAAAGATCTCAGCCACTCATCAAAACAGATCTCAATCTCAGCCTTTAATTAAAATAGTTTGATTTTATACATCTGTTTCATGTTGTCAAACGTGTAGAAATCTAAATTTAGTGATTTATATGCATGCTACATACAGTGACACACAGAAATTGTATCACTGAATCTCCTTTTCTCTCTTAAAGCTCCACGCGTTTTCTCTTCCCCACGCGTTTTCTCCGAATTCATAGCACCGACGGTACCGTAAAAGGGAATCTTTTGCAATTACTTGATCTGGACCGTTCTTTTTAAATTGGCACGAATCTCAAAGTCAAATAATAATGCCCCCTTCCCCACACGTCCCTCTCCTTTCTTTCTTTTTTTTGAAAGAGTCCAGCAGCAGAGGCTGCTGGATTGCAGCGTCTAGAGCATTTCTTCGATCTCTCCTCTCATTTCTTCGATCTCTCCTCTGAAAAAAATATCAGTTCTTCGATCTCTCCCCTGAAAAGAAGTTCCTCTCCGCCGTGCAAATTCAAATTGAAAAGAAGAAAGATTCTGCGCAAATTCAAATTGGGAGGACATCGGTTCTTCGATCTCTCAATGGATTTGACAGGTAATGTCCCGCCATTGCAATTTCAAATTCAACCGACTCTTTTATGTATATATATCATTCAAATTCGTTAATCTCAAATTGCAGACCTGATTTTACCCTTTCCTCAACTTGTACCAATTGAAAACCGAAGAAAAGCTGACAGTAAATGCTGGTCTGTATATGTACAGACTTCACCAGAATCCAGTACCAAAATCTGTGATTTAAGTACTTCATTATAAGTTTTCTATAGCAGCAGCTTCAGCTCAACAATTTGCACTTGGCTGCACTTAACTGATGGAACAAGATGAAGCAGCTGTTTCTGTTAACTGGTTACATCAGAATTTGAAAAATCCTGAAATAAAGGTAAGTATATGTTTCGTATTGGTAAATTTAACCATACTCGGCTTAATATGCTGTAAATGAAACATAAGAAGCTGTTCTTACTAAAATTAAATTCAAATATTAATAATGATTTTTTGTTTTCTTTTTTTCCAAAAAAATAGTGGTACATTATACCACCTGTTTCATATTTATTGAAACAACCTTTAACGACTCATGGGTAGTTATTAGTTATTCATCATAATTTAATGCTCCACATCCCAAATAATTTGAGCAACTAATTTGTGATAATAAAGATTTTGATATCAGTCGACTCATGGCTTGTTAAATTAGGTATTAGATGCTTCTTGGTATATGCCATTTGAAAATCGAGATCCATTTCAAGAATACAAGGTTCAGCAACTTGTTCTACTATTGTTCTATTTATTATTATTTTTAATTTTCTTTTGCCTTTGGAAAACTTCCATCTGTTGAAAAACCACAGAATGTCTGATAACCATGGAAATTGAAGAAACACCTTCCCTTTTATGCGCCTCTGCACAAGATTTCTGTAAAAGTCGCACCCGAGCTACCCTTTCCTTTTCCCTCTTTCAGTCAGAATACAGTACTTGAAATGGGGAAATTTTGATAGGTCTAAAAGAAAATGTTTAATAAGGTGCCTGGAGGTGCACAAAAAATGACCCATGTTCCTTATGTAGGTCTATTGGGTAGCCAAACTATTGGTTTCCTTTTTAATAATAAAAAATCATGGCCTTGATTTTGTTATTTATATTTATGTCAGGAGGAACACATACCTGGTGCACTATACTTTGACATTGGTCGTATCTCAGACCTTAATTCTAATGTAAGACTAGCTTTCTGAGATGTAATTTCTCATATATTCATTGCAACATTTTTGTGGATAGGGACCATATACACAGAAGCTACAGTCTCAGATTTTATTATCCTATCAGTATTTTTTTTCTAGCATGCCAGGGTCAAACAGACTCGAGTTCAACAAAAAGAAACTAAAAAGAAACAAAAATCTCCTACTAGAAAGTGTAGCTGTGGAAACAATTGGTGCATATTCTATCAGACATCAGTTGACAGTACCAAAATGTACAACACAAGTTCACACATATTTTCACCATTGTAGTATGGTACCTCAGCAAAAGAAGTATTGTTGAAACCGCAAGGCCTGCTATTATATCAGAGTTTTTGCATTTGGTCTGCTTTTTCTTGTTTTTTCATTATTCATTGCATCATTTGAATGTAGTTGCCACACATGCTTCCTTCAGAGAAAGCTTTTGCATCAGCTGTTACAGCTCTTGGTATAACAAACACAGATAAGATAATAGTTTATGATGGCAAGGGAATGTATAGTGCCCCTCGAGTTTGGTGGTAAGATGACAACTTTGCTCTGAAATAGTAGCTTATTATGAAGTAAAAATTATAATTTCAGGTCCTATTGATTTGAATTTGTTCAACCCACTGTTTACTACTTTTAATATAGATTACTCCACCTTCTATACTATTTTCTTAACAATCTATGAAGATGGTATGATTATTCTTAAAAGTGGTATTCATTCAGAATTCTATACTATAGATAGAATAGGTGTACATAATAAAAAAAGTGAACTCTTTATAATTTTATATTACTGCATTGGAATTTAATTTTAAGATAATTTTGATAATATTTCAGGACATTTAGAATTTTTGGCCATGATAATATTTGTGTATTGGATGGAGGATTCCCAAAGTGGAAAAGGTTGGTTTTGTTAGTGGGCTTGTGTCAAAGGAGAAGGCGATGACATTTGAGAGGATATTGTTTCGTGCCACCAGGGGTAAAATTTTTTTGAGGCAAGAGCCTGTTGATACTCCTTTCATCCTGTTTCTGCATAAAAGGTTATTTGCATTTATTACTGCATATAAAAATTACATTTCTTTGCTGTATATTTCTGAATGCAAAGTTATGGTTTTTTTGTTCTCGATTCTGCTTCTGTGCTGAGATGAGTAACTTAAAATCTATTTCTGTTGTTTTTATGTTGTGATGTACATGTTGCAAAAAATGTGTTTGTGGTATTTTTCTCTGGAGAAAGGGTAAAATCCAAGATATTAAAGATATGCGAGGTCTTTGGTGCAAACCAGTATCATTTTCCTGAAGAATTGGGCAAACAGTTGCGGGCACTTGAAGAGGTAACTGTAGAACTAACGAGAGACAAAAAATAAATACAAGACTTTTAGATTGATACCATTTGTCTATAACAAGTAATATTATTGGGGCTAAGGATCTATTAATATTAATTCAGGTATCAACAAAGACCAAAGGGCTGAAGACCACAATAGATCTTAGTTTTCTTCATCACAACAGCATTCTGAAAGATATCGCCTCTCTATATGAGCAATGGAATTACCAGGTATGTCAGACACTTCATTCTTCTATACAATTCGATACATAACCCTTTATTGTGCTTATTGGATGGTTGACTTATCTGTACAATGCAAAACTTTGATAGCTTTTGACATCATATGTTATTTTCTGTATGCAGTATGTACATATTCATGCATGCTTTAGTATTAGAAATTATACTAGGTGGTTCACTAGGCCAATCCAGGTCTAGCTGTTACAACCTAAAAAATTTTAGGTGAGGAAGGAAAAATCAGTTTACCACTTTACCACACATTAAAAGTTGGTGCAAATTGGTGCTTAGCTATTTGGGTCGAAAAGTCATAAAAATTCTATTTATGACATTCAGTTCTGCTACTTGATCTTTGATTTAATGATTTTTGGAGTTTGATTCTGTTTCCTTTGGGTTTTTGTATTGAAATCAGTGATATAGACCATTTAAAAATCTATTCTGGTACCAAACAGAACATAAATTAGATTGTCACAGTCTTTAACCAGTTCCTGGTATCAATGTACACCTGGTACCAGTAATGAAATGCATTGCAAGTGCTATTGGCACCTTTACATTTATATTTGGTTCAGACTTGATCATGATTGTATTTGGGCCTCTACTAAATTTGTATTCTTGATCATAGAATGATGCCATAATTAACTTCCTGCTATTCAGCATTCAAACCAGTGGCAGTCAACTCTAATTTTGCACGAATTCGCTTTAAACTTGAACCTTAATTGCAACTGACTAGATGAAATATCTAATTCAAAAAACTAATTTCCGCTGTATACACTTATTTCTTCTTTAAATTCCAGTACTGCAAAATTCTTTTCCAGTCTAAACTATTATGATCTCTCTTCACATTTCATATTGCATTGTATCTAGGGCTGACAAGGGAGAGACACTAAAAGCTTCTTACATCCACTTGTATAATCCCAAAAGAGGAGATGCAGTTTCTACTGAACTAACCCACAGGTTCAATTCTGGGGACAATAATTTTGCCCTTGGTAGTTCTCATGCAATCGATCCCCTAACCACACTTAAAACTAGGGTTTGTGATAGGGGGAGGGTTGCGGTTCTGTGCCATAATCAGTGGAGACCGAAATCATTTATCACTCTCTCAGCTGAGTATGACCCAAAGGCATTTACTGAGCCTCCTAAAGTTGGCCTTGCTCAAGCTCTTAAGCCTTGAATCAACAATGAATGATTGGATAAAAAGTGGTGAATTGGTTTTTATGACCTTGGTCAAGAACTACATCCTTTTTTTCTTTTCTTTTTTTCATTTTTGTTCAATTGGAAATTCTTAGAGTTGGGACAATTCAAGGATGAATATGTGAATTGTCAAAGGAGTTTTTGAGTTTCTAGATGTTTTCTCTGTATATTTGTTTGGGTGGAAAGCTAAAATTCACTTTCAAAGTGCTTACGCATTTGCTGTAAAAGAGCAGGTTGTGAGATCTATTTGATAAAAAACCGTACTGCTATTGGCTCAAATAAGAACCGCATAGCAGTGGATACACTTCAATTTGCTTAGGCATTCAAGTTTGTACTGGATTCTGTGTTACATGTGTGAATCATGTCTTTTTACTAATGTTGGTAATCTGTTTTTCTATTTTTTTTTTATATGAGTAGGATCTATTAAGAATAGCTTAAGATGACAATTATGTACTTCTCAAATAAAATCAAATCTAAGAAATATTAAACATTAGGAAAAAGTTTGTAGACATGTTAGTTTTTTCAAATTGTTATGCACTAAATTTTATGTAATTTGTGTTATTTGATGGGTCATGAAAGATCATTAAATATAAGTTGTTGTAGCTTTGAAGTTGTTTGATCAATTAATAATATTTTTTTGGAAAAATGTGAATTGGTGTCACCCTTTTCATTGAAATTTGAAAATGAAACGAAATTTACAGAATTAAGAATGAATAAAAATGAAAAAAAGAAAAGAAAAAAAAGGATGTAGTTCTTGACCAAGGTCATAAAATGAAAAATGTGAATTGGTGTCACCCTTTTCATTGAAATTTGAAAATGAAACGAAATTTACAGAATTAAGAACAAATCTGCTTCATGAAATTCTGTATGCTCTACCGTTCTGTCATCATGTATCAGGCGTAATTTGTTGCAAAAATCTCTCTATTTTAAACTCTACTAATTCAAGAGAATTAAAATAGTACATAAAATATAATCCCTCTACAATATACGCCATAATTTATGTTTATTAAAAATGTTTCAGATCGATGTTTGACGTATCACTTAATTAATATATGAGTATTAAAAACCATCTAAGCTTCAATCGTGTCTTAGAATTAATTAATAATATTATTGTAGTCGGTCTCATATAATAGCCATATTCGCAGCAAGCACATGGAATTAATAATATTATTGTAGTCGGTCGCTATCAGATTGTGACGGTTTTGTCTGGCTTTAGTTGATACAATCTGCCACCAAAAATATAATTTTCATGTGTCGCCAATGAGGAAAATAAAAAGGATGGAAACTTTTGATTTCTATTCATATATATTTTGAGGCTTTAATTTTCGTGCAAGAGGATGTTTTTTTAACTGTTTATTTCGGCATCTATTTTTTTAAAATATTTTTTTACAGAAATCAAACATGTATCTCTCTGTAAAAAAAAAAATTTAGTGTTAAATTTTCGCGCTTTTTATTTTAGGCTGAATTAGAGATAGATGAACTGTTCAATCATATATTAAGTACAGATTATATCAACAAGACAAAAATAAAATTAATGCAGGGTCTAATCTTCAAAATGTGAGTTGACATTTCATTCAATAATTGAGCATATATTTCTCTCTCTAGAAATAATAATGTTACTAAGGAATAATTAATTATCGGTTCTCTTACACTTAAATATATGTTGTAGTATAGAACAATACATATAAAGAAAGAACAGATCGACAGAAGCAGCAAAAGAATGCCCACCAACAAAAAAACATGATCTTATTTCTCATATTTGTTTCGAATAACCTTTTTCAGCGGTAATTAATTAATGCATGACTTACTAAATATTTTTCATGGGTGATTATTCATGCATGAATTAATTCAGCGGTAATTAATTCATGCATGTCTTTAAAAAAAAAGAAAAGTAGTTGCCAAGTTGATTTATAGTAGCTCTCCAAATTATGTAGCAGAAACTTGGGTTATCTTCCTTCTTATAATTAGAAAATTAGATTAAGGATTAGGGTTTCAGTTTTTAAGGATTAGGGTTTCAGTTTTGCTACTGGCATGGTTACTGGTATTATAGAATTTATGTAACCTGAGTTTATAGAATTTATGTTACTGGCATGGTTAGTGGTACACGATATTGGCTACTGGCATGGTTTCAGTTTTGCTACTGGTAACCTGAATTTATGTAACCATGGTTTCAGTTTTGCTACTGACATGGTTACTGTTTTTATGGGGAAATTGGCTATTTTAAAAGTTTCCATGGGTACACTAGAAATTTTCCCTTTAATAAATTGCATCATTACCTTATTGTACTTACAATTTTTTGTTAATCATTGTTAGAAAGGGCTCTTGGATCAAAAGTTCTTGGCATTGATTTGAATTTACCAATTGTTGAAGAAACTTCTGACGTTGAAAGGGTACTGAATAAATTTAAGATTTATTGATTTTACTATTATCATATATGTTTCCTTTTACAAGAAAAAATAACAGTTTCACTTCGATGCTTCTTACTATAGGTCGATTTGCCCGACCCTGCACTGGTAGATGTGAATGCTCCTCCAATGTCAGTAATCTATCCTTTTGTTGTCGTTTATATTTTTTCCTATATTATAATTTTTTCATAACTTTTAGGAGAAAATATGGAGACTTATCTATTGAGTTGGTCCGTCCGATGTTTAGAAAACTACAAAATGAAGTTGCAAAAGAGCTCCGAGTGAGCCAGACCACGCTTAAGACGTGGTGCATGATTAAAGGTATAAAGCGATGACCCTATCGCATTCTGACAAGCATGGACGGTCTGGCAAGGAATGTTAAGATACTATATATTGAGAAATCATTTGAAGTCTTAGCTTTAATTTTGTGTTGTATTTTAGTGACTTTATATGTGAGTTACTTGAATATTGCATTTACTTTTATCATGTACATCTTTGCATTGTGTTGTAGGAATATGGAATGGACTCATACTTGAAAGTGAACGGGATTCATCTGACTCTGAGTGAGTTAGAAGAGAAAAAAAGAAAGTTTGAAGAAGATCCACCACGCCAATAGATGATGAAATCTTTTTGTCAAGAAACTATATGTGTAAGAAGAAGTCTAACAAGAGACGCTATGTCAAGCATGTGCAAAGCTAAATGTGTATTACTTGGTTTTGGGAATCTGTTTTGTATGTTTGTTCTCTTAAAATTATATATTAGGCATTTTTTGAATCTTGAAATTATGTATGTGGCTCTTTTATTTTGGAAATTATGTATGAGAACAATATTTTTTAATGCTTATGTTTTTCATTATATAATGTTATTTAATGCTTATGTTTTTCATTTTGACTTGTATTGATGAATTGTCAATTAGAATTAGGATAACTTTTGTGTATTTTATATCATTTGTGATTGAAATCCAATTAGAATTGCTGACGAGAAGGAGAGAATAAAAATGAATTCTCCTTTACTTGTTTTGTCATTTTATTTTTATTCTTCCTTACTTTTATGTATTCTCCTTTACTTGTATATTGCTTTGTCATTTCATTTTTATTCTCCTTTACACTTAACTAGCATACTTATTACGTGAATAAATATTTGATAACTAAAAATTTGGTTTCCCGTTGCAACGCACGGGCACTTGACTAGTAACTATAAAAGCATCATAGTAAGATGGGGTCTTCTTTAAGTTCATTAATTTTTTCTTAGTGAGATTTACTTCATATCCTATCGAACTTTTTTCAAACGACAAAATTCTATACGTTTATATCTAAAATTTAGAATTTTTTTATTTAATTTAATATAAAATCAAGTAGTAAAAAAAGGTTTATAAATCAATTTTATTGTATTTATTTTTCATTATTTATTAATCACTTAATTTTATACTAAATTAATTTATAAGTTTTGCATGTGAAATATATTATTTTTAACGGTTTGAATTTGTTTGTTGACACCAATTCGATAGTTTTTAAAGTTTAGCTCGTCAAGAAGTTTGGTGACTCTTTTTCTTTTATGTAAAATTTGTAAGTGTCCCATATATGGAATCCAAGAGCTTGATTCTCAAATTTTACATAAAAAAGAAGTTTGGTGACCTTGAGAACACCCAAATTCTACTTGAATTATAATAAAGATAACATATTTTAAAGAGGATTTTAAAATACAAATAATATATCTTAATAATGAAAATTTAAAAAATAAATACAAAGTTTCGAACATTTTGCCGATAGTGCGAACATATAAATCGTATATTTTTCTTAGAATACATGAATAGTATGGGTATTGAGACATCTTTATATTTAGTTGCCATTCCCCGAAAAATTAAAATAATTGGGACTTGGCAGTGAGATGAAAAACCAACCGTAAATCAAGCAAGACATAATAATTTTCACACAATTTTAATATTAGACATGGATATGTTTGTGCTGCATTTTTTTTTTTTTTGAGGTAAAGATGTGTCTATTTGTGCATCTTTAAAATGTATAGTGACGAATCCTTCGTGCAAAGTGCAAACTTGAGGATACTTTTTCATCCGATATTTTTATTAATACCCCAAAAAAAAAACAAATTATCAAATCTGCCCCCACCCCAAACTTATTTTTAAATCTACTTTAACCGCCCGTCCACTGGGCGGTCCACTTTCCCCACCAGACCGCCCAGCGGCTGGGCGGTCCACTATGCATAGCTGACCGCCCAGCAGCTGGGCGGTTCGCTAGTGAATTTTTTTTTTTTTTTAGAGAGACAATATGACTATCAAGATGCTGAATTCTAATGCTAAAAATTCGGATTTTTTGTTAAATATTAGTTAGATTACTTCTTTTAAGCATATTTATACTAAAATACGCTAAATTTGAAATTATGTTAAATTACGCTGAATAACACTAAATTATGTTAAATTACGCTAAATTACATTACATTACGCTAAAATACGCTAAATTACGGTAAATTACATATGAATAGGGACGATATCTTCACTGAAAAGGTAAAAAACGACGACGAAACTTCAAACGGCCATAAAACGGCGCTCGAGTGTCCGATTTCAGCAAATGACCACTTTTCGGAAAGCTTGCGAAAATGCGCATGCGTCCGTTCCTGCGATGCTGGATTCCAAAATTCAGAATCGCCAAAAAACAAAGGGAAGACCCTCAAAACTTGAGTTGAAGTTTCCGATTAAGATTTTCATTTCTATTATTCAAT
This sequence comes from Carex myosuroides, assembly GCA_028015225.1. Lineage (NCBI taxonomy): Eukaryota > Viridiplantae > Streptophyta > Magnoliopsida > Poales > Cyperaceae > Carex > Carex myosuroides. Next base: position 3,509,996 of record CM051466.1, read on the forward strand.
CCAAGTAGTTTAGTAAATTAGTTATATAATGAAATTGTAGAATACCAATTTTTACTATTTTTGAAATTTTGTTACTATTTTTTATAATTCATGACAGATGGCACAGAATCGGTCTACTTTAGCGTAATTTTGCGTAGTTTAGCGTAATTTACCGTATTTTAGCATAATTAACGAAGTTATTGTTATTTAGCGTAATTTACCGTATTTTAGCATAATTAACGAAGTTATTGTTATTTAGCATAATTTAGTGTAATTCAACGTAATTTAACATAATTTCAAGTAATTTAGCGTATTTTAGTATAAATATGCTTAAAAGAAATAATCTAACTAATATTTAAAAAAAAATCCGAATTTTTAGCGTTAAGAATTCAGCATCTTGATATTTATATTGTCTCCTTAAAAAAAAAAAATACTAGTGGACCCCCCAGCCGCTGGGTGGTCTGGTGGAGAAAGTGGACCGCCCAGTGGATGGGCGGTTGGAGTAGATTTAAAAATAAGTTTGGAGTGGGGGCAAATTTGATAATTTGTTTTTTTTTTGGGGTATTAATAAAAATATCGGCTTTTTCATCGTTGTATATTTGCAAGTTCTCAAGATTCCCATCATCTATTGAAGTTGCCTTAATATCAAAATAAATAACTCAAGACTCATGCATCAGGAGATCCTACTATTGTTTCTCAGAAGAGGCTCACACCAAAATAAGCATATTTACTTGAAACAAATATATGTTCTAGTAGAGTCAAACAAGAAATAAATTTCTCGAGTCTTAAAATAGCCAATAAATCTCAAATAATAAGGGGCCAGGAGCAACTCCATGGTTACAACCAACAAAAATTCCGAGGCATCTTATTTTTTTTTTTTTGCTTAACAGTAGTACAAAAGCAATGAATACAACACGAACAAAGGAGAGAAGTGCAATCTAATTTTTGACAGAGGTGACGTGCCTGAGGAGCATGCTGACGACATCTTTGTTAATGGCAGAGGCTTGCTGCTTCAGAGTCGCAATTTTTTCATCTGTCTCTTTTTCAAGCCTCTTCACATTCGCCCCGGAGTCACCGCTACTCTGTTAAATGAGCAAGTAACATTAAATTTATGAGTATCAATATACAATTAAAGAAGAGTGAGGCTATGGTACTATGCATAGTGTGGATTGGTCTGTACTATGGATCAATTTCTTCATTTGTAAAAATTGAAATAGTAGATCTGAACCGTCAACATGATCTCCATATGAAATTGTACGTCATAATTTTTTTTACTATTTTTTTGGATAATTAAAAATCACTACTTCTGAATGGTCTAGAATTTTTAGATCAAGTGATTTTCTACCCATATAAAAAATAGTAAAAAAAATGTACAAAATGTAAAATTTGATCTACAAGTACATTTTCATATTGAGATCACGTTGAACGTTTCAAATCGACCTTTTTGGACTTTAAACATAGAGATATTGATTCATAGTATGAACCAATCTGTGCTATGCATAGTACCATAGCCTTACTTGTTAAAGAATTATCATCATGTGATGCACCCCCAACCCACTTCCACACAATGCAAAAAAAAAGAAAAGAAAAAAAAAAGACAATGATAATCCTATAAAAAATATTAATAATCATATAATATGAGAATCTTTTCTCTGTCTATCATTTTTTTTACGATTTACTCCCTTTTCATTCATGGAGGCTTTCTTCTGTGAGATAATTCTTATAATAATAGGTAAGAACAAGACAGTACATTCTAAGGAGTACAAATGAATTCTTATCACGTCTCAACTTTTTAAAAAATTAATTATGTTAATTCTGGACCTAAAATAACAAGAAAAAACAGTTATATTTTATTTATATCACTTCCATGTATACAAGTAAAAGATTATGGGATTTCAGCTTCTTTTTCATATCCATCAAGAGGTTTATAAAACCTTTGTGCTTTGGATGTCTACAAAACCGAGTTAAAATGCTGCAATCTTTTACACGCATGTAGATAAAGTGACATATATAACATCTAACATCTTGTCAATTCTTCAGACTTCCCAAATGTTATTTTAATAACATGAAACCAAAGTTTGTTGTACTTCAAGACAAGAATTTGTTGCGTATTATAGATAACAACTCAACCATTGAATTATAATGACAAAAAGATCTATTGATTAGCTTTGACATTTTTTCTTGAATCAGTAACAAAGAATGTTTTCAGTTTTCACATAATCGCAGAATGAACTAAACTCAAGCTAAGCAAATTGATAAGAGTGTTTGAAGTTTGCAAGCACCAATTCAGTTTGTAAATGTATAAAAAAGAAAAGTACCTCAGCAAGTTTTTTCTGGAATTCAGCCTCCACTTGAGCACGGTAAGCAGCTATCTCTCTCTCGGCCTCTTCTTTGGCCTGCCTTAGCCTTGCCTGTTTAGCTATTGTACAATTAAGAAGAAAAAAATTGAAGAAAGATTATATTTCCCCAAGTATTTATATACACCATTGAAGGAAAAAAAAAAAACAATTAAACCAATTTCTCATAAGCCTGCAAAAGGCCGAAGAAGTAAAAAAGTCCCTAGAGAACCCAGAATATCACACAGGCACCTGTAAAGCATAACACATATCACCTAAATCTCTCATCTTCACTTTCTTAAGATGCCTAAAATTCGTATCTGCATCCCATAAGTTGACTCAAATTTTGAGTTGATCCGTACAAAATCTGAACCGTTCAGCACGAATCTTAAAGCAATTCATTTTATATTGATACTGCCTGGTGGATTTAAATAGGCACCGAAATACTTTTTGATCCATTTTGACATCAACTGAAAAGTTGAGATAACTTGGACCCCTATTCTTCCTCCCATCTTGATCTTGAGAAAAAGTATAAAGATGAAACTTGAGCGTTTTAGAAGAAATTGAAGAAAAAGAAGGATGTTGATTATATCTCTGTGCTTTATACATAATATTTAAGATTTTTCAGGAGAGCACAGGAAGTTATCCCGAAAACATTTAAAGGAATCATGATACAGATTTGCAATTTCTTCTCAATAAACTCTATGGCAATGTTTGGTTGTGGAGTAATGCTCTTACTCTACATTTAAGCTGCCAAACGAGGTGTAAAATAGGAGTAAGATGGAATAAGCAACTTATTCCTCCTTAAATTTAAGTAGCAACCAAACAAGGCCTACATGCTTGACACCAGTAAAGAAAATTATTGACACTAATGTATAGAACAGATGCCTTGCAACTGAATAAAAAACAACCTTACTATAAAGACTAGAAAAAGCAAATAAGATAAATCTGGTATTAATATGCAAATAATGTTAAAGTACAACTCCTTGGATTTGGTGTTTCAGGTTACGTACCAGTTCTTGCGGCATTGACAATTTGTTGGGCTTCTTGTTCAGCTGCCAAAAGTTGCTGGATTCCACTCTGACGCCTTGAGGAATCCATCGTTTTCTTTCAGAATCTAGAACAGCAATATTAAAAAAATACATATCACATCAATATTATAAATTCTACGTAACAAGTGATATAAGCCTGTTTAATAGAAACTGTTATATTTTACACTGACGAATACAAAATTCCATTTTTTGCCTCGAGGCTATAATAAGTCCTATGCAAATTAGACCTTTGCAATTGCAAACAGCCATGTACCAAATGAAATTTGGTACAGTAATGGTTCTAAAAAACTGTTGATAAATCTATTGGGTGAATAATTACAGCCACAGGGTGAACTGAACCTAAATTTATGAAGGCTTGCTCAAATTAAAATTGCAAAATTAAAACCATTACAATTGTTATATTGCACACTGATGAATACAAAATTCCATTTTTTTGCCTCGAGGCTATAATAAGTCCTATGCAGATTAGAACTTTGCAATTGCAAACAGCAATGTACTAAATGAAATTTGGTACAGTAATGGTTCTAAAAAGCTTTTGATAAATCTATTGGGTGTTTAATTGCAGCCACAGGGTCAACTGAACCTAAATTTTTGAAGGCTTGCTCAAATTTTTTTCTTTTGAAAATAGTTCAGATGTTTCCTGCTCCAAACCACTGGAGCAAAAAACATGTACAAACTGGTACGTACCAGTATCACAAAGACAGTCATTACAAGCTAAAATACAACTAGTCAGAACCAGCAATGAACCTAGAACAAACTACCAGGGGCTAACATATCAGGAAAACACATCCTAACATCCTCTACACCCAATGAACAGCCAAGACTAACAACAAACAGTCAACACTCAATCAAGCCATGTATCAAGGCTTGCTCAAATTAAAATTACAAAATTTAAAACGGTAAAATTGGGTTAGACTAAAGCAATTGCAAAATTAAAACCAACTCAGGTAAAATTGGGGTGAAATTGAGGCATTAGGTGTCCACTTTTGGAAGTCGCACAGCTATTTTCTGGGTTGGAGATCACAGATTCGAGATTGAACGAGTTACCAGTAACAGAACACAGAAGTCATATTAAAGAGAGATAATTCAAAAAAAAATCTCCTGTGGTTCACACTTGTAGAGATCCGTACATTCTTATAGAGAGGATTATAACATAATTAGGGAAAATTGTAGTTAAATCCCCGATTAACAACAATAAATTCATCGGATCTAAATGAATTGAAATCATACAAAACCCCCTTTTTCATCATCGTCGATAAACTAACGAATCAGCAATTTTGGTGATAAATCATTACAGATCTATATGCTAATCAAGAGAAAGTTATCACCTTTGGAAACAAATTCGCCTTTTCTACTTTCTTCCTCGCGCGAGCGTCGGGAGATCGATCGATAGTACAATGTTATGGGGCTCTGACTTCTGAACCAGAACAAGTCGAAATATAAATGTATTTTATTGGACCGACTGAGTCACTGGAAGTGGGCCACACTTTGTCCGAAGTGGGTCCGGTAAATCAGTGTATAGACTAATTATATAAATGGCCATTGGCTACTCCGGGAGCCATTGCGAACCCCGATAGTTTGGGGTAAATATTTTTACAGAGCAGTTTTAGCTTCAAGCAGTACACAGACTATAAAATTAAAACAATGTTGCATATGATTTATACGCTGTACGAAGCCAAAACAACTCTGTTAAATCTTTACCCATAGTTTGGGACATGTATGCTGGAAAGAGATGGTTTCTGAATATTTGGTCCCACTTATGATTGTGCACTAGTGGGACCTGAAAATGATTGCTCTTACACCTTGTAGAACAGGTTTATATAAAGATATGGTCCGGATCTATTATTTTGTGGGTGATATTATCGCTAGGAGGAGATTTTTATTTATAGTAATTATTATTAAATAATAAAGAAAAACAGAAAAAAGACCTTGATTATTGGATGCCATAAATAGATCCAGAAGTTTCGGATCCGAACTCTGGAACCAATTATTTTTTTCGGATCCAATTTTTTTTTTTTATGATCACAGACAATCTCGGTTGAAATTCAATTTTGGACCCGAGAAAACAAGGTTTAAACCGGTTTTTTCTTTTTAATTCCCTACGCACTTTCTCTCTCTTCCTCCCTCCTTTTCTTCTCGGGTTCAAACTTTGGATCTGAATTTTTTTCGGAGTTGAAATTTTTTTTTAATAGCTGCAACATCACATATGGAGAAACGGATTTGGATCCGATTTTTTTGGATCCAAAGTGGCCCATTTCTTCGCACGTGCGGTCATTAGTGATGATGTGACCATAAAAAAATAAATAAATACTTCGGATCTGGAAAAAAAATCGGTTTCAAAGTTCGAGTCCGGAAAAAACCAGTTCGAAATTTTGAATACACTTTATGTTTTCTTTTATTATTTAATAATAATTTCTATATATAAAAAAATCTCATCCGACATCGAGTTCTTGCTTTCAACTTCCAAACACCTCCGATTTTCTTTTTGAAATAAATAATGGAGGTCAAGCAATCCACGATCTTTTATTTCAACTTTTATAATAAATGATTTCTTCTATCTGAATTTTGAATCCACGATCTCTCACATAAGAAACATGTATTATTGCTACTAAATTAAAGTCTAGTTCTTAAACACCTCTGAATTTTTTTTACAACATTTAAAAAAAGAGTAGGGTTAACAAATTTTAAAATGTGCTTAGATAACAAATTTTATAATTTTTTTACTAATTAGAGAGGTACAAAATCACTATTTTTGAATGGTTCATAATATTTTAAATACAGTGATTTTGTACCTATTTTAAAAAATGACAACAAAAATTTCAAAAAGAAAATAAAATTTTGTATCCAAGCACAATTTAATATGAAGATCATATTGAGCGGGTCTGATCGACTGTTTAAATTTTAAAAATAGAAATAACGATGTTGGAGTATGGTGGGACACAAAACCAATAGTGCATTTTAACCCTACTCTTAAAAAAATGAATACAAAACCGCACATGTTATAATGCTTTATCATATATTATATGACAATTAAGTGTATATTATATAATGATGAAGTATATATTTATGAATGATTCGAATAACAAACTGTGGAAGTTTAAAATAATAAATATACATTACATAAATGAAAGTGTACATTTTGCATTAGTTAAATCTTAAATGTATAGTTTTCAAATAATGAATTATACATCTTAAGATGATCCTAAAATAAGTATATAAATTCAAAATAATTGTCAACTGCTATGTCTAATCCAAAATATATAGGAGCGCAAATGGATCATTTTTATATTTCTGACACTCACACAAGCATATACTTAAATGTCACTGTGTAAGCGTTAGAAGTAGAGAAATGACCTATTTGTCCTCGAAAACTGTTCAATTAAAAGACTGACATTTTTCTAAAATATGCTACATATTTTTTTTAATAGAGGGTAAATGGGTACTCCATACATTTATAATGAGTTTTAATATAAAAGACATTAAAATGAGTAAATTTGTGAGTTTTTGAAATTTTAACCTATAAAATATACGCTATCATTCTTTTAATCGCGAAGGATTTTGTTTAGAAACATCTGTCAGTCTCGTTATGGGTGGATGAGCGAACTAGAAGAGTTAGATACCAACGGGTCCTATCGAAATGCTCCTAGTGTTTCAGTCGAAGGGTCGGGTTTCTGGGATGATTCTTACCTTTGGGTGGCTCTTTTGGGAGCATGTGCGACCCATTTGAACTCGGACATTGCGGAGCGGGTAGCAAATAAATTATGGTTCCATCAAATTGCCTATGTTTTATCTTGAAGGTGAACGGAGGAGAGTTCTGGAAGATCTAAAATGGGTGTTCGCCTCGTAATGTCATAGTAAGTATAGTGAAGATTCTAGATTCGTGCGTCAAAACGTTAGTTCCTCATAGTTCGTGTTCCGCATCTTCACAGACATGTCTATTTTACCGAGTCTCTCTCCGAGACAGTGCCCAGATCGTTACGCCTTTCGTGCGGGTCGGAACTTACCCGGCAATGAATTTTGCTAACTTAGAACCGTTATAGTTACGGCCGCCGTTGAAGATATTCTATTTATTTATTTATACGCGAGTATTATAGGATTGCTAATGAAAATACTGTATGGCTTGACTTCTCTAGTTTAGTAACTACTTTTATGTTCTGGGTCACGAAAAGTACTCTCTTTAAGCATACACGTCAAACTCAACTTGATACACCTGACTACAAAGAGAATCCATGTTCATTCGTTAGAAAGCAATCTCATTGGAAAATACTAGCGGAGTGGCAGGAGCACCCGTTCCCGTTATGTCCTGTGAAGTGATTATGAACTCGAGTAATGGCTCAACACCTGCCTAATTTTTTCTGGAAGCTCTAGAAACAATGAAGATGTGGTCTTTCCTTTTTAAAAGGAGTAGTCCTTGGTTCGGTTCCGAGAGGAGGAACTCTCGGCTCCGTTTTAGGATTAGTTTTGAATCCTTCCTTTCTAAAAGGAGTAGTCCCTGGTTCGGTTCCGAGAGGAGGAACTCTCGGCAAAGGATCCAGCAAGTTCGGCATGAGGACTTTGTATTAAAACTCGCAACAGCTTACGTTACAATGGGTATGTTTTGTACTTTCTTTTTTATTATCTTGAAAATAAGAATTATAATCAATATAATAAAAAATCTGCGATAAAAGATTTTGAATTGAAAATTAATACGAAATCTCAAAAAGAGTAAATATGGAATTGTTAATTTTAGAGGGAGAAATATGTAAATTTCCAAGTTTTTGAGGGGTATATATGAAATTCCCCCTAATAAAAAAATCAGGACGAAGATGGTATATATTGCTCAAGTCGCCAAACCAGATAATATAACAGACAAATTACTACCTCATTCATTTTTTTTTTTATAAACTTGATAGGAGCTATCATGGATGCAACAACTTGATAGCTCCTATCAAGTTTATGAAAAAGAAAAAAAAACGAATGAGGTAGTAATTTGTCTGTTATATTATCTGGTTTGAGAGTTTTGATTCTTATTATCTCAAGCTAAATAAATAAAAATAATTTACAAAATTATATTTATTCTACGAGAAGAAACTTAATTTTCCTCACTAAAATTGATTTAAGAACTTTTAACCTTTATCTTATACTTAAAAAAATATATTTATTTTAAGGTGATTTTATAAGATTGATAGATTAGAAATTGCCGAAACATATAATCCATTTTTCAACTCTTAAATATTTACAAAATAATTAAAAAAATCAATTTCAAATGTACATACTACATCAAAATTAATAGTTCAAAGTCATCATTTGATCACGATCTAATTAATTTAAGATTAAGCCCAAAAATAATTTAAAATGAGCTTTTATATCTTTTTTGGTCTGATCTGAATTTTGCAAAGAGTAGAAAAAATATCCTTCATTTTTCAAAAAAAAAAATCATTAAACCATAACAAAGATCAAAACGCATCGTCTGGAATTTTTTTTTTTTTTTGAACGCACAAATTTAGGTACTAAATTTTAGAAAAGGCCAAAAAGCTAAATGATACGTCCATGCTCTAAAAGAATAGAACTATTTTTGAATTATACGTTTAAATTTTAGACATAATTTGATATCATTGTTTTTCTTTGTAAAATTCGAATTAGACGGAAAAAAAATGTTCTTAATTTAAATTAATTCATATCCATTGTCGTAGCACTTCAATTCAATTCAATTCAATTCAATTCATAGCACTTCAATTCAATTCACATAGAACTAAGCAGGAGAGACATAGATAAAGAAAGACCTAGGGATTGACACCAAAAACAAAGGAATAATTAAACAACAGGAAAGATTTTGAAATACTGGTATAAGAAAAGGAGAAATTAATCTGGTTCAGGAACAAAAACATAATAGTAATTTCTGTTGACTGAAAGCTCTCAATCCCTTTATATCCAACTGAACAAATTATATTCCTTTCTTCAAATTTATCTCTAACACCAATCAGCATTGTTATAATTTAAACTTTGAGCCTCAATTTTTCTGAATTTCAGTTTCTATGTTTTGAAGCAATGAGAATATTCCCTAGTATCTAGTATGAACAACACATGATGTACCGAACCAATCAGTAAGGTAAACACAGATTAGGGGTGATTTAGCCAACTCCATAAATTAAAAATTTACAATTTTATCCTTTATATTTTAGTTTTTTTTATAAGTATTTATATCTTTTAGTCATTCTTATAAAATAGAATTACACTAAATTATCTTATTTAGCCCCTCAATCTTAATTTTCTAATTCCGTTCTTGAAAAGAAAAAATAAAAAGTGAGAGAAATTTTTTAGAAAGATGAGAGACCAAATAAATGAGAGGTTCCACAATTCAACAAAAGCAAACAAAGATATTCATACAAATTAAATAAAGACGCACTGGCAACAAAGGAAAGACAACTTAGAATTATTTTTCTAGGCCATGTTTTGTTGTTAAATTTAAAGAGAAATAAATTTGTTTACCTCATCTTACTTCTATTTTATACTGCGTTAATATGTATGGAGAAGAGAGTTTGAAAAATGAATCCATGTCTATGACAGTGGACCATACAAGTGAAGTGCGGAGTAATGTGGAGTAAGTTAATCCGCAAAGAGGGATGACTGAACTTACTCCTGTTTTAGTCCATCTTTTAACAATAAAAAAGTGGAGTAAGAGTTTAGTATGTCTCTTGCCTACTCCACAACCAAACATGAATGTAGGACTTTGATTGCTCATTATTGGACTCCTATAACTTATTTAATGGAGCTTTAATTCTAGTGAAAAAGTTACTGATGTTTAATACAAATAGACTCCTTCCTATGTGTAGTGGAAAAATGATGAATAAAAATGGGATGCATGGTGAGAAATTAAGACTCAAATAAACATATCAACAACTGAATAGAATCTAACATAGTGAACTATTATTTTTCTTCTAAACTAACACAAAAGTCATGCAACCATTTAATCTTGACTTGAATGTCGAAAGCCCCAGCTCTAATAACCATGAAATCCTCAGTGCGAATAACCCTGTCAAAGCGATGACTTGGTTGTGGTGTGATTTGTACTTTATCATTAGCAATAATTTTGGCTTTAGTATCAGTACTTAAGCATTGCCATATGTCAACATAAATCTGAATGGCTGCACGACGTGGGAGTACCACTCTACGCCTTGACAAAGGAAGAGGAATTATGTCACCCATGCATATGCTGGGGTGAACACAAACCGCTTGATCCATATCTCTTTGGAACAAGACACTCTCAGCTCGAGAGCTTTGAATCATTGAATTCTTGGCAGTTACCTTTCCATAAAGCTTGATCGCCTCTTCAACTTGTCCAACTCTCCAATTAGAGAGTGTGATATCCACCAGTGCTTCAACAGCATCATAAAATATAGCATAAATAATTTCTACGGGACCTGCCTGGGTCATTACCTGCCTGCACGCAAGGTTTCCCGAACGGTCCACGAACACGTTCCACAAGCCCTGACCTTTCCTTTCAAATCTATTATCCCATAATGGTAGATTCATTCTTTTTTTCTTATTCATTCTCTTTTGTTTTTTCCTACCTAGTGTTCTCAAGCCTTCAACCTCTCCCTTCAATTTCTCACAATGTGAGTAGAAACTTATGTATTGTGGTATATCTAAGGGGCATTGCCAATCAGGTGTCAATATTGCATATCCCTAATCGATATCATTAAGACAAAATTAATTAATCAATATGTTAATTAATACTTGAGCTAGATAAGATGAAATGAAATAAAGATTGAATTAACTTATTAAACAACATACCTGTGAATCAACCTCAATTGACGATACACGAGAATCTTCTTTATTTGTTTGAAATAGGTAGTAATCACCCTCATAAAGTTCAATCCTCATGTTGCCTGAGATGTAACAATTAGAATGATCGATGAAGCGTACCGAAAACACCTCGATAAACTGGTGGATTTCAACCTGCCGGCGTCTTGGAAACATCTCATCTTCATCGCTGTAACCAAATTAATTATTCAAGTAAAATAATTATTTATAAAAAGTATTTTTAACATGTCATAGTTTTATTATTTAATATATTTTATGAATGACATTATAACGGGTCATGCATGCTATAGGATCGAATTAAATCTCATTTTTTTAAGATTCAAACGACTGATTAAAGCCCTTCAATTTGGTCTACTTATCAAGGATTTGTAGGACATCATGTTTTGTATTTTTTTAAAGATTCCTTTTACTATTCTTTAAAATATGACGAAGGATTTGTAGGGGATCAATTTGGTCTACACCATCATGTTTTACCTGTGTGTGTGTGTGTGAGTGAATATGAGAGAGAGAGAGAGACCTTTGATCGGAGTCGATTCCTTCAGATTCTAGAGATTCATCATCTTGAAGTTGGGTTTCCATCAATCTTTTCGACAATTCTTCCATGTAACCAATGGTGAGAGTAGGAAATTAAGAGGGATGAAGCAAATTTATTTGGAGATTGGAAAGGGACGGCTTTATATATATTTGAGGAAAATGAAAAATAAACACTAGGCTATGATTAACAATTGTAAGATTAATTTAACTTTGGGGAGAAAATTTATTTAGGAAAAAAGAAAGAGAGAAAGGACGTTTATATATGGAAAAGCCGGAAATAGAAGAAAAAAGAAAGATATGATTACAATTTTTAGATTAGTGGATTAATTGCAAATTTCAGCTCAAATTAATTTAGACCCACTAAAATCTAATTTCGCACTCGTCTCCAATACAATGGTTTTTTTTTTACTAGTGATTTATAGTTATTTCCTTTTGAGGTGCAATAACTGTTCCTTTTTTAGATGTATTTTTTCTCTCACCATGATATATTTCATTGTGTTTTTTAGCTGTGAATTTATTGTCCTTTCTTTCTATTATTATGTGTATTTATTGTCCTTTCTTTCTATTAGATATTTTTGTAAATAATATAATACCACTCTTCATTAATGCATTGGTTTAGGTTTTTAAATATTATATCTCGTTAAAATAAAAATATCTTTTGTTTGATATTAAATCTTTCACTAGTACAAAAAAGCCCTTCACTAACCCTCAATCACCGACGGTTCTGTTATCTAAACAGTCGGTGTTGAGCAGCTTACCAACACTGACGTTTTATTAGCGGAAGCATCAGTGTTGCTCATATCCTTCACTGACGGTTCAATTAAATAACAGTCAGTGTAGAGTACCTACACTGACGGTTCTAAAAAACAGTCAGTGAAGAGTACCTACACTGACAGTTTTAAAAACCCGTCAGTGTAGCATACCTACACTGACGGCTGTCAAAACCGTCAGTGTAGGTATTCTACACTGATTGTTTTTTCAATTGAACCGTCAGTGAAGGTACCCAACTCCAGCTATTAATATGTTTGTTTTTTTTTCGTTTTTCGCATTTCAGCAACCAAATTGTAATGAAAATTTTATTAGTGATATTTATGCAATATTTAATTTTATAGCATGTTTATTGCTTAACTAAATCATTTTAACACATTGATAAGCCTAAATTTCATATATCTTTTTGGTAGGATTTGGTCTCTAAATCTATCCCCTTTTTATTGGTTTAAAGCCATTTAGTTTAGATATTGCACCAAGTTCGAGATACTGCTATGTCTTCATGTATTTTCAGGTACTAGAAGTAAATGGAAAGAATTTGGAGTAAGTCCGGACACGATCGGAACCTAGACGGCACGTAGAGGCAAGAATCAGAGGAAAATTGCGAGCCGCAATTACCATTATTGCAGCCCGCAATAACAGAACTTCTACAAGACAGCTCACTGCCACGATTTTGCACCATTATTGCGACCCGCAAATTCTTCACAGTTTCCGAATTTTGGGCTGCTACAGGTCCAGACCCATTCTTAAAGCCCGAACCTCCTTCCCCAAAGGGGGTAGTTCACATTTCTCACTTCCTTTTCAGCTGGGAACGACCTCAAGAGCTAGGGTTTCAGATCTAGGGCGATTTGGAGAAGGAGAAACTCAAGGGAGAAGAGATTTGTGTTTGGATTTGTATTCTCTACTCTATTTTCCTTTCTATAGACTTTGGTAACAAACTATTTTTCTCATTTGTGACTATTCACGCCCTTATGAGAGGCTAATCTCCTCTCTAGGGGCGATGGCATGTAAAACTCGAAACTAGGTGCACTCTATCTTACTCGATTTGTGGTTTTTATTGACTATTAGTGATTTACTCTTTTTATACTTGATTTATGCATGGATTGTGTGGTTTAACCTTACTCCTCCAATACATGGATTTAGGGATTTATTCAATGACTAAAAATCACTTGCGTTAACTCCCCGAACAAAAAGAGTAAAGAATAGGTTATTAGGACGAAGTACTTAACCGAGAAGTCCGAGGTAACCTAAAAGTACGATATTAGCCCACGAGGTACTTAACCATGAAGTGCACGCTATTATCACTTTAGAAACACCCACGTACGCTTTAGGAACACGAATCGAGTAGATTGAGACCCTAGTGGATAGGAATGCCGAAGCCCCTGGAACTCCAACACTTGAATCAGACCCAAGACTCTTATTATTTGCTTCCTTTGATTTAATTAGATTTAGAAACCAACTCAAACTTTGTCTGTCTAGCTTAATGAATTGGTGAGAACCAGTACTTTACGAGTTGTCCCTGTGGATTCGACACCTGAAATACTACTTGGCAAGATTGTATGCTTGCAATCAAATTAGGTGTATTAGGGTTCATAATTAAGCTATAGAAAAACACGAACACACATTAAATTATATAGCATTACATGCATGTTGTTTATATGAATCATATCTTCTATGTATGAACTTGAAACATAAACTCTTGTTTCATGAGTTAATGAAGACACACGGGAATAAAAATATTATAACTATTTGAGAATAAAATTGCAATGCTTGTTTATTAGAATGAACATATTATATTTAATAAGTATGATTAATAATTTATGTGATTAGTGAAATTTAGACAATTAACATCAAATTTTGACTTTAATTTTAGAAAATAGTTTGTAATGAAAATTTTATTAGTAATATTTATGTAATAATTAATGTTATAACATGCTTATTGCTTAATTAAGTGATTTTGACAAAAAAAAAAATAATTTCATTACATGCATGTTGCATATATGACTCACATCTTTTATTCATGAACAAGAAACATAAACTCTTGTTTCGTGAGTTAATGAAGACGCACGGGAATATGTCGTCCGTGGGTCGATCGGAACCGTTTAAATTAAAGAGCACTACATCTATTGTCTTGCATTCAAGTTTGGTCAAAATTTGTTTTTATTTACTCATCCATCTAGTTAACTGAAAATTGAAGCATCGTATGGCCATAAAACACTTCGTGTTGGATTGAAACTCATACATAATAAAACTTCCGTACTTCTATGTTGGTTACACTTAGTGTTCTCCCTTGATCATTCTAAAAAAGATTTGGAATGATTTCACTGCAGATCGACTGTTGATTTCCGGCATGAAAATGAACGGTCCGATTTCAAACTTTATTTTATGTTGATTTTTGTTGTCATTTTTTTTGTAATACCTTCACTGACGGGTTTTTGTTTAAAACTGACAGTGTTCATATCTTCACTGACGGGTTTTGTTTAGAATCGTCAATGTTTATACCTTCACTGATGGATTTTTTCGGAGCCGTCAGTGTTGCATCATTCATTGACGGTTTTTTTTTTGGAGCCGTTAGTGATTCTTTTTCAAGAGAATTATGAATTGTGGTG
Source organism: Carex myosuroides (assembly GCA_028015225.1). Lineage (NCBI taxonomy): Eukaryota > Viridiplantae > Streptophyta > Magnoliopsida > Poales > Cyperaceae > Carex > Carex myosuroides. The sequence continues at coordinate 3,525,077 of CM051466.1, forward strand.
CGCTATGGGGTTTTCAAAACCAAGTCCTTCCGCCTCCCTCCATCAAAATTTTCATTTCCCTCTCTAGCTGTACACTTGCGCCCGCGCCCTTTATTTTGCTCCCAAATCGAAAACTCTCTCCAAATCTAGCTCCAAAATTTTGTCTGCCTCCAAACTAAAAATTCTCGCTCTCACTCGCCGAAATCGTAACCCTACCTTCTCCAAAATTTTCGTCCTCCCTCACATCTAGCTGAAATCCAAACCTGGCTTTTCTGTCTCCCGCTCTCTCTCACTCGCCGAGCACTGCACCCAAATCCAAACCCTCACTCCCTCTCTCTCTATTGCTGCATCGCACTCCCATTCTCTCTTTAGCAAGCACTTCTCAACGCTCTCTCTCCTTAGCTGAGCCGCACTCTCTCTAGGTGTTTGTGCTCAAGGACTCGGGTATCGACCAACTGTAACCCTAGTTGCGATTGGAAACAAATTTTCGGTAAATTGATGATCTCTATTTTTCTTTGAATATTGTTTGTGTTGCTTTGTGATTACATGAGGGCATCGAAATGCTCACTGATTTGTGCTTGATCGGGCGCGTATATGAATTCTTTGGGAATTTGACGAGTTGCTAAATGAGCTCTCATGCCTTTTTTTTTGTTTTTACTTTATTCCTTAAAAATCGTGTCACATTTTTAGTTATACTTCGATTCGACAATTTGAGTATTGTCAGAGTTAAAACAAATTCGCTTAAGTGTTAAAATGTTTAACAAAATTGGAGATTTTTATGACACGCCGATCTGATTTTTGTGTGTTTTGATACTGGTTGTTCTGATTGTAATGGCGTGAATTTGGTTACATATAAATCAGAAAGAGGAGGGGGACCGAGCTAAAACAAAATTCAAAGTATGGGGATTAATGCTCACAGAAGAAGGGACCGAGCTAAAACTCAATTCAAAGGAAAAGAAAACTAATTATGTTATTTCTAATATTTCTAAACCTTGAGTCAAATCCTTTACCAATTTTCTGAAGACAGAGAAGAAGGGCCCTAAAGAGGAAGGATTTGATTTATTTTTGGACTGATTCTGGTATCCTAACAGACCTGATTTTTTTTTCAGTAGAGATTAATCGAAGGACTGAGAGGAAACAACAATGATACAAGAGTATAAGGAAATTCAGAACTGAACTAATCTATTAAGGTTTAGTTTAAACAGGTAATTCAATTGAAATAATCTATTAAGGTTCAGTTTAAACTTTAAACTTTTATTAAGTATTGTGCATTGATCAAAAGTAAAAAGGGAAATAGAAAATTATAAAGGAATAAGGACTGAATAGTATAAGGATCAAATCATAAAATAGTAAAAGAGGTAATGACTGAAATGACTAGTTATGATAATAGGTAATTCTGACCTGGGGAAACCAGTATAGCTGGCAAGTCAGTATTACAAATATTGAATAATGATCTCAGAATATAATTCATCATAGATCAAGGGCATATGTGTAAATGTACAAAATAAGGTCACTGTAGCAAAAATCAGAAAAGGCTCCAACGGTCACATTTGACCTTGTAATATATATAGCCACTGTGTAATAGAAAAAAGAAATACAGAAACAAAAAATATTTTTCAGATTCTCCTCAGCTTTTACATCTCTCAAAAATAACATGGTATCAGAGCTTCAGGTTCTGTGACTGAAAAAAGGCAACATCTCACGGTACCAGTAAACTGGTATTCACAACAAAATCCATAACCAAAAATCAGCAAAGAACAAATGGCTCAAGAGGGGCAACACGAGGCTACCAATTCCTCCAAGCTCACAAATACTTTGCTCAATGACAAGAACTATCTTACATGGGTAAAGGCTGCATCTAGAGCGCTCAGCGGTCGAGAGATGCGAGAATACATCACAGGAGAAAATAAAGAGCCAACACCCGCAAACCCAAATTTGCTGACAGAATCCGAAAAAAAGGCAGCAAAAAAATCCAATTTTCCCAATTTCGGCCAAAACCCTAGATCTCAAAATTAATCAAATCTCAGTGAAATTGAAAAGTGTACAGGGTGTAAGAAGGAGGGACATACACATGAGAAGTGTTGGTTTCTCCATCCCCATCTGAAACCGAAATTTTGGAAAAAGGGGATCTCCGCAGGAGGCAGAGGAGACTGGAACGAGGAAAAAACAAAACATTGGAACGAAGGCAGAGTCGCTGATCAAAGAGGGGCTGCGGAGCAAAGAAGAAATTACACATCACATGGGGCCTACGCAGAAATGCTAGATGTATGCGGATTAGAAGGGATCCGTGTGCTGCCGAATGGGCCCAAACCCAAAAACTTTGAATCATCACATGGGGCCTACGCAGAAATGCTAGATGTATGCGGATTAGAAGGGATCCGTGTGCTGCCGAATGGGCCCAAACCTAAAAACTTTGAATCTGATCCGTTTAAAGGAGTAGGCGCTGGAAATACTGCATGTTTCGCTGGCGGGTCAAGCACAGGCCGAAACGGGTCAAGTGAGGCTGCATACTTCGCTGGCGGGTCAGATTCATGCCGAAACGGGTCAAAGGGTGCAGCAGATCAATTGCAGTCTCTAATTCAACAGATGTCTGTGCTGCTGACTCAACAAAATCAATCTAAATTTTCTGGTATTTCTTCACACTTAAAAGACTCTAATTTATTAGATAAAATAATTATTGATAGTGGTGCTACGGACCATATGTTTGGTAATCAAGCACTTCTAAAAAATTTAGACATGACCAAAAACGATCAATTTGTCTTTGTAGCTAACGGTATGAAGGCTAAAATAAACGGTATAGGTGAAACTATATTTTGTAATAAAAAAAATTTAATGTGCTATATTTAGATACGTTTCCTATAAATTTACTTTCGGTTCAAAAATTAACGCAAGAATTAGATTGCGATGTAATTTTTTCTTGTAAAAATGTTGTATTTCAAGACCGGAAAACCGGGGCGAAGATTGGTGAAGGGTTTCTTGAAAACGGACATTATTTTTTGAACTCAAAAAATTATTTTTGTGCTTCCGCTAAATCAATTGATGTTGGACTTTGGCATAGAAGATTTGGACACCCTTCCGACAAGATTTTAAATCTTATTTTGGATTGTAAAAATTTAAATTGTGCTAATTGTGAAGTTTGTAAATTGGCAAAACAAACAAAACTTCCTTTTTCTCATTCCATTAGCAAAAGTGAAGCTATGTTTGATTTAATTCATTCGGATGTATGGGGACCGGCTCCGATTGATTCATATAATGGATTTAAATATTTTGTTATTTTTATCGATGATTTTTCAAGAACCACTTGGTTGTACTTACTAAAATCAAAAAACGAAGTTTTAGTAGCTTCAAAGAATTTTTTTGTCTCATAGAAAATTAATTTAATGCAAAATTAAAAATATTTAGGTCGGATAACGGAACGGAATTTGTAAACAAAAATTTTGCCACATTTTTTAAAGAAAAAGGAATTATACACCAAACCACTTGCATCAATACACCTGAGCAAAATGGGGTTTCGGAAAGGAAAAATAGGCATTTGCTAGAAATGACAAGAACATTAATGTTTCAAAATAATGTTCCTAAAATATATTGGTCGGATGCCATACTTTGCGCCACACATTTGATTAATAGATTACAAAGTTCAAGATTAGAAAATAGAATCCCACTAGAAATTCTTTATCAACGAAAAATAACCTTTGATCATTTAAAAATATTTGGATGTACAAGCTTTGTACATATTAAAAGAAAAGACAAACTAGATTGTGTATCAACAAAAACTATTTTTTTAGGGTATTCATCATTTAAAAAGGGATATAAATGCTATGACCCTATTAATAAAAAATTATTTATTTCTAGAAATGTTACATTTTTTGAAAATGAGCCATATTTCAAAAAAATGAGACAAAATTCAAGAGTCTAACCAAATTCAAAATGAAACAATAAATTCGGTAACACCCTACATTTCTCAAAATAATTTAGAAGAAAGTAATACAAGTGATGCCGAAGAAGAAATAGATGATAATAATTATGATATAAATGAGACCGAAGTAGGAAATAATTCGGGACTTAGACGAACATCTAGAATATCACAACCATCGAGTAGACTTAGAGACTATGTAACTTATACCGTCCAATACCCTATACAAAATTTTGTTTCATATAAAAATTTTTTGCCTTCATACCAAGCTTTTCTTGCTACTATAGAAAACGAAATAGAACCAAAAAATTATCAAGAGGCCATTCAAAAATCAACTTGGAATAAAGCTATGAAAGAAGAGCTTAAAGCTCTAGAAAAAAATGAAACATGGGTAATTGTTTCATTACCAAAAAATAAAAAACCCGTTGGGTGCAAATGGGTGTACAAAATTAAATATAATTATGATGGTACCATAGAACGGTATAAGGCAAGGTTAGTGGCCAAAGGATTTACACAAACCTACGGTATAGATTACAATGAAACCTTTGCACCGGTTGCAAAAATGAATACCGTTAGGGTTTTATTCTCCATTGCCGTAAACAATGGTTGGAATCTATATCAAATGGATGTCAAAAATGCATTCCTTCAAGGAACACTTGAGGAAGAGGTTTATATGACTTTGCCACCGGGTCATGTACAAGAGAAAAATACTAATCTTGTTTGTAGATTAAACAAATCAATCTATGGATTGAAGCAATCTCCAAGGGCATGGTATGGCAAGTTATCTCAATATTTAATTTCTTGCAACTTTAAAATTAGTAATGCCGATCACTCCTTGTTTACCAAAAATGAAGGAAAAAATATAACCCTTGTGTTAGTTTATGTAGATGATTTAATAATTACCGGAAACAATTTAGAAGCAATTAGAAAAATCAAATCCCAATTAAAAGAAAAATTTGACATTAAAGATTTAGGATATTTAAAATATTTTCTAGGAATAGAAGTAGCTTTTTCAAACAAAGGCCTATTAATTTCACAAAGAAAATATAACTTGGATTTACTAAAAGAAACCGGTAAATTAGGATGTAAACCGGCCTCCACACCAATAGATAATAAATATAAATTAAATACCGAAGATGGTGAACCTTTAGAAAATATAAACCAATTCCAAAGACTTGTAGGTAAATTAATTTATCTCACGGTAACCCGTCCGGACATTTCATTTTCCGTAAGCCAAATTAATAAATTTATGCATTCACCAAGAACACCACATTTAGAGGCCATAAATAGAATTTTAAGATATTTAAAAGGAAATCCCGGAAAGGGCATATGGATGAAAAATAATAATTCTAATATAATATGTGGCTATTCCGATGCAGATTGGGCCGGTAGCTTTGATAGAAAATCCACCACCGGCTTTTGCACATTTGTAGGCGGAAATTTAGTCACATGGAAAAGCAAGAAGCAAAATGTCGTGGCACGATCGAGCGCGGAAGCGGAGTATCGAGCCATGGCGTCAACCGCAAGCGAATTAATATGGCTCAAACAATTGCTCAAAGACATGGGAATCAACGTTGATCAACCCATGAAGATGTATTGTGATAATAATTCGGCACGACATATAGCACTAAATCCCGTATTTCATGAACGGACCAAACACATAGAAGTCGATTGCCATTTTATTAGAGAGAAGGTCCAAGCCAAGGAAATAGAAACACCATTTGTTCGGAGTGAAGATCAACTAGCGGATGTTTTTACAAAAGGATTGGATCCCAAACCATTTGAAGAAATCACAAGCAAGCTAGGGTTACTCGATATTTATAATCCTAGCTTGAGGGGGGTATTGAATAATGATCTCAGAATATAATTCATCATAGATCAAGGGCATATGTGTAAATGTACAAAATAAGGTCATTGTAGCAAAAATCAGAAAAGGCTCCAACGGTCACATTTGACCTTGTAATATATATAGCCACTGTGTAATAGAAAAAAGAAATACAGAAACAAAAAATATTTTTCAGATTCTCCTCAGCTTTTACATCTCTCAAAAATAACAACAAAGATGGTGCTGACTAGGTTTTGAAATTTTCATTTTATCTTTGTCAGGTTAGATTTCATAATGTAGCAGGATTTCGTGACTTTCATTTTGAAGATTTGCCTATGCTTCAGGTTCTTCTCATGTTATTTATCTTTCACAATTTAATTTCTTCTTTCTTATTTTTTTTCCTTTTGTGTTTGTTGCCTGATAAATGTGTTTGTGCCGCTTATAGTGGCGATGGTATCAGAGACTTCACTAATTAATGCTAATGGTAGGATTATTTTTCTTTTCTCTCATTTGTGTTATTTTTCTGGTTAGTTGCTATCCTCATGAAATTCTGATTTTTGTTAAAGTATTTCTCATAGGCTATCCTCATTGGTATGTTTAACAAACCGAGACATATTAATATGGTGCTAATACCCTTTAGTTAAAATTCTTTGGAACAGAGCCATGCTCGAGCTGGACCAAATTTTGGAGGCTAATCAAATAAATTTTGCAACTCTGGATGCACTTCCGACTTCCTTTGTTGTTTTTCTTTTGATGGATTTCATGCGGGCATGGCTACTCCAAGTATGCAACTATTCACTTTGATTATACCATAATTTCATTTTGACCATCTTCTGTGCTTCTTTGAATTTGTTAATAAAATTAAGTCACGTAATGCCAGGGCAAAGAAGCAGAGGGAAGGGAGTCCGAATCTGCTGCGATTCCGAGATGGATCGCAGGATTCTAAAATTCCGAGATCAACAGTTCAAACTTTTCTGTGCGCGGATCTCGGAAACGTTCTTGAAAAAGTAAATTTTCATGCATGCATTTCGAGAAATACAACTGTTGAGATGGGATCGCAGGGTCCTGTGATTCCACGAGAATCACAACAGATTTATTTTCGAGGGAAGGGGGAGAATAGCAAGAAGGTACATTTGTAGATGCAACTTTTTTATTAACTAAGCATAGTTCATTTGCAGAATTATTTTGTGAAAACTTTCTTAAATAAGATTAAGTAAGCATTAATGTGGCTATTATTTACTTGTTGTTGTTTCTTCAAGTACTACAACCTGAAACTATATAATTACTAAATCAGACTAATTTTTTGGTACAATAGTAACTTATACTAGTATCATTTATTTCAGAAGAGCCTATACAGATGTTCTAAAGCATTACTTTGAGCAGAAATGGATTTCTACTCAAAAACTTTTTGAGCATGAAGAGATGTTTCACAAAATTCTTCAACTTATTCCAGATGAAAGTATGCTAATTATCCTTTCCTGTTAGTTTTTGGACTATATTTGTATACAAATAATGCTTATGTTTTGATTTTTGTAGGGTTTTGACAATTTTATTTGCAGAAATTAGATTTATGAGGTTGATTATGACCCTATGTATTGAAATAGGAGTTGAAAGCTTTTAAATTCAATTATAGAAGTTTCTAATTTGTTATTGCTTATGTTTTGATTTTTTTATGTGTTTTTTCGGAGCTTGCTGGTAAGTGGCAAGACAGCACATTAGAGCATGTAACTACTTACAAGAAATGTAATGCTTTGTTATTAATTTCAGTTGCATATTTTGTTCATATTTGTCATGTAAATTTTGTTACAGTGTCTTTTTTGGTGAATGAATATATTATGTTGTGTGTTTTTTGTTGAATGAATATATTATGTTGTCTAAATTATTTGTATGATATTTTGTTTAACGTCAATAAATGTTGAATAGTAATATATGGCTAGCAAAAATATGGAGGCTAGCCCCGATACAAATAGAATTATGCCAAATTTTAATATTTTTACTGACATTTTTAATACCAACACTGACGCCTAAAAAACCGTCAGTGTTGAACACCAACACTGACGCCTGAAAAACCGTCAGTGTTGAACACCAACACTGACGCCTAAAAACCCGTCAGTGTTGAACACCTACACTGACTGGTTTTTACCCGTCAGTAAAGGTAACCTGTACTTACGCCGGCTTTACTGGCGCCTCCATAAGCGTCGGTGTAGGGGTTTTTCAAGCGTCGGTGAAGGGTTTTTTTTTACTAGTGTTTGTAAATCATCTTAATTATATATTCTTATTGGTGTTTGCTTTGCTTAGCTCTTCTGTTATGCAAAGAAAGCTATTTATACCAATTCAACTTAGAGATACACAAAAACTAGAATTAATTCATACACTACTACAGAAAAAGAGATTGCACACTGACAAAAATGGAGGAGCTACACGGATTTTCTGCCGTGTAGGTTGTCAGGGTGTAGGAATCGGCAACTAATTACACACGGATATTTACCGTGTGCGATTATAACGATTCATACACGGATTACTTTATAAACAACCGTGTACGAACACCTGCCTGTGTTGCTCTCCCTATTACCCAGCTACACGGATATTACCTAAACATCTGTGTACGATTACTCTTTCTACACGGACTTTTAATTTCATATCCGTGTACGATTACTCTTTCTATACGGACTTTTAATTTCATATCCGTGTACGCTTATTCTTTCTACACGGACTTTTAATTTCATACCCGTGTAGCTCTCTTAACTATCCTACACGGACATTTATACAATAATCCGTGTACGAATATATTCCTACACGGATTCTTTGATAAATATCCGTGTAGGAAACAATCCTACATGGACATTTATCAAATAATCCGTGTAGGAATTTATTCTTCACGGATTATTTTATGGATTACTCTTCCTACACGGAGTTTAGTTTAATATCCGTGTAGGATTGCATATATATTTTTTTTTGCTTTTTTTTTCTTGGCTAGCTTTCAGTTTTGCTAGCCAATATTAAAATTTTTCAGATAGCAATTTAAAATTCATGTACACTAAATTATACAAAATTATACAAATTCATATTTAGCATTACAAAATTATACAAATACATATTTAGCATTACAAAATTATACAAATTCATATTTAGCATTACAAAATTCTAATTGAAACCACCTTGCCCACATACATCTAACATCGTCGATCTACTCCTTGGTGTAACACTGCTACTTTGTTCCATACTACAATTATAATTTGGTATTAGTTAGTAACAAGAAAAGGTAGATGCAAGACACTCGCAAATAGAAAAAAAAATAACGTTATATGGTTTAAATTATTTATATAAAAAAATATACAATAAACTTCCGTTGGGCCGATTATTATATATGAATTCATATAAAACCATAGAGAATACTAACCATTAGTGCAACATATATACATATTGCCTTTTGTACACATGCAATCCCATGTGATCCATATAACATATACTCCTCAAGATCCAATACAATGTTGTATAAAAGTTATGTCCTTACCACTTAGTAATCATGTGATCAAGGTTTGGCCCAATTTTCGTAAAGTTGGGCTCATGTTGCCAAAACTCTCGGTTATGATCTAGTTTGGACCAGAATTTCATACAAACTAAGGCGTATTAGATCCAACATATCAAAAAAGAAGTTCCATGTGATCCATGACATGATGCCTCTTGGTTAAAGGTCTCCAACATATTGCATCTCCAATAAAAAATACATTTGATCAACGTATATGTGCATACATATTAGAAAATAAATATTTTCCTTTAAAATTTTCATCAAAAAAATTATAAGAAAATATTTATACGTAAAATTAATTGAATATGTATATATTTTTTTAAACGAACCATTGAAAATCAATTTTGTAAAAAAAAAATTATTGCATCTTATATGAATTTACGATGGCTCTGATACCAAATGATAGACTTAATAAATCATAAAGTGTTTTGCAATTAAAAACACAAGAAATCCAGAATCCGTAAATCCAAAATAAAATAGCAAAATAATTTAAATCTTACAGTTCTGAATTGAAGACATCTTTAGGCGGAAGCGTTAGCACTGATCTTCAATGGTTTTTCTCAGATCTGATGATGGAGACCTTCAGCCTTTTCTTTACTTCTCTCTTTCAAAATGGATGATACTTTTTCAGAATAATATCCCTCAAAATTAGTGGAGAGAGAGACTAGAGACGTTTCCAGAAAAACGTTTTTGGAATAAATGGGCAGAAAAATGTAAAGTAACAGAAAATTAGAGGAAGAAACGGAAAACATATATATTTATATATATACTAACCTTAGAAAGATAGAGAGGAGAAAATACAAACTTCAAAGATCTCAGATCAACCTTCAATATAACAGAGAGAGTACTAATTACTTGATCAAAACGGCACTGGAAGGAGAAGGCATTTTATACAGCACGGGAAAGAGAAGGCCTTTTAGACCAAAACCCTAAACTTTTCTACACGGATTTATACTTAACAATCCGTGTAGCTCTCTAACAAATCATACACGGCTATTTATAAGATAATCCATGTACAGTTCTTGTCTTTCTACACGGATTTATTATCAAAAATCCGTGTAGCTATTCCTACACGGATATTTGTTAAATATCCGTGTAGCTCTCTAATAAATCATACACGGCCTTTTTTCAAAACAATTCTACAATGATTCTTTAATAAATGTCAGTGTATGATTCCAGCAGTTTTTTCGGGCTTTCAAAAAAACTTTTATGGTACACGGTTTTCATATACAATTAGCAAACCCGTGTACAATGTGCAGTGTAGAATTACTATTTCTGTAGTAGTGATAGTACGTGATTCTAACAGAGATTTTACTGGAGGAGAAAGTAGATATTTTGTAACATTCATAGATGATTGTTATACTTATTGCTTTAACTGTTCTAGGCACACGACAAGCTGCACGTTTTGGAGATGCTTAACAGCCTATGCGAACATTTGCGGATTATACTTTTAGTCAGTCTAAAACAAATCTCATAACAGACTCATAACAGACCCCCATATTTCATGTAGGAGAAGGCTTATCAGACTACCAGTAATCTTAATTAGTTCACCTCAAACTTTCATAACCCATGCATGTCAATTTACTTTGAATCACAAGATCACCATGAGGCTAGTATCACAAGGTTGTAGGCTTCAAACCCAGCCCCAGCTCCTATGGAGTCTACCTCCAATCATGGCGGTGTGATTGATCCAACTCTCAATTTTGACACAAAGAAATTATATCAATTTATCTTAACAGAGGATTTGAGAAGACAATGAAATAAAATAATAAAATAATAAATTGGTCAATACAATTTTTCAAATAATTAAATAAAAGATAAAATAAGTTAAAGGGGATATAAGAAAGAAAATGAATTAGCTTATATGGGGGTATTGGAAATTATGATATATTTATAGGGAAATTGGTTATTTTAAAAGTTTGAATGGGCACACCGGAAATTTATCCTTTTTTTAATAACCTCAATTAAATAAATTCCAGAATTACTCTCAGTTTAAAAAAAAAAAATGAAAAATCTTAAAATAAAAATACTAAACTAAATTTTTTATAAAACACTAAACTAAATCTCAACAATTGCCTCTTTTTTTTAATAGCATACCTAGATCTAAATACAAAAACGCTAAACTAAATTTTAAAATGAAAACATTTACCTGAATAACATTTGTACTAGAAAAAATAAAAATATAACAAAAAAAACTGATTAACATTTACCTGAGAGTCAATCATATAAAATTATTTGAAAATCTGAGAGTCAATCATATAAAATTTTTACAAATAGTATGGGAATCAAATATACATCGGGATCTATATAAAAATATGGAAGTCAATTTTACAATACCCATAATAATATACTCTAAACTATATATAAAAGAAAAAATCCTTTACAAACAAGTCCCCACGAAAATGAATCCTCTCCTTTGCTCTTAGCATGCAATTTTCTAAGGTTAATTACTTTGTTTTATATTTCATTTGAAATTATCAATTCTGCGTTTGTTATCCATTAATTATAATGGGTAATATAAAACTGATATTTAACGGATAAAATAGAATACAAATAAGACTAATTTTATACTGAAATTAATACAAAAATATTTTCATACGAGTCATCAAGTCATCTAATTGATCCCACATTTTTTATTAAAAAACAACAAGAAGCAATACTTTGTTTTGTAAGTTAAACTATGCCTAACGTCTAAAGCTACATTTGAGAGTAGGTCCGATGGGTTTAATCCCCGTCGATTTGCTTTAAGATTCGTGCAGAACACTTTCAAAGTCGTGCGTGTTTGTTTCAATATTCGTGTGCACAAATTTTAAATTAAATAGGACGGTCATCGTGTTCGTTGAACCTAAAAGTAGGTCCGATGAGCATCGGACCTACTCCGTTCTCCTAAAGCTGAGTCTAGAAAGAAAAAAAGTAATACTCAAACATGCACCCTTTGCTCTAGCTTCCTCACCTCAAAATTCAAATTGAACAATTTCTTTTGATACATTAAGAGTATCTTGGGCCATAATTTCTTACCAAATACTACAATTGGGCCTTAATTTCTGGGCTGAAAATGGTATTCTGTTGTGTCTTATACTGAAACTTGTATTTTCTTTTCTTCTCCTTTTTTTCTCGCATCTAGACAATATCATATTATTACTTTAATTGGGATTGGATTGAAATAAAGAAAATATTACGTTTAACTAGTAGATGTTGACTATAAAAATAAATAAGTGAACTTACTTTAATTGGGATTGAATAGGAACTTGAAGTTTTTCTTGTTCTACCAAAGAAAAAACCAGAAGAAGATAAAACACGTTTAAACTAAGAATAGAGTAATTTGTTTGATTAAATCATATGGAAATACTATTCGAATAATTACATGTTAGTAAATTACCGATCAAATAACTGATAGTTTATATAATTATTCGACAAGGGCAATTCGCCAATAAAATTTACTAACATTTAATTTTTAGTCAAATTTGCATATTAGTCCCTCTGATAAGGGCAATTCGCCAATAATTAAAAGAAATTTACAGAACATGCCTTTTAGATTTTAAAAATTTCGCAACTGAATCCCTGGAACTAATAGCACCATATACCAGAAATAAGAAGTCACTAATGTTGACTGGTACCAGTGTTGTAATCGATTTAACAACTCGAACAGAGGTGCCAAAACACTGAAACGAAGCTTTGTAAGTTGGTACAAGCAGCCAAGAGAAATGAGATGCATGAGAACAGCAAATCGGCTTCGAACCAGATAAACTAAACATTAAAAATAAGAGGTCTGTTAAAAATTCTCTTAACATCAGTCATTGCCAAGTTTTTTTCAAATTTGATTCAGCATTATAATTAGTTCTTGAATCAATCATACTCATATATATAATTAGACTCTGTAACTAGGAGACAGTGTGGCCTAATAAAAGTCTTAAAAGTGAATCACTGGGATTCCCTTTTGCTTGGAGGAACAAAATTGATAGAAAGCAATTTGTTGAACAGTTTCATGTTAATGAAGCATCCTAAAAAAATATTTATATGTTGCTTACAAAAGATTAATTTCAACAATATTTGCATTTTTGCGTCTCTATCACAGTTGTTCCGGTTAAGAAAAACCGAGCCTGTAGCAAAGCGCAAACTCAGACCTTAATTTCAAAATTCCAGATAAGTATCACAATGCCATTGTGTTTTTTTTAAGGTAAGAGACTTTAGCGGTTTAGCCCCTGACAATTCATTGATTAATAAAAGTATTTACAAAAGTCACCTCCTTCTTCTGTACAATTATACAATTCAAATAAACTTATTCACATAATTATCCTAATCCATCAATTAGAATTTTGTTGCCACAACTCTCTTCTAGGTTCCTCATGCGGGGTGTACCAGCAGCTCCAACAGGTCCAAGCTCGGACTGGTACCAGCAGCGTGAGCAGCTCCAACTCAGACTAGTACCAGCAGTTTTAGCAGCTCCAAATTCACCGAGGCCACATGGTAACAACTTCTCAGCCCTTGTAATCCTAACTCCTCAACTGCTGACACTGTCCCCCTTCTTTTTTTGCTCCCTCTCTGTTGCAGCCTACTAGTACCAGTTTAAGATACCAGTTTTGCTCCCTCAAGTGCTGTCTCTCTGTTGGCCCCTCTCATCAACTGCTTTCTACACCGGTATCGGTGCATATTAGTGCAATCTATTGAAGCCTATCTACAAGTTGTGAATTTGTGATAGCCGTCAAGTACCAGACGCTTCAGTGTGCCAGAAGATATGTCACAGGTGTTCAAATGGAAGTAGGAGAGCACCATTTCTTCTAAAGCAGGCAAACCCTGACAGCTTTTGCATTACATCATCTATAATATCTATGGAATGAAGGGTTACTTTCTTGAGGCAGGAAAGGTTTACAGACCTCGGGCTTATAGCTTCAAATCCCAAGTGTAATTCCATCTCCTGCAACAACTGACAGGAGAAGATAGAATCGGGAACTTGAAAATCATAATTCTCTGTGAAAATATGGACAGATAGAAACTTGGGTTTCAACTTTACCACAGTATCAAGTCATTAATTTAGTGGCAGGAATGGGGTTGTTTTCCTCCTCAGTCCACTTGAGTTTGAATGAATCCAAATTTATTAATAGATCACGTGGTTCAAAAACACCAACAACAAATTTTATGAATTTTTCTTTGTGTAATTCCCAGAGATTCTCTTTGTCTTTGTCTTCTTCCAGATGATGATACCTTGTAAAATCTGGAAGAAGACGAAGACGAAGAGAATCTCTGAGAATTACACAAAGAAAAATTCACAAAATTTGTTGATGGTGTTTTTGAACACGGTGAGCCATTAATAAATTTGGATTCATTCAAACTCAAGTGGAATGAGGAGGAAAGCAACTTCGTTCCTGCCACTAAATGGCTTGATACCGTGGCAAATTTGAAACCCAAGTTTCTATCTGTCCATATTAATTTTCACAGAGAATTTTGATTTTGAAGTTCCCGAGTCTATATATCTTCTCCTCCCGTAAGTCATTGGGATATGAAGCTATAAGCCTATAAGACCCAGGTCTGTAAACCTTCCCTGTCTCAACAAATATGGCGATCAGAGAGAGAGAGGGGCGTATATGGGTTACGCGCATATATAATGGGTAAACTTGCATGAAAGTCTAGTGTTTGCATTTATTGCTGAAATAATCACAACTGTTAGCATCTGATTTTAGCGCGTTAACGATCCATCGTTTGCTACGAAAGTTTTTTGAAAAATAACAAATTTTTGTGATTTCCAAGGTTCTTTTTGTAAATTACTGTATTATTAAATCCAAAATATCAAGTAAACCGTTGGTCACTTTCCATTATTAACAGACATATTATGCGCTATTTGATAATATCTAAAAGATGATCTTTAATTTTTACTGTAGAAATTTTAATTCACTTAATGTGTAATGAAATATACACCAAATCTCATTATATTCTATAAATACGATAGGTGGATAATACAAATCATGCTCACATAGTTTGAACTTTTTTTCAAAAATTCATCAAAAATTGTCAAAAATGACAAACTATCAAATGATATGGATTATATATCTAGTCCAAGGACTTCACTATTTTTCATTTTTGGGATGTTGCGATTTTTTTCTTTCTGAGCAGATATGGATATAGATAGTAAACGGATGTCAAAATTCCATATTCATTTTTTAATGAGCAGATATGAATACAGATAGTAAAAGGATGTAAAAATTTCAAATAAAATCCATTTTAAATGGATATGGATACGAAGAGGATAATTCACGAATACGGATTCGAATATAGATACGAAACAAATAATTATTGGATAATTGAGTCATATGAACTTTATAATACAAATATGGTTAAGTTCAATATGCCTAGTCCGGATTAAATCCATTTACGGTACAAATACGATTAACTTTATTTAAAATGGAATTGTAATATAATAATAACAGTTCCTTCAAATAATATAGCGGATTTGGTTTAAGTATAGATTTGATCTCTATAATTTTTTCTTCAAAAGAAAATTATATTATGTCAAATTTTTTCTGTCCAACAATTTTTTTTTTCTGTTGATTCATCTAGTTGGACACGGTTCGGACAGAAAAAATTATAGAGATCATGTTGGACACGGTTCATAAATAAAACATTTAGCCGATAGAAAAAATAGAAACAATAAATTTTGTACCAAAGTAATTAGATGAAAGTAAAAAAAAATATATCTTTCATTTCATTAAATAGTTGACAACAAATCATTTTCGATGGAGGATAAATGAGTTTATTTGCAATGTATTATTTTTTATTTCATGGCGAGAGAGCAGGGGTCGATCCAGGTAGTGATTAGGGTGATTTAGCCACCTCCATAAATTAAAAATTTACAGTTTTATCCTTTATATTTTAATTTTTTTTACAAGTATTTATATCTTTTAGTCCTTAGAAAATAGAATTACACTAAATTATCTTATTTAGCCCCTCAATCTTAATTTTCTAATTGCGTCCTTGAAGAGAAAAATAGAAAGTGAAAGAATTTTGTTAGATAGATGAGAGACCAAATAAATGAGAGGTTCCACAATTCAACAAAAGCAAACAAAGATATTCATACAAATTAAATAAAGACACACTGGCAACAAAGGAAAGCCAACTTAAAATTATTTATCTAGGCCATGTTTTGTTGTTAAATTTAAAGAGAACTAAAATTGTTTACCTCATCTTACTTCTATTTTATACGGCGTTAATATGTATGGAGAAGAGAGTTTGAAAAATGAATCCATGTCTATGACAGTGGACCATACAAGTGAAGTGCGGAGTAATGTGGAGTAAGTTAATCCGCAAAGAGGGATGACTGAACTTACTCCTGTTTTAGTCCATCTTTTAACAATAAAAAAGTGGAGTAAGAGTTTAGTATGTCTCTTGCCTACTCCACAACCAAACATGAATGTAGGACTTTGATTGCTCATTATTGGACTCCTATAACTTATTTAATGGAGCTTTAATTCTAGTGAAAAAGTTACTGATGTTTAATACAAATAGACTCCTTCCTATGTGTAGTGGAAAAATGATGAATAAAAATGGGATGCATGGTGAGAAATTAAGACTCAAATAAACATATCAACAACTGAATAGAATCTAACATAGTGAACTATTATTTTTCTTCTAAACTAACACAAAAGTCATGCAACCATTTAATCTTGACTTGAATGTCGAAAGCCCCAGCTCTAATAACCATGAAATCCTCAGTGCGAATAACCCTGTCAAAGCGATGACTTGGTTGTGGTGTGATTTGTACTTTATCATTAGCAATAATTTTGGCTTTAGTATCAGTACTTAAGCATTGCCATATGTCAACATAAATCTGAATGGCTGCACGACGTGGGAGTACCACTCTACGCCTTGACAAAGGAAGAGGAATTATGTCACCCATGCATATGCTGGGGTGAACACAAACCGCTTGATCCATATCTCTTTGGAACAAGACACTCTCAGCTCGAGAGCTTTGAATCATTGAATTCTTGGCAGTTACCTTTCCATAAAGCTTGATCGCCTCTTCAACTTGTCCAACTCTCCAATTAGAGAGTGTGATATCCACCAGTGCTTCAACAGCATCATAAAATATAGCATAAATAATTTCTACGGGACCTGCCTGGGTCATTACCTGCCTGCACGCAAGGTTTCCCGAACGGTCCACGAACACGTTCCACAAGCCCTGACCTTTCCTTTCAAATCTATTATCCCATAATGGTAGATTCATTCTTTTTTTCTTATTCATTCTCTTTTGTTTTTTCCTACCTAGTGTTCTCAAGCCTTCAACCTCTCCCTTCAATTTCTCACAATGTGAGTAGAAACTTATGTATTGTGGTATATCTAAGGGGCATTGCCAATCAGGTGTCAATATTGCATATCCCTAATCGATATCATTAAAACAAAATTAATTAATCAATATGTTAATTAATACTTGAGCTAGATAAGATGAAATGAAATAAAGATTGAATTAACTTATTAAACAACATACCTGTGAATCAACCTCAATTGACGATACACGAGAATCTTCTTTATTTGTTTGAAATAGGTAGTAATCACCCTCATAAAGTTCAATCCTCATGTTGCCTGAGATGTAACAATTAGAATGATCGATGAAGCGTACCGAAAACACCTCGATAAACTCGTGGATTTCAACCTGCCGGCGTCTTGGAAACATCTCATCTTCATCGCTGTAACCAAATTAATTATTCAAGTAAAATAATTATTTATAAAAAGTATTTTTAACATGTCATAGTTTTATTATTTAATATATTTTATGAATGACATTATAACGGGTCATGCATGCTATAGGATCGAATTAAATCTCATTTTTTTAAGATTCAAACGACTGATTAAAGCCCTTCAATTTGGTCTACTTATCAAGGATTTGTAGGACATCATGTTTTGTATTTTTTTAAAGATTCCTTTTACTATTCTTTAAAATATGACGAAGGATTTGTAGGGGATCAATTTGGTCTACACCATCATGTTTTACCTGTGTGTGTGTGTGTGAGTGAATATGAGAGAGAGAGAGAGACCTTTGATCGGAGTCGATTCCTTCAGATTCTAGAGATTCATCATCTTGAAGTTGGGTTTCCATCAATCTTTTCGACAATTCTTCCATGTAACCAATGGTGAGAGTAGGAAATTAAGAGGGATGAAGCAAATTTATTTGGAGATTGGAAAGGGACGGCTTTATATATATTTGAGGAAAATGAAAAATAAACACTAGGCTATGATTAACAATTGTAAGATTAATTTAACTTTGGGGAGAAAATTTATTTAGGAAAAAAGAAAGAGAGAAAGGACGTTTATATATGGAAAAGCCGGAAATAGAAGAAAAAAGAAAGATATGATTACAATTTTTAGATTAGTGGATTAATTGCAAATTTCAGCTCAAATTAATTTAGACCCACTAAAATCTAATTTTGCACTGTCTCCAATACAATGGTTTTTTTTTTACTAGTGATTTATAGTTATTTCCTTTTGAGGTGCAATAACTGTTCCTTTTTTAGATGTATTTTTTCTCTCACCATGATATATTTCATTGTGTTTTTTAGCTGTGAATTTATTGTCCTTTCTTTCTATTATTATGTGTATTTATTGTCCTTTCTTTCTATTAGATATTTTTGTAAATAATATAATACCACTCTTCATTAATGCATTGGTTTAGGTTTTTAAATATTATATCTCGTTAAAATAAAAATATCTTTTGTTTGATATTAAATCTTTCACTAGTACAAAAAAGCCCTTCACTAACCCTCAATCACCGACGGTTCTGTTATCTAAACAGTCGGTGTTGAGCAGCTTACCAACACTGACGTTTTATTAGCGGAAGCATCAGTGTTGCTCATATCCTTCACTGACGGTTCAATTAAATAACAGTCAGTGTAGAGTACCTACACTGACGGTTCTAAAAAACAGTCAGTGAAGAGTACCTACACTGACAGTTTTAAAAACCCGTCAGTGTAGCATACCTACACTGACGGCTGTCAAAACCGTCAGTGTAGGTATTCTACACTGATTGTTTTTTCAATTGAACCGTCAGTGAAGGTACCCAACTCCAGCTATTAATATGTTTGTTTTTTTTTCGTTTTTCGCATTTCAGCAACCAAATTGTAATGAAAATTTTATTAGTGATATTTATGCAATATTTAATTTTATAGCATGTTTATTGCTTAACTAAATCATTTTAACACATTGATAAGCCTAAATTTCATATATCTTTTTGGTAGGATTTGGTCTCTAAATCTATCCCCTTTTTATTGGTTTAAAGCCATTTAGTTTAGATATTGCACCAAGTTCGAGATACTGCTATGTCTTCATGTATTTTCAGGTACTAGAAGTAAATGGAAAGAATTTGGAGTAAGTCCGGACACGATCGGAACCTAGACGGCACGTAGAGGCAAGAATCAGAGGAAAATTGCGAGCCGCAATTACCATTATTGCAGCCCGCAATAACAGAACTTCTACAAGACAGCTCACTGCCACGATTTTGCACCATTATTGCGACCCACAAATTCTTCACAGTTTCCGAATTTTGGGCTGCTACAGGCCCATACCCATTCTTAAAGCCCGAACCTCCTTCCCCAAAGGGGGTAGTTCACATTTCTCACTTCCTTTTCAGCTGGGAACGACCTCAAGAGCTAGGGTTTCAGATCTAGGGCGATTTGGAGAAGGAGAAACTCAAGGGAGAAGAGATTTGTGTTTGGATTTGTATTCTCTACTCTATTTTCCTTTCTATAGACTTTGGTAACAAACTATTTTTCTCATTTGTGACTATTCACGCCCTTATGAGAGGCTAATCTCCTCTCTAGGGGCGATGGCATGTAAAACTCGAAACTAGGTGCACTCTATCTTACTCGATTTGTGGTTTTTATTGACTATTAGTGATTTACTCTTTTTATACTTGATTTATGCATGGATTGTGTGGTTTAACCTTACTCCTCCAATACATGGATTTAGGGATTTATTCAATGACTAAAAATCACTTGCGTTAACTCCCCGAACAAAAAGAGTAAAGAATAGGTTATTAGGACGAAGTACTTAACCGAGAAGTCCGAGGTAACCTAAAAGTACGATATTAGCCCACGAGGTACTTAACCGTGAAGTGCACGCTATTATCACTTTAGAAACACCCACGTACGCTTTAGGAACACGAATCGAGTAGATTGAGACCCTAGTGGATAGGAATGCCGAAGCCCCTGGAACTCCAACACTTGAATCAGACCCAAGACTCTTATTATTTGCTTCCTTTGATTTAATTAGATTTAGAAACCAACTCAAACTTTGTCTGTCTAGCTTAATGAATTGGTGAGAACCAGTACTTTACGAGTTGTCCCTGTGGATTCGACACCTGAAATACTACTTGGCAAGATTGTATGCTTGCAATCAAATTAGGTGTATTAGGGTTCATAATTAAGCTATAGAAAAACACGAACACACATTAAATTATATAGCATTACATGCATGTTGTTTATATGACTCATATCTTCTATGTATGAACTTGAAACATAAACTCTTGTTTCATGAGTTAATGAAGACACACGGGAATAAAAATTTTATAACTATTTGAGAATAAAATTGCAATGCTTGTTTATTAGAATGAACATATTATATTTAATAAGTATGATTAATAATTTATGTGATTAGTGAAATTTAGACAATTAACATCAAATTTTGACTTTAATTTTAGAAAATAGTTTGTAATGAAAATTTTATTAGTAATATTTATGTAATAATTAATGTTATAACATGCTTATTGCTTAATTAAGTGATTTTGACAAAAAAAAAATAATTTCATTACATGCATGTTGCATATATGACTCACATCTTTTATTCATGAACAAGAAACATAAACTCTTGTTTCGTGAGTTAATGAAGACGCACGGGAATATGTCGTCCGTGGGTCGATCGGAACCGTTTAAATTAAAGAGCACTACATCTATTGTCTTGCATTCAAGTTTGGTCAAAATTTGTTTTTATTTACTCATCCATCTAGTTAACTGAAAATTGAAGCATCGTATGGCCATAAAACACTTCGTGTTGGATTGAAACTCATACATAATAAAACTTCCGTACTTCTATGTTGGTTACACTTAGTGTTCTCCCTTGATCATTCTAAAAAAGATTTGGAATGATTTCACTGCAGATCGACTGTTGATTTCCGGCATGAAAATGAACGGTCCGATTTCAAAATTTATTTTATGTTGATTTTTGTTGTCATTTTTTTTGTAATACCTTCACTGACGGGTTTTTGTTTAAAACTGACAGTGTTCATATCTTCACTGACGGGTTTTGTTTAGAACCGTCAATGTTTATACCTTCACTGATGGATTTTTTCGGAGCCGTCAGTGTTGCATCATTCATTGACGGTTTTTTTTTTGGAGCCGTTAGTGATTCTTTTTCAAGAGAATTATGAATTGTGGTGCGCTATGGGGTTTTCAAAACCAAGTCCTTCCGCCTCCCTCCATCAAAATTTTCATTTCCCTCTCTAGCTGTACACTTGCGCCCGCGCCCTTTATTTTGCTCCCAAATCGAAAACTCTCTCCAAATCTAGCTCCAAAATTTTGTCTGCCTCCAAACTAAAAATTCTCGCTCTCACTCGCCGAAATCGTAACCCTACCTTCTCCAAAATTTTCGTCCTCCCTCACATCTAGCTGAAATCCAAACCTGGCTTTTCTGTCTCCCGCTCTCTCTCACTCGCCGAGCACTGCACCCAAATCCAAACCCTCACTCCCTCTCTCTCTATTGCTGCATCGCACTCCCATTCTCTCTTTAGCAAGCACTTCTCAACGCTCTCTCTCCTTAGCTGAGCCGCACTCTCTCTCTAGGTGTTTGTGCTCAAGGACTCGGGTATCGACCAACTGTAACCCTAGTTGCGATTGGAAACAAATTTTCGGTAAATTGATGATCTCTATTTTTCTTTGAATATTGTTTGTGTTGCTTTGTGATTACATGAGGGCATCGAAATGCTCACTGATTTGTGCTTGATCGGGCGCGTATATGAATTCTTTGGGAATTCGACGAGTTGCTAAATGAGCTCTCATGCCTTTTTTTTTGTTTTTACTTTATTCCTTAAAAATCGTGTCACATTTTTAGTTATACTTCGATTCGACAATTTGAGTATTGTCAGAGTTAAAACAAATTCGCTTAAGTGTTAAAATGTTTAACAAAATTGGAGATTTTTATGACACGCCGATCTGATTTTTGTGTGTTTTGATACTGGTTGTTCTGATTGTAATGGCGTGAATTTGGTTACATATAAATCAGAAAGAGGAGGGGGACCGAGCTAAAACAAAATTCAAAGTATGGGGATTAATGCTCACAGAAGAAGGGACCGAGCTAAAACTCAATTCAAAGGAAAAGAAAACTAATTATGTTATTTCTAATATTTCTAAACCTTGAGTCAAATCCTTTACCAATTTTCTGAAGACAGAGAAGAAGGGCCCTAAAGAGGAAGGATTTGATTTATTTTTGGACTGATTCTGGTATCCTAACAGACCTGATTTTTTTTTCAGTAGAGATTAATCGAAGGACTGAGAGGAAACAACAATGATACAAGAGTATAAGGAAATTCAGAACTGAACTAATCTATTAAGGTTTAGTTTAAACAGGTAATTCAATTGAAATAATCTATTAAGGTTTAGTTTAAACTTTAAACTTTTATTAAGTATTGTGCATTGATCAAAAGTAAAAAGGGAAATAGAAAATTATAAAGGAATAAGGACTGAATAGTATAAGGATCAAATCATAAAATAGTAAAAGAGGTAATGACTGAAATGACTAGTTATGATAATAGGTAATTCTGACCTGGGGAAACCAGTATAGCTGGCAAGTCAGTATTACAAATATTGAATAATGATCTCAGAATATAATTCATCATAGATCAAGGGCATATGTGTAAATGTACAAAATAAGGTCACTGTAGCAAAAATCAGAAAAGGCTCCAACGGTCACATTTGACCTTGTAATATATATAGCCACTGTGTAATAGAAAAAAGAAATACAGAAACAAAAAATATTTTTCAGATTCTCCTCAGCTTTTACATCTCTCAAAAATAACATGGTATCAGAGCTTCAGGTTCTGTGACTGAAAAAAGGCAACATCTCACGGTACCAGTAAACTGGTATTCACAACAAAATCCATAACCAAAAATCAGCAAAGAACAAATGGCTCAAGAGGGGCAACACGAGGCTACCAATTCCTCCAAGCTCACAAATACTTTGCTCAATGACAAGAACTATCTTACATGGGTAAAGGCTGCATCTAGAGCGCTCAGCGGTCGAGAGATGCGAGAATACATCACAGGAGAAAATAAAGAGCCAACACCCGCAAACCCAAATTTGCTGACAGAATCCGAAAAAAAGGCAGCAAAAAAATCCAATTTTCCCAATTTCGGCCAAAACCCTAGATCTCAAAATTACTCAAATCTCAGTGAAATTGAAAAGTGTACAGGGTGTAAGAAGGAGGGACATACACATGAGAAGTGTTGGTTTCTCCATCCCCATCTGAAACCGAAATTTTGGAAAAAGGGGATCTCCGCAGGAGGCAGAGGAGACTGGGACGAGGAAAAAACAAAACATTGGAACGAAGGCAGAGTCGCTGATCAAAGAGGGGCTGCGGAGCAAAGAAGAAATTACACATCACATGGGGCCTACGCAGAAATGCTAGATGTATGCGGATTAGAAGGGATCCGTGTGCTGCCGAATGGGCCCAAACCCAAAAACTTTGAATCATCACATGGGGCCTACGCAGAAATGCTAGATGTATGCGGATTAGAAGGGATCCGTGTGCTGCCGAATGGGCCCAAACCTAAAAACTTTGAATCTGATCCGTTTAAAGGAGTAGGCGCTGGAAATACTGCATGTTTCGCTGGCGGGTCAAGCACAGGCCGAAACGGGTCAAGTGAGGCAGCATACTTCGCTGGCGGGTCAGATTCATGCCGAAACGGGTCAAAGGGTGCAGCAGATCAATTGCAGTCTCTAATTCAACAGATGTCTGTGCTGCTGACTCAACAAAATCAATCTAAATTTTCTGGTATTTCTTCACACTTAAAAGACTCTAATTTATTAGATAAAATAATTATTGATAGTGGTGCTACGGATCATATGTTTGGTAATCAAGCACTTCTAAAAAATTTAGACATGACCAAAAACGATCAATTTGTCTTTGTAGCTAACGGTATGAAGGCTAAAATAAACGGTATAGGTGAAACTATATTTTGTAATAAAAAAATATTTAATGTGCTATATTTAGATACGTTTCCTATAAATTTACTTTCGGTTCAAAAATTAACGCAAGAATTAGATTGCGATGTAATTTTTTCTTGTAAAAATGTTGTATTTCAAGACCGGAAAACCGGGGCGAAGATTGGTGAAGGGTTTCTTGAAAACGGACATTATTTTTTGAACTCAAAAAATTATTTTTGTGCTTCCGCTAAATCAATTGATGTTGGACTTTGGCATAGAAGATTTGGACACCCTTCCGACAAGATTTTAAATCTTATTTTGGATTGTAAAAATTTAAATTGTGCTAATTGTGAAGTTTGTAAATTGGCAAAACAAACAAAACTTCCTTTTTCTCATTCCATTAGCAAAAGTGAAGCTATGTTTGATTTAATTCATTCGGATGTATGGGGACCGGCTCCGATTGATTCATATAATGGATTTAAATATTTTGTTATTTTTATCGATGATTTTTCAAGAACCACTTGGTTGTACTTACAAAAATAAAAAAAAACGAAGTTTTTAGTAGCTTCAAAGAATTTTTTTGTCTCATAGAAAATTAATTTAATGCAAAATTAAAAATATTTAGGTCGGATAACGGAACGGAATTTGTAAACAAAAATTTTGCCACATTTTTTAAAGAAAAAGGAATTATACACCAAACCACTTGCATCAATACACCTGAGCAAAATGGGGTTTCGGAAAGAAAAAATAGGCATTTGCTAGAAATGACAAGAACATTAATGTTTCAAAATAATGTTCCTAAAATATATTGGTCGGATGCCATACTTTGCGCCACACATTTGATTAATAGATTACCAAGTTCAAGATTAGAAAATAGAATCCCACTAGAAATTCTTTATCAACGAAAAATAACCTTTGATCATTTAAAAATATTTGGATGTACAAGCTTTGTACATATTAAAAGAAAAGACAAACTAGATTGTGTATCAACAAAAACTATTTTTTTAGGGTATTCATCATTTAAAAAGGGATATAAATGCTATGACCCTATTAATAAAAAATTATTTATTTCTAGAAATGTTACATTTTTTGAAAATGAGCCATATTTCAAAAAAATGAGAGAAATTCAAGAGTCTAACCAAATTCAAAATGAAACAATAAATTCGGTAACACCCTACATTTCTCAAAATGATTTAGAAGAAAGTAATACAAGTGATGCCGAAGAAGAAATAGATGATAATAATTATGATATAAATGAGACCGAAGTAGGAAATAATTCGGGACTTAGACGAACATCTAGAATATCACAACCATCGAGTAGACTTAGAGACTTTGTAACTTATACCGTCCAATACCCTATACAAAATTTTGTTTCATATAAAAATTTTTTGCCTTCATACCAAGCTTTTCTTGCTACTATAGAAAACGAAATAGAACCAAAAAATTATCAAGAGGCCATTCAAAAATCAACTTGGAATAAAGCTATGAAAGAAGAGCTTAAAGCTCTAGAAAAAAATGAAACATGGGTAATTGTTTCATTACCAAAAAATAAAAAACCCGTTGGGTGCAAATGGGTGTACAAAATTAAATATAATTATGATGGTACCATAGAACGGTATAAGGCAAGGTTAGTGGCCAAAGGATTTACACAAACCTACGGTATAGATTACAATGAAACCTTTGCACCGGTTGCAAAAATGAATACCGTTAGGGTTTTATTCTCCATTGCCGTAAACAATGGTTGGAATCTATATCAAATGGATGTCAAAAATGCATTCCTTCAAGGAACACTTGAGGAAGAGGTTTATATGACTTTGCCACCGGGTCATGTACAAGAGAAAAATACTAATCTTGTTTGTAGATTAAACAAATCAATCTATGGATTGAAGCAATCTCCAAGGGCATGGTATGGCAAGTTATCTCAATATTTAATTTCTTGCAACTTTAAAATTAGTAATGCCGATCACTCCTTGTTTACCAAAAATGAAGGAAAAAATATAACCCTTGTGTTAGTTTATGTAGATGATTTAATAATTACCGGAAACAATTTAGAAGCAATTAGAAAAATCAAATCCCAATTAAAAGAAAATTTTGACATTAAAGATTTAGGATATTTAAAATATTTTCTAGGAATAGAAGTAGCTTTTTCAAACAAAGGCCTATTAATTTCACAAAGAAAATATACCTTGGATTTACTAAAAGAAACCGGTAAATTAGGATGTAAACCGGCCTCCACACCAATAGATAATAAATATAAATTAAATACCGAAGATGGTGAACCTTTAGAAAATATAAACCAATTCCAAAGACTTGTAGGTAAATTAATTTATCTCACGGTAACCCGTCCGGACATTTCATTTTCCGTAAGCCAAATTAGTAAATTTATGCATTCACCAAGAACACCACATTTAGAGGCCATAAATAGAATTTTAAGATATTTAAAAGGAAATCCCGGAAAGGGCATATGGATGAAAAATAATAATTCTAATATAATATGTGGCTATTCCGATGCAGATTGGGCCGGTAGCTTTGATAGAAAATCCACCACCGGCTTTTGCACATTTGTAGGCGGAAATTTAGTCACATGGAAAAGCAAGAAGCAAAATGTCGTGGCACGATCGAGCGCGGAAGCGGAGTATCGAGCCATGGCGTCAACCGCAAGCGAATTAATATGGCTCAAACAATTGCTCAAAGACATGGGAATCAACGTTGATCAACCCATGAAGATGTATTGTGATAATAATTCGGCACGACATATAGCACTAAATCCCGTATTTCATGAACGGACCAAACACATAGAAGTCGATTGCCATTTTATTAGAGAGAAGGTCCAAGCCAAGGAAATAGAAACACCATTTGTTCGGAGTGAAGATCAACTAGCGGATGTTTTTACAAAAGGATTGGATCCCAAACCATTTGAAGAAATCACAAGCAAGCTAGGGTTACTCGATATTTATAATCCTAGCTTGAGGGGGGGGGTATTGAATAATGATCTCAGAATATAATTCATCATAGATCAAGGGCATATGTGTAAATGTACAAAATAAGGTCACCGTAGCAAAAATCAGAAAAGGCTCCAACGGTCACATTTGACCTTGTAATATATATAGCCACTGTGTAATAGAAAAAAGAAATACAGAAACAAAAAATATTTTTCAGATTCTCCTCAGCTTTTACATCTCTCAAAAATAACAACAAAGATGGTGCTGACTAGGTTTTGAAATTTTCATTTTATCTTTGTCAGGTTAGATTTCATAATGTAGCAGGATTTCGTGACTTTCATTTTGAAGATTTGCCTATGCTTCAGGTTCTTCTCATGTTATTTATCTTTCACAATTTAATTTCTTCTTTCTTATTTTTTTTCCTTTTGTGTTTGTTGCCTGATAAATGTGTTTGTGCCGCTTATAGTGGCGATGGTATCAGAGACTTCACTAATTAATGCTAATGGTAGGATTATTTTTCTTTTCTCTCATTTGTGTTATTTTTCTGGTTAGTTGCTATCCTCATGAAATTCTGATTTTTGTTAAAGTATTTCTCATAGGCTATCCTCATTGGTATGTTTAACAAACCGAGACATATTAATATGGTGCTAATACCCTTTAGTTAAAATTCTTTGGAACAGAGCCATGCTCGAGCTGGACCAAATTTTGGAGGCTAATCAAATAAATTTTGCAACTCTGGATGCACTTCCGACTTCCTTTGTTGTTTTTCTTTTGATGGATTTCATGCGGGCATGGCTACTCCAAGTATGCAACTATTCACTTTGATTATACCATAATTTCATTTTGACCATCTTCTGTGCTTCTTTGAATTTGTTAATAAAATTAAGTCACGTAATGCCAGGGCAAAGAAGCAGAGGGAAGGGAGTCCGAATCTGCTGCGATTCCGAGATGGATCGCAGGATTCTAAAATTCCGAGATCAACAGTTCAAACTTTTCTGTGCGCGGATCTCGGAAACGTTCTTGAAAAAGTAAATTTTCATGCATGCATTTCGAGAAATACAACTGTTGAGATGGGATCGCAGGGTCCTGTGATTCCACGAGAATCACAACAGATTTATTTTCGAGGGAAGGGGGAGAATAGCAAGAAGGTACATTTGTAGATGCAACTTTTTTATTAACTAAGCATAGTTCATTTGCAGAATTATTTTGTGAAAACTTTCTTAAATAAGATTAAGTAAGCATTAATGTGGCTATTATTTACTTGTTGTTGTTTCTTCAAGTACTACAACCTGAAACTATATAATTACTAAATCAGACTAATTTTTTGGTACAATAGTAACTTATACTAGTATCATTTATTTCAGAAGAGCCTATACAGATGTTCTAAAGCATTACTTTGAGCAGAAATGGATTTCTACTCAAAAACTTTTTGAGCATGAAGAGATGTTTCACAAAATTCTTCAACTTATTCCAGATGAAAGTATGCTAATTATCCTTTCCTGTTAGTTTTTGGACTATATTTGTATACAAATAATGCTTATGTTTTGATTTTTGTAGGGTTTTGACAATTTTATTTGCAGAAATTAGATTTATGAGGTTGATTATGACCCTATGTATTGAAATAGGAGTTGAAAGCTTTTAAATTCAATTATAGAAGTTTCTAATTTGTTATTGCTTATGTTTTGATTTTTTTATGTGTTTTTTCGGAGCTTGCTGGTAAGTGGCAAGACAGCACATTAGAGCATGTAACTACTTACAAGAAATGTAATGCTTTGTTATTAATTTCAGTTGCATATTTTGTTCATATTTGTCATGTAAATTTTGTTACAGTGTCTTTTTTGGTGAATGAATATATTATGTTGTGTGTTTTTTGTTGAATGAATATATTATGTTGTCTAAATTATTTGTATGATATTTTGTTTAACGTCAATAAATGTTGAATAGTAATATATGGCTAGCAAAAATATGGAGGCTAGCCCCGATACAAATAGAATTATGCCAAATTTTAATATTTTTACTGACATTTTTAATACCAACACTGACGCCTAAAAAACCGTCAGTGTTGAACACCAACACTGACGCCTGAAAAACCGTCAGTGTTGAACACCAACACTGACGCCTAAAAACCCGTCAGTGTTGAACACCTACACTGACTGGTTTTTACCCGTCAGTAAAGGTAACCTGTACTTACGCCGGCTTTACTGGCGCCTCCATAAGCGTCGGTGTAGGGGTTTTTCAAGCGTCGGTGAAGGGTTTTTTTTTACTAGTGTTTGTAAATCATCTTAATTATATATTCTTATTGGTGTTTGCTTTGCTTAGCTCTTCTGTTATGCAAAGAAAGCTATTTATACCAATTCAACTTAGAGATACACAAAAACTAGAATTAATTCATACACTACTACAGAAAAAGAGATTGCACACTGACAAAAATGGAGGAGCTACACGGATTTTCTGCCGTGTAGGTTGTCAGGGTGTAGGAATCGGCAACTAATTACACACGGATATTTACCGTGTGCGATTATAACGATTCATACACGGATTACTTTATAAACAACCGTGTACGAACACCTGCCTGTGTTGCTCTCCCTATTACCCAGCTACACGGATATTACCTAAACATCTGTGTACGATTACTCTTTCTACACGGACTTTTAATTTCATATCCGTGTACGATTACTCTTTCTATACGGACTTTTAATTTCATATCCGTGTACGCTTATTCTTTCTACACGGACTTTTAATTTCATACCCGTGTAGCTCTCTTAACTATCCTACACGGACATTTATACAATAATCCGTGTACGAATATATTCCTACACGGATTCTTTGATAAATATCCGTGTAGGAAACAATCCTACATGGACATTTATCAAATAATCCGTGTAGGAATTTATTCTTCACGGATTATTTTATGGATTACTCTTCCTACACGGAGTTTAGTTTAATATCCGTGTAGGATTGCATATATATTTTTTTTTGCTTTTTTTTTCTTGGCTAGCTTTCAGTTTTGCTAGCCAATATTAAAATTTTTCAGATAGCAATTTAAAATTCATGTACACTAAATTATACAAAATTATACAAATTCATATTTAGCATTACAAAATTATACAAATACATATTTAGCATTACAAAATTATACAAATTCATATTTAGCATTACAAAATTCTAATTGAAACCACCTTGCCCACATACATCTAACATCGTCGATCTACTCCTTGGTGTAACACTGCTACTTTGTTCCATACTACAATTATAATTTGGTATTAGTTAGTAACAAGAAAAGGTAGATGCAAGACACTCGCAAATAGAAAAAAAAATAACGTTATATGGTTTAAATTATTTATATAAAAAAATATACAATAAACTTCCGTTGGGCCGATTATTATATATGAATTCATATAAAACCATAGAGAATACTAACCATTAGTGCAACATATATACATATTGCCTTTTGTACACATGCAATCCCATGTGATCCATATAACATATACTCCTCAAGATCCAATACAATGTTGTATAAAAGTTATGTCCTTACCACTTAGTAATCATGTGATCAAGGTTTGGCCCAATTTTCGTAAAGTTGGGCTCATGTTGCCAAAACTCTCGGTTATGATCTAGTTTGGACCAGAATTTCATACAAACTAAGGCGTATTAGATCCAACATATCAAAAAAGAAGTTCCATGTGATCCATGACATGATGCCTCTTGGTTAAAGGTCTCCAACATATTGCATCTCCAATAAAAAATACATTTGATCAACGTATATGTGCATACATATTAGAAAATAAATATTTTCCTTTAAAATTTTCATCAAAAAAATTATAAGAAAATATTTATACGTAAAATTAATTGAATATGTATATATTTTTTTAAACGAACCATTGAAAATCAATTTTGTAAAAAAAAAATTATTGCATCTTATATGAATTTACGATGGCTCTGATACCAAATGATAGACTTAATAAATCATAAAGTGTTTTGCAATTAAAAACACAAGAAATCCAGAATCCGTAAATCCAAAATAAAATAGCAAAATAATTTAAATCTTACAGTTCTGAATTGAAGACATCTTTAGGCGGAAGCGTTAGCACTGATCTTCAATGGTTTTTCTCAGATCTGATGATGGAGACCTTCAGCCTTTTCTTTACTTCTCTCTTTCAAAATGGATGATACTTTTTCAGAATAATATCCCTCAAAATTAGTGGAGAGAGAGACTAGAGACGTTTCCAGAAAAACGTTTTTGGAATAAATGGGCAGAAAAATGTAAAGTAACAGAAAATTAGAGGAAGAAACGGAAAACATATATATTTATATATATACTAACCTTAGAAAGATAGAGAGGAGAAAATACAAACTTCAAAGATCTCAGATCAACCTTCAATATAACAGAGAGAGTACTAATTACTTGATCAAAACGGCACTGGAAGGAGAAGGCATTTTATACAGCACGGGAAAGAGAAGGCCTTTTAGACCAAAACCCTAAACTTTTCTACACGGATTTATACTTAACAATCCGTGTAGCTCTCTAACAAATCATACACGGCTATTTATAAGATAATCCATGTACAGTTCTTGTCTTTCTACACGGATTTATTATCAAAAATCCGTGTAGCTATTCCTACACGGATATTTGTTAAATATCCGTGTAGCTCTCTAATAAATCATACACGGCCTTTTTTCAAAACAATTCTACAATGATTCTTTAATAAATGTCAGTGTATGATTCCAGCAGTTTTTTCGGGCTTTCAAAAAAACTTTTATGGTACATGGTTTTCATATACAATTAGCAAACCCGTGTACAATGTGCAGTGTAGAATTACTATTTCTGTAGTAGTGATAGTACGTGATTCTAACAGAGATTTTACTGGAGGAGAAAGTAGATATTTTGTAACATTCATAGATGATTGTTATACTTATTGCTTTAACTGTTCTAGGCACACGACAAGCTGCACGTTTTGGAGATGCTTAACAGCCTATGCGAACATTTGCGGATTATACTTTTAGTCAGTCTAAAACAAATCTCATAACAGACCCCCATATTTCATGTAGGAGAAGGCTTATCAGACTACCAGTAATCTTAATTAGTTCACCTCAAACTTTCATAACCCATGCATGTCAATTTACTTTGAATCACAAGATCACCATGAGGCTAGTATCACAAGGTTGTAGGCTTCAAACCCAGCCCCAGCTCCTATGGAGTCTACCTCCAATCATGGCGGTGTGATTGATCCAACTCTCAATTTTGACACAAAGAAATTATATCAATTTATCTTAACAGAGGATTTGAGAAGACAATGAAATAAAATAATAAAATAATAAATTGGTCAATACAATTTTTCAAATAATTAAATAAAAGATAAAATAAGTTAAAGGGGATATAAGAAAGAAAATGAATTAGCTTATATGGGGGTATTGGAAATTATGATATATTTATAGGGAAATTGGTTATTTTAAAAGTTTGAATGGGCACACCGGAAATTTATCCTTTTTTTAATAACCTCAATTAAATAAATTCCAGAATTACTCTCAGTTTAAAAAAAAAAAATGAAAAATCTTAAAATAAAAATACTAAACTAAATTTTTTATAAAACACTAAACTAAATCTCAACAATTGCCTCTTTTTTTTAATAGCATACCTAGATCTAAATACAAAAACGCTAAACTAAATTTTAAAATGAAAACATTTACCTGAATAACATTTGTACTAGAAAAAATAAAAATATAACAAAAAAAACTGATTAACATTTACCTGAGAGTCAATCATATAAAATTATTTGAAAATCTGAGAGTCAATCATATAAAATTTTTACAAATAGTATGGGAATCAAATATACATCGGGATCTATATAAAAATATGGAAGTCAATTTTACAATACCCATAATAATATACTCTAAACTATATATAAAAGAAAAAATCCTTTACAAACAAGTCCCCACGAAAATGAATCCTCTCCTTTGCTCTTAGCATGCAATTTCTAAGGTTAATTACTTTGTTTTATATTTCATTTGAAATTATCAATTCTGCGTTTGTTATCCATTAATTATAATGGGTAATATAAAACTGATATTTAACGGATAAAATAGAATACAAATAAGACTAATTTTATACTGAAATTAATACAAAAATATTTTCATACGAGTCATCAAGTCATCTAATTGATCCCACATTTTTTATTAAAAAACAACAAGAAGCAATACTTTGTTTTGTAAGTTAAACTATGCCTAACGTCTAAAGCTACATTTGAGAGTAGGTCCGATGGGTTTAATCCCCGTCGATTTGCTTTAAGATTCGTGCAGAACACTTTCAAAGTCGTGCGTGTTTGTTTCAATATTCGTGTGCACAAATTTTAAATTAAATAGGACGGTCATCGTGTTCGTTGAACCTAAAAGTAGGTCCGATGAGCATCGGACCTACTCCGTTCTCCTAAAGCTGAGTCTAGAAAGAAAAAAAGTAATACTCAAACATGCACCCTTTGCTCTAGCTTCCTCACCTCAAAATTCAAATTGAACAATTTCTTTTGATACATTAAGAGTATCTTGGGCCATAATTTCTTACCAAATACTACAATTGGGCCTTAATTTCTGGGCTGAAAATGGTATTCTGTTGTGTCTTATACTGAAACTTGTATTTTCTTTTCTTCTCCTTTTTTTCTCGCATCTAGACAATATCATATTATTACTTTAATTGGGATTGGATTGAAATAAAGAAAATATTACGTTTAACTAGTAGATGTTGACTATAAAAATAAATAAGTGAACTTACTTTAATTGGGATTGAATAGGAACTTGAAGTTTTTCTTGTTCTACCAAAGAAAAAACCAGAAGAAGATAAAACACGTTTAAACTAAGAATAGAGTAATTTGTTTGATTAAATCATATGGAAATACTATTCGAATAATTACATGTTAGTAAATTACCGATCAAATAACTGATAGTTTATATAATTATTCGACAAGGGCAATTCGCCAATAAAATTTACTAACATTTAATTTTTAGTCAAATTTGCATATTAGTCCCTCTGATAAGGGCAATTCGCCAATAATTAAAAGAAATTTACAGAACATGCCTTTTAGATTTTAAAAATTTCGCAACTGAATCCCTGGAACTAATAGCACCATATACCAGAAATAAGAAGTCACTAATGTTGACTGGTACCAGTGTTGTAATCGATTTAACAACTCGAACAGAGGTGCCAAAACACTGAAACGAAGCTTTGTAAGTTGGTACAAGCAGCCAAGAGAAATGAGATGCATGAGAACAGCAAATCGGCTTCGAACCAGATAAACTAAACATTAAAAATAAGAGGTCTGTTAAAAATTCTCTTAACATCAGTCATTGCCAAGTTTTTTTCAAATTTGATTCAGCATTATAATTAGTTCTTGAATCAATCATACTCATATATATAATTAGACTCTGTAACTAGGAGACAGTGTGGCCTAATAAAAGTCTTAAAAGTGAATCACTGGGATTCCCTTTTGCTTGGAGGAACAAAATTGATAGAAAGCAATTTGTTGAACAGTTTCATGTTAATGAAGCATCCTAAAAAAATATTTATATGTTGCTTACAAAAGATTAATTTCAACAATATTTGCATTTTTGCGTCTCTATCACAGTTGTTCCGGTTAAGAAAAACCGAGCCTGTAGCAAAGCGCAAACTCAGACCTTAATTTCAAAATTCCAGATAAGTATCACAATGCCATTGTGTTTTTTTTAAGGTAAGAGACTTTAGCGGTTTAGCCCCTGACAATTCATTGATTAATAAAAGTATTTACAAAAGTCACCTCCTTCTTCTGTACAATTATACAATTCAAATAAACTTATTCACATAATTATCCTAATCCATCAATTAGAATTTTGTTGCCACAACTCTCTTCTAGGTTCCTCATGCGGGGTGTACCAGCAGCTCCAACAGGTCCAAGCTCGGACTGGTACCAGCAGCGTGAGCAGCTCCAACTCAGACTAGTACCAGCAGTTTTAGCAGCTCCAAATTCACCGAGGCCACATGGTAACAACTTCTCAGCCCTTGTAATCCTAACTCCTCAACTGCTGACACTGTCCCCCTTCTTTTTTTGCTCCCTCTCTGTTGCAGCCTACTAGTACCAGTTTAAGATACCAGTTTTGCTCCCTCAAGTGCTGTCTCTCTGTTGGCCCCTCTCATCAACTGCTTTCTACACCGGTATCGGTGCATATTAGTGCAATCTATTGAAGCCTATCTACAAGTTGTGAATTTGTGATAGCCGTCAAGTACCAGACGCTTCAGTGTGCCAGAAGATATGTCACAGGTGTTCAAATGGAAGTAGGAGAGCACCATTTCTTCTAAAGCAGGCAAACCCTGACAGCTTTTGCATTACATCATCTATAATATCTATGGA
Organism: Carex myosuroides; assembly: GCA_028015225.1. Lineage (NCBI taxonomy): Eukaryota > Viridiplantae > Streptophyta > Magnoliopsida > Poales > Cyperaceae > Carex > Carex myosuroides. Next base: position 3,560,814 of record CM051466.1, read on the forward strand.
ATGAAGGGTTACTTTCTTGAGGCAGGAAAGGTTTACAGACCTCGGGCTTATAGCTTCAAATCCCAAGTGTAATTCCATCTCCTGCAACAACTGACAGGAGAAGATAGAATCGGGAACTTGAAAATCATAATTCTCTGTGAAAATATGGACAGATAGAAACTTGGGTTTCAACTTTACCACAGTATCAAGTCATTAATTTAGTGGCAGGAATGGGGTTGTTTTCCTCCTCAGTCCACTTGAGTTTGAATGAATCCAAATTTATTAATAGATCACGTGGTTCAAAAACACCAACAACAAATTTTATGAATTTTTCTTTGTGTAATTCCCAGAGATTCTCTTTGTCTTTGTCTTCTTCCAGATGATGATACCTTGTAAAATCTGGAAGAAGACGAAGACGAAGAGAATCTCTGAGAATTACACAAAGAAAAATTCACAAAATTTGTTGATGGTGTTTTTGAACACGGTGAGCCATTAATAAATTTGGATTCATTCAAACTCAAGTGGAATGAGGAGGAAAGCAACTCCGTTCCTGCCACTAAATGGCTTGATACCGTGGCAAAGTTGAAACCCAAGTTTCTATCTGTCCATATTAATTTTCACAGAGAATTTTGATTTTGAAGTTCCCGAGTCCATATATCTTCTCCTCCTGTAAGTCGTTGGGATATGAAGCTATAAGACCCAGGTCTGTAAACCTTCCCTGTCTCAACAAATATGGCGATCAGAGAGAGAGAGGAGCGTATATGGGTTACGCGCATATATAGTGGGTAAACTTACATGAAAGTCTAGTGTTTGCATTTATTGCTGAAATAATCACAACTGTTAGGATCTGATCTTAGCGCGTTAACGATCCATCGTTTGATACGAAAGTTTTTTGAAAAATAATTTTTTTTTGTGATTTCCTGTTGAAGAATAGAAGTAATTAGAGGGGTAATATTGTAAAATGGAATAAAGGGTAAAATTGTAAATAACATAGTTATAAGTGCATAGAATGTTAGAGTTATCATTAACGGTAAAATCATTTCAAGAGAGTATATATACTCATATTTCAGATTGTAAAGATATATAACCAAATACTCAATACAAAATACATAATATTCAAAAATTTACATGTATCAGAGCGGTAGATAATCCTGTCACAAATTTCGCAAACAACAATATCAATACCAGAAAAGATTCAGAGCTGAATCAATACCTCAAAAATACCAAAAATAAGAAAGACCCATTGCTCTCAGATCATACCAAGAAAAAACCAGCAACGACAAGTTCATACACAAAAAAAAAAAAAACATAAACCGAAATCCAAACCAAAAACAGAAAGCTGATCCAAAAGCAAATGCCATATCACAAACTAGATTATTGCAAAGAATCAGAACCACCACTGTTGTCAAAACTCTAGTTCTGAAATGGAACCCCAAAAATGCATAAATTGCAAGAAAGAGGGCCATGTACTCGATTGGTGTTGGTTTCTTCATCCTCATCTCCGACTGAAATAGTGGAAGCAGAAGGGCGGAGTAAATCGGCCAAATAATCCTAAGGGGGAGAGAAGGGATTTCGCAATCTCTGGTGCGGCGCGAGCACTTTAACCAAACAAAGAGATGAGTTGTGTTGAACGTCTTGAACCGGGTCCGCCAATTTCTCCAAATAACGGGTCTGCCAAAATTAAGCCCGCAGGGTTTGGAGCTACTGCTTCAAACGGAGCTGCTGTCTTAACAAATTCAGAAATCTTCAAATTAATCTCCAAATTAATCTCTTCCCTCAGCGGGTTTTTAAATAGGCCAAAATCAGGTTCCTTTAATTTAGAAAATTTATTAGAAGCCCAAGGTCATGAATTTAATTTAGGCCCAAATTAAATGAAATATGTAATACCAAATAAAAGGGTGGTGAATGAAAACCCAAACAAATCTGAAACCAAAAACGGTGAAATAAAACCACAAAAATGTATCCATTTAGGAAATCTAAATCAAGAACACTCCAAAAATAATTTAGTATGGATTCTAGATTCCGGCGCAACCGACCACATGACCGGAAACAAAAATATATTGCAAAATTGTCAAAAAAGCAAAGGTCAAGAATTTCTTTATGTAGCAAATGGTGAAAAAATAAAAATTTGTGGTTATGGCTCAATTATCGTTTTTTTAAAAGAAATTAAAAATATTTTACATGTAAAAAATTGCACCGATAATTTATTATCTATAGGAAAACTTTGAAAGGAAATAAATTGTGAGATTATATTTTCATCTTAAAAATGTATTGTTTCAAGATATGACATCCAAGATGATGATTTGTGAAGGATTTTTTCAAAATGAACTTTATTTTTCGAATAGCCGAAAATGTAATTTCAACACACAAATACAAGACATGGGAAGTTTATGGCATAAAAGAATTGGACATCCCTCCGATAAAATTTTAAAAAATATTTTTGATTTTCCAAACCTAGATTGTAGTAATTGTGAAGTATGTAAATTTACAAAGCATACGAGACTTCCTTTTCTAACCTCAAATTCTAAAAGTAGCAAAATATTTGAACTTGTTCATTCCGATGTTTGGGGACCCGCCCCCGGTAGACTCTTACAATGGTTTTAAATATTTTGTTACATTTATAGATGATTTTTCACGATTAACATACTTATATGTTTTAAAAAATAAAAGTGAAGTTTTTTCTCACTTTCAAGATTTCTCAAATTTAATTGAAAACCAATACAACACAAAGATTAAGATTCTTAGGACCGATAATGGAACGGAGTTTGTAAATCAAAATTTCACAAATTTTTTGAAACATAAAAGAATTATACATCAAACTACTTGTGTTTATACCCCACAACAAAATGGAGTTTCCGAAAGAAAAAATCGTCATTTACTTGAAATGACAAGAGCACTTATGTTTCAAAATAATGTTCCAAAAATTATTGGTCGGATGTCATTCTCACCGCAACTTATTTGATAAATAGATTGCCAAGTGTTGTTCTAAACAAAAAAAGTCCACTAGAAATCATTTACCAAAGAAAAATAAATATTAATCATTTACGAGTATTTGGATGTACATCAAAATAAACGAGATAAACTAGATCATACTTCTATTAAAACTATTTTCCTAGGATATTCATCTCAAAAAGAGGGTTATAAATGTTATGATCCTATAAATAGTAAATTATATATTTCAAGAGATGTAACCTTTTTTTGAAAATGAGCCATATTTTAAAGAAAATAAAAATAAGCTTGACAATCATATACCTACAAATGATTTTGTCATCCCTATGACCACTAATCAAATTGTGGAGTCAAGAGTTGTAGGAAATGAACACTACTAGAATAATCGTTTTTTGCATGCCAGGCACCAGTTTTTTGCATGGTTGTGATGGCTCATGCAAAAGAAATGGCGTTTGTTGACTTTTTAAACTTGTTGCATGCGAATCCCCATGTAACAGGACTCGCATGCAATTGTGTGAAGCTCTACCATGCAACTGTGTGATGTCTGGCCATGCAAATAAGTTTTGAAGGTCAGATATTATAATTAATTCGAGGTCCATGCAACAACTCAACTCCATGGACATGCAACTACTTAAAAACTTAGTAGTTATTATATTTAATTAAGGTCCATGCAACAACTCAACTCCCTTCTCATGCAATTACTTAACCACTTAGTAGATATTATATTTTATTAAAGGTCCATGCAACTGCTTAACTCTGTGCCATGAAAATAGTCCACTATCACTCGCATGTAAATAGTCTGGACTGAAGTTCGAAACAATTGCATGGGCTTTACCATGCAATAGTTTACTTACTGGACACAGATTCATTTCTGTTTATTTGATATCTCCTTTTCAATGAAGCTTTTAATTAAAATTCACAACAGCACGAATAATAGCAGTATATAGTAATTCAATACTTTGATAACTTAATTAAATTCTTGCATTTAGAACAAACCTTCCAAAATAATGGAGGAACAAAAACAATTGTACAAAAGATGTATCAACACACATACAACTTTTGATTAACCAATATTGAAACTCTTGAACGGAAGCATATCGAGGTCCTAGAAACCAAATTCATCCTCATCTTGGTCCATGTCCAACTCTTCGTCACTTGAAAGTTCAATTTGGTTGACCTCTTCCTCATCCTCATCCTCATCTTGCGACATTGCATCGTCTACTAGCTCGAACTCACCTTCAAGAGGGGCCAAACCATCCCAATCAAATTCTTCGCCATTTGAAACCTCAATTGCATGATCCGGCATTTCATCCTGGAAAAATTCTAGGTTAGCATCGACTTCGTCATCGGCACGAAACCTCCCCTTCGCGCTAGTTTTCATTGCCACCCACCATTGTTGTCTTTCAACTTTATCCGATGCGTAAGGAAGGTAGAAGACTTGGATTGCTTGAGGTGCCAATATAAATGGTTCATAATTTTTAAGACGAGAAGCATGTTTAACCTCCACAATTCCATGTTGGTTGTCCACCCTTACACCATTTGTTATGTCAAACCAATTACACTTAAAAAGAACGACCTTGTTGAATCCATCATAATCTAGCTCAATTACCTCTTGGAGAAGTCCATAGTAGTCTTGTGGTGTGTCATTTCCATCCCACTCCCCTTTAATGCAAACACCGCTACTATTTGTTGACTTGTTTTGCCCATATGCTTCCGTGTGAAATCGAAAGCCGTTAACTTCATATCCACCGTAGCATTTCACTTGTTTTTGTGGCATGAGTGCAGCCTTTCGGATGTAGAGGTCGCAATCACGATCGGATAGTACCTTCTTCCGTAGCCAATCTGCGAACCTATCTTCACGAACTTTGTCCAATTGCTGTGCCGATCTGGCTTGTCCAGAGTTTAGCATGCATGCATCAAACTCTCTACACATTCAAACATGTCAAAATACAAGAGATTAAGGTTGTGTTTAGAATAGGTACTTTTGAAATCATAAAAATAAACATGTCATAAGATTGTACCCTAGAAATTTATTTTTTATTTCTGGACAATTGAGGATGACATATGTGTGTGCAGCTTTAAATTCCTTCTCATCGAGAGTCCTTCGGTCAGACCGTGTCCAAAAACGTCCCGCATTATCAAATATCGATAGGCGTCTCCGCGGAGGGTTACTCGTTCCAACCCCTTGTTGCTTAGTTTTAGAATTCTCCGCAAAATAACGAGTGCAAAATGAACCAATTTCTTTAACAATTGTTGCCTCGACGATTGAACCCTCGACACGCGCCTTGTTTGTGACCTTCTTCCTCTGTTCTTTGTTTCGTCTGTAACAATTACAAGTGTTTAGATATGGAAGCAATAAGTGAATCACAAAGAAAGAGATTAAGAAAACACACACCTTTCACATGCATACATCCATCGAGCCCCTACCGGTCCACCCAATCTAGCCTCTTCACACACATGGACCACAAGATGCTCCATAGAATCGAAAAATGCCGGAGGGAATATCTTTTCCATTTTGCACATTGTGACCGCAATATCCTTTTCTAATTGATCGATACGGGATGGATCAAGCTCCTTGGCACAAACCTCTCTAAAGAAGCTTGAAATCTCGCACAAAACATCCCATACGTAATCAGGGACAAAGTCTCGAAATGCAACCGGAAGAAGTCGCTCCATGAACACATGCAAATCATGGCTTTTTAGCCCATTTAATGTGTTTGTTTTGAGGTTTACACATCTTGACCAACTCGATGCGTATCCATCGGGGAACTTGACATTCTTCTTGAGCCAAATTAAAACCTTCCTCTTATTTTGTGGAGAGAGTGTGAAGGGAGCCTTCGGTTTTTGCATTTTTCCGGGATGATCCGGGTACGGTATTAGATTCTGAATGGAACGATTGCAAAGAAGAGCCAAATCTTTCCGCGCCTTTTCATTATCCTTGTTTTTGGCCCCCATGCCTAGAACTGTGTAAATCAAATTTTCCGCGAAATTCTTCTCCACATGCATCATGTCAATGTTGTGTTGCAACAAATTGTCTTTCCAATACGGCAAGCTCCAAAAAATACTCTTCTTTGTCCAATGGTGGGTGACACCATAACCTGGAAACTGGTCAAGGCCAATCTGTTTACCCCATTTCATCCTCCCTAGTTTATTTACCATCGCGAGCCGCTCCTCTCCCGTTATTTTTCGTGGTGGTCGATCAAAATCTACCATACCTTTTTGGAAATTATTCTTATCGCGACGAAATGGGTGATCTAGAGGCAATAAGCATCTATGACAACCCCACCATGTAAATTTCCCACCATACTTTAGTCGGAATGCCTTTGTTGCACCCAAGCAATGAAAACATGCTAATCGGCCTTTAGTACCCCACCCACTTAGCATCTCCAACGCGGGGTAATCGTTTATCGACCAAAGAAGTGTTGTTTTCATTGTGAAATTCTCTTGTTTAGACACATCCCATGTAACCGCTCCATCCTTCCACAATTTGTTCAATTCATCAATTAAAGGTTCAAGAACAATGTCAATGTCCCGACCCGGATGCTTAGGTCCTTGCAAATAGTCGGCCATGTAATAACTACATATTCTTCTAATAACGAAATCATCTTCCCATGCAAATAAACATATGGGGCCCACGTTAACTAGCCTTGCAAATAATCAAGTTTGATGCCTTGCAAATAGTCAAGTTAACTAGCCTTGCAAATAGTCACGTTATTTATCCTTGCAAATAGTCAAGTAGGTCCCACGTTATCTCTCCTTGCAAATAGTCTAGTGGGTCCCGCGTTCCCTTGCCTTGCAAATACTATGGTGGGACCCACGTCCGCTGCCCTTGCAAATAGTATGATGGGACCCGCACTCTCTTCCCTTGCAAATACTCCAAACTGGGTCAACTCTCGAAGTAGTTGCATGGCTAGTTATTGCATGCTAAACGTCATGTAACAGACTTTTTGCATGGCTGCCCTTGTAAATACTGACTATTTGTATGGAGGGTATTTGCATGGTTCCACTTGCATGTCTAAGGCCATGTAACAAGCCATTTTGGGCCTTGTTACATGCGTAAGGCCATGCAACAAGCCATTTTCGTTGTCATGCAATAAAAGATTATTCTAGTAGTGGAAGAAGAAGAAAATGAAGACGGAGATGACAACACTCCTCAAAGTGGAGCCGAGGAAGAAAAAAACGAAAATATTGAAGAAGATGAAAATATTGAAGAAGAAGTTCCGCTAAGGAGATCAATTCGCCCTACTAAACCATCAACAAGGTTACAGGATTTTGTAACCTACGAGGTTCAATATCCCATTCAAAATTATATTTCATATAACAATATTTCAAAACACCACCATGCATTTCTTAGTTTAATTTCCAAAGAGGAAGAACCAAGAAATTTTGAAGAAGCCATAAGGCAACCGGTATGGTGTAAGGCAATGAAAGAAGAACTTCAAGCCTTAGAAAAGAATAACACATGGACCATTGGACCATTACCAAAAAATAAAAAAATCCGTAGGATGCAAATGAGTTTATAAAATAAAATACCAAAGTGATGGCTCCATAGAAAGGTATAAGGCCCGGCTAGTTGCCAAAGGGTATACCCAAACATATGGTATTGATTACCAAGAGACATTTGCTCCGGTAGCAAGATGAATACCATAAGAATTATACTTTCAATAGCGGTAAATAATGGTTGGAATTTATATCAAATGGATGTTAAAAATGCATTTCTTGAAGGAACACTTGAGGAAGAGGTTTATATGACCCTCCCACCGGGTCATGTAAAAAAAAAATGCTAACCTTGTTTGTAGGTTAAAAAAATCAATTTATGGACTTAACAACTCCATGGACATGGTATGGCAAATTATCTCAATATTTAATTTTTTGCGGTTTTAAAGTAAGCCAATCCGATACATCATTATTCTCAAAACATGATAGTAATGATATTACCATTGTCCTTGTTTATGTTGATGACATAATTATAACCGGAAACAATTATGAAAAAATTAACAATGTTAAAAGACACTTAAAAGAAAAATTTGAAATAAAGGACCTTGGTAAATTTAAATATTTTTTAGGAATTGAAGTAGCTCATTCTATCAAAGGATTATTGATTTCACAAAGAAAATATACTATTGACCTTCTAAAAGAAACAGAAAAATTAGGATCCAAACCAGCCTCAACACCAATTAATAGTAATTGCAAATTAAATTCCGAAGATGGAGAGCCGTTAGAAGATATCAACCAATTTCAACGGCTTGTAGGTAAGTTGATCTACCTAATGGTAACTAGACCGGACATATCATTTACGGTAAGTCAAATTAGCAAATTTATGCATTTACCAAGAAAATCACATTTGGATGTCATTGATAGAATTTTGAGATATTTAAATAAATCACCCGTAAATGGTATATGGATGAAAAATAATAAATCTAACGAAGTGTGTGGCTATTCCGATGCAAATTAGCCGGGAGTTTCGATAGAAAATCAACAACCGGCTATTGCACATTTGTAGGCGGAAACTTAGTCACATGAAAAAATAAGAAGCAAAATATAGTGGCGCGATCAAGTACGGTAGCGGAATATTGTGCCATGGAATCCACCGCAAGTGAGCTCACTTGGATGAAACAATTACTCGAAGAATTGAATTTCAAAATTGATATACCAATGAAGATGTTTTGTGATAACAATGCAGCAAGACATATTGCTTAAAATGCGGTGTTTCACGAAAGAACAAAGCATATTGAAGTCGATTGTCATTTCATAAGAGAAAAAGTCCAAGCGAAGAAAATCGAAACTCCTTACGTGAAGAGTCAAGACCAATTAGCCGATATCTTCACGAAATGTCTCATTCCAAAGGCGTTTGAAGAAATAACAAGCAAGCTAGGATTAATTGACATTTATAATCTTAGCTTGAGGGGGAGTATTGGAGAATAAAAATAATTAGAGGGGTAATATTGTAAAATAAAATAAGGGTAAAATTGTAAATAACATAGTTATAGGTGCATAGGATGTTACCGTTATCATTAACAGTAAAATCATCTCAAAGAGAGTATATATACTCATATTTCAGATTGTAAAGATATATAACAAAATACTCAATACAAAATACAAAATATTCAAAAATTTACATTTACAAGGTTCTTTTTGTCAATTACTGTAGTATTAAATCCAAAATATCAAGTAAGCCGTTGGTCACTTTCCATTATTAACAGACATATTATGCGCTATTTGATAATATCTAAAAGATGATCTTTAATTTTTACTGTAGAAATTTTAATTCACTTAATGTGTAATGAAATTGAGCCGGAAGTTGAGAAGAATGGGCCCGAAAGTGGGAGAACTCAGCCTCAGGGGGAGTCGAGATACCGTGAGGTGTCTGTGAGAAGAAATAAGCAGAGTGAGGGAGCCGTGCCTTCAGTGCCACCTGTGCCAAGTCCATTGGCTCTGCCTACTCCGACTCGTGAGACACTTACACCATCCACCTCAGACTCAGAATACACAGGTGCTATGATTCCTCTTTCTACTCCTGCCACTCCCCTATCGGTGAGAAGGACTCCTCGTGAGAATGCGGGTATTCCTCCTGACTGATATGGTTTCCCATATGAGATTGCCCAGTTTGTCTCTTACTCACACATATCACCGGTACATAGAGCGTTTATTGCATCATTGGATACTGTCTCTATCCCTGAGTGTTGGCAGGTTGCTAAAGGAGATCCGAAATGGAAAGCAGCCATGCTAGAAGAGTTCGAGGCCCTCTTAAAGAACAAAACGTGGGAGCTTGTGTCACTACCACCAGGCAAGAAGGCTGTTGGATGCAAGTGGGTCTTCACAGTGAAACAGAATCCAGAGGGTCTAGTTGAGCGCTACAAGGCGAGGTTGGTAGCGAAGAGGTACAGTCAGACCTATGGCATCGACTATGATGAGACCTTTGCACCCGTGGCGAAGATGAGCACAGTGAGGACACTGGTTTCCATGGCAGCGAATAGGGGATGGAAGTTACACTAACTCAACGTAAAGAATGCCTTTCTTCATGGTGATTTGTTAGAGGAGGTGTACATGGAGATTCCACCAGGGTTTGGCACAAACCAGACAGTGGGTAAGGTGTGCAGACTCAAGAAGTCACTTTATGGGTTGAAACAGTCCCCCCGGGCCTGGTTTGATAGGTTCAGGAAGGCTATGGTAAGCATGGGCTATCAGCAGATCAATGCCGACCATACGGTGTTCGTTCGAAAACATGGTGGTCACATTACTATGCTGGATGTATATGTCGATGATATGATCATTACCGGGGATCGATGATGAGGGGGCAATTGCAAAGTTCAAGGCAAAATTGGGAAAGGAGTTCGAAGTGAAGGATTTGGGACAGCTTAGATACTTCCTTGGAATTGAGGTGGCTCGCAGAGCAGAGGGGATTGTTCTGTCCCAAAGGAAGTATGTCCTAGATTTGCTCACAGAGACAGGCATGTTGGGGTGCAGGCCTGCAGTTTCTCCAATTGATGTGAAGGCTAAGATAAGTGCAGAGGCAGGAGAATAGGTTGATCGTGAGAGGTACCAAAGACTGGTAGGCAGATTGATCTATTTGACACATACACGTCCCGATATCTCATTTGCAGTGAGCGTGGTGAGCCGCTACATGCATGACCCTAGGAAGGGCCATATGGACGCAGTGTATCACATTCTGAGGTACCTGAAGAGTGCACCAGGGAATGGCTTGATTTTCAGGCAGAATGGACACATGAACATTGAGGGCTATTGTGACTCTGACTGGGCCAGTTGCCAAGATGACAGGAGGTCCACAGCTGGCTATTGCATGTTCGTAGGGGGCAACTTGGTCTCTTGGAAGAGCAAGAAGCAGCCAGTTGTTGCGAGATCGACAGCAGAAGCCAAGTACAGGGCTATGGCATTGGGAGTTGTTGAGATGGTGTGGCTAAAGAGGTTGTTGGAAGAGCTCAAGGTGAATCACGGAGCTCAAATGAAATTGTGGTGCGATAACAAGTCAGCGATCAGCATTGCCAACAATCCTGTGCAGCATGACAGAACCAAGCATGTGGAGATTGATAGGTTCTTCATAAAGGAAAAGCTAGAAAGTGGACTATTGGAGCTGAGTCATGTAGCTACTAGAGATCAAGTAGCTGACTGTCTCACCAAAGGACTTAGCTCAATAGATCTAGATAGGTTTTGTGACAAGATGGGCTTGATGGATATCTTTTGCCCATCTTGAGGAGTGTTGAGATTTATGTATTTTTATTGCATTAATAGAAGTTATAGGGTTATATTGGTAAGAAATGAATTATAGAGAATCGTAGGGTTACGAATGAAAAATGTAACGCCTATATAGCCCAAGAGAACAAAGGAATCAATACAATTTCATTTTTCTGATTTTCCACTCAACCGAATACGCATATGTGGCCGCATAGATCGCATTTTTTTACATTGATCATGTCTATGCCAAATTGTTGGGAGTTCACTGCCATGTTAGCAATTAGGTTCTTACCAGCTCAGGTGTCTTCTCAACCAGTGCACCGCCACTTGTTGCTTCTCAAAACGCTCCCAATACTAATAAAGAGTCTCTCCATGATGTTGACTTATACCACAAATTTCCTTTCTTATATTGACAACTTTTAAGGCAGGAAATTATTTCTCCAAAAACATTCTTTGTATCTTCTCCTATTTTGACAACTTTCATGGGGCGCATTAAACACAAGTCATTTGTTTGAATAAATAATATGAAAATATCAATGAAGCACAGGAACCCCTTTTGCTTGGAGGAACAAAATTGATACAAAGAAATTTGTTGACATTCATGTTAATGGAAAAAAGGATGGCGTTGAAGGAGATTAATCTGAAAATTCATACCACGTATTTTCAAATTTCATAAATGGGAAAACAATACCAAATTAACTAAAATTTGAGAGAAACAAATAAAGACAGAATGAAACCCAGCTATCAAATGAAAATAGACGAGTAGTCCATAAAATAACCTAGTAAATATCATGATTTTTTCATAAATAAAATATTTAGCGGAAAGAAAAAAAATACAAACAATAAATTCTGCATGGAGGAATGACTGAACTTACTCCTCCTGTTTAGTCCATCTTTTAACAATAAAACTGTGGAGTAAGAGTTTAGTCTGTCTCTTGCCTACTCCACAACCAAACATGATTGTAGGACTTTGATTGCTCATTATTGGACTCCTATAACTTATTTAATGGAGCTTTAATTCTCGTGAAAAAGTTACTGATGTGTAATACAAATAGACTCCTTCCTACACAAGTAGTGGAAAAATGATGAATAAAAATGGGATGCACGGTGAGAAATTAAGACTCAAATAAACATATCAACAACTGAATAGAATCTAACTTAGTGAACTATTATTTTTCTTCTAAACTAACACAAAAGTCATGCAACCATTTAATCTTGACTTGAATGTCGAAAGCCCCAGCTCTGATAACCATGAAATCCTCAGTGCGAATAGCCCTATCAAAGGGATGACTTGGTTGTGGTGTGGCTTGTACTTTATCATTAGCAATAATTTTGGCTTTAGTATCACTTAAGCATTGCCATATGTCAATATAAATCTGAATGGCTGCACGACGTGGGAGTACCACTCTACGCCTTGACAAAGGAAGAGGAATTATGTCACCCATGCATATGTTGGGATGAACACAAACCGCTTGATCCATATCTCTTTGGAACAAGATGCTCTTAGCTAGAGAGCTTTGAATCATTGAATTCTTGGCAGTTACCTTTCCATAAAGCTTGATCGGTTCTTCAACTTGTCCAACTCTCCAATTAGAGAGTGTGATATCCACCAATGCTTCAACTGCATCATAAAATATAGCATAAATAATTTCTACAGGACCTGCCTGGGTCATTACCTGCCTGCACGTAAGGTTTCCTGAACGGTCCACAAATATGTTCCACAAGCCCTGACCTTTCCATTCAAATCTATTATCCCATAATGGTAGATTCATTCCTTTTTTCTTATTCATTCTCTTTTGTTTTTTCCTACCTAGTGTTCGCAAGCCTTCAACCTCTCCCTTCAATTTCTCAAAATGAGAGTAGAACCCTATGTATTGTGGTATATCTAAGGGGAATTGCCAATCAGGTGTCAATATTGCATATCCCTGATCGATATCATTAAAACAAAAAATATATATGTGTTAATACTTATATATATATAAGATAATTAAGATGAAAATGAAATAGAGATCGAATTAACTTATAAAACAACCTACCTGTGAATCAACCTCAATTGATGAGATGCGAGAATCTGTTTTATTTGTTTGAAATAGGTAATAATCACCCTTAAAAAGTTCAATCCTCATGTTGCCTGAAATGTAACGATTAGAATGATCGATGAAGCGTACCGAAAACACCTCGATGAGCATGTGATTATAAACCTGCCGACGTCTTGGAATCATCTCATCTTCATCGCTGTAACCAAATTATTCAAGTAAAATAATTATTTATAAAAGTATTTTTCTAACATGTCATAGTTTTATTATTTAATATATATTATGAATGACCACGTAATGTTATGCATACCAATATAACGGGTCATGCATGCATAAGATCGAAATAAATCTCATTTGTTAAAATAAGATTCAACCGACTGATTAAAGCCCTTCAATTTGGTCTACATATCAAGGATTTCTAACATGTCATAGTTTTACCTGTGTGTGTGTGAATATGAGAGAGAGAGAGAGAGAGAGAGAGGGACCTTTGATCGGAGTCGATTCCTTCAGATTCAAGAGATTCATCATCTTGAAGTTGGGTTTCCATCAATCTTTCCGACAATTCTTCCATGTAACCAATGGTGAGAGTAGGAAATTAAGAGGGATGAAGCAAATTTATTTGGAGATTGGAAAGGGACGGCTTTATATATATTTGAGGAAAATGAAAAATAAACACTAGGCTATGATTAACAATTGTAAGATTAATTTAACTTTGGGGAGAAGATTTATTTAGGAAAAAAGAAAGAGAGAAAGGACGTTTATATATGGAAAAGCCGGAAATAGAAGAAAAAAGAAAGATATGATTACAATTTTTAGATTAGTGGATTAATTGCAAATTTCAGCTCAAATTAATTTAGACCCACTAAAATCTAATTTCGCACTCGTCTCCAATACAATGGTTTTTTTTTTACTAGTGATTTATAGTTATTTCCTTTTGAGGTGCAATAACTGTTCCTTTTTTAGATGTATTTTTTCTCTCACCATGATATATTTCATTGTGTTTTTTAGCTGTGAATTTATTGTCCTTTCTTTCTATTATTATGTGTATTTATTGTCCTTTCTTTCTATTAGATATTTTTTGTAAATAATATAATACCACTCTTCATTAATGCATTGGTTTAGGTTTTTAAATATTATATCTCGTTAAAATAAAAATCACTACAAAAAGTAGGCACTTATCGCGAGGGAACTCCGTCGTGAAAAGTATCGTTGCGAAAAGAAAAAAGCACAGTTATGACGGTACTCCCTCGCAAAAAGTGCCTCGCGATAAGTGCCTACTTTTCACAACGATACTTTTTGCGACGGAGTTCCCTCGCGATAAGTGCCTACTTTGTTGTTGTGAATATCTTTTGTTTGATATTAAATCTTTGTAAATCATCTTAATTATATATTCTTATTGGTGTTTGCTTTGCTTAGCTCTTCTGTTCTGCAAAGAAAGCTATTTAAACCAATTCAACTTAGAGATACACAAAAACTAGAATTAATTCATAGTACGTGATTCTAACAGAGATTTTACTGGAGGAGAAAGTAGATATTTTGTAACATTCATAGATGATTGTTATACTTATTGCTTTAACTGTTCTAGGCACACGACAAGCTGCACGTTTTGGAGATGCTTAACAGCCTATGCGAACATTTGCGGATTATACTTTTAGTCAGTCTAAAACAAATCTCATAACAGACCCCCATATTTCATGTAGGAGAAGGCTTATCAGACTACCAGTAATCTTAATTAGTTCACCTCAAACTTTCATAACCCATGCATGTCAATTTACTTTGAATCACAAGATCACCATGAGGTTGTCTCCTAGTATCACAAGGTTGTAGGCTTCAAACCCAGCCCCAGCTCCTATGGAGTCTACCTCCAATCATGGCGGTGATTGATCCAACTCTCAATTTTGACACAAAGAAATTATATCAATTTATCTTAACAGAGGATTTGAGAAGACAATGAAATAAAATAATAAAATAATAAATTGGTCAATACAATTTTTCAAATAATTAAATAAAAGATAAAATAAATTAAAGGGGATATAAGAAAGAAAATGAAGCTTATATGGGGGTATCGGAAATTATGATATATTCATAGGGAAATTGGCTATTTTGAAAGTTTGGATGGGCACACCGGAAATTTATCCTTTTTTTAATAACCTCAATTAAAAAAATTCCAGAATTACTCTCAGTTTAAAAAAAAAAATGAAAAATCTTGAAATAAAAACACTAAACTAAATTTTTTATAAAACACTAAACTAAATCTCAACAATTGTCTCTTTTTTTAATAGCATACCCTAGATCTAAATACAAAAACGCTAAACTAAATTTCAAAATGAAAACATTTACCTGAATAACATTTGTACTAGAAAAAATAAAAATATAACAAAAAAAAACTGATTAACATTTACCTGAGAGTCAATCATTTAAAATTATTTGAAAAACTGAGAGTCAATCATATAATTTTTTTACAAATAGTATGGGAATCAAATATACATCAGGGATCTATCTAAAAATATGAAAGTCAATTTTACAATACCCATAATAATATACTCTAAACTATATATAAAAGAAAAAATCCTTTACAAACAAGTCCCCACGAAAATGAATCCTCTCCTTTGCTCTTAGCATGCAATTTTCTAAGGTTAATTACTTTGTTTTATATTTCATTTGAAATTATCAATTCTGCGTTTGTTATCCATTAATTATAGAATAATTATTTTAGTACCCGCGCTACAGTACCCGCACTGTACCCGCACTTCCATAATTGTAAGGTTGCGGTCTCTACAACTACCGATCTAACTAACAATGTTATCGGACCTTCCATTTTGAATTTCAAATGTTCATTTCTCTCTGTTTTTTTCTTTTTCGAAGGCTTCGACGATTTTGAGGCTATTTTAGGACGATTTGGAGGCGATTTTTGAGGCGATTTCGAAACTGGAAGCGATTTCGTGTGGTTCTCACAAGTTTAATCGGTGATTTTGAAATGTGATCAACTAGATTAATATTGTTTCTTTTTTATTTTGTTTTTGTTCTGGTGAATTAAGGATATATCGTTTCGTTTCTATTTCATATACACAATCGTGTTTCAATGTTGCTGGATTTTGAGATGTTTGTGACAATTTGATTTGTGAAGATGATGTAATTGTCTATTATGTGTTCAGATATAAATACTTGATGTGTTCAGATATAAATACTTGATGTGTTCAGATATAAATACTTGATGTGTTCAGAAATAAATACTTGATGTGTTCAGATATAAATACTTGGTAGTTCATATATAAATACTTGATATGTTCAAATATAAATACTTGGTAGTTTAGATATAAATACTTGGTAGTTCAAATATAAATATTTGATGTGTTCAGATATAAATACTTGATGTGTTCAGATATAAATACTTGATCTGTTCAGATATAAATACTTGATCTGTTCAGATACAAAATTCATTTTAAAAAAGTGGCAGTTACAATTTAAAGTTTAAAAAAATTAATAACAACCAATTATTAAAAGGAAATAACGTTATATGGTTTAAATTATTTATTTGAAAAAAATATATAATAAACTTCCGATGGGCTGAGTATTATATATGAATTCATATAAACCATAAAGAATACAAACATATTACAATTAGTGCAACATATATACATATTGCCTTTTGTACACATGCAATCATATGTGATCTATAATAACATATACTTCTCAAGATCCAATACAATGTTTGTATAAAAGTTACACTAGTACAAAAAAACCCCTTCACCGACCCTTCATCACCGACTGTTTTAACCGAAGCATCAGTGTTGCTATACCTACACTGACTCTTTTATTAAATAACTGTCAGTGTTGTTGCTCAACACTGACGCTTGAAAAATAGTCAGTGTTTGTTCTCAACACTGACGGTTTTTAAAAAAAACAGTCAGTGTTGGTTATCAAAACTGACTGTTTTTAAAGCGTCAGTGTTGAACACCAACACTGACTGTTTTTAAAGCGTCAGTGTTGATACTCAACACTGACTCTTTAAAAACAGTCACTGTTGGTGTTCAACACTGACTGTTTTTTAAAACAGTCAGTGTTGCTGCTAACACTGACTGTTTTAAAAAACAGTCGGTGTTGAACACCAACAGTGACTGTTTTTAAAGCGTCAGTGTTGAGCACCAACACTGACGCTTTAAAAACAGTCAGTGTTGGTGTTCAACAGTGACTGTTTTTGAATAACAGTCAGTGTTGGCGTTCAACACTGACTGTTTTTTTAAAAACAGTCAGTGATTTTTTTTTTTAATGCCGCTGAAATTTTGAAAAAACAGTGACTTCATTTTAGTGTAGTTCTCATGTTCCGTGTAAATAAAGTGCACTAAAACAATTGTTTAAAAATATTTTGAGAACTTACAAGTGATTATAAATGTCTTTATAATTAACACAATCATAGTAACTATACATGCTAACATGCTTGTTTTGGACATCTTTTCCTAGAGCTTGAAATCAAGAGGAATTCAATTCCCGGGAAGAGACGATGAGGGTCTGGCTCCAGTATTTATAATTTATTATGGTTGAATTTTATTTAAAAATAATAATTTATGTGTATTAGGTGAATTTTATTTAACAATTATATTTATTATTCATATTTTTGTTTGTTTCATTTTATTTTACATTTTTTCCTTAATTTTTTTTTTCAAATATCATTATTAAAAATATATTATTTTGGTTTGAACATTTTATTGAACACATGTATACATTAATTTATTTAATAAAATCAAGTTAAAACTTAAAATCTTTCAAGTTTTTACAAATACGAATTTAATAATTACAAGATAATGCAAGAAGACGGAGAATCCTAAAGAAAATCACAAGTTATATTAAATGAAATTTCAACCGGGATTTTACGCCTGTTGACAAATTTTATAAGGGAATCCAATTAAGCAATTTGTGGATATTTTACAATACAATTAAGTCTTCCAAAATTTATAATATATTTTTAAACTTTGATTAGTTGTTAAGAAAGTATGTACATAAATAAATAATATGATAATATAATTTATGTTGAAGAAAATAAAAATAAAAATATGTTAATTATAAACTTAGAATTGTGTAACACATGCTCATGCAAACTTGGATCCGTTAATTAAGGGCTTAATACCCAACAACAAATATTCATGCATAAAAAATAATGCAAACTAAGATCAAGAATTTCTTGCATAGAAAATAAAGATTAACTATTTAAATTATAAAATTCATATAGAAAAGATGCTGTAATAACATGTTATTACACTATCACGTACGTGTCCGTTTCCAGTAATTTTTTTAAAAAAAATTGTTATCAACACTGACTGTTTTTTAGAAAATAGTCAGTGTTAGCAGTCAACACTGACTGTTTTTAAAAAAACAGTCAGTGTAGGCTGCCAACACTGACTATTTTTGAAAACAGTCAGTGTTGTCTGCCAACACTGACTGTTTTAAAACAGTCGGTGATTTTGGCCGAAAAATTTCATTTCCCGGCCCCTTCTCTCCGAGACAAACCCTTCTAATTTCAAAACCCAATTTTCATTTCCCGGTTTCTCTGTCAATCAGCCGCCAAACTCTAAAATTTTCATATCTCAATTTCAAACGATAAAGGGTTATAATCTGCCTGGCCTTAGCCCCAATTTCATTTCCCTCTTCTCCAACCTGCCTCAATTTCTCAAATTTCCTTTCGTCCCGCTCAGCCTCCTCTACCCCGCTCGCTAACCCGACATGCCTCCGCCTCTCCGCCTCCCCGCTCGCTACCCCGACCTGCCTCGGCCAAAGTCCCCTCCGCCTTGTCCCGGCCAGCCGTTCACTGCTAAAGTCCTCTCCGCCTCCCCGTTCGCTACAAAGTCCCCTCCGCCTCCCCGTTCACTGCTAAAGTCCCCTCCGCCTCCCCGTTCGCTCAATTTTTGAGGGACCAAGAGACAATCACTCAGGTTTGTTTTCAGATTTACTTTGATTTTATCAGTATTTGAAATCACTATGAAGGATACCTGATTAAAGGTAGGCTTACTTTACCATGTTGTAGAATTATTTATCAGCATCATTTTTTAACTGGTACGGTGGTTCTGTTTTGGTTGTACCACTGGTACCGGCCTTTGATGCCTTTGTTACTTGCTATTTTGTGTGGTTCGGTTACTGGTATTTTGTTCCAGCGGCTCCCTATTTTTGCTTCCTGCTTTGTTCTCTGTTGAACTTGTGTTACTTGGAGAAATTGGAAATTTTGGGATTTGAAAAGGGTTGGGCCTTGTAATTGTTTCTGGGTCGTGGCTGTTGGAATTTAAATTGGAGAAACTATTGATATATGATTGTATAGCATAGGTCATAATGGGGCTTGAACCTAATAATTACTCTTAAGACAAATGGCTAAGGAACTTGAAGCAAAAATAAATAAATGGTAAGGATGCTTTGCCTAGCTATGCTTTTTCTAGGCGAGTTGCATTTGGTGTTTCATCTATAATTAGATTATGGCGTAGATTAATGTGTATTTGGGTTATGTGCAATTTCCTGTTATAGCAAGAGTAACTAAAGGATAAGTCCCTTAGTCTCTCTTGTCAAACTATACATTTAGTAAGCGTTAGAATCAACATCACCATCTACTTTTGATATATGCAACAGTTTCTCCAATTTAAGTTACCAAGTCTAACTACCTTGCTATACATATCATATCTTAATTTTTTTAGTTTCTTTTTCTTTTTTGCTTACCTTGCTATACAGATCATATCTTAATTGTTTTTTAATCTCTGAAAAATCTGGAAAATCTGAAAAGGTTAATTGTATGATATCTAAGTTGCTTTTTGATACTGACAAGGAGGCCGCTTCAAGCTACTTGTTGAGTCGTTGAAAAATATGCAGTTGAAGAAATTTGTTCTTGCACCATACATTCAAGAGTAAGTTGTTACTTCTATTTGTGTAATTTATATACTTTTAACGACATATGTAGATTGATTATTACCATGTATGATTGTAGTGCGCACTGGATGCTTCTAATTTTTGTGTTGCGCGATAATATGGTGTATGTCATCGATTCTCTAGAGCCGAAGGTGCCAAAGGAACCGGATTACGATATCATGTGGCATTTTAAAGAGTGAGCAATAAATCTTACATTTAGTCTAATTTCATTTACTTACAATTAATTAATGTTGAATTCGATAGTAATTACTAATTAATTCATTGAGTAGAAAGAATGACTACAATTAAAAATATATACATATTTTTAAGGTGTATGCAAGCTGTCATTTATGGTAGTATTAAAATTGTAAGTTTCATTTTAAACCTTTAGCTGTATGCAAGATGTCATTTAAGGTGACCAAAGTGATAAAAGGTTCTAAGACATATATTCATTTTCCAGTAAAGTAGTATATATGCTTACCAGAACACTCCCTAGTTGTAGAATATATGCTTACCTGCATCCAAAGATTACACAGAAAGGGGTTATGGATGTATGGTTAATAAGTAAATATCCTATAGCTGTAAGTAGACCATGAAATGGGTTCCCCAAAAAGGACTTCTTTAAGCACTAATGAATTTTATCTGAAACCCTTGCACAGCCAATCCATGCCTTTGCTGCTTCTTCTATGGCAACTACTTACGAGAAGAAATGGCCATTGTATCTGAGTACTAGAAACACTATTCTAAAGAAATATGATGGCAGGTGTGTCCTTAATCTTTTACCTTGCTTAACATTTAGTAACTAGTTGCACTCATGATAAAGGTTGCAGTATTGCATCCTGCAAAAATTGCCAATGTCGATTGATGTTTTTTATGAATTTGCACTCATGCATTATCTGCGTTTTTAATTTTTCTTTACCCTCACAATCGCAGAAAAATTGGAGATGTGAAGAGTCCAGCATAGAGGAGAGATCAAAGGAGCTCAAGAGCAAGTATGAAACTGCTTCTAAATTGAAGAAACTTATCAAAGAAATATATGAGAAAATTGCATATTTGCAAAATGTCATTGCTTTGCTCCAAGTTGACCAGTTATTTCACTATGTTTACATTCTTTCAAGTTCTTTTCAACTAATTATAACTTCCTACATCAATCATTAGTCATAACTTACTAATTTTTTTGTGTGGGTCTGCAGAAAAAAGAAGTGGCCGATGCAGTCGAGAAAGCCGACAAGGCCAATGCTAAAAATGTTCAACTACAAGAATTGATTGCTGAGTACTAGTATTGCAATGTCCATGGTTTGGATTGGCGCAGTACCAGTCAACTACAAAAATTGTATATTTTTCTTGGACAACTTCTAACATATTTACAAGAAATACAATGTTGTTAATTTCAGTTGCATATTTTGCTTTTATGGGTTATGTAAATTTGGCTATAGTGTGGTTTTTCTGAATGAATATGTTATGTTGTTAAATTGTGTTGCCTTTTGTTTATGTTGTCTACATTTTTTGGATGATATTCTATTTAATGTCAATGAATAGTAACGTATGGCTAGCAAAAATATGGAGGCTAGCCCCGATACAAATAGAATTATACCAAAATTTTTATGCCAACACTGACTGTTTTTAAGACCTATACTGACTATTAAAAAACAGTCACTGTAGGTACCCTACACTGACTGTTAAAAAACAGTCGGTGTAGGTACCCTACACTGACTGTTAAAAAACAGTCGGTGTAGGTACCCTACACTGACTGTTAAAAAACAGTCGGTGTGGGTACCTACAGTGACTGTTTTTTAACAGTCAGTGTAGGGTAACCTTCACTGGCGCCGGTTTTACTGACGCCGCTGTAACAGTCGGTGTAGGGGTATTTGAACAGTCAGTAAAGGGGTTTTTTGTACTAGTGTTATGTCCTTACCACTTAGTAACCATGTGATCAAGGTTTGGCCCAATTTTCGTAAAGTTGGGCTCATGTTGCCAAAACTCTTGGTTATGATCTAGTTTGGACCAAAATTTCATACAAACTAGTTGTATTAGATCCAACATATAAAAAAGAGAGTGCCCATGTGATCCATGACATGATGCCTCTTGGTTAAAGATCTCCAACATTTTAACTCCAATATTTTTTTAAGATTCTTATTCATCCAACGTAATATAGATATAAATACGTTAGTTCGTAAGTATAAATACCACACCCTTATAGTTATAAATACTTTGTTTCGTAAGTATAAATACCACAAGAATAGTGATATAAATATTACCCGCACATAAGCTAAGTCAACATTTTTTGTTGACAATTTTAGTGGTCCCCACATGTCGTTTATTACCCACACATAAGCTAAGTCAACGTTTTTTGTTGACAATTTTAGTGGTCCCCACATGCCGTTTGAGTGGTCCCCAAATGCGGGTACGAAGCGAGGATTTTTCAAGAAAATGTGCGGGTACGGTTATTTAAGAAAAATTCATATATCATATATGTAGTTCATTGTATAGATATAAATACTTCACAATGTTACTATTAATACTTGTAAAACAAAATTACAGTTTTGGAATGGTTGTGTGGTCCTCTAATGCGGGTACAATGCGAGAATTTTTCAAAAAAATGTGCGGGTACGGTTATTTAAGAAAAATTCATATATCATATATATATATTCATTGTATAGATATAAATACTTGTCTTGTATAGATATAAATACTTCACAATGTTACTATTAATACTTGTAAAATAAAATTACAGTTTTGGAACGGTTGCGATCCCCACAAACAGTTATGGCAGTTTACGTGCGGGTACAGTGCGGGTACTCAACTGCGGGTACAGTGCGGGTACTCATAAGCCTGCAAAAGGCCGAAGAAGTAAAAAAGTCCCTAGAGAACCCAAAATATCACACATGCACCTGTAAAGCATAACACATATCACCTAAATCTCTCATCTTCATAAGATGCCTAAAATTCGTATCTGCATCCCATAAGTTGACTCAAATTTTGAGTTGATCCGTACAAAATCTGAACCATTCAGCACGAATCCTAAAGCAATTCATTTTATATTGATACTGCCCGGTGGATTTAAATAGGCACCGAAAATATTTTTTGACCCGTTTTGACATCAACTGAAAAGTTGAGATAGCTCAAGAGGATACGGACCCCTATTCTTCCTCCCATCTTGATCTTGAGAAAAAGTATAAAGATGAAACTTGAGCGTTTTAGAAGAAATTGAAGAAAAAGAAGGATGTTGATTATATCTCTGTGCTTTATACATAATATTTAAGATTTTTCAGGAGAGCACAGGAAGTTATCCCGAAAACATTTAAAGGAATCATGATACAGATTTGCAATTTCTTCTCAATAAACTCTATGGCAATGTTTGGTTGTGGAGTAATGCTCTTACTCTACATTTAAGCTGCCAAACGAGGTGTAAAATAGGAGTAAGATGGAATAAGCAACTTATTCCTCCTTAAATTTAAGTAGCAACCAAACAAGGCCTACATGCTTGACACCAGTAAAGAAAATTATTGACACTAATGTATAGAACAGATGCCTTGCAACTGAATAAAAAACAACCTTACTATAAAGACTAGAAAAAGCAAATAAGATAAATCTAATATTAATATGCAAATAATGTTAAAGTACAACTCCTTGGATTTGGTGTTTCAGGTTACGTACCAGTTCTTGCGGCATTGACAATTTGTTGGGCTTCTTGTTCAGCTGCCAAAAGTTGCTGGATTCCACTCTGACGCCTTGAGGAATCCATCGTTTTCTTTCAGAATCTAGAACAGCAATATTAAAAAAATACATATCACATCAATATTATAAATTCTACGTAACAAGTGATATAAGCCTGTTTAATAGAAACTGTTATATTTTACACTGACGAATACAAAATTCCATTTTTTGCCTCGAGGCTATAATAAGTCCTATGCAAATTAGACCTTTGCAATTGCAAACAGCCATGTACCAAATGAAATTTGGTACAGTAATGGTTCTAAAAAACTGTTGATAAATCTATTGGGTGAATAATTACAGCCACAGGGTGAACTGAACCTAAATTTATGAAGGCTTGCTCAAATTAAAATTGCAAAATTAAAACCATTACAATTGTTATATTGCACACTGATGAATACAAAATTCCATTTTTTTGCCTCGAGGCTATAATAAGTCCTATGCAGATTAGAACTTTGCAATTGCAAACAGCAATGTACTAAATGAAATTTGGTACAGTAATGGTTCTAAAAAGCTTTTGATAAATCTATTGGGTGTTTAATTGCAGCCACAGGGTCAACTGAACCTAAATTTTTGAAGGCTTGCTCAAATTTTTTTCTTTTGAAAATAGTTCAGATGTTTCCTGCTCCAAACCACTGGAGCAAAAAACATGTACAAACTGGTACGTACCAGTATCACAAAGACAGTCATTACAAGCTAAAATACAACTAGTCAGAACCAGCAATGAACCTAGAACAAACTACCAGGGGCTAACATATCAGGAAAACACATCCTAACATCCTCTACACCCAATGAACAGCCAAGACTAACAACAAACAGTCAACACTCAATCAAGCCATGTATCAAGGCTTGCTCAAATTAAAATTACAAAATTTAAAACGGTAAAATTGGGTTAGACTAAAGCAATTGCAAAATTAAAACCAACTCAGGTAAAATTGGGGTGAAATTGAGGCATTAGGTGTCCACTTTTGGAAGTCGCACAGCTATTTTCTGGGTTGGAGATCACAGATTCGAGATTGAACGAGTTACCAGTAACAGAACACAGAAGTCATATTAAAGAGAGATAATTCAAAAAAAAATCTCCTGTGGTTCACACTTGTAGAGATCCGTACATTCTTATAGAGAGGATTATAACATAATTAGGGAAAATTGTAGTTAAATCCCCGATTAACAACAATAAATTCATCGGATCTAAATGAATTGAAATCATACAAAACCCCCTTTTTCATCATCGTCGATAAACTAACGAATCAGCAATTTTGGTGATAAATCATTACAGATCTATATGCTAATCAAGAGAAAGTTATCACCTTTGGAAACAAATTCGCCTTTTCTACTTTCTTCCTCGCGCGAGCGTCGGGAGATCGATCGATAGTACAATGTTATGGGGCTCTGACTTCTGAACCAGAACAAGTCGAAATATAAATGTATTTTATTGGACCGACTGAGTCACTGGAAGTGGGCCACACTTTGTCCGAAGTGGGTCCGGTAAATCAGTGTATAGACTAATTATATAAATGGCCATTGGCTACTCCGGGAGCCATTGCGAACCCCGATAGTTTGGGGTAAATATTTTTACAGAGCAGTTTTAGCTTCAAGCAGTACACAGACTATAAAATTAAAACAATGTTGCATATGATTTATACGCTGTACGAAGCCAAAACAACTCTGTTAAATCTTTACCCATAGTTTGGGACATGTATGCTGGAAAGAGATGGTTTCTGAATATTTGGTCCCACTTATGATTGTGCACTAGTGGGACCTGAAAATGATTGCTCTTACACCTTGTAGAACAGGTTTATATAAAGATATGGTCCGGATCTATTATTTTGTGGGTGATATTATCGCTAGGAGGAGATTTTTATTTATAGTAATTATTATTAAATAATAAAGAAAAACAGAAAAAAGACCTTGATTATTGGATGCCATAAATAGATCCAGAAGTTTCGGATCCGAACTCTGGAACCAATTATTTTTTTCGGATCCAATTTTTTTTTTTTATGATCACAGACAATCTCGGTTGAAATTCAATTTTGGACCCGAGAAAACAAGGTTTAAACCGGTTTTTTCTTTTTAATTCCCTACGCACTTTCTCTCTCTTCCTCCCTCCTTTTCTTCTCGGGTTCAAACTTTGGATCTGAATTTTTTTCGGAGTTGAAATTTTTTTTTAATAGCTGCAACATCACATATGGAGAAACGGATTTGGATCCGATTTTTTTGGATCCAAAGTGGCCCATTTCTTCGCACGTGCGGTCATTAGTGATGATGTGACCATAAAAAAATAAATAAATACTTCGGATCTGGAAAAAAAATCGGTTTCAAAGTTCGAGTCCGGAAAAAACCAGTTCGAAATTTTGAATACACTTTATGTTTTCTTTTATTATTTAATAATAATTTCTATATATAAAAAAATCTCATCCGACATCGAGTTCTTGCTTTCAACTTCCAAACACCTCCGATTTTCTTTTTGAAATAAATAATGGAGGTCAAGCAATCCACGATCTTTTATTTCAACTTTTATAATAAATGATTTCTTCTATCTGAATTTTGAATCCACGATCTCTCACATAAGAAACATGTATTATTGCTACTAAATTAAAGTCTAGTTCTTAAACACCTCTGAATTTTTTTTACAACATTTAAAAAAAGAGTAGGGTTAACAAATTTTAAAATGTGCTTAGATAACAAATTTTATAATTTTTTTACTAATTAGAGAGGTACAAAATCACTATTTTTGAATGGTTCATAATATTTTAAATACAGTGATTTTGTACCTATTTTAAAAAATGACAACAAAAATTTCAAAAAGAAAATAAAATTTTGTATCCAAGCACAATTTAATATGAAGATCATATTGAGCGGGTCTGATCGACTGTTTAAATTTTAAAAATAGAAATAACGATGTTGGAGTATGGTGGGACACAAAACCAATAGTGCATTTTAACCCTACTCTTAAAAAAATGAATACAAAACCGCACATGTTATAATGCTTTATCATATATTATATGACAATTAAGTGTATATTATATAATGATGAAGTATATATTTATGAATGATTCGAATAACAAACTGTGGAAGTTTAAAATAATAAATATACATTACATAAATGAAAGTGTACATTTTGCATTAGTTAAATCTTAAATGTATAGTTTTCAAATAATGAATTATACATCTTAAGATGATCCTAAAATAAGTATATAAATTCAAAATAATTGTCAACTGCTATGTCTAATCCAAAATATATAGGAGCGCAAATGGATCATTTTTATATTTCTGACACTCACACAAGCATATACTTAAATGTCACTGTGTAAGCGTTAGAAGTAGAGAAATGACCTATTTGTCCTCGAAAACTGTTCAATTAAAAGACTGACATTTTTCTAAAATATGCTACATATTTTTTTTAATAGAGGGTAAATGGGTACTCCATACATTTATAATGAGTTTTAATATAAAAGACATTAAAATGAGTAAATTTGTGAGTTTTTGAAATTTTAACCTATAAAATATACGCTATCATTCTTTTAATCGCGAAGGATTTTGTTTAGAAACATCTGTCAGTCTCGTTATGGGTGGATGAGCGAACTAGAAGAGTTAGATACCAACGGGTCCTATCGAAATGCTCCTAGTGTTTCAGTCGAAGGGTCGGGTTTCTGGGATGATTCTTACCTTTGGGTGGCTCTTTTGGGAGCATGTGCGACCCATTTGAACTCGGACATTGCGGAGCGGGTAGCAAATAAATTATGGTTCCATCAAATTGCCTATGTTTTATCTTGAAGGTGAACGGAGGAGAGTTCTGGAAGATCTAAAATGGGTGTTCGCCTCGTAATGTCATAGTAAGTATAGTGAAGATTCTAGATTCGTGCGTCAAAACGTTAGTTCCTCATAGTTCGTCTTCCGCATCTTCACAGACATGTCTATTTTACCGAGTCTCTCTCCGAGACAGTGCCCAGATCGTTACGCCTTTCGTGCGGGTCGGAACTTACCCGGCAATGAATTTTGCTAACTTAGAACCGTTATAGTTACGGCCGCCGTTGAAGATATTCTATTTATTTATTTATACGCGAGTATTATAGGATTGCTAATGAAAATACTGTATGGCTTGACTTCTCTAGTTTAGTAACTACTTTTATGTTCTGGGTCACGAAAAGTACTCTCTTTAAGCATACACGTCAAACTCAACTTGATACACCTGACTACAAAGAGAATCCATGTTCATTCGTTAGAAAGCAATCTCATTGGAAAATACTAGCGGAGTGGCAGGAGCACCCGTTCCCGTTATGTCCTGTGAAGTGATTATGAACTCGAGTAATGGCTCAACACCTGCCTAATTTTTTCTGGAAGCTCTAGAAACAATGAAGATGTGGTCTTTCCTTTTTAAAAGGAGTAGTCCTTGGTTCGGTTCCGAGAGGAGGAACTCTCGGCTCCGTTTTAGGATTAGTTTTGAATCCTTCCTTTCTAAAAGGAGTAGTCCCTGGTTCGGTTCCGAGAGGAGGAACTCTCGGCAAAGGATCCAGCAAGTTCGGCATGAGGACTTTGTATTAAAACTCGCAACAGCTTACGTTACAATGGGTATGTTTTGTACTTTCTTTTTTATTATCTTGAAAATAAGAATTATAATCAATATAATCAAAAATCTGCGATAAAAGATTTTGAATTGAAAATTAATACGAAATCTCAAAAAGAGTAAATATGGAATTGTTAATTTTAGAGGGAGAAATATGTAAATTTCCAAGTTTTTGAGGGGTATATATGAAATTCCCCCTAATAAAAAAATCAGGACGAAGATGGTATATATTGCTCAAGTCGCCAAACCAGATAATATAACAGACAAATTACTACCTCATTCATTTTTTTTTTTATAAACTTGATAGGAGCTATCATGGATGCAACAACTTGATAGCTCCTATCAAGTTTATGAAAAAGAAAAAAAAACGAATGAGGTAGTAATTTGTCTGTTATATTATCTGGTTTGAGAGTTTTGATTCTTATTATCTCAAGCTAAATAAATAAAAATAATTTACAAAATTATATTTATTCTACGAGAAGAAACTTAATTTTCCTCACTAAAATTGATTTAAGAACTTTTAACCTTTATCTTATACTTAAAAAAATATATTTATTTTAAGGTGATTTTATAAGATTGATAGATTAGAAATTGCCGAAACATATAATCCATTTTTCAACTCTTAAATATTTACAAAATAATTAAAAAAATCAATTTCAAATGTACATACTACATCAAAATTAATAGTTCAAAGTCATCATTTGATCACGATCTAATTAATTTAAGATTAAGCCCAAAAATAATTTAAAATGAGCTTTTATATCTTTTTTGGTCTGATCTGAATTTTGCAAAGAGTAGAAAAAATATCCTTCATTTTTCAAAAAAAAAAATCATTAAACCATAACAAAGATCAAAACGCATCGTCTGGAATTTTTTTTTTTTTTTGAACGCACAAATTTAGGTACTAAATTTTAGAAAAGGCCAAAAAGCTAAATGATACGTCCATGCTCTAAAAGAATAGAACTATTTTTGAATTATACGTTTAAATTTTAGACATAATTTGATATCATTGTTTTTCTTTGTAAAATTCGAATTAGACGGAAAAAAAATGTTCTTAATTTAAATTAATTCATATCCATTGTCGTAGCACTTCAATTCAATTCAATTCAATTCAATTCATAGCACTTCAATTCAATTCACATAGAACTAAGCAGGAGAGACATAGATAAAGAAAGACCTAGGGATTGACACCAAAAACAAAGGAATAATTAAACAACAGGAAAGATTTTGAAATACTGGTATAAGAAAAGGAGAAATTAATCTGGTTCAGGAACAAAAACATAATAGTAATTTCTGTTGACTGAAAGCTCTCAATCCCTTTATATCCAACTGAACAAATTATATTCCTTTCTTCAAATTTATCTCTAACACCAATCAGCATTGTTATAATTTAAACTTTGAGCCTCAATTTTTCTGAATTTCAGTTTCTATGTTTTGAAGCAATGAGAATATTCCCTAGTATCTAGTATGAACAACACATGATGTACCGAACCAATCAGTAAGGTAAACACAGATTAGGGGTGATTTAGCCAACTCCATAAATTAAAAATTTACAATTTTATCCTTTATATTTTAGTTTTTTTTATAAGTATTTATATCTTTTAGTCATTCTTATAAAATAGAATTACACTAAATTATCTTATTTAGCCCCTCAATCTTAATTTTCTAATTCCGTTCTTGAAAAGAAAAAATAAAAAGTGAGAGAAATTTTTTAGAAAGATGAGAGACCAAATAAATGAGAGGTTCCACAATTCAACAAAAGCAAACAAAGATATTCATACAAATTAAATAAAGACGCACTGGCAACAAAGGAAAGACAACTTAGAATTATTTTTCTAGGCCATGTTTTGTTGTTAAATTTAAAGAGAAATAAATTTGTTTACCTCATCTTACTTCTATTTTATACTGCGTTAATATGTATGGAGAAGAGAGTTTGAAAAATGAATCCATGTCTATGACAGTGGACCATACAAGTGAAGTGCGGAGTAATGTGGAGTAAGTTAATCCGCAAAGAGGGATGACTGAACTTACTCCTGTTTTAGTCCATCTTTTAACAATAAAAAAGTGGAGTAAGAGTTTAGTATGTCTCTTGCCTACTCCACAACCAAACATGAATGTAGGACTTTGATTGCTCATTATTGGACTCCTATAACTTATTTAATGGAGCTTTAATTCTAGTGAAAAAGTTACTGATGTTTAATACAAATAGACTCCTTCCTATGTGTAGTGGAAAAATGATGAATAAAAATGGGATGCATGGTGAGAAATTAAGACTCAAATAAACATATCAACAACTGAATAGAATCTAACATAGTGAACTATTATTTTTCTTCTAAACTAACACAAAAGTCATGCAACCATTTAATCTTGACTTGAATGTCGAAAGCCCCAGCTCTAATAACCATGAAATCCTCAGTGCGAATAACCCTGTCAAAGCGATGACTTGGTTGTGGTGTGATTTGTACTTTATCATTAGCAATAATTTTGGCTTTAGTATCAGTACTTAAGCATTGCCATATGTCAACATAAATCTGAATGGCTGCACGACGTGGGAGTACCACTCTACGCCTTGACAAAGGAAGAGGAATTATGTCACCCATGCATATGCTGGGGTGAACACAAACCGCTTGATCCATATCTCTTTGGAACAAGACACTCTCAGCTCGAGAGCTTTGAATCATTGAATTCTTGGCAGTTACCTTTCCATAAAGCTTGATCGCCTCTTCAACTTGTCCAACTCTCCAATTAGAGAGTGTGATATCCACCAGTGCTTCAACAGCATCATAAAATATAGCATAAATAATTTCTACGGGACCTGCCTGGGTCATTACCTGCCTGCACGCAAGGTTTCCCGAACGGTCCACGAACACGTTCCACAAGCCCTGACCTTTCCTTTCAAATCTATTATCCCATAATGGTAGATTCATTCTTTTTTTCTTATTCATTCTCTTTTGTTTTTTCCTACCTAGTGTTCTCAAGCCTTCAACCTCTCCCTTCAATTTCTCACAATGTGAGTAGAAACTTATGTATTGTGGTATATCTAAGGGGCATTGCCAATCAGGTGTCAATATTGCATATCCCTAATCGATATCATTAAAACAAAATTAATTAATCAATATGTTAATTAATACTTATATGAGCTAGATAAGATGAAATGAAATAAAGATTGAATTAACTTATTAAACAACATACCTGTGAATCAACCTCAATTGACGATACACGAGAATCTTCTTTATTTGTTTGAAATAGGTAGTAATCACCCTCATAAAGTTCAATCCTCATGTTGCCTGAGATGTAACAATTAGAATGATCGATGAAGCGTACCGAAAACACCTCGATAAACTGGTGGATTTCAACCTGCCGGCGTCTTGGAAACATCTCATCTTCATCGCTGTAACCAAATTAATTATTCAAGTAAAATAATTATTTATAAAAAGTATTTTTAACATGTCATAGTTTTATTATTTAATATATTTTATGAATGACATTATAACGGGTCATGCATGCTATAGGATCGAATTAAATCTCATTTTTTTAAGATTAAAACGACTGATTAAAGCCCTTCAATTTGGTCTACTTATCAAGGATTTGTAGGACATCATGTTTTGTATTTTTTTAAAGATTCCTTTTACTATTCTTTAAAATATGACGAAGGATTTGTAGGGGATCAATTTGGTCTACACCATCATGTTTTACCTGTGTGTGTGTGTGTGAGTGAATATGAGAGAGAGAGAGAGACCTTTGATCGGAGTCGATTCCTTCAGATTCTAGAGATTCATCATCTTGAAGAAGTTGGGTTTCCATCAATCTTTTCGACAATTCTTCCATGTAACCAATGGTGAGAGTAGGAAATTAAGAGGGATGAAGCAAATTTATTTGGAGATTGGAAAGGGACGGCTTTATATATATTTGAGGAAAATGAAAAATAAACACTAGGCTATGATTAACAATTGTAAGATTAATTTAACTTTGGGGAGAAAATTTATTTAGGAAAAAAGAAAGAGAGAAAGGACGTTTATATATGGAAAAGCCGGAAATAGAAGAAAAAAGAAAGATATGATTACAATTTTTAGATTAGTGGATTAATTGCAAATTTCAGCTCAAATTAATTTAGACCCACTAAAATCTAATTTCGCACTCGTCTCCAATACAATGGTTTTTTTTTTACTAGTGATTTATAGTTATTTCCTTTTGAGGTGCAATAACTGTTCCTTTTTTAGATGTATTTTTTCTCTCACCATGATATATTTCATTGTGTTTTTTAGCTGTGAATTTATTGTCCTTTCTTTCTATTATTATGTGTATTTATTGTCCTTTCTTTCTATTAGATATTTTTGTAAATAATATAATACCACTCTTCATTAATGCATTGGTTTAGGTTTTTAAATATTATATCTCGTTAAAATAAAAATATCTTTTGTTTGATATTAAATCTTTCACTAGTACAAAAAAGCCCTTCACTAACCCTCAATCACCGACGGTTCTGTTATCTAAACAGTCGGTGTTGAGCAGCTTACCAACACTGACGTTTTATTAGCGGAAGCATCAGTGTTGCTCATATCCTTCACTGACGGTTCAATTAAATAACAGTCAGTGTAGAGTACCTACACTGACGGTTCTAAAAAACAGTCAGTGAAGAGTACCTACACTGACAGTTTTAAAAACCCGTCAGTGTAGCATACCTACACTGACGGCTGTCAAAACCGTCAGTGTAGGTATTCTACACTGATTGTTTTTTCAATTGAACCGTCAGTGAAGGTACCCAACTCCAGCTATTAATATGTTTGTTTTTTTTTTCGTTTTTCGCATTTCAGCAACCAAATTGTAATGAAAATTTTATTAGTGATATTTATGCAATATTTAATTTTATAGCATGTTTATTGCTTAACTAAATCATTTTAACACATTGATAAGCCTAAATTTCATATATCTTTTTGGTAGGATTTGGTCTCTAAATCTATCCCCTTTTTATTGGTTTAAAGCCATTTAGTTTAGATATTGCACCAAGTTCGAGATACTGCTATGTCTTCATGTATTTTCAGGTACTAGAAGTAAATGGAAAGAATTTGGAGTAAGTCCGGACACGATCGGAACCTAGACGGCACGTAGAGGCAAGAATCAGAGGAAAATTGCGAGCCGCAATTACCATTATTGCAGCCCGCACGGGCACTTGACTAGTAACTATAAAAGCATCATAGTAAGATGGGGTCTTCTTTAAGTTCATTAATTTTTTCTTAGTGAGATTTACTTCATATCCTATCGAACTTTTTTCAAACGACAAAATTCTATACGTTTATATCTAAAATTTAGAATTTTTTTATTTAATTTAATATAAAATCAAGTAGTAAAAAAAGGTTTATAAATCAATTTTATTGTATTTATTTTTCATTATTTATTAATCACTTAATTTTATACTAAATTAATTTATAAGTTTTGCATGTGAAATATATTATTTTTAACGGTTTGAATTTGTTTGTTGACACCAATTCGATAGTTTTTAAAGTTTAGCTCGTCAAGAAGTTTGGTGACTCTTTTTCTTTTATGTAAAATTTGTAAGTGTCCCATATATGGAATCCAAGAGCTTGATTCTCAAATTTTACATAAAAAAGAAGTTTGGTGACCTTGAGAACACCCAAATTCTACTTGAATTATAATAAAGATAACATATTTTAAAGAGGATTTTAAAATACAAATAATATATCTTAATAATGAAAATTTAAAAAATAAATACAAAGTTTCGAACATTTTGCCGATAGTGCGAACATATAAATCGTATATTTTTCTTAGAATACATGAATAGTATGGGTATTGAGACATCTTTATATTTAGTTGCCATTCCCCGAAAAATTAAAATAATTGGGACTTGGCAGTGAGATGAAAAACCAACCGTAAATCAAGCAAGACATAATAATTTTCACACAATTTTAATATTAGACATGGATATGTTTGTGCTGCATTTTTTTTTTTTGAGGTAAAGATGTGTCTATTTGTGCATCTTTAAAATGTATAGTGACGAATCCTTCGTGCAAAGTGCAAACTTGAGGATACTTTTTCATCCGATATTTTTATTAATACCCCAAAAAAAAAAACAAATTATCAAATCTGCCCCCACCCCAAACCAATTTCTCATAAGCCTGCAAAAGGCCGAAGAAGTAAAAAAGTCCCTAGAGAACCCAAAATATCACACAGGCACCTGTAAAGCATAACACATATCACCTAAATCTCTCATCTTCATAAGATGCCTAAAATTCGTATCTGCATCCCATAAGTTGACTCAAATTTTGAGTTGATCCGTACAAAATCTGAACCATTCAGCACGAATCCTAAAGCAATTCATTTTATATTGATACTGCCCGGTGGATTTAAATAGGCACCGAAAATATTTTTTGACCCGTTTTGACATCAACTGAAAAGTTGAGATAGCTCAAGAGGATACGGACCCCTATTCTTCCTCCCATCTTGATCTTGAGAAAAAGTATAAAGATGAAACTTGAGCGTTTTAGAAGAAATTGAAGAAAAAGAAGGATGTTGATTATATCTCTGTGCTTTATACATAATATTTAAGATTTTTCAGGAGAGCACATGAAGTTATCCCAAAAACATTTAAAGGAATCACGATACAGATTTGCAATTTCTTCTCAATACTCTACGGCAATGTTTGGCTGTGGAGTAATGCTCTTACTCTACATTTAAGCTGCCAAACGAGGTGTAAAATAGGAGTAAGATAGAATAAGCAACTTATTCCTCCTTAAATTTAAGTAGCAACCAAACATGGCCTACATGCTTGACACCAGTAAAGAAAATTATTGACACTAATGTATAGAACAGATGCCTTGCAACTGAATAAAAAACAACCTTACTATAAAGACTAGAAAAAGCAAACAAGATAAATCTGGTATTAATATGCAAATAATGTTAAAGTACAACTCCTTGGATTTGGAGTTTCGGGTTACGTACCAGTTCTTGCGGCATTGACAATTTGTTGGGCTTCTTGTTCAGCTGCCAAAAGTTGCTGGATTCCACTCTGACGCCTTGAGGAATCCATCTTTTTCTTTCAGAATCTAGAACAGCAATATTAAAAAATACATATCACATCAACAATATTAATGGAAATCCTTGGAGAGGGCTCAATAACTATATTCTCAAAATTAATTCAAAACGTCTTGTATTTAAATGATTGCTCATGAAATCTATTATCCATTAGCAAAATCACGAATGAGTTAAATTGTGAACTCATATTTTTAGCAAACAATGTGATTTTTCAGGATCGGATAACCAAGATTATGATTGGTGAAGGATTTCTAGAAAATGGGCTTTATTTTTTGAATGAAGAAAAAATTCAATTTCAACACTACAAAAAATGAAGAATTGAGTACACTATGGCATAGAAGAATTGGTCATCCCTCCGACAAGATTTTAAAAAGTCTTTTTAATTTCTCAAAATTAGATAATAGTAGTTGTGAAATTTGTAAGCTAGGAAAACATACTAGGTTACCATTTAAATTATCAAATTGTAAAAGCGAGAAACCATTTGATTTGGTTCACTCGGATGTATGGGGACCCGCCCCAATTACCTCTTTTAATGGATTCAAATATTTTGTCATATTTATCGATGATTTTTCTAAAACAACTTGGTTATATTTACTAAAAAATAAAAGCGAAGTTTTTTCACAATTTCTAGATTTTTACAATTTTATAGAAAATCAATACAAAGCCAAAATCAAAATATTTAGATCCGATAATGGAACGGAATTTGTAAACCAAAATTTCTCAAACTTTTTTAAAGGAAAGGGAATTTTACATCAAACAACATGCGTCTATACACCTCAACAAAATGGTGTATCCGAAAGAAAAAATAGGCATTTACTCGAAATGACTAGAGTACTTTTATTTCAAAATAATGTTCCAAAATTTTATTGGTCGGATGCCGTTCTTACCGCTACATATCTAATAAATAGATTGCCAAGTGTCAATTTAGATTTCAAAAGCCCATTAGAAATTCTTTATCAAAGAAAACTTAACATTGAGCATTTAAAAATTTTCGGTTGTACATGTTATGTACATAAAAATAATAAACAAGACAAATTGGACTATACCTCAATTAAGGCCATTTTTTTTGGGTATTCATCACAAAAAAAGGGGTATAAATGTTATGACCATAAAAATAAAAAATTGTATATTTCTAGGGATGTAACATTTTTAGAAAAAGAGTCATATTACAAAGAAATTAATTATGAGAATTTTTTGAGAGAACCTTCCAAGGAAATTATATTACCACCGGTTACAATAGAAAATGCTAGACCAACACCACTTGAGAATGAAAATGAAAATGAAAGTGAAATTGAGAATGAGAAATAAATAGAAGAAAATTCCTCAAATGAAGAACATCATGACATAGAAGAGACACCATTGAGAAGGTCGATTCGAACAACACAACCTTCAACACGACTTAGGGATTTTGTCACTTACAAGGTACAATATCCTATACAAGATTTTATTACATATGACAATGTCTCTTCCAATCATAGGGCTTTCTTAACCTCAATTGAAAAAGAACAAGAACCAAACAATTATGAAGAAACCATGAAAAGTTCCAAGTGGAACAAAGCCATGAAAGAAGAGTTGAGTGCTCTTGAAAAAAATGGTACTTGGGAAATAATTCAATTACCAAAAAATAAAAAATTAGTAGGTTGTAAATGGGTGTATAAAATTAAGTACAATAGTGATGGCACCATAGAACGGTATAAAGCACGTCTAGTTGCCAAAGGGTACACTCAAACCTACGGTATAGACTATTATGAAACATTTGCCCCGGTAGCAAAAATGAATACCGTAAGAATATTATTTTCTATTGCGGTTAACCAAAATTGGAAATTGTACCAAATGGACGTAAAAAATGCATTTCTTCAAGGAACACTTGAAGAAGAAGTATATATGTCATTACCACCCGGTTATGAAAAAAACCAAAATTGTAATCTAGCTTGTAAATTGAAGAAGTCAATTTATGGATTGAAGCAATCTCCAAGGGCATGGTATGAAAAATTAAGCTCTCATTTAATATCTTGTAATTTTAAAATTAGCAATGCCGATCATTCATTGTTTGTCAAAATTGAAAAAGAAAACACCACCATTATTCTAGTATATGTAGATGACATTATCATTACCGGAAACAACCAAGAGCATATTAAAAATATAAAAGCCCAATTAAAAGAGAAATTTGACATTAAGGATTTAGGCTACTTAAAATATTTTTTAGGGATAGAAATTGCATACTCGAATCAAGGCCTATTTATTTCCCCAAGAAAATACACCTTAGACTTATTAGAAGAAACCGGAAAATTAGGGTGTAAACCGGCATCAACACCGATAGATGGTAAAAATAAATTAAATGGTGAGGATGGTGTACCGTTAGAAGATATAAATCAATTCCAAAGACTTGTAGGAAAATTAATATATCTAACGGTAACACGGCCGGATATCTCTTTTTCGGTAAGTCAAATTAGTAAATTCATGCATGCTCCTAGAACACCACACTTAGAGGCAATAAATAAAATTCTAAGGTATTTAAAAGGAACTCCCGGAAAAGGAATTTGTATGAAAAACAATAATTCTAACAATGTGTGTGGCTATTCCGATGCAGATTGGGCCGGAAGTTTCGATCGAAAATCGACAACCGGTTTTTGCACATTTGTAGGCGGAAACTTAGTCACATGGAAAAGCAAGAAACAAAATGTCGTGGCACGGTCAAGCACCGAGGCGGAATATCGAGCCATGGCATCCACCGCGAGTGAATTAACATGGATAAAACAACTTCTCTCGGATTGTGGAATCCAAATTCAATTGCCAATGCAAATGTTTTGCGACAATCAATCGGCACGTCATATAGCATCCAACCCGGTATTTCATGAGAGAACAAAACACATTGAAGTCGATTGCCATTTTATTAGAGGAAAGATCCAAGCGAAAGAAATTGAGACTCCGTTTGTAAGAAGTGGAGATCAATTAGCGGATGTCTTTACAAAGGGTTTAGATCCAAAACCGTTTGAAGCAAATATAGGCAAGTTAGGGTTACGAGATATCTACACACCTAACTTGAGGGGGAGTGTAGAAAATAAGTAGGATTAGGGAACAATTAGCCTCAGAATAATTGTTCATCATAGGCTAAATATAGAAATAAAGGGAGCAACTATTATATAAAGTTACTCAACCTTTATTTCTAAATATGGCAAGTTACCGTTTATTTTCTCCAACAGCTATTTTCTCTTTATTTCTTATATACAGACCACTGTACAACAGATGCGATATAACAAGAATTCTATTTTTTCCAACATAATTATTCCGCTATTTCATATCACAAAATATCAATAAGTGAACTTACTTTAATTGGGATTGAATAGGAACTTGAAGTTTTTCTTGTTCTACCAAAGAAAAAACCAGAAGAAGATAAAACACGTTTAAACTAAGAATAGAGTAATTTGTTTGATTAAATCATATGGAAATACTATTCCAATAATTACATGTTAGTAAATTACCGATCAAATAACTGATAGTTTATATAATTATTCGACAAGGGCAATTCGCCAATAAAATTTACTAACATTTAATTTTTAGTCAAATTTGCATATTAGTCCCTCTGACAAGGGCAATTCGCCAATAATTAAAAGAAATTTACAGAACATGCCTTTTAGATTTTAAAAATTTCGCAACTAAATCCCTGGAACTAATAGCATCATATACCAGAAATCAGAAGTCACTAATGTTGACTGGTACCAGTGTTGTACTCGATTTAACAACTCGAACAGAGGTGCCAAAACACTGGAACGAAGCTTTGTAAGTTGGTACAAGCAGCCAAGAGAAATGAGATGCGTGAGAACAGCAAATCGGCTTCGAACCGGATAAACTAAACATTAAAAATAAGAGGTCTGTTAAAAATTCTCTTAACATCAGTCATTGCCAAGTTTTTTTTCAAATTTGATTCAGCATTGTAATTAGTACTTGAATCAATCATACTCATATATATAATTATACTCTGTAACTAGGAGACAGTGTGGCCTAATAAAAGTCTTAAAAGTGAATCACAGGGATTCCCTTTTGCTTGGAGGAACAAAATTGATAGAAAGCAATTTGTTGAACAGTTTCATGTTAATGAAGCATCCTAAAAAAATATTTATATGTTGCTTACAAAAGATTAATTTCAACAATATTTGCATTTTTGCGTCTCTATCACAGTTGTTCCGGTTAAGAAAAACTGAGCCTGCAGCAAAGCGCAAACTCATACCTTAATTTCAAAATTCCAGATAAGTATCACAATGCCATTGTGTTTTTTTTAAGGTAAGAGACTTTAGCCCCTGACAATTCATTGATTAATAAAAGTATTTACAAAAGTCACCTCCTTCTTCTGTACAATTATACAATTCAAATAAACTTATTCACATAATTATCCTAATCCATCAATTAGAATTTTGTTGCCACAACTCTCTTCTAGGTTCCTCATGCGGGGTGTACCAGCAGCTCCAACAGGTCCAAGCTCGGACTGGTACCAGCAGCGTGAGCAGCTCCAACTCAGACTAGTACCAGCAGTTTTAGCAGCTCCAAATTCACCGAGGCCACATGGTAACAACTTCTCAGCCCTTGCAATCCTAACTCCTCAACTGCTGACACTGTCCCCCTTCTTTTTTTGCTCCCTCTCTGTTGTGGCCTACTAGTACCAGTTTAAGAAACCAGTTTTGCTCCCTCAACTGCTGTCTCTCTGTTGGCTCCTCTCATCAACTGATTTCTACACCGGTATCGGTGCATATTAGTGCAATCTATTGAAGCCTATCTACAAGTTGTGAATTTGTGATAGCCGTCAAGTACCAGACGCTTCAGTGTGCCAGAAGATATGTCACAGGTGTTCAAATGGAAGTAGGAGAGCACCATTTCTTCTAAAGCAGGCAAACCCTGACAGCTTTTGCATTACATCATCTATAATATCTATGGAATGAAGGGTTACTTTCTTGAGGCAGGAAAGGTTTACAGACCTCGGGCTTATAGCTTCAAATCCCAAGTGTAATTCCATCTCCTGCAACAACTGACAGGAGAAGATAGAATCGGGAACTTGAAAATCATAATTCTCTGTGAAAATATGGACAGATAGAAACTTGGGTTTCAACTTTACCACAGTATCAAGTCATTAATTTAGTGGCAGGAATGGGGTTGTTTTCCTCCTCAGTCCACTTGAGTTTGAATGAATCCAAATTTATTAATAGATCACGTGGTTCAAAAACACCAACAACAAATT
Source organism: Carex myosuroides (assembly GCA_028015225.1). NCBI lineage: Eukaryota > Viridiplantae > Streptophyta > Magnoliopsida > Poales > Cyperaceae > Carex > Carex myosuroides. Next base: position 3,601,414 of record CM051466.1, read on the forward strand.
TTATGAATTTTTCTTTGTGTAATTCCCAGAGATTCTCTTTGTCTTTGTCTTCTTCCAGATGATGATACCTTGTAAAATCTGGAAGAAGACGAAGACGAAGAGAATCTCTGAGAATTACACAAAGAAAAATTCACAAAATTTGTTGATGGTGTTTTTGAACACGGTGAGCCATTAATAAATTTGGATTCATTCAAACTCAAGTGGAATGAGGAGGAAAGCAACTTCGTTCCTGCCACTAAATGGCTTGATACCGTGGCAAATTTGAAACCCAAGTTTCTATCTGTCCATATTAATTTTCACAGAGAATTTTGATTTTGAAGTTCCCGAGTCTATATATCTTCTCCTCCCGTAAGTCATTGGGATATGAAGCTATAAGCCTATAAGACCCAGGTCTGTAAACCTTCCCTGTCTCAACAAATATGGCGATCAGAGAGAGAGAGGGGCGTATATGGGTTACGCGCATATATAATGGGTAAACTTGCATGAAAGTCTAGTGTTTGCATTTATTGCTGAAATAATCACAACTGTTAGCATCTGATTTTAGCGCGTTAACGATCCATCGTTTGCTACGAAAGTTTTTTGAAAAATAACAAATTTTTGTGATTTCCAAGGTTCTTTTTGTAAATTACTGTATTATTAAATCCAAAATATCAAGTAAACCGTTGGTCACTTTCCATTATTAACAGACATATTATGCGCTATTTGATAATATCTAAAAGATGATCTTTAATTTTTACTGTAGAAATTTTAATTCACTTAATGTGTAATGAAATATACACCAAATCTCATTATATTCTATAAATACGATAGGTGGATAATACAAATCATGCTCACATAGTTTGAACTTTTTTTCAAAAATTCATCAAAAATTGTCAAAAATGACAAACTATCAAATGATATGGATTATATATCTAGTCCAAGGACTTCACTATTTTTCATTTTTGGGATGTTGCGATTTTTTTCTTTCTGAGCAGATATGGATATAGATAGTAAACGGATGTCAAAATTCCATATTCATTTTTTAATGAGCAGATATGAATACAGATAGTAAAAGGATGTAAAAATTTCAAATAAAATCCATTTTAAATGGATATGGATACGAAGAGGATAATTCACGAATACGGATTCGAATATAGATACGAAACAAATAATTATTGGATAATTGAGTCATATGAACTTTATAATACAAATATGGTTAAGTTCAATATGCCTAGTCCGGATTAAATCCATTTACGGTACAAATACGATTAACTTTATTTAAAATGGAATTGTAATATAATAATAACAGTTCCTTCAAATAATATAGCGGATTTGGTTTAAGTATAGATTTGATCTCTATAATTTTTTCTTCAAAAGAAAATTATATTATGTCAAATTTTTTCTGTCCAACAATTTTTTTTTTCTGTTGATTCATCTAGTTGGACACGGTTCGGACAGAAAAAATTATAGAGATCATGTTGGACACGGTTCATAAATAAAACATTTAGCCGATAGAAAAAATAGAAACAATAAATTTTGTACCAAAGTAATTAGATGAAAGTAAAAAAAAATATATCTTTCATTTCATTAAATAGTTGACAACAAATCATTTTCGATGGAGGATAAATGAGTTTATTTGCAATGTATTATTTTTTATTTCATGGCGAGAGAGCAGGGGTCGATCCAGGTAGTGATTAGGGTGATTTAGCCACCTCCATAAATTAAAAATTTACAGTTTTATCCTTTATATTTTAATTTTTTTTACAAGTATTTATATCTTTTAGTCCTTAGAAAATAGAATTACACTAAATTATCTTATTTAGCCCCTCAATCTTAATTTTCTAATTGCGTCCTTGAAGAGAAAAATAGAAAGTGAAAGAATTTTGTTAGATAGATGAGAGACCAAATAAATGAGAGGTTCCACAATTCAACAAAAGCAAACAAAGATATTCATACAAATTAAATAAAGACACACTGGCAACAAAGGAAAGCCAACTTAAAATTATTTATCTAGGCCATGTTTTGTTGTTAAATTTAAAGAGAACTAAAATTGTTTACCTCATCTTACTTCTATTTTATACGGCGTTAATATGTATGGAGAAGAGAGTTTGAAAAATGAATCCATGTCTATGACAGTGGACCATACAAGTGAAGTGCGGAGTAATGTGGAGTAAGTTAATCCGCAAAGAGGGATGACTGAACTTACTCCTGTTTTAGTCCATCTTTTAACAATAAAAAAGTGGAGTAAGAGTTTAGTATGTCTCTTGCCTACTCCACAACCAAACATGAATGTAGGACTTTGATTGCTCATTATTGGACTCCTATAACTTATTTAATGGAGCTTTAATTCTAGTGAAAAAGTTACTGATGTTTAATACAAATAGACTCCTTCCTATGTGTAGTGGAAAAATGATGAATAAAAATGGGATGCATGGTGAGAAATTAAGACTCAAATAAACATATCAACAACTGAATAGAATCTAACATAGTGAACTATTATTTTTCTTCTAAACTAACACAAAAGTCATGCAACCATTTAATCTTGACTTGAATGTCGAAAGCCCCAGCTCTAATAACCATGAAATCCTCAGTGCGAATAACCCTGTCAAAGCGATGACTTGGTTGTGGTGTGATTTGTACTTTATCATTAGCAATAATTTTGGCTTTAGTATCAGTACTTAAGCATTGCCATATGTCAACATAAATCTGAATGGCTGCACGACGTGGGAGTACCACTCTACGCCTTGACAAAGGAAGAGGAATTATGTCACCCATGCATATGCTGGGGTGAACACAAACCGCTTGATCCATATCTCTTTGGAACAAGACACTCTCAGCTCGAGAGCTTTGAATCATTGAATTCTTGGCAGTTACCTTTCCATAAAGCTTGATCGCCTCTTCAACTTGTCCAACTCTCCAATTAGAGAGTGTGATATCCACCAGTGCTTCAACAGCATCATAAAATATAGCATAAATAATTTCTACGGGACCTGCCTGGGTCATTACCTGCCTGCACGCAAGGTTTCCCGAACGGTCCACGAACACGTTCCACAAGCCCTGACCTTTCCTTTCAAATCTATTATCCCATAATGGTAGATTCATTCTTTTTTTCTTATTCATTCTCTTTTGTTTTTTCCTACCTAGTGTTCTCAAGCCTTCAACCTCTCCCTTCAATTTCTCACAATGTGAGTAGAAACTTATGTATTGTGGTATATCTAAGGGGCATTGCCAATCAGGTGTCAATATTGCATATCCCTAATCGATATCATTAAAACAAAATTAATTAATCAATATGTTAATTAATACTTGAGCTAGATAAGATGAAATGAAATAAAGATTGAATTAACTTATTAAACAACATACCTGTGAATCAACCTCAATTGACGATACACGAGAATCTTCTTTATTTGTTTGAAATAGGTAGTAATCACCCTCATAAAGTTCAATCCTCATGTTGCCTGAGATGTAACAATTAGAATGATCGATGAAGCGTACCGAAAACACCTCGATAAACTCGTGGATTTCAACCTGCCGGCGTCTTGGAAACATCTCATCTTCATCGCTGTAACCAAATTAATTATTCAAGTAAAATAATTATTTATAAAAAGTATTTTTAACATGTCATAGTTTTATTATTTAATATATTTTATGAATGACATTATAACGGGTCATGCATGCTATAGGATCGAATTAAATCTCATTTTTTTAAGATTCAAACGACTGATTAAAGCCCTTCAATTTGGTCTACTTATCAAGGATTTGTAGGACATCATGTTTTGTATTTTTTTAAAGATTCCTTTTACTATTCTTTAAAATATGACGAAGGATTTGTAGGGGATCAATTTGGTCTACACCATCATGTTTTACCTGTGTGTGTGTGTGTGAGTGAATATGAGAGAGAGAGAGAGACCTTTGATCGGAGTCGATTCCTTCAGATTCTAGAGATTCATCATCTTGAAGTTGGGTTTCCATCAATCTTTTCGACAATTCTTCCATGTAACCAATGGTGAGAGTAGGAAATTAAGAGGGATGAAGCAAATTTATTTGGAGATTGGAAAGGGACGGCTTTATATATATTTGAGGAAAATGAAAAATAAACACTAGGCTATGATTAACAATTGTAAGATTAATTTAACTTTGGGGAGAAAATTTATTTAGGAAAAAAGAAAGAGAGAAAGGACGTTTATATATGGAAAAGCCGGAAATAGAAGAAAAAAGAAAGATATGATTACAATTTTTAGATTAGTGGATTAATTGCAAATTTCAGCTCAAATTAATTTAGACCCACTAAAATCTAATTTTGCACTGTCTCCAATACAATGGTTTTTTTTTTACTAGTGATTTATAGTTATTTCCTTTTGAGGTGCAATAACTGTTCCTTTTTTAGATGTATTTTTTCTCTCACCATGATATATTTCATTGTGTTTTTTAGCTGTGAATTTATTGTCCTTTCTTTCTATTATTATGTGTATTTATTGTCCTTTCTTTCTATTAGATATTTTTGTAAATAATATAATACCACTCTTCATTAATGCATTGGTTTAGGTTTTTAAATATTATATCTCGTTAAAATAAAAATATCTTTTGTTTGATATTAAATCTTTCACTAGTACAAAAAAGCCCTTCACTAACCCTCAATCACCGACGGTTCTGTTATCTAAACAGTCGGTGTTGAGCAGCTTACCAACACTGACGTTTTATTAGCGGAAGCATCAGTGTTGCTCATATCCTTCACTGACGGTTCAATTAAATAACAGTCAGTGTAGAGTACCTACACTGACGGTTCTAAAAAACAGTCAGTGAAGAGTACCTACACTGACAGTTTTAAAAACCCGTCAGTGTAGCATACCTACACTGACGGCTGTCAAAACCGTCAGTGTAGGTATTCTACACTGATTGTTTTTTCAATTGAACCGTCAGTGAAGGTACCCAACTCCAGCTATTAATATGTTTGTTTTTTTTTCGTTTTTCGCATTTCAGCAACCAAATTGTAATGAAAATTTTATTAGTGATATTTATGCAATATTTAATTTTATAGCATGTTTATTGCTTAACTAAATCATTTTAACACATTGATAAGCCTAAATTTCATATATCTTTTTGGTAGGATTTGGTCTCTAAATCTATCCCCTTTTTATTGGTTTAAAGCCATTTAGTTTAGATATTGCACCAAGTTCGAGATACTGCTATGTCTTCATGTATTTTCAGGTACTAGAAGTAAATGGAAAGAATTTGGAGTAAGTCCGGACACGATCGGAACCTAGACGGCACGTAGAGGCAAGAATCAGAGGAAAATTGCGAGCCGCAATTACCATTATTGCAGCCCGCAATAACAGAACTTCTACAAGACAGCTCACTGCCACGATTTTGCACCATTATTGCGACCCACAAATTCTTCACAGTTTCCGAATTTTGGGCTGCTACAGGCCCATACCCATTCTTAAAGCCCGAACCTCCTTCCCCAAAGGGGGTAGTTCACATTTCTCACTTCCTTTTCAGCTGGGAACGACCTCAAGAGCTAGGGTTTCAGATCTAGGGCGATTTGGAGAAGGAGAAACTCAAGGGAGAAGAGATTTGTGTTTGGATTTGTATTCTCTACTCTATTTTCCTTTCTATAGACTTTGGTAACAAACTATTTTTCTCATTTGTGACTATTCACGCCCTTATGAGAGGCTAATCTCCTCTCTAGGGGCGATGGCATGTAAAACTCGAAACTAGGTGCACTCTATCTTACTCGATTTGTGGTTTTTATTGACTATTAGTGATTTACTCTTTTTATACTTGATTTATGCATGGATTGTGTGGTTTAACCTTACTCCTCCAATACATGGATTTAGGGATTTATTCAATGACTAAAAATCACTTGCGTTAACTCCCCGAACAAAAAGAGTAAAGAATAGGTTATTAGGACGAAGTACTTAACCGAGAAGTCCGAGGTAACCTAAAAGTACGATATTAGCCCACGAGGTACTTAACCGTGAAGTGCACGCTATTATCACTTTAGAAACACCCACGTACGCTTTAGGAACACGAATCGAGTAGATTGAGACCCTAGTGGATAGGAATGCCGAAGCCCCTGGAACTCCAACACTTGAATCAGACCCAAGACTCTTATTATTTGCTTCCTTTGATTTAATTAGATTTAGAAACCAACTCAAACTTTGTCTGTCTAGCTTAATGAATTGGTGAGAACCAGTACTTTACGAGTTGTCCCTGTGGATTCGACACCTGAAATACTACTTGGCAAGATTGTATGCTTGCAATCAAATTAGGTGTATTAGGGTTCATAATTAAGCTATAGAAAAACACGAACACACATTAAATTATATAGCATTACATGCATGTTGTTTATATGACTCATATCTTCTATGTATGAACTTGAAACATAAACTCTTGTTTCATGAGTTAATGAAGACACACGGGAATAAAAATTTTATAACTATTTGAGAATAAAATTGCAATGCTTGTTTATTAGAATGAACATATTATATTTAATAAGTATGATTAATAATTTATGTGATTAGTGAAATTTAGACAATTAACATCAAATTTTGACTTTAATTTTAGAAAATAGTTTGTAATGAAAATTTTATTAGTAATATTTATGTAATAATTAATGTTATAACATGCTTATTGCTTAATTAAGTGATTTTGACAAAAAAAAAATAATTTCATTACATGCATGTTGCATATATGACTCACATCTTTTATTCATGAACAAGAAACATAAACTCTTGTTTCGTGAGTTAATGAAGACGCACGGGAATATGTCGTCCGTGGGTCGATCGGAACCGTTTAAATTAAAGAGCACTACATCTATTGTCTTGCATTCAAGTTTGGTCAAAATTTGTTTTTATTTACTCATCCATCTAGTTAACTGAAAATTGAAGCATCGTATGGCCATAAAACACTTCGTGTTGGATTGAAACTCATACATAATAAAACTTCCGTACTTCTATGTTGGTTACACTTAGTGTTCTCCCTTGATCATTCTAAAAAAGATTTGGAATGATTTCACTGCAGATCGACTGTTGATTTCCGGCATGAAAATGAACGGTCCGATTTCAAAATTTATTTTATGTTGATTTTTGTTGTCATTTTTTTTGTAATACCTTCACTGACGGGTTTTTGTTTAAAACTGACAGTGTTCATATCTTCACTGACGGGTTTTGTTTAGAACCGTCAATGTTTATACCTTCACTGATGGATTTTTTCGGAGCCGTCAGTGTTGCATCATTCATTGACGGTTTTTTTTTTGGAGCCGTTAGTGATTCTTTTTCAAGAGAATTATGAATTGTGGTGCGCTATGGGGTTTTCAAAACCAAGTCCTTCCGCCTCCCTCCATCAAAATTTTCATTTCCCTCTCTAGCTGTACACTTGCGCCCGCGCCCTTTATTTTGCTCCCAAATCGAAAACTCTCTCCAAATCTAGCTCCAAAATTTTGTCTGCCTCCAAACTAAAAATTCTCGCTCTCACTCGCCGAAATCGTAACCCTACCTTCTCCAAAATTTTCGTCCTCCCTCACATCTAGCTGAAATCCAAACCTGGCTTTTCTGTCTCCCGCTCTCTCTCACTCGCCGAGCACTGCACCCAAATCCAAACCCTCACTCCCTCTCTCTCTATTGCTGCATCGCACTCCCATTCTCTCTTTAGCAAGCACTTCTCAACGCTCTCTCTCCTTAGCTGAGCCGCACTCTCTCTCTAGGTGTTTGTGCTCAAGGACTCGGGTATCGACCAACTGTAACCCTAGTTGCGATTGGAAACAAATTTTCGGTAAATTGATGATCTCTATTTTTCTTTGAATATTGTTTGTGTTGCTTTGTGATTACATGAGGGCATCGAAATGCTCACTGATTTGTGCTTGATCGGGCGCGTATATGAATTCTTTGGGAATTCGACGAGTTGCTAAATGAGCTCTCATGCCTTTTTTTTGTTTTTACTTTATTCCTTAAAAATCGTGTCACATTTTTAGTTATACTTCGATTCGACAATTTGAGTATTGTCAGAGTTAAAACAAATTCGCTTAAGTGTTAAAATGTTTAACAAAATTGGAGATTTTTATGACACGCCGATCTGATTTTTGTGTGTTTTGATACTGGTTGTTCTGATTGTAATGGCGTGAATTTGGTTACATATAAATCAGAAAGAGGAGGGGGACCGAGCTAAAACAAAATTCAAAGTATGGGGATTAATGCTCACAGAAGAAGGGACCGAGCTAAAACTCAATTCAAAGGAAAAGAAAACTAATTATGTTATTTCTAATATTTCTAAACCTTGAGTCAAATCCTTTACCAATTTTCTGAAGACAGAGAAGAAGGGCCCTAAAGAGGAAGGATTTGATTTATTTTTGGACTGATTCTGGTATCCTAACAGACCTGATTTTTTTTTCAGTAGAGATTAATCGAAGGACTGAGAGGAAACAACAATGATACAAGAGTATAAGGAAATTCAGAACTGAACTAATCTATTAAGGTTTAGTTTAAACAGGTAATTCAATTGAAATAATCTATTAAGGTTCAGTTTAAACTTTAAACTTTTATTAAGTATTGTGCATTGATCAAAAGTAAAAAGGGAAATAGAAAATTATAAAGGAATAAGGACTGAATAGTATAAGGATCAAATCATAAAATAGTAAAAGAGGTAATGACTGAAATGACTAGTTATGATAATAGGTAATTCTGACCTGGGGAAACCAGTATAGCTGGCAAGTCAGTATTACAAATATTGAATAATGATCTCAGAATATAATTCATCATAGATCAAGGGCATATGTGTAAATGTACAAAATAAGGTCACTGTAGCAAAAATCAGAAAAGGCTCCAACGGTCACATTTGACCTTGTAATATATATAGCCACTGTGTAATAGAAAAAAGAAATACAGAAACAAAAAATATTTTTCAGATTCTCCTCAGCTTTTACATCTCTCAAAAATAACATGGTATCAGAGCTTCAGGTTCTGTGACTGAAAAAAGGCAACATCTCACGGTACCAGTAAACTGGTATTCACAACAAAATCCATAACCAAAAATCAGCAAAGAACAAATGGCTCAAGAGGGGCAACACGAGGCTACCAATTCCTCCAAGCTCACAAATACTTTGCTCAATGACAAGAACTATCTTACATGGGTAAAGGCTGCATCTAGAGCGCTCAGCGGTCGAGAGATGCGAGAATACATCACAGGAGAAAATAAAGAGCCAACACCCGCAAACCCAAATTTGCTGACAGAATCCGAAAAAAAGGCAGCAAAAAAATCCAATTTTCCCAATTTCGGCCAAAACCCTAGATCTCAAAATTACTCAAATCTCAGTGAAATTGAAAAGTGTACAGGGTGTAAGAAGGAGGGACATACACATGAGAAGTGTTGGTTTCTCCATCCCCATCTGAAACCGAAATTTTGGAAAAAGGGGATCTCCGCAGGAGGCAGAGGAGACTGGGACGAGGAAAAAACAAAACATTGGAACGAAGGCAGAGTCGCTGATCAAAGAGGGGCTGCGGAGCAAAGAAGAAATTACACATCACATGGGGCCTACGCAGAAATGCTAGATGTATGCGGATTAGAAGGGATCCGTGTGCTGCCGAATGGGCCCAAACCCAAAAACTTTGAATCATCACATGGGGCCTACGCAGAAATGCTAGATGTATGCGGATTAGAAGGGATCCGTGTGCTGCCGAATGGGCCCAAACCTAAAAACTTTGAATCTGATCCGTTTAAAGGAGTAGGCGCTGGAAATACTGCATGTTTCGCTGGCGGGTCAAGCACAGGCCGAAACGGGTCAAGTGAGGCAGCATACTTCGCTGGCGGGTCAGATTCATGCCGAAACGGGTCAAAGGGTGCAGCAGATCAATTGCAGTCTCTAATTCAACAGATGTCTGTGCTGCTGACTCAACAAAATCAATCTAAATTTTCTGGTATTTCTTCACACTTAAAAGACTCTAATTTATTAGATAAAATAATTATTGATAGTGGTGCTACGGATCATATGTTTGGTAATCAAGCACTTCTAAAAAATTTAGACATGACCAAAAACGATCAATTTGTCTTTGTAGCTAACGGTATGAAGGCTAAAATAAACGGTATAGGTGAAACTATATTTTGTAATAAAAAAATATTTAATGTGCTATATTTAGATACGTTTCCTATAAATTTACTTTCGGTTCAAAAATTAACGCAAGAATTAGATTGCGATGTAATTTTTTCTTGTAAAAATGTTGTATTTCAAGACCGGAAAACCGGGGCGAAGATTGGTGAAGGGTTTCTTGAAAACGGACATTATTTTTTGAACTCAAAAAATTATTTTTGTGCTTCCGCTAAATCAATTGATGTTGGACTTTGGCATAGAAGATTTGGACACCCTTCCGACAAGATTTTAAATCTTATTTTGGATTGTAAAAATTTAAATTGTGCTAATTGTGAAGTTTGTAAATTGGCAAAACAAACAAAACTTCCTTTTTCTCATTCCATTAGCAAAAGTGAAGCTATGTTTGATTTAATTCATTCGGATGTATGGGGACCGGCTCCGATTGATTCATATAATGGATTTAAATATTTTGTTATTTTTATCGATGATTTTTCAAGAACCACTTGGTTGTACTTACAAAAATAAAAAAAAAACGAAGTTTTTAGTAGCTTCAAAGAATTTTTTTGTCTCATAGAAAATTAATTTAATGCAAAATTAAAAATATTTAGGTCGGATAACGGAACGGAATTTGTAAACAAAAATTTTGCCACATTTTTTAAAGAAAAAGGAATTATACACCAAACCACTTGCATCAATACACCTGAGCAAAATGGGGTTTCGGAAAGAAAAAATAGGCATTTGCTAGAAATGACAAGAACATTAATGTTTCAAAATAATGTTCCTAAAATATATTGGTCGGATGCCATACTTTGCGCCACACATTTGATTAATAGATTACCAAGTTCAAGATTAGAAAATAGAATCCCACTAGAAATTCTTTATCAACGAAAAATAACCTTTGATCATTTAAAAATATTTGGATGTACAAGCTTTGTACATATTAAAAGAAAAGACAAACTAGATTGTGTATCAACAAAAACTATTTTTTTAGGGTATTCATCATTTAAAAAGGGATATAAATGCTATGACCCTATTAATAAAAAATTATTTATTTCTAGAAATGTTACATTTTTTGAAAATGAGCCATATTTCAAAAAAATGAGAGAAATTCAAGAGTCTAACCAAATTCAAAATGAAACAATAAATTCGGTAACACCCTACATTTCTCAAAATGATTTAGAAGAAAGTAATACAAGTGATGCCGAAGAAGAAATAGATGATAATAATTATGATATAAATGAGACCGAAGTAGGAAATAATTCGGGACTTAGACGAACATCTAGAATATCACAACCATCGAGTAGACTTAGAGACTTTGTAACTTATACCGTCCAATACCCTATACAAAATTTTGTTTCATATAAAAATTTTTTGCCTTCATACCAAGCTTTTCTTGCTACTATAGAAAACGAAATAGAACCAAAAAATTATCAAGAGGCCATTCAAAAATCAACTTGGAATAAAGCTATGAAAGAAGAGCTTAAAGCTCTAGAAAAAAATGAAACATGGGTAATTGTTTCATTACCAAAAAATAAAAAACCCGTTGGGTGCAAATGGGTGTACAAAATTAAATATAATTATGATGGTACCATAGAACGGTATAAGGCAAGGTTAGTGGCCAAAGGATTTACACAAACCTACGGTATAGATTACAATGAAACCTTTGCACCGGTTGCAAAAATGAATACCGTTAGGGTTTTATTCTCCATTGCCGTAAACAATGGTTGGAATCTATATCAAATGGATGTCAAAAATGCATTCCTTCAAGGAACACTTGAGGAAGAGGTTTATATGACTTTGCCACCGGGTCATGTACAAGAGAAAAATACTAATCTTGTTTGTAGATTAAACAAATCAATCTATGGATTGAAGCAATCTCCAAGGGCATGGTATGGCAAGTTATCTCAATATTTAATTTCTTGCAACTTTAAAATTAGTAATGCCGATCACTCCTTGTTTACCAAAAATGAAGGAAAAAATATAACCCTTGTGTTAGTTTATGTAGATGATTTAATAATTACCGGAAACAATTTAGAAGCAATTAGAAAAATCAAATCCCAATTAAAAGAAAATTTTGACATTAAAGATTTAGGATATTTAAAATATTTTCTAGGAATAGAAGTAGCTTTTTCAAACAAAGGCCTATTAATTTCACAAAGAAAATATACCTTGGATTTACTAAAAGAAACCGGTAAATTAGGATGTAAACCGGCCTCCACACCAATAGATAATAAATATAAATTAAATACCGAAGATGGTGAACCTTTAGAAAATATAAACCAATTCCAAAGACTTGTAGGTAAATTAATTTATCTCACGGTAACCCGTCCGGACATTTCATTTTCCGTAAGCCAAATTAGTAAATTTATGCATTCACCAAGAACACCACATTTAGAGGCCATAAATAGAATTTTAAGATATTTAAAAGGAAATCCCGGAAAGGGCATATGGATGAAAAATAATAATTCTAATATAATATGTGGCTATTCCGATGCAGATTGGGCCGGTAGCTTTGATAGAAAATCCACCACCGGCTTTTGCACATTTGTAGGCGGAAATTTAGTCACATGGAAAAGCAAGAAGCAAAATGTCGTGGCACGATCGAGCGCGGAAGCGGAGTATCGAGCCATGGCGTCAACCGCAAGCGAATTAATATGGCTCAAACAATTGCTCAAAGACATGGGAATCAACGTTGATCAACCCATGAAGATGTATTGTGATAATAATTCGGCACGACATATAGCACTAAATCCCGTATTTCATGAACGGACCAAACACATAGAAGTCGATTGCCATTTTATTAGAGAGAAGGTCCAAGCCAAGGAAATAGAAACACCATTTGTTCGGAGTGAAGATCAACTAGCGGATGTTTTTACAAAAGGATTGGATCCCAAACCATTTGAAGAAATCACAAGCAAGCTAGGGTTACTCGATATTTATAATCCTAGCTTGAGGGGGGGGTATTGAATAATGATCTCAGAATATAATTCATCATAGATCAAGGGCATATGTGTAAATGTACAAAATAAGGTCACCGTAGCAAAAATCAGAAAAGGCTCCAACGGTCACATTTGACCTTGTAATATATATAGCCACTGTGTAATAGAAAAAAGAAATACAGAAACAAAAAATATTTTTCAGATTCTCCTCAGCTTTTACATCTCTCAAAAATAACAACAAAGATGGTGCTGACTAGGTTTTGAAATTTTCATTTTATCTTTGTCAGGTTAGATTTCATAATGTAGCAGGATTTCGTGACTTTCATTTTGAAGATTTGCCTATGCTTCAGGTTCTTCTCATGTTATTTATCTTTCACAATTTAATTTCTTCTTTCTTATTTTTTTTCCTTTTGTGTTTGTTGCCTGATAAATGTGTTTGTGCCGCTTATAGTGGCGATGGTATCAGAGACTTCACTAATTAATGCTAATGGTAGGATTATTTTTCTTTTCTCTCATTTGTGTTATTTTTCTGGTTAGTTGCTATCCTCATGAAATTCTGATTTTTGTTAAAGTATTTCTCATAGGCTATCCTCATTGGTATGTTTAACAAACCGAGACATATTAATATGGTGCTAATACCCTTTAGTTAAAATTCTTTGGAACAGAGCCATGCTCGAGCTGGACCAAATTTTGGAGGCTAATCAAATAAATTTTGCAACTCTGGATGCACTTCCGACTTCCTTTGTTGTTTTTCTTTTGATGGATTTCATGCGGGCATGGCTACTCCAAGTATGCAACTATTCACTTTGATTATACCATAATTTCATTTTGACCATCTTCTGTGCTTCTTTGAATTTGTTAATAAAATTAAGTCACGTAATGCCAGGGCAAAGAAGCAGAGGGAAGGGAGTCCGAATCTGCTGCGATTCCGAGATGGATCGCAGGATTCTAAAATTCCGAGATCAACAGTTCAAACTTTTCTGTGCGCGGATCTCGGAAACGTTCTTGAAAAAGTAAATTTTCATGCATGCATTTCGAGAAATACAACTGTTGAGATGGGATCGCAGGGTCCTGTGATTCCACGAGAATCACAACAGATTTATTTTCGAGGGAAGGGGGAGAATAGCAAGAAGGTACATTTGTAGATGCAACTTTTTTATTAACTAAGCATAGTTCATTTGCAGAATTATTTTGTGAAAACTTTCTTAAATAAGATTAAGTAAGCATTAATGTGGCTATTATTTACTTGTTGTTGTTTCTTCAAGTACTACAACCTGAAACTATATAATTACTAAATCAGACTAATTTTTTGGTACAATAGTAACTTATACTAGTATCATTTATTTCAGAAGAGCCTATACAGATGTTCTAAAGCATTACTTTGAGCAGAAATGGATTTCTACTCAAAAACTTTTTGAGCATGAAGAGATGTTTCACAAAATTCTTCAACTTATTCCAGATGAAAGTATGCTAATTATCCTTTCCTGTTAGTTTTTGGACTATATTTGTATACAAATAATGCTTATGTTTTGATTTTTGTAGGGTTTTGACAATTTTATTTGCAGAAATTAGATTTATGAGGTTGATTATGACCCTATGTATTGAAATAGGAGTTGAAAGCTTTTAAATTCAATTATAGAAGTTTCTAATTTGTTATTGCTTATGTTTTGATTTTTTTATGTGTTTTTTCGGAGCTTGCTGGTAAGTGGCAAGACAGCACATTAGAGCATGTAACTACTTACAAGAAATGTAATGCTTTGTTATTAATTTCAGTTGCATATTTTGTTCATATTTGTCATGTAAATTTTGTTACAGTGTCTTTTTTGGTGAATGAATATATTATGTTGTGTGTTTTTTGTTGAATGAATATATTATGTTGTCTAAATTATTTGTATGATATTTTGTTTAACGTCAATAAATGTTGAATAGTAATATATGGCTAGCAAAAATATGGAGGCTAGCCCCGATACAAATAGAATTATGCCAAATTTTAATATTTTTACTGACATTTTTAATACCAACACTGACGCCTAAAAAACCGTCAGTGTTGAACACCAACACTGACGCCTGAAAAACCGTCAGTGTTGAACACCAACACTGACGCCTAAAAAACCATCAGTGTTGAACACCTACACTGACTGGTTTTTACCCGTCAGTAAAGGTAACCTGTACTTACGCCGGCTTTACTGGCGCCTCCATAAGCGTCGGTGTAGGGGTTTTTCAAGCGTCGGTGAAGGGTTTTTTTTTACTAGTGTTTGTAAATCATCTTAATTATATATTCTTATTGGTGTTTGCTTTGCTTAGCTCTTCTGTTATGCAAAGAAAGCTATTTATACCAATTCAACTTAGAGATACACAAAAACTAGAATTAATTCATACACTACTACAGAAAAAGAGATTGCACACTGACAAAAATGGAGGAGCTACACGGATTTTCTGCCGTGTAGGTTGTCAGGGTGTAGGAATCGGCAACTAATTACACACGGATATTTACCGTGTGCGATTATAACGATTCATACACGGATTACTTTATAAACAACCGTGTACGAACACCTGCCTGTGTTGCTCTCCCTATTACCCAGCTACACGGATATTACCTAAACATCTGTGTACGATTACTCTTTCTACACGGACTTTTAATTTCATATCCGTGTACGATTACTCTTTCTATACGGACTTTTAATTTCATATCCGTGTACGCTTATTCTTTCTACACGGACTTTTAATTTCATACCCGTGTAGCTCTCTTAACTATCCTACACGGACATTTATACAATAATCCGTGTACGAATATATTCCTACACGGATTCTTTGATAAATATCCGTGTAGGAAACAATCCTACATGGACATTTATCAAATAATCCGTGTAGGAATTTATTCTTCACGGATTATTTTATGGATTACTCTTCCTACACGGAGTTTAGTTTAATATCCGTGTAGGATTGCATATATATTTTTTTTTGCTTTTTTTTTCTTGGCTAGCTTTCAGTTTTGCTAGCCAATATTAAAATTTTTCAGATAGCAATTTAAAATTCATGTACACTAAATTATACAAAATTATACAAATTCATATTTAGCATTACAAAATTATACAAATACATATTTAGCATTACAAAATTATACAAATTCATATTTAGCATTACAAAATTCTAATTGAAACCACCTTGCCCACATACATCTAACATCGTCGATCTACTCCTTGGTGTAACACTGCTACTTTGTTCCATACTACAATTATAATTTGGTATTAGTTAGTAACAAGAAAAGGTAGATGCAAGACACTCGCAAATAGAAAAAAAAATAACGTTATATGGTTTAAATTATTTATATAAAAAAATATACAATAAACTTCCGTTGGGCCGATTATTATATATGAATTCATATAAAACCATAGAGAATACTAACCATTAGTGCAACATATATACATATTGCCTTTTGTACACATGCAATCCCATGTGATCCATATAACATATACTCCTCAAGATCCAATACAATGTTGTATAAAAGTTATGTCCTTACCACTTAGTAATCATGTGATCAAGGTTTGGCCCAATTTTCGTAAAGTTGGGCTCATGTTGCCAAAACTCTCGGTTATGATCTAGTTTGGACCAGAATTTCATACAAACTAAGGCGTATTAGATCCAACATATCAAAAAAGAAGTTCCATGTGATCCATGACATGATGCCTCTTGGTTAAAGGTCTCCAACATATTGCATCTCCAATAAAAAATACATTTGATCAACGTATATGTGCATACATATTAGAAAATAAATATTTTCCTTTAAAATTTTCATCAAAAAAATTATAAGAAAATATTTATACGTAAAATTAATTGAATATGTATATATTTTTTTAAACGAACCATTGAAAATCAATTTTGTAAAAAAAAAATTATTGCATCTTATATGAATTTACGATGGCTCTGATACCAAATGATAGACTTAATAAATCATAAAGTGTTTTGCAATTAAAAACACAAGAAATCCAGAATCCGTAAATCCAAAATAAAATAGCAAAATAATTTAAATCTTACAGTTCTGAATTGAAGACATCTTTAGGCGGAAGCGTTAGCACTGATCTTCAATGGTTTTTCTCAGATCTGATGATGGAGACCTTCAGCCTTTTCTTTACTTCTCTCTTTCAAAATGGATGATACTTTTTCAGAATAATATCCCTCAAAATTAGTGGAGAGAGAGACTAGAGACGTTTCCAGAAAAACGTTTTTGGAATAAATGGGCAGAAAAATGTAAAGTAACAGAAAATTAGAGGAAGAAACGGAAAACATATATATTTATATATATACTAATCTTAGAAAGATAGAGAGGAGAAAATACAAACTTCAAAGATCTCAGATCAACCTTCAATATAACAGAGAGAGTACTAATTACTTGATCAAAACGGCACTGGAAGGAGAAGGCATTTTATACAGCACGGGAAAGAGAAGGCCTTTTAGACCAAAACCCTAAACTTTTCTACACGGATTTATACTTAACAATCCGTGTAGCTCTCTAACAAATCATACACGGCTATTTATAAGATAATCCATGTACAGTTCTTGTCTTTCTACACGGATTTATTATCAAAAATCCGTGTAGCTATTCCTACACGGATATTTGTTAAATATCCGTGTAGCTCTCTAATAAATCATACACGGCCTTTTTTCAAAACAATTCTACAATGATTCTTTAATAAATGTCAGTGTATGATTCCAGCAGTTTTTTCGGGCTTTCAAAAAAACTTTTATGGTACACGGTTTTCATATACAATTAGCAAACCCGTGTACAATGTGCAGTGTAGAATTACTATTTCTGTAGTAGTGATAGTACGTGATTCTAACAGAGATTTTACTGGAGGAGAAAGTAGATATTTTGTAACATTCATAGATGATTGTTATACTTATTGCTTTAACTGTTCTAGGCACACGACAAGCTGCACGTTTTGGAGATGCTTAACAGCCTATGCGAACATTTGCGGATTATACTTTTAGTCAGTCTAAAACAAATCTCATAACAGACCCCCATATTTCATGTAGGAGAAGGCTTATCAGACTACCAGTAATCTTAATTAGTTCACCTCAAACTTTCATAACCCATGCATGTCAATTTACTTTGAATCACAAGATCACCATGAGGCTAGTATCACAAGGTTGTAGGCTTCAAACCCAGCCCCAGCTCCTATGGAGTCTACCTCCAATCATGGCGGTGTGATTGATCCAACTCTCAATTTTGACACAAAGAAATTATATCAATTTATCTTAACAGAGGATTTGAGAAGACAATGAAATAAAATAATAAAATAATAAATTGGTCAATACAATTTTTCAAATAATTAAATAAAAGATAAAATAAGTTAAAGGGGATATAAGAAAGAAAATGAATTAGCTTATATGGGGGTATTGGAAATTATGATATATTTATAGGGAAATTGGTTATTTTAAAAGTTTGAATGGGCACACCGGAAATTTATCCTTTTTTTAATAACCTCAATTAAATAAATTCCAGAATTACTCTCAGTTTAAAAAAAAAAAATGAAAAATCTTAAAATAAAAATACTAAACTAAATTTTTTATAAAACACTAAACTAAATCTCAACAATTGCCTCTTTTTTTTAATAGCATACCTAGATCTAAATACAAAAACGCTAAACTAAATTTTAAAATGAAAACATTTACCTGAATAACATTTGTACTAGAAAAAATAAAAATATAACAAAAAAAACTGATTAACATTTACCTGAGAGTCAATCATATAAAATTATTTGAAAATCTGAGAGTCAATCATATAAAATTTTTACAAATAGTATGGGAATCAAATATACATCGGGATCTATATAAAAATATGGAAGTCAATTTTACAATACCCATAATAATATACTCTAAACTATATATAAAAGAAAAAATCCTTTACAAACAAGTCCCCACGAAAATGAATCCTCTCCTTTGCTCTTAGCATGCAATTTTCTAAGGTTAATTACTTTGTTTTATATTTCATTTGAAATTATCAATTCTGCGTTTGTTATCCATTAATTATAATGGGTAATATAAAACTGATATTTAACGGATAAAATAGAATACAAATAAGACTAATTTTATACTGAAATTAATACAAAAATATTTTCATACGAGTCATCAAGTCATCTAATTGATCCCACATTTTTTATTAAAAAACAACAAGAAGCAATACTTTGTTTTGTAAGTTAAACTATGCCTAACGTCTAAAGCTACATTTGAGAGTAGGTCCGATGGGTTTAATCCCCGTCGATTTGCTTTAAGATTCGTGCAGAACACTTTCAAAGTCGTGCGTGTTTGTTTCAATATTCGTGTGCACAAATTTTAAATTAAATAGGACGGTCATCGTGTTCGTTGAACCTAAAAGTAGGTCCGATGAGCATCGGACCTACTCCGTTCTCCTAAAGCTGAGTCTAGAAAGAAAAAAAGTAATACTCAAACATGCACCCTTTGCTCTAGCTTCCTCACCTCAAAATTCAAATTGAACAATTTCTTTTGATACATTAAGAGTATCTTGGGCCATAATTTCTTACCAAATACTACAATTGGGCCTTAATTTCTGGGCTGAAAATGGTATTCTGTTGTGTCTTATACTGAAACTTGTATTTTCTTTTCTTCTCCTTTTTTTCTCGCATCTAGACAATATCATATTATTACTTTAATTGGGATTGGATTGAAATAAAGAAAATATTACGTTTAACTAGTAGATGTTGACTATAAAAATAAATAAGTGAACTTACTTTAATTGGGATTGAATAGGAACTTGAAGTTTTTCTTGTTCTACCAAAGAAAAAACCAGAAGAAGATAAAACACGTTTAAACTAAGAATAGAGTAATTTGTTTGATTAAATCATATGGAAATACTATTCGAATAATTACATGTTAGTAAATTACCGATCAAATAACTGATAGTTTATATAATTATTCGACAAGGGCAATTCGCCAATAAAATTTACTAACATTTAATTTTTAGTCAAATTTGCATATTAGTCCCTCTGATAAGGGCAATTCGCCAATAATTAAAAGAAATTTACAGAACATGCCTTTTAGATTTTAAAAATTTCGCAACTGAATCCCTGGAACTAATAGCACCATATACCAGAAATAAGAAGTCACTAATGTTGACTGGTACCAGTGTTGTAATCGATTTAACAACTCGAACAGAGGTGCCAAAACACTGAAACGAAGCTTTGTAAGTTGGTACAAGCAGCCAAGAGAAATGAGATGCATGAGAACAGCAAATCGGCTTCGAACCAGATAAACTAAACATTAAAAATAAGAGGTCTGTTAAAAATTCTCTTAACATCAGTCATTGCCAAGTTTTTTTCAAATTTGATTCAGCATTATAATTAGTTCTTGAATCAATCATACTCATATATATAATTAGACTCTGTAACTAGGAGACAGTGTGGCCTAATAAAAGTCTTAAAAGTGAATCACTGGGATTCCCTTTTGCTTGGAGGAACAAAATTGATAGAAAGCAATTTGTTGAACAGTTTCATGTTAATGAAGCATCCTAAAAAAATATTTATATGTTGCTTACAAAAGATTAATTTCAACAATATTTGCATTTTTGCGTCTCTATCACAGTTGTTCCGGTTAAGAAAAACCGAGCCTGTAGCAAAGCGCAAACTCAGACCTTAATTTCAAAATTCCAGATAAGTATCACAATGCCATTGTGTTTTTTTTAAGGTAAGAGACTTTAGCGGTTTAGCCCCTGACAATTCATTGATTAATAAAAGTATTTACAAAAGTCACCTCCTTCTTCTGTACAATTATACAATTCAAATAAACTTATTCACATAATTATCCTAATCCATCAATTAGAATTTTGTTGCCACAACTCTCTTCTAGGTTCCTCATGCGGGGTGTACCAGCAGCTCCAACAGGTCCAAGCTCGGACTGGTACCAGCAGCGTGAGCAGCTCCAACTCAGACTAGTACCAGCAGTTTTAGCAGCTCCAAATTCACCGAGGCCACATGGTAACAACTTCTCAGCCCTTGTAATCCTAACTCCTCAACTGCTGACACTGTCCCCCTTCTTTTTTTGCTCCCTCTCTGTTGCAGCCTACTAGTACCAGTTTAAGATACCAGTTTTGCTCCCTCAAGTGCTGTCTCTCTGTTGGCCCCTCTCATCAACTGCTTTCTACACCGGTATCGGTGCATATTAGTGCAATCTATTGAAGCCTATCTACAAGTTGTGAATTTGTGATAGCCGTCAAGTACCAGACGCTTCAGTGTGCCAGAAGATATGTCACAGGTGTTCAAATGGAAGTAGGAGAGCACCATTTCTTCTAAAGCAGGCAAACCCTGACAGCTTTTGCATTACATCATCTATAATATCTATGGAATGAAGGGTTACTTTCTTGAGGCAGGAAAGGTTTACAGACCTCGGGCTTATAGCTTCAAATCCCAAGTGTAATTCCATCTCCTGCAACAACTGACAGGAGAAGATAGAATCGGGAACTTGAAAATCATAATTCTCTGTGAAAATATGGACAGATAGAAACTTGGGTTTCAACTTTACCACAGTATCAAGTCATTAATTTAGTGGCAGGAATGGGGTTGTTTTCCTCCTCAGTCCACTTGAGTTTGAATGAATCCAAATTTATTAATAGATCACGTGGTTCAAAAACACCAACAACAAATTTTATGAATTTTTCTTTGTGTAATTCCCAGAGATTCTCTTTGTCTTTGTCTTCTTCCAGATGATGATACCTTGTAAAATCTGGAAGAAGACGAAGACGAAGAGAATCTCTGAGAATTACACAAAGAAAAATTCACAAAATTTGTTGATGGTGTTTTTGAACACGGTGAGCCATTAATAAATTTGGATTCATTCAAACTCAAGTGGAATGAGGAGGAAAGCAACTCCGTTCCTGCCACTAAATGGCTTGATACCGTGGCAAAGTTGAAACCCAAGTTTCTATCTGTCCATATTAATTTTCACAGAGAATTTTGATTTTGAAGTTCCCGAGTCCATATATCTTCTCCTCCTGTAAGTCGTTGGGATATGAAGCTATAAGACCCAGGTCTGTAAACCTTCCCTGTCTCAACAAATATGGCGATCAGAGAGAGAGAGGAGCGTATATGGGTTACGCGCATATATAGTGGGTAAACTTACATGAAAGTCTAGTGTTTGCATTTATTGCTGAAATAATCACAACTGTTAGGATCTGATCTTAGCGCGTTAACGATCCATCGTTTGATACGAAAGTTTTTTGAAAAATAATTTTTTTTTGTGATTTCCTGTTGAAGAATAGAAGTAATTAGAGGGGTAATATTGTAAAATGGAATAAAGGGTAAAATTGTAAATAACATAGTTATAAGTGCATAGAATGTTAGAGTTATCATTAACGGTAAAATCATTTCAAGAGAGTATATATACTCATATTTCAGATTGTAAAGATATATAACCAAATACTCAATACAAAATACATAATATTCAAAAATTTACATGTATCAGAGCGGTAGATAATCCTGTCACAAATTTCGCAAACAACAATATCAATACCAGAAAAGATTCAGAGCTGAATCAATACCTCAAAAATACCAAAAATAAGAAAGACCCATTGCTCTCAGATCATACCAAGAAAAAACCAGCAACGACAAGTTCATACACAAAAAAAAAAAAAACATAAACCGAAATCCAAACCAAAAACAGAAAGCTGATCCAAAAGCAAATGCCATATCACAAACTAGATTATTGCAAAGAATCAGAACCACCACTGTTGTCAAAACTCTAGTTCTGAAATGGAACCCCAAAAATGCATAAATTGCAAGAAAGAGGGCCATGTACTCGATTGGTGTTGGTTTCTTCATCCTCATCTCCGACTGAAATAGTGGAAGCAGAAGGGCGGAGTAAATCGGCCAAATAATCCTAAGGGGGAGAGAAGGGATTTCGCAATCTCTGGTGCGGCGCGAGCACTTTAACCAAACAAAGAGATGAGTTGTGTTGAACGTCTTGAACCGGGTCCGCCAATTTCTCCAAATAACGGGTCTGCCAAAATTAAGCCCGCAGGGTTTGGAGCTACTGCTTCAAACGGAGCTGCTGTCTTAACAAATTCAGAAATCTTCAAATTAATCTCCAAATTAATCTCTTCCCTCAGCGGGTTTTTAAATAGGCCAAAATCAGGTTCCTTTAATTTAGAAAATTTATTAGAAGCCCAAGGTCATGAATTTAATTTAGGCCCAAATTAAATGAAATATGTAATACCAAATAAAAGGGTGGTGAATGAAAACCCAAACAAATCTGAAACCAAAAACGGTGAAATAAAACCACAAAAATGTATCCATTTAGGAAATCTAAATCAAGAACACTCCAAAAATAATTTAGTATGGATTCTAGATTCCGGCGCAACCGACCACATGACCGGAAACAAAAATATATTGCAAAATTGTCAAAAAAGCAAAGGTCAAGAATTTCTTTATGTAGCAAATGGTGAAAAAATAAAAATTTGTGGTTATGGCTCAATTATCGTTTTTTTAAAAGAACTTAAAAATATTTTACATGTAAAAAATTGCACCGATAATTTATTATCTATAGGAAAACTTTGAAAGGAAATAAATTGTGAGATTATATTTTCATCTTAAAAATGTATTGTTTCAAGATATGACATCCAAGATGATGATTTGTGAAGGATTTTTTCAAAATGAACTTTATTTTTCGAATAGCCGAAAATGTAATTTCAACACACAAATACAAGACATGGGAAGTTTATGGCATAAAAGAATTGGACATCCCTCCGATAAAATTTTAAAAAATATTTTTGATTTTCCAAACCTAGATTGTAGTAATTGTGAAGTATGTAAATTTACAAAGCATACGAGACTTCCTTTTCTAACCTCAAATTCTAAAAGTAGCAAAATATTTGAACTTGTTCATTCCGATGTTTGGGGACCCGCCCCCGGTAGACTCTTACAATGGTTTTAAATATTTTGTTACATTTATAGATGATTTTTCACGATTAACATACTTATATGTTTTAAAAAATAAAAGTGAAGTTTTTTCTCACTTTCAAGATTTCTCAAATTTAATTGAAAACCAATACAACACAAAGATTAAGATTCTTAGGACCGATAATGGAACGGAGTTTGTAAATCAAAATTTCACAAATTTTTTGAAACATAAAAGAATTATACATCAAACTACTTGTGTTTATACCCCACAACAAAATGGAGTTTCCGAAAGAAAAAATCGTCATTTACTTGAAATGACAAGAGCACTTATGTTTCAAAATAATGTTCCAAAAATTATTGGTCGGATGTCATTCTCACCGCAACTTATTTGATAAATAGATTGCCAAGTGTTGTTCTAAACAAAAAAAGTCCACTAGAAATCATTTACCAAAGAAAAATAAATATTAATCATTTACGAGTATTTGGATGTACATCAAAATAAACGAGATAAACTAGATCATACTTCTATTAAAACTATTTTCCTAGGATATTCATCTCAAAAAGAGGGTTATAAATGTTATGATCCTATAAATAGTAAATTATATATTTCAAGAGATGTAACCTTTTTTTGAAAATGAGCCATATTTTAAAGAAAATAAAAATAAGCTTGACAATCATATACCTACAAATGATTTTGTCATCCCTATGACCACTAATCAAATTGTGGAGTCAAGAGTTGTAGGAAATGAAGAAGAAGAAAATGAAGACGGAGATGACAACACTCCTCAAAGTGGAGCCGAGGAAGAAAAAAACAAAAATATTGAAGAAGATGAAAATATTGAAGAAGAAGTTCCGCTAAGGAGATCAATTCGCCCTACTAAACCATCAACAAGGTTACAGGATTTTGTAACCTACGAGGTTCAATATCCCATTCAAAATTATATTTCATATAACAATATTTCAAAACACCACCATGCATTTCTTAGTTTAATTTCCAAAGAGGAAGAACCAAGAAATTTTGAAGAAGCCATAAGGCAACCGGTATGGTGTAAGGCAATGAAAGAAGAACTTCAAGCCTTAGAAAAGAATAACACATGGACCATTGGACCATTACCAAAAAATAAAAAAATCCGTAGGATGCAAATGAGTTTATAAAATAAAATACCAAAGTGATGGCTCCATAGAAAGGTATAAGGCCCGGCTAGTTGCCAAAGGGTATACCCAAACATATGGTATTGATTACCAAGAGACATTTGCTCCGGTAGCAAGATGAATACCATAAGAATTATACTTTCAATAGCGGTAAATAATGGTTGGAATTTATATCAAATGGATGTTAAAAATGCATTTCTTGAAGGAACACTTGAGGAAGAGGTTTATATGACCCTCCCACCGGGTCATGTAAAAAAAAAATGCTAACCTTGTTTGTAGGTTAAAAAAATCAATTTATGGACTTAAACAACTCCATGGACATGGTATGGCAAATTATCTCAATATTTAATTTTTTGCGGTTTTAAAGTAAGCCAATCCGATACATCATTATTCTCAAAACATGATAGTAATGATATTACCATTGTCCTTGTTTATGTTGATGACATAATTATAACCGGAAACAATTATGAAAAAATTAACAATGTTAAAAGACACTTAAAAGAAAAATTTGAAATAAAGGACCTTGGTAAATTTAAATATTTTTTAGGAATTGAAGTAGCTCATTCTATCAAAGGATTATTGATTTCACAAAGAAAATATACTATTGACCTTCTAAAAGAAACAGAAAAATTAGGATCCAAACCAGCCTCAACACCAATTAATAGTAATTGCAAATTAAATTCCGAAGATGGAGAGCCGTTAGAAGATATCAACCAATTTCAACGGCTTGTAGGTAAGTTGATCTACCTAATGGTAACTAGACCGGACATATCATTTACGGTAAGTCAAATTAGCAAATTTATGCATTTACCAAGAAAATCACATTTGGATGTCATTGATAGAATTTTGAGATATTTAAATAAATCACCCGTAAATGGTATATGGATGAAAAATAATAAATCTAACGAAGTGTGTGGCTATTCCGATGCAAATTAGCCGGGAGTTTCGATAGAAAATCAACAACCGGCTATTGCACATTTGTAGGCGGAAACTTAGTCGCATGAAAAAATAAGAAGCAAAATATAGTGGCGCGATCAAGTACGGTAGCGGAATATTGTGCCATGGAATCCACCGCAAGTGAGCTCACTTGGATGAAACAATTACTCGAAGAATTGAATTTCAAAATTGATATACCAATGAAGATGTTTTGTGATAACAATGCAGCAAGACATATTGCTTAAAATGCGGTGTTTCACGAAAGAACAAAGCATATTGAAGTCGATTGTCATTTCATAAGAGAAAAAGTCCAAGCGAAGAAAATTGAAACTCCTTACGTGAAGAGTCAAGACCAATTAGCCGATATCTTCACGAAATGTCTCATTCCAAAGGCGTTTGAAGAAATAACAAGCAAGCTAGGATTAATTGACATTTATAATCTTAGCTTGAGGGGGAGTATTGGAGAATAAAAATAATTAGAGGGGTAATATTGTAAAATAAAATAAGGGTAAAATTGTAAATAACATAGTTATAGGTGCATAGGATGTTACCGTTATCATTAACAGTAAAATCATCTCAAAGAGAGTATATATACTCATATTTCAGATTGTAAAGATATATAACAAAATACTCAATACAAAATACAAAATATTCAAAAATTTACATTTACAAGGTTCTTTTTGTCAATTACTGTAGTATTAAATCCAAAATATCAAGTAAGCCGTTGGTCACTTTCCATTATTAACAGACATATTATGCGCTATTTGATAATATCTAAAAGATGATCTTTAATTTTTACTGTAGAAATTTTAATTCACTTAATGTGTAATGAAATTGAGCCGGAAGTTGAGAAGAATGGGCCCGAAAGTGGGAGAACTCAGCCTCAGGGGGAGTCGAGATACCGTGAGGTGTCTGTGAGAAGAAATAAGCAGAGTGAGGGAGCCGTGCCTTCAGTGCCACCTGTGCCAAGTCCATTGGCTCTGCCTACTCCGACTCGTGAGACACTTACACCATCCACCTCAGACTCAGAATACACAGGTGCTATGATTCCTCTTTCTACTCCTGCCACTCCCCTATCGGTGAGAAGGACTCCTCGTGAGAATGCGGGTATTCCTCCTGACTGATATGGTTTCCCATATGAGATTGCCCAGTTTGTCTCTTACTCACACATATCACCGGTACATAGAGCGTTTATTGCATCATTGGATACTGTCTCTATCCCTGAGTGTTGGCAGGTTGCTAAAGGAGATCCGAAATGGAAAGCAGCCATGCTAGAAGAGTTCGAGGCCCTCTTAAAGAACAAAACGTGGGAGCTTGTGTCACTACCACCAGGCAAGAAGGCTGTTGGATGCAAGTGGGTCTTCACAGTGAAACAGAATCCAGAGGGTCTAGTTGAGCGCTACAAGGCGAGGTTGGTAGCGAAGAGGTACAGTCAGACCTATGGCATCGACTATGATGAGACCTTTGCACCCGTGGCGAAGATGAGCACAGTGAGGACACTGGTTTCCATGGCAGCGAATAGGGGATGGAAGTTACACTAACTCAACGTAAAGAATGCCTTTCTTCATGGTGATTTGTTAGAGGAGGTGTACATGGAGATTCCACCAGGGTTTGGCACAAACCAGACAGTGGGTAAGGTGTGCAGACTCAAGAAGTCACTTTATGGGTTGAAACAGTCCCCCCGGGCCTGGTTTGATAGGTTCAGGAAGGCTATGGTAAGCATGGGCTATCAGCAGATCAATGCCGACCATACGGTGTTCGTTCGAAAACATGGTGGTCACATTACTATGCTGGATGTATATGTCGATGATATGATCATTACCGGGGATCGATGATGAGGGGGCAATTGCAAAGTTCAAGGCAAAATTGGGAAAGGAGTTCGAAGTGAAGGATTTGGGACAGCTTAGATACTTCCTTGGAATTGAGGTGGCTCGCGGAGCAGAGGGGATTGTTCTGTCCCAAAGGAAGTATGTCCTAGATTTGCTCACAGAGACAGGCATGTTGGGGTGCAGGCCTGCAGTTTCTCCAATTGATGTGAAGGCTAAGATAAGTGCAGAGGCAGGAGAATAGGTTGATCGTGAGAGGTACCAAAGACTGGTAGGCTGTCACACCCCGCGGCCCGCAGGATGTGACGGGACCCTGCCGTAGACATACAGTTTCCTGTATGCCTACAAGGCATGTACGATATAATAGAAAACCAACCCCAACAAGCAACAATAACACAAATACACACAACAAATCGGTTCGAATATAAAACAGGTCATAGTATATATAAACAGTATCTCGTACGGATACAACCAAAGGTCATGACATAGAGAATATATCACAATCAAAAACATATGTACATCTCTAGTCAAATACCAAACAAAAACTCAGGTATAGGTGACATATACTGATGGCCTAAATCCGACGTGCCTCTCCGCTACCGGCTGCACCCAAACCTGAAAAGATAACCCAAATGTGGGGTGAGAATAAATTCTCAGTGCGATAATTGCCACAACGGATTGCTGGACTTGCAATCAAGTTTCATTTTCAAAAAGAAACGCCAAATAAAACATAACACAGTTCTATACCAGTGTATAAGATAAAAATGCATATACCTGACAACAAATAATCAAATGAAATCAACATCCAGGAATCGCAAATTCGATATTCAAATAAACATAACATTAGACTTAACTTACCGTATTATAGCTGGTAGCACTACAGGTGTTCTCTCGAGCTGGACCCTTTATCAAACCCACATCTGTAGGGTTACTGACACCTACAGATGTTCCACCGAGCTGGACCCTTTATCTGACACCCACCTGTAATGCTTTGGCTTAACCATTCCTAAGTTCTGGTTTCAAGTCATTTCAAGAAAATTCATTCAACATCATTTTGGAACGAAAAATCAACTGACCGTTCGAACGCCTTATCACGCCGGATAACGACTTAGACGATAACACTAGTCACCCATAATCATAACCGTCAATCAAATCACTGACCCTGCCCCAACCGGTTGGGGACTTACGGTGTCCCAGGTAGGCTAAAGCTTTAGGATCCTGCCAAAACCCGCATGCCAGGCTTTGCAAATTCGTCACACGATGGTGACCCGTCACACGCCGGTGACCAATCTCATTCACATTTCCAATTCTGGTGACTTACACTCTAAAATCAGATCTAATTAGATCGACACAATCGTAAACCATACCAGTATGCAAGTCATTCAGATTACAGCAATTCAATTTCAAACAGATTGGGCTATGCACATGCAATGCACAATTCAGCTAATGCAACAATGAATATTCAACATGACAACCGAATAACAGTTTAATTCTGAAAAGGAAATATCAGACAAGTCCAGAAACCCCGCACCTGAGTATAAAGTGCACTCGTCTAAGGCTCAGGCGTCTCAAATGATCCCGAGATCCGATGCCTCGTAGGATTATCACCTATTTATACACTTAGATTCGATTACAGCGTTCGATTGGTATTCGATAGGTTAAACCGAGTTGAATTAGGTTAAACACGGCTTAGGGTTCGTATTCGGGTCCTAATGATATAGGTTTAGGTCACATAGTGCTTTTCATTCGGTTTCGGCACCAATAATCAAGTCATAAGTGCGCTAAGGCACCACACGGTACAATTCGAGTCGGAATTAGGTCAATTCGAGATAATGGTACCAAAACCTAATTCCATTTCGGAGAAATTCATAATCGGGAATTCGGTTACAAATTGGAACACGAAATCAATCAATAAACACTATAGAATCAACAAAGACATAGCACAATCAATTTGGTGCAATTCTACGGGTTTTCATCGAAAACCTAGAAATAACGAAATACAAATCGAGAGAGAAATAGAAATGGGATTTACCAATGAACGGAAGCAAAGAGCGAGAAACGTGTTCCTCGTTCGATATCTCGATTTTCGGGGGATTTCGTCGCCCGGAGCTCTCTCTCTCTCACTCTCTCTTTGTCTCGTTCTCTCTCTCTCTTTGTCGGCGTAGGAAAGAAGAAAGAAAAAGAGAAGGGGAAAGAAAAGGAAAAGAAACGGAAAAGAGAGAAAGAGGTGTGTATGACAAAGGGCCCCACTTCCCTTTTGGAATTTTGCAAAATAGACCTTCAGTGTGCGAATGCGGATGGGTCCATCCGCACTGCGGGTTCGCTGACCCGCACTGGCTGTAAATTTCACTGTTAATACTTCTGAATTTCCACGAATGCGGGTGGCGGTGCGGGTGGCCATCCGCACTGCGGGTGGTCACTGAAATCTCAGAATTTGGCTAAGTTATTTAGTGCGGGTGGTCCATCCGCACTGACTCTCAGTGCGGACGCACTAGGCTCGGGAAAAATTGGCTGAACGTTGGACAATTGGCTAAGTACCCAGTGTGGGTGGATGGAACCGCACTGCGGGTGGGTTCATCCGCACTGGGCTCTGTTTTCACCATTTTTCGTTATTTCCCGCGACGAAAATCACAACAATCGTATAATTATCATTTGCTATCCACATAATTGATTTTTGTATATACATATATATATAATTTGATTTAACCACTTAATAAATTTGAATAAATCTAATTTCAAAAGTTTACGGTGTTACATAGGCAGATTGATCTATTTGACACATACACGTCCCGATATCTCATTTGCAGTGAGCGTGGTGAGCCGCTACATGCATGACCCTAGGAAGGGCCATATGGACGCAGTGTATCACATTCTGAGGTACCTGAAGAGTGCACCAGGGAATGGCTTGATTTTCAGGCAGAATGGACACATGAACATTGAGGGCTATTGTGACTCTGACTGGGCCAGTTGCCAAGATGACAGGAGGTCCACAGCTGGCTATTGCATGTTCGTAGGGGGCAACTTGGTCTCTTGGAAGAGCAAGAAGCAGCCAGTTGTTGCGAGATCGACAGCAGAAGCCAAGTACAGGGCTATGGCATTGGGAGTTGTTGAGATGGTGTGGCTGAAGAGGTTGTTGGAAGAGCTCAAGGTGAATCACGGAGCTCAAATGAAATTGTGGTGCGATAACAAGTCAGCGATCAGCATTGCCAACAATCCTGTGCAGCATGACAGAACCAAGCATGTGGAGATTGATAGGTTCTTCATAAAGGAAAAGCTAGAAAGTGGACTATTGGAGCTGAGTCATGTAGCTACTAGAGATCAAGTAGCTGACTGTCTCACCAAAGGACTTAGCTCAATAGATCTAGATAGGTTTTGTGACAAGATGGGCTTGATGGATATCTTTTGCCCATCTTGAGGAGTGTTGAGATTTATGTATTTTTATTGCATTAATAGAAGTTATAGGGTTATATTGGTAAGAAATGAATTATAGAGAATCGTAGGGTTACGAATGAAAAATGTAACGCCTATATAGCCCAAGAGAACAAAGGAATCAATACAATTTCATTTTTCTGATTTTCCACTCAACCGAATACGCATATGTGGCCGCATAGATCGCATTTTTTTACATTGATCATGTCTATGCCAAATTGTTGGGAGTTCACTGCCATGTTAGCAATTAGGTTCTTACCAGCTCAGGTGTCTTCTCAACCAGTGCACCGCCACTTGTTGCTTCTCAAAACGCTCCCAATACTAATAAAGAGTCTCTCCATGATGTTGCCTTATACCACAAATTTCCTTTCTTATATTGACAACTTTTAAGGCAGGAAATTATTTCTCCAAAAACATTCTTTGTATCTTCTCCTATTTTGACAACTTTCATGGGGCGCATTAAACACAAGTCATTTGTTTGAATAAATAATATGAAAATATCAATGAAGCACAGGAACCCCTTTTGCTTGGAGGAACAAAATTGATACAAAGAAATTTGTTGACATTCATGTTAATGGAAAAAAGGATGGCGTTGAAGGAGATTAATCTGAAAATTCATACCACGTATTTTCAAATTTCATAAATGGGAAAACAATACCAAATTAACTAAAATTTGAGAGAAACAAATAAAGACAGAATGAAACCCAGCTATCAAATGAAAATAGACGAGTAGTCCATAAAATAACCTAGTAAATATCATGATTTTTTCATAAATAAAATATTTAGCGGAAAGAAAAAAAATACAAACAATAAATTCTGCATGGAGGAATGACTGAACTTACTCCTCCTGTTTAGTCCATCTTTTAACAATAAAACTGTGGAGTAAGAGTTTAGTCTGTCTCTTGCCTACTCCACAACCAAACATGATTGTAGGACTTTGATTGCTCATTATTGGACTCCTATAACTTATTTAATGGAGCTTTAATTCTCGTGAAAAAGTTACTGATGTGTAATACAAATAGACTCCTTCCTACACAAGTAGTGGAAAAATGATGAATAAAAATGGGATGCACGGTGAGAAATTAAGACTCAAATAAACATATCAACAACTGAATAGAATCTAACTTAGTGAACTATTATTTTTCTTCTAAACTAACACAAAAGTCATGCAACCATTTAATCTTGACTTGAATGTCGAAAGCCCCAGCTCTGATAACCATGAAATCCTCAGTGCGAATAGCCCTATCAAAGGGATGACTTGGTTGTGGTGTGGCTTGTACTTTATCATTAGCAATAATTTTGGCTTTAGTATCACTTAAGCATTGCCATATGTCAATATAAATCTGAATGGCTGCACGACGTGGGAGTACCACTCTACGCCTTGACAAAGGAAGAGGAATTATGTCACCCATGCATATGTTGGGATGAACACAAACCGCTTGATCCATATCTCTTTGGAACAAGATGCTCTTAGCTAGAGAGCTTTGAATCATTGAATTCTTGGCAGTTACCTTTCCATAAAGCTTGATCGGTTCTTCAACTTGTCCAACTCTCCAATTAGAGAGTGTGATATCCACCAATGCTTCAACTGCATCATAAAATATAGCATAAATAATTTCTACAGGACCTGCCTGGGTCATTACCTGCCTGCACGTAAGGTTTCCTGAACGGTCCACAAATATGTTCCACAAGCCCTGACCTTTCCATTCAAATCTATTATCCCATAATGGTAGATTCATTCCTTTTTTCTTATTCATTCTCTTTTGTTTTTTCCTACCTAGTGTTCGCAAGCCTTCAACCTCTCCCTTCAATTTCTCAAAATGAGAGTAGAACCCTATGTATTGTGGTATATCTAAGGGGAATTGCCAATCAGGTGTCAATATTGCATATCCCTGATCGATATCATTAAAACAAAAAATATATATGTGTTAATACTTATATATATATAAGATAATTAAGATGAAAATGAAATAGAGATCGAATTAACTTATAAAACAACCTACCTGTGAATCAACCTCAATTGATGAGACGCGAGAATCTGTTTTATTTGTTTGAAATAGGTAATAATCACCCTTAAAAAGTTCAATCCTCATGTTGCCTGAAATGTAACGATTAGAATGATCGATGAAGCGTACCGAAAACACCTCGATGAGCATGTGATTATAAACCTGCCGACGTCTTGGAATCATCTCATCTTCATCGCTGTAACCAAATTATTCAAGTAAAATAATTATTTATAAAAGTATTTTTCTAACATGTCATAGTTTTATTATTTAATATATATTATGAATGACCACGTAATGTTATGCATACCAATATAACGGGTCATGCATGCATAAGATCGAAATAAATCTCATTTGTTAAAATAAGATTCAACCGACTGATTAAAGCCCTTCAATTTGGTCTACATATCAAGGATTTCTAACATGTCATAGTTTTACCTGTGTGTGTGTGAATATGAGAGAGAGAGAGAGAGAGGGACCTTTGATCGGAGTCGATTCCTTCAGATTCAAGAGATTCATCATCTTGAAGTTGGGTTTCCATCAATCTTTCCGACAATTCTTCCATGTAACCAATGGTGAGAGTAGGAAATTAAGAGGGATGAAGCAAATTTATTTGGAGATTGGAAAGGGACGGCTTTATATATATTTGAGGAAAATGAAAAATAAACACTAGGCTATGATTAACAATTGTAAGATTAATTTAACTTTGGGGAGAAGATTTATTTAGGAAAAAAGAAAGAGAGAAAGGACGTTTATATATGGAAAAGCCGGAAATAGAAGAAAAAAGAAAGATATGATTACAATTTTTAGATTAGTGGATTAATTGCAAATTTCAGCTCAAATTAATTTAGACCCACTAAAATCTAATTTCGCACTCGTCTCCAATACAATGGTTTTTTTTTTACTAGTGATTTATAGTTATTTCCTTTTGAGGTGCAATAACTGTTCCTTTTTTAGATGTATTTTTTCTCTCACCATGATATATTTCATTGTGTTTTTTAGCTGTGAATTTATTGTCCTTTCTTTCTATTATTATGTGTATTTATTGTCCTTTCTTTCTATTAGATATTTTTTGTAAATAATATAATACCACTCTTCATTAATGCATTGGTTTAGGTTTTTAAATATTATATCTCGTTAAAATAAAAATCACTACAAAAAGTAGGCACTTATCGCGAGGGAACTCCGTCGTGAAAAGTATCGTTGCGAAAAGAAAAAAGCACAGTTATGACGGTACTCCCTCGCAAAAAGTGCCTCGCGATAAGTGCCTACTTTTCACAACGATACTTTTTGCGACGGAGTTCCCTCGCGATAAGTGCCTACTTTGTTGTTGTGAATATCTTTTGTTTGATATTAAATCTTTGTAAATCATCTTAATTATATATTCTTATTGGTGTTTGCTTTGCTTAGCTCTTCTGTTCTGCAAAGAAAGCTATTTAAACCAATTCAACTTAGAGATACACAAAAACTAGAATTAATTCATAGTACGTGATTCTAACAGAGATTTTACTGGAGGAGAAAGTAGATATTTTGTAACATTCATAGATGATTGTTATACTTATTGCTTTAACTGTTCTAGGCACACGACAAGCTGCACGTTTTGGAGATGCTTAACAGCCTATGCGAACATTTGCGGATTATACTTTTAGTCAGTCTAAAACAAATCTCATAACAGACCCCCATATTTCATGTAGGAGAAGGCTTATCAGACTACCAGTAATCTTAATTAGTTCACCTCAAACTTTCATAACCCATGCATGTCAATTTACTTTGAATCACAAGATCACCATGAGGTTGTCTCCTAGTATCACAAGGTTGTAGGCTTCAAACCCAGCCCCAGCTCCTATGGAGTCTACCTCCAATCATGGCGGTGATTGATCCAACTCTCAATTTTGACACAAAGAAATTATATCAATTTATCTTAACAGAGGATTTGAGAAGACAATGAAATAAAATAATAAAATAATAAATTGGTCAATACAATTTTTCAAATAATTAAATAAAAGATAAAATAAATTAAAGGGGATATAAGAAAGAAAATGAAGCTTATATGGGGGTATCGGAAATTATGATATATTCATAGGGAAATTGGCTATTTTGAAAGTTTGGATGGGCACACCGGAAATTTATCCTTTTTTTAATAACCTCAATTAAAAAAATTCCAGAATTACTCTCAGTTTAAAAAAAAAAATGAAAAATCTTGAAATAAAAACACTAAACTAAATTTTTTATAAAACACTAAACTAAATCTCAACAATTGTCTCTTTTTTTAATAGCATACCCTAGATCTAAATACAAAAACGCTAAACTAAATTTCAAAATGAAAACATTTACCTGAATAACATTTGTACTAGAAAAAATAAAAATATAACAAAAAAAAACTGATTAACATTTACCTGAGAGTCAATCATTTAAAATTATTTGAAAAACTGAGAGTCAATCATATAATTTTTTTACAAATAGTATGGGAATCAAATATACATCAGGGATCTATCTAAAAATATGAAAGTCAATTTTACAATACCCATAATAATATACTCTAAACTATATATAAAAGAAAAAATCCTTTACAAACAAGTCCCCACGAAAATGAATCCTCTCCTTTGCTCTTAGCATGCAATTTTCTAAGGTTAATTACTTTGTTTTATATTTCATTTGAAATTATCAATTCTGCGTTTGTTATCCATTAATTATAGAATAATTATTTTAGTACCCGCGCTACAGTACCCGCACTGTACCCGCACTTCCATAATTGTAAGGTTGCGGTCTCTACAACTACCGATCTAACTAACAATGTTATCGGACCTTCCATTTTGAATTTCAAATGTTCATTTCTCTCTGTTTTTTTCTTTTTCGAAGGCTTCGACGATTTTGAGGCTATTTTAGGACGATTTGGAGGCGATTTTTGAGGCGATTTCGAAACTGGAAGCGATTTCGTGTGGTTCTCACAAGTTTAATCGGTGATTTTGAAATGTGATCAACTAGATTAATATTGTTTCTTTTTTATTTTGTTTTTGTTCTGGTGAATTAAGGATATATCGTTTCGTTTCTATTTCATATACACAATCGTGTTTCAATGTTGCTGGATTTTGAGATGTTTGTGACAATTTGATTTGTGAAGATGATGTAATTGTCTATTATGTGTTCAGATATAAATACTTGATGTGTTCAGATATAAATACTTGATGTGTTCAGATATAAATACTTGATGTGTTCAGAAATAAATACTTGATGTGTTCAGATATAAATACTTGGTAGTTCATATATAAATACTTGATATGTTCAAATATAAATACTTGGTAGTTTAGATATAAATACTTGGTAGTTCAAATATAAATATTTGATGTGTTCAGATATAAATACTTGATGTGTTCAGATATAAATACTTGATGTGTTCAGATATAAATACTTGATCTGTTCAGATACAAAATTCATTTTAAAAAAGTGGCAGTTACAATTTAAAGTTTAAAAAAATTAATAACAACCAATTATTAAAAGGAAATAACGTTATATGGTTTAAATTATTTATTTGAAAAAAATATATAATAAACTTCCGATGGGCTGAGTATTATATATGAATTCATATAAACCATAAAGAATACAAACATATTACAATTAGTGCAACATATATACATATTGCCTTTTGTACACATGCAATCATATGTGATCTATAATAACATATACTCCTCAAGATCCAATACAATGTTTGTATAAAAGTTACACTAGTACAAAAAACCCCTTCACCGACCCTTCATCACCGACTGTTTTAACCGAAGCATCAGTGTTGCTATACCTACACTGACTCTTTTATTAAATAACTGTCAGTGTTGTTGCTCAACACTGACGCTTGAAAAATAGTCAGTGTTTGTTCTCAACACTGACGGTTTTTAAAAAAAACAGTCAGTGTTGGTTATCAAAACTGACTGTTTTTAAAGCGTCAGTGTTGAACACCAACACTGACTGTTTTTAAAGCGTCAGTGTTGATACTCAACACTGACTCTTTAAAAACAGTCACTGTTGGTGTTCAACACTGACTGTTTTTTAAAAGAGTCAGTGTTGCTGCTAACACTGACTGTTTTAAAAAACAGTCGGTGTTGAACACCAACAGTGACTGTTTTTAAAGCGTCAGTGTTGAGCACCAACACTGACGCTTTAAAAACAGTCAGTGTTGGTGTTCAACAGTGACTGTTTTTGAATAACAGTCAGTGTTGGCGTTCAACACTGACTGTTTTTTTAAAAACAGTCAGTGATTTTTTTTTTTAATGCCGCTGAAATTTTGAAAAAACAGTGACTTCATTTTAGTGTAGTTCTCATGTTCCGTGTAAATAAAGTGCACTAAAACAATTGTTTAAAAATATTTTGAGAACTTACAAGTGATTATAAATGTCTTTATAATTAACACAATCATAGTAACTATACATGCTAACATGCTTGTTTTGGACATCTTTTCCTAGAGCTTGAAATCAAGAGGAATTCAATTCCCGGGAAGAGACGATGAGGGTCTGGCTCCAGTATTTATAATTTATTATGGTTGAATTTTATTTAAAAATAATAATTTATGTGTATTAGGTGAATTTTATTTAACAATTATATTTATTATTCATATTTTTGTTTGTTTCATTTTATTTTACATTTTTTCCTTAATTTTTTTTTTCAAATATCATTATTAAAAATATATTATTTTGGTTTGAACATTTTATTGAACACATGTATACATTAATTTATTTAATAAAATCAAGTTAAAACTTAAAATCTTTCAAGTTTTTACAAATACGAATTTAATAATTACAAGATAATGCAAGAAGACGGAGAATCCTAAAGAAAATCACAAGTTATATTAAATGAAATTTCAACCGGGATTTTACGCCTGTTGACAAATTTTATAAGGGAATCCAATTAAGCAATTTGTGGATATTTTACAATACAATTAAGTCTTCCAAAATTTATAATATATTTTTAAACTTTGATTAGTTGTTAAGAAAGTATGTACATAAATAAATAATATGATAATATAATTTATGTTGAAGAAAATAAAAATAAAAATATGTTAATTATAAACTTAGAATTGTGTAACACATGCTCATGCAAACTTGGATCCGTTAATTAAGGGCTTAATACCCAACAACAAATATTCATGCATAAAAAATAATGCAAACTAAGATCAAGAATTTCTTGCATAGAAAATAAAGATTAACTATTTAAATTATAAAATTCATATAGAAAAGATGCTGTAATAACATGTTATTACACTATCACGTACGTGTCCGTTTCCAGTAATTTTTTTAAAAAAAATTGTTATCAACACTGACTGTTTTTTTAGAAAATAGTCAGTGTTAGCAGTCAACACTGACTGTTTTTAAAAAAACAGTCAGTGTAGGCTGCCAACACTGACTATTTTTGAAAACAGTCAGTGTTGTCTGCCAACACTGACTGTTTTAAAACAGTCGGTGATTTTGGCCGAAAAATTTCATTTCCCGGCCCCTTCTCTCCGAGACAAACCTTTCTAATTTCAAAACCCAATTTTCATTTCCCGGTTTCTCTGTCAATCAGCCGCCAAACTCTAAAATTTTCATATCTCAATTTCAAACGATAAAGGGTTATAATCTGCCTTGCCTTAGCCCCAATTTCATTTCCCTCTTCTCCAACCTGCCTCAATTTCTCAAATTTCCTTTCGTCCCGCTCAGCCTCCTCTACCCCGCTCGCTAACCCGACATGCCTCCGCCTCTCCGCCTCCCCGCTCGCTACCCCGACCTGCCTCGGCCAAAGTCCCCTCCGCCTTGTCCCGGCCAGCCGTTCACTGCTAAAGTCCTCTCCGCCTCCCCGTTCGCTACAAAGTCCCCTCCGCCTCCCCGTTCACTGCTAAAGTCCCCTCCGCCTCCCCGTTCACTGCTAAAGTCCCCTCCGCCTCCCCGTTCGCTCAATTTTTGAGGGACCAAGAGACAATCACTCAGGTTTGTTTTCAGATTTACTTTGATTTTATCAGTATTTGAAATCACTATGAAGGATACCTGATTAAAGGTAGGCTTACTTTACCATGTTGTAGAATTATTTATCAGCATCATTTTTTAACTGGTACGGTGGTTCTGTTTTGGTTGTACCACTGGTACCGGCCTTTGATGCCTTTGTTACTTGCTATTTTGTGTGGTTCGGTTACTGGTATTTTGTTCCAGCGGCTCCCTATTTTTGCTTCCTGCTTTGTTCTCTGTTGAACTTGTGTTACTTGGAGAAATTGGAAATTTTGGGATTTGAAAAGGGTTGGGCCTTGTAATTGTTTCTGGGTCGTGGCTGTTGGAATTTAAATTGGAGAAACTATTGATATATGATTGTATAGCATAGGTCATAATGGGGCTTGAACCTAATAATTACTCTTAAGACAAATGGCTAAGGAACTTGAAGCAAAAATAAATAAATGGTAAGGATGCTTTGCCTAGCTATGCTTTTTCTAGGCGAGTTGCATTTGGTGTTTCATCTATAATTAGATTATGGCGTAGATTAATGTGTATTTGGGTTATGTGCAATTTCCTGTTATAGCAAGAGTAACTAAAGGATAAGTCCCTTAGTCTCTCTTGTCAAACTATACATTTAGTAAGCGTTAGAATCAACATCACCATCTACTTTTGATATATGCAACAGTTTCTCCAATTTAAGTTACCAAGTCTAACTACCTTGCTATACATATCATATCTTAATTTTTTTAGTTTCTTTTTCTTTTTTGCTTACCTTGCTATACAGATCATATCTTAATTGTTTTTTAATCTCTGAAAAATCTGGAAAATCTGAAAAGGTTAATTGTATGATATCTAAGTTGCTTTTTGATACTGACAAGGAGGCCGCTTCAAGCTACTTGTTGAGTCGTTGAAAAATATGCAGTTGAAGAAATTTGTTCTTGCACCATACATTCAAGAGTAAGTTGTTACTTCTATTTGTGTAATTTATATACTTTTAACGACATATGTAGATTGATTATTACCATGTATGATTGTAGTGCGCACTGGATGCTTCTAATTTTTGTGTTGCGCGATAATATGGTGTATGTCATCGATTCTCTAGAGCCGAAGGTGCCAAAGGAACCGGATTACGATATCATGTGGCATTTTAAAGAGTGAGCAATAAATCTTACATTTAGTCTAATTTCATTTACTTACAATTAATTAATGTTGAATTCGATAGTAATTACTAATTAATTCATTGAGTAGAAAGAATGACTACAATTAAAAATATATACATATTTTTAAGGTGTATGCAAGCTGTCATTTATGGTAGTATTAAAATTGTAAGTTTCATTTTAAACCTTTAGCTGTATGCAAGATGTCATTTAAGGTGACCAAAGTGATAAAAGGTTCTAAGACATATATTCATTTTCCAGTAAAGTAGTATATATGCTTACCAGAACACTCCCTAGTTGTAGAATATATGCTTACCTGCATCCAAAGATTACACAGAAAGGGGTTATGGATGTATGGTTAATAAGTAAATATCCTATAGCTGTAAGTAGACCATGAAATGGGTTCCCCAAAAAGGACTTCTTTAAGCACTAATGAATTTTATCTGAAACCCTTGCACAGCCAATCCATGCCTTTGCTGCTTCTTCTATGGCAACTACTTACGAGAAGAAATGGCCATTGTATCTGAGTACTAGAAACACTATTCTAAAGAAATATGATGGCAGGTGTGTCCTTAATCTTTTACCTTGCTTAACATTTAGTAACTAGTTGCACTCATGATAAAGGTTGCAGTATTGCATCC
The DNA here is from genome assembly GCA_028015225.1 of Carex myosuroides. Lineage (NCBI taxonomy): Eukaryota > Viridiplantae > Streptophyta > Magnoliopsida > Poales > Cyperaceae > Carex > Carex myosuroides. The sequence goes on from CM051466.1 coordinate 3,642,412, forward strand.
TGCAAAAATTGCCAATGTCGATTGATGTTTTTTATGAATTTGCACTCATGCATTATCTGCGTTTTTAATTTTTCTTTACCCTCACAATCGCAGAAAAATTGGAGATGTGAAGAGTCCAGCATAGAGGAGAGATCAAAGGAGCTCAAGAGCAAGTATGAAACTGCTTCTAAATTGAAGAAACTTATCAAAGAAATATATGAGAAAATTGCATATTTGCAAAATGTCATTGCTTTGCTCCAAGTTGACCAGTTATTTCACTATGTTTACATTCTTTCAAGTTCTTTTCAACTAATTATAACTTCCTACATCAATCATTAGTCATAACTTACTAATTTTTTTGTGTGGGTCTGCAGAAAAAAGAAGTGGCCGATGCAGTCGAGAAAGCCGACAAGGCCAATGCTAAAAATGTTCAACTACAAGAATTGATTGCTGAGTACTAGTATTGCAATGTCCATGGTTTGGATTGGCGCAGTACCAGTCAACTACAAAAATTGTATATTTTTCTTGGACAACTTCTAACATATTTACAAGAAATACAATGTTGTTAATTTCAGTTGCATATTTTGCTTTTATGGGTTATGTAAATTTGGCTATAGTGTGGTTTTTCTGAATGAATATGTTATGTTGTTAAATTGTGTTGCCTTTTGTTTATGTTGTCTACATTTTTTGGATGATATTCTATTTAATGTCAATGAATAGTAACGTATGGCTAGCAAAAATATGGAGGCTAGCCCCGATACAAATAGAATTATACCAAAATTTTTATGCCAACACTGACTGTTTTTAAGACCTATACTGACTATTAAAAAACAGTCACTGTAGGTACCCTACACTGACTGTTAAAAAACAGTCGGTGTAGGTACCCTACACTGACTGTTAAAAAACAGTCGGTGTAGGTACCCTACACTGACTGTTAAAAAACAGTCGGTGTAGGTACCTACAGTGACTGTTTTTTAATAGTCAGTGTAGGGTAACCTTCACTGGCGCCGGTTTTACTGACGCCGCTGTAACAGTCGGTGTAGGGGTATTTGAACAGTCAGTAAAGGGGTTTTTTGTACTAGTGTTATGTCCTTACCACTTAGTAACCATGTGATCAAGGTTTGGCCCAATTTTCGTAAAGTTGGGCTCATGTTGCCAAAACTCTTGGTTATGATCTAGTTTGGACCAAAATTTCATACAAACTAGTTGTATTAGATCCAACATATAAAAAAGAGAGTGCCCATGTGATCCATGACATGATGCCTCTTGGTTAAAGATCTCCAACATTTTAACTCCAATATTTTTTTAAGATTCTTATTCATCCAACGTAATATAGATATAAATACGTTAGTTCGTAAGTATAAATACCACACCCTTATAGTTATAAATACTTTGTTTCGTAAGTATAAATACCACAAGAATAGTGATATAAATATTACCCGCACATAAGCTAAGTCAACATTTTTTGTTGACAATTTTAGTGGTCCCCACATGTCGTTTATTACCCACACATAAGCTAAGTCAACGTTTTTTGTTGACAATTTTAGTGGTCCCCACATGCCGTTTGAGTGGTCCCCAAATGCGGGTACGAAGCGAGGATTTTTCAAGAAAATGTGCGGGTACGGTTATTTAAGAAAAATTCATATATCATATATGTAGTTCATTGTATAGATATAAATACTTCACAATGTTACTATTAATACTTGTAAAACAAAATTACAGTTTTGGAATGGTTGTGTGGTCCTCTAATGCGGGTACAATGCGAGAATTTTTCAAAAAAAGGTGCGGGTACGGTTATTTAAGAAAAATTCATATATCATATATATATATTCATTGTATAGATATAAATACTTGTCTTATATAGATATAAATACTTCACAATGTTACTATTAATACTTGTAAAATAAAATTACAGTTTTGGAACGGTTGCGATCCCCACAAACAGTTATGGCAGTTTAGGTGCGGGTACAGTGCGGGTACTCAACTGCGGGTACAGTGCGGGTACTCATAAGCCTGCAAAAGGCCGAAGAAGTAAAAAAGTCCCTAGAGAACCCAAAATATCACACAGGCACCTGTAAAGCATAACACATATCACCTAAATCTCTCATCTTCATAAGATGCCTAAAATTCGTATCTGCATCCCATAAGTTGACTCAAATTTTGAGTTGATCCGTACAAAATCTGAACCATTCAGCACGAATCCTAAAGCAATTCATTTTATATTGATACTGCCCGGTGGATTTAAATAGGCACCGAAAATATTTTTTGACCCGTTTTGACATCAACTGAAAAGTTGAGATAGCTCAAGAGGATACGGACCCCTATTCTTCCTCCCATCTTGATCTTGAGAAAAAGTATAAAGATGAAACTTGAGCGTTTTAGAAGAAATTGAAGAAAAAGAAGGATGTTGATTATATCTCTGTGCTTTATACATAATATTTAAGATTTTTCAGGAGAGCACAGGAAGTTATCCCGAAAACATTTAAAGGAATCATGATACAGATTTGCAATTTCTTCTCAATAAACTCTATGGCAATGTTTGGTTGTGGAGTAATGCTCTTACTCTACATTTAAGCTGCCAAACGAGGTGTAAAATAGGAGTAAGATGGAATAAGCAACTTATTCCTCCTTAAATTTAAGTAGCAACCAAACAAGGCCTACATGCTTGACACCAGTAAAGAAAATTATTGACACTAATGTATAGAACAGATGCCTTGCAACTGAATAAAAAACAACCTTACTATAAAGACTAGAAAAAGCAAATAAGATAAATCTAATATTAATATGCAAATAATGTTAAAGTACAACTCCTTGGATTTGGTGTTTCAGGTTACGTACCAGTTCTTGCGGCATTGACAATTTGTTGGGCTTCTTGTTCAGCTGCCAAAAGTTGCTGGATTCCACTCTGACGCCTTGAGGAATCCATCGTTTTCTTTCAGAATCTAGAACAGCAATATTAAAAAAATACATATCACATCAATATTATAAATTCTACGTAACAAGTGATATAAGCCTGTTTAATAGAAACTGTTATATTTTACACTGACGAATACAAAATTCCATTTTTTGCCTCGAGGCTATAATAAGTCCTATGCAAATTAGACCTTTGCAATTGCAAACAGCCATGTACCAAATGAAATTTGGTACAGTAATGGTTCTAAAAAACTGTTGATAAATCTATTGGGTGAATAATTACAGCCACAGGGTGAACTGAACCTAAATTTATGAAGGCTTGCTCAAATTAAAATTGCAAAATTAAAACCATTACAATTGTTATATTGCACACTGATGAATACAAAATTCCATTTTTTTGCCTCGAGGCTATAATAAGTCCTATGCAGATTAGAACTTTGCAATTGCAAACAGCAATGTACTAAATGAAATTTGGTACAGTAATGGTTCTAAAAAGCTTTTGATAAATCTATTGGGTGTTTAATTGCAGCCACAGGGTCAACTGAACCTAAATTTTTGAAGGCTTGCTCAAATTTTTTTCTTTTGAAAATAGTTCAGATGTTTCCTGCTCCAAACCACTGGAGCAAAAAACATGTACAAACTGGTACGTACCAGTATCACAAAGACAGTCATTACAAGCTAAAATACAACTAGTCAGAACCAGCAATGAACCTAGAACAAACTACCAGGGGCTAACATATCAGGAAAACACATCCTAACATCCTCTACACCCAATGAACAGCCAAGACTAACAACAAACAGTCAACACTCAATCAAGCCATGTATCAAGGCTTGCTCAAATTAAAATTACAAAATTTAAAACGGTAAAATTGGGTTAGACTAAAGCAATTGCAAAATTAAAACCAACTCAGGTAAAATTGGGGTGAAATTGAGGCATTAGGTGTCCACTTTTGGAAGTCGCACAGCTATTTTCTGGGTTGGAGATCACAGATTCGAGATTGAACGAGTTACCAGTAACAGAACACAGAAGTCATATTAAAGAGAGATAATTCAAAAAAAAATCTCCTGTGGTTCACACTTGTAGAGATCCGTACATTCTTATAGAGAGGATTATAACATAATTAGGGAAAATTGTAGTTAAATCCCCGATTAACAACAATAAATTCATCGGATCTAAATGAATTGAAATCATACAAAACCCCCTTTTTCATCATCGTCGATAAACTAACGAATCAGCAATTTTGGTGATAAATCATTACAGATCTATATGCTAATCAAGAGAAAGTTATCACCTTTGGAAACAAATTCGCCTTTTCTACTTTCTTCCTCGCGCGAGCGTCGGGAGATCGATCGATAGTACAATGTTATGGGGCTCTGACTTCTGAACCAGAACAAGTCGAAATATAAATGTATTTTATTGGACCGACTGAGTCACTGGAAGTGGGCCACACTTTGTCCGAAGTGGGTCCGGTAAATCAGTGTATAGACTAATTATATAAATGGCCATTGGCTACTCCGGGAGCCATTGCGAACCCCGATAGTTTGGGGTAAATATTTTTACAGAGCAGTTTTAGCTTCAAGCAGTACACAGACTATAAAATTAAAACAATGTTGCATATGATTTATACGCTGTACGAAGCCAAAACAACTCTGTTAAATCTTTACCCATAGTTTGGGACATGTATGCTGGAAAGAGATGGTTTCTGAATATTTGGTCCCACTTATGATTGTGCACTAGTGGGACCTGAAAATGATTGCTCTTACACCTTGTAGAACAGGTTTATATAAAGATATGGTCCGGATCTATTATTTTGCGGGTGATATTATCGCTAGGAGGAGATTTTTATTTATAGTAATTATTATTAAATAATAAAGAAAAACAGAAAAAAGACCTTGATTATTGGATGCCATAAATAGATCCAGAAGTTTCGGATCCGAACTCTGGAACCAATTATTTTTTTCGGATCCAATTTTTTTTTTTTATGATCACAGACAATCTCGGTTGAAATTCAATTTTGGACCCGAGAAAACAAGGTTTAAACCGGTTTTTTCTTTTTAATTCCCTACGCACTTTCTCTCTCTTCCTCCCTCCTTTTCTTCTCGGGTTCAAACTTTGGATCTGAATTTTTTTCGGAGTTGAAATTTTTTTTTAATAGCTGCAACATCACATATGGAGAAACGGATTTGGATCCGATTTTTTTGGATCCAAAGTGGCCCATTTCTTCGCACGTGCGGTCATTAGTGATGATGTGACCATAAAAAAATAAATAAATACTTCGGATCTGGAAAAAAAATCGGTTTCAAAGTTCGAGTCCGGAAAAAACCAGTTCGAAATTTTGAATACACTTTATGTTTTCTTTTATTATTTAATAATAATTTCTATATATAAAAAAATCTCATCCGACATCGAGTTCTTGCTTTCAACTTCCAAACACCTCCGATTTTCTTTTTGAAATAAATAATGGAGGTCAAGCAATCCACGATCTTTTATTTCAACTTTTATAATAAATGATTTCTTCTATCTGAATTTTGAATCCACGATCTCTCACATAAGAAACATGTATTATTGCTATTAAATTAAAGTCTAGTTCTTAAACACCTCTGAATTTTTTTTACAACATTTAAAAAAAGAGTAGGGTTAACAAATTTTAAAATGTGCTTAGATAACAAATTTTATAATTTTTTTACTAATTAGAGAGGTACAAAATCACTATTTTTGAATGGTTCATAATATTTTAAATACAGTGATTTTGTACCTATTTTAAAAAATGACAACAAAAATTTCAAAAAGAAAATAAAATTTTGTATCCAAGCACAATTTAATATGAAGATCATATTGAGCGGGTCTGATCGACTGTTTAAATTTTAAAAATAGAAATAACGATGTTGGAGTATGGTGGGACACAAAACCAATAGTGCATTTTAACCCTACTCTTAAAAAAATAAATACAAAACCGCACATGTTATAATGCTTTATCATATATTATATGACAATTAAGTGTATATTATATAATGATGAAGTATATATTTATGAATGATTCGAATAACAAACTGTGGAAGTTTAAAATAATAAATATACATTACATAAATGAAAGTGTACATTTTGCATTAGTTAAATCTTAAATGTATAGTTTTCAAATAATGAATTATACATCTTAAGATGATCCTAAAATAAGTATATAAATTCAAAATAATTGTCAACTGCTATGTCTAATCCAAAATATATAGGAGCGCAAATGGATCATTTTTATATTTCTGACACTCACACAAGCATATACTTAAATGTCACTGTGTAAGCGTTAGAAGTAGAGAAATGACCTATTTGTCCTCGAAAACTGTTCAATTAAAAGACTGACATTTTTCTAAAATATGCTACATATTTTTTTTAATAGAGGGTAAATGGGTACTCCATACATTTATAATGAGTTTTAATATAAAAGACATTAAAATGAGTAAATTTGTGAGTTTTTGAAATTTTAACCTATAAAATATACGCTATCATTCTTTTAATCGCGAAGGATTTTGTTTAGAAACATCTGTCAGTCTCGTTATGGGTGGATGAGCGAACTAGAAGAGTTAGATACCAACGGGTCCTATCGAAATGCTCCTAGTGTTTCAGTCGAAGGGTCGGGTTTCTGGGATGATTCTTACCTTTGGGTGGCTCTTTTGGGAGCATGTGCGACCCATTTGGACTCGGACATTGCGGAGCGGGTAGCAAATAAATTATGGTTCCATCAAATTGCCTATGTTTTATCTTGAAGGTGAACGGAGGAGAGTTCTGGAAGATCTAAAATGGGTGTTCGCCTCGTAATGTCATAGTAAGTATAGTGAAGATTCTAGATTCGTGCGTCAAAACGTTAGTTCCTCATAGTTCGTGTTCCGCATCTTCACAGACATGTCTATTTTACCGAGTCTCTCTCCGAGACAGTGCCCAGATCGTTACGCCTTTCGTGCGGGTCGGAACTTACCCGGCAATGAATTTTGCTAACTTAGAACCGTTATAGTTACGGCCGCCGTTGAAGATATTCTATTTATTTATTTATACGCGAGTATTATAGGATTGCTAATGAAAATACTGTATGGCTTGACTTCTCTAGTTTAGTAACTACTTTTATGTTCTGGGTCACGAAAAGTACTCTCTTTAAGCATACACGTCAAACTCAACTTGATACACCTGACTACAAAGAGAATCCATGTTCATTCGTTAGAAAGCAATCTCATTGGAAAATACTAGCGGAGTGGCAGGAGCACCCGTTCCCGTTATGTCCTGTGAAGTGATTATGAACTCGAGTAATGGCTCAACACCTGCCTAATTTTTTCTGGAAGCTCTAGAAACAATGAAGATGTGGTCTTTCCTTTTTAAAAGGAGTAGTCCTTGGTTCGGTTCCGAGAGGAGGAACTCTCGGCTCCGTTTTAGGATTAGTTTTGAATCCTTCCTTTCTAAAAGGAGTAGTCCCTGGTTCGGTTCCGAGAGGAGGAACTCTCGGCAAAGGATCCAGCAAGCTCGGCATGAGGACTTTGTATTAAAACTCGCAACAGCTTACGTTACAATGGGTATGTTTTGTACTTTCTTTTTTATTATCTTGAAAATAAGAATTATAATCAATATAATCAAAAATCTGCGATAAAAGATTTTGAATTGAAAATTAATACGAAATCTCAAAAAGAGTAAATATGGAATTGTTAATTTTAGAGGGAGAAATATGTAAATTTCCAAGTTTTTGAGGGGTATATATGAAATTCCCCCTAATAAAAAAATCAGGACGAAGATGGTATATATTGCTCAAGTCGCCAAACCAGATAATATAACAGACAAATTACTACCTCATTCATTTTTTTTTTTATAAACTTGATAGGAGCTATCATGGATGCAACAACTTGATAGCTCCTATCAAGTTTATGAAAAAGAAAAAAAAACGAATGAGGTAGTAATTTGTCTGTTATATTATCTGGTTTGAGAGTTTTGATTCTTATTATCTCAAGCTAAATAAATAAAAATAATTTACAAAATTATATTTATTCTACGAGAAGAAACTTAATTTTCCTCACTAAAATTGATTTAAGAACTTTTAACCTTTATCTTATACTTAAAAAAATATATTTATTTTAAGGTGATTTTATAAGATTGATAGATTAGAAATTGCCGAAACATATAATCCATTTTTCAACTCTTAAATATTTACAAAATAATTAAAAAAATCAATTTCAAATGTACATACTACATCAAAATTAATAGTTCAAAGTCATCATTTGATCACGATCTAATTAATTTAAGATTAAGCCCAAAAATAATTTAAAATGAGCTTTTATATCTTTTTTGGTCTGATCTGAATTTTGCAAAGAGTAGAAAAAATATCCTTCATTTTTCAAAAAAAAAAATCATTAAACCATAACAAAGATCAAAACGCATCGTCTGGAATTTTTTTTTTTTTTTGAACGCACAAATTTAGGTACTAAATTTTAGAAAAGGCCAAAAAGCTAAATGATACGTCCATGCTCTAAAAGAATAGAACTATTTTTGAATTATACGTTTAAATTTTAGACATAATTTGATATCATTGTTTTTCTTTGTAAAATTCGAATTAGACGGAAAAAAAATGTTCTTAATTTAAATTAATTCATATCCATTGTCGTAGCACTTCAATTCAATTCAATTCAATTCAATTCATAGCACTTCAATTCAATTCACATAGAACTAAGCAGGAGAGACATAGATAAAGAAAGACCTAGGGATTGACACCAAAAACAAAGGAATAATTAAACAACAGGAAAGATTTTGAAATACTGGTATAAGAAAAGGAGAAATTAATCTGGTTCAGGAACAAAAACATAATAGTAATTTCTGTTGACTGAAAGCTCTCAATCCCTTTATATCCAACTGAACAAATTATATTCCTTTCTTCAAATTTATCTCTAACACCAATCAGCATTGTTATAATTTAAACTTTGAGCCTCAATTTTTCTGAATTTCAGTTTCTATGTTTTGAAGCAATGAGAATATTCCCTAGTATCTAGTATGAACAACACATGATGTACCGAACCAATCAGTAAGGTAAACACAGATTAGGGGTGATTTAGCCAACTCCATAAATTAAAAATTTACAATTTTATCCTTTATATTTTAGTTTTTTTTATAAGTATTTATATCTTTTAGTCATTCTTATAAAATAGAATTACACTAAATTATCTTATTTAGCCCCTCAATCTTAATTTTCTAATTCCGTTCTTGAAAAGAAAAAATAAAAAGTGAGAGAAATTTTTTAGAAAGATGAGAGACCAAATAAATGAGAGGTTCCACAATTCAACAAAAGCAAACAAAGATATTCATACAAATTAAATAAAGACGCACTGGCAACAAAGGAAAGACAACTTAGAATTATTTTTCTAGGCCATGTTTTGTTGTTAAATTTAAAGAGAAATAAATTTGTTTACCTCATCTTACTTCTATTTTATACTGCGTTAATATGTATGGAGAAGAGAGTTTGAAAAATGAATCCATGTCTATGACAGTGGACCATACAAGTGAAGTGCGGAGTAATGTGGAGTAAGTTAATCCGCAAAGAGGGATGACTGAACTTACTCCTGTTTTAGTCCATCTTTTAACAATAAAAAAGTGGAGTAAGAGTTTAGTATGTCTCTTGCCTACTCCACAACCAAACATGAATGTAGGACTTTGATTGCTCATTATTGGACTCCTATAACTTATTTAATGGAGCTTTAATTCTAGTGAAAAAGTTACTGATGTTTAATACAAATAGACTCCTTCCTATGTGTAGTGGAAAAATGATGAATAAAAATGGGATGCATGGTGAGAAATTAAGACTCAAATAAACATATCAACAACTGAATAGAATCTAACATAGTGAACTATTATTTTTCTTCTAAACTAACACAAAAGTCATGCAACCATTTAATCTTGACTTGAATGTCGAAAGCCCCAGCTCTAATAACCATGAAATCCTCAGTGCGAATAACCCTGTCAAAGCGATGACTTGGTTGTGGTGTGATTTGTACTTTATCATTAGCAATAATTTTGGCTTTAGTATCAGTACTTAAGCATTGCCATATGTCAACATAAATCTGAATGGCTGCACGACGTGGGAGTACCACTCTACGCCTTGACAAAGGAAGAGGAATTATGTCACCCATGCATATGCTGGGGTGAACACAAACCGCTTGATCCATATCTCTTTGGAACAAGACACTCTCAGCTCGAGAGCTTTGAATCATTGAATTCTTGGCAGTTACCTTTCCATAAAGCTTGATCGCCTCTTCAACTTGTCCAACTCTCCAATTAGAGAGTGTGATATCCACCAGTGCTTCAACAGCATCATAAAATATAGCATAAATAATTTCTACGGGACCTGCCTGGGTCATTACCTGCCTGCACGCAAGGTTTCCCGAACGGTCCACGAACACGTTCCACAAGCCCTGACCTTTCCTTTCAAATCTATTATCCCATAATGGTAGATTCATTCTTTTTTTCTTATTCATTCTCTTTTGTTTTTTCCTACCTAGTGTTCTCAAGCCTTCAACCTCTCCCTTCAATTTCTCACAATGTGAGTAGAAACTTATGTATTGTGGTATATCTAAGGGGCATTGCCAATCAGGTGTCAATATTGCATATCCCTAATCGATATCATTAAAACAAAATTAATTAATCAATATGTTAATTAATACTTGAGCTAGATAAGATGAAATGAAATAAAGATTGAATTAACTTATTAAACAACATACCTGTGAATCAACCTCAATTGACGATACACGAGAATCTTCTTTATTTGTTTGAAATAGGTAGTAATCACCCTCATAAAGTTCAATCCTCATGTTGCCTGAGATGTAACAATTAGAATGATCGATGAAGCGTACCGAAAACACCTCGATAAACTCGTGGATTTCAACCTGCCGGCGTCTTGGAAACATCTCATCTTCATCGCTGTAACCAAATTAATTATTCAAGTAAAATAATTATTTATAAAAAGTATTTTTAACATGTCATAGTTTTATTATTTAATATATTTTATGAATGACATTATAACGGGTCATGCATGCTATAGGATCGAATTAAATCTCATTTTTTTAAGATTCAAACGACTGATTAAAGCCCTTCAATTTGGTCTACTTATCAAGGATTTGTAGGACATCATGTTTTGTATTTTTTTAAAGATTCCTTTTACTATTCTTTAAAATATGACGAAGGATTTGTAGGGGATCAATTTGGTCTACACCATCATGTTTTACCTGTGTGTGTGTGTGTGAGTGAATATGAGAGAGAGAGAGAGACCTTTGATCGGAGTCGATTCCTTCAGATTCTAGAGATTCATCATCTTGAAGTTGGGTTTCCATCAATCTTTTCGACAATTCTTCCATGTAACCAATGGTGAGAGTAGGAAATTAAGAGGGATGAAGCAAATTTATTTGGAGATTGGAAAGGGACGGCTTTATATATATTTGAGGAAAATGAAAAATAAACACTAGGCTATGATTAACAATTGTAAGATTAATTTAACTTTGGGGAGAAAATTTATTTAGGAAAAAAGAAAGAGAGAAAGGACGTTTATATATGGAAAAGCCGGAAATAGAAGAAAAAAGAAAGATATGATTACAATTTTTAGATTAGTGGATTAATTGCAAATTTCAGCTCAAATTAATTTAGACCCACTAAAATCTAATTTCGCACTCGTCTCCAATACAATGGTTTTTTTTTTACTAGTGATTTATAGTTATTTCCTTTTGAGGTGCAATAACTGTTCCTTTTTTAGATGTATTTTTTCTCTCACCATGATATATTTCATTGTGTTTTTTAGCTGTGAATTTATTGTCCTTTCTTTCTATTATTATGTGTATTTATTGTCCTTTCTTTCTATTAGATATTTTTGTAAATAATATAATACCACTCTTCATTAATGCATTGGTTTAGGTTTTTAAATATTATATCTCGTTAAAATAAAAATATCTTTTGTTTGATATTAAATCTTTCACTAGTACAAAAAAGCCCTTCACTAACCCTCAATCACCGACGGTTCTGTTATCTAAACAGTCGGTGTTGAGCAGCTTACCAACACTGACGTTTTATTAGCGGAAGCATCAGTGTTGCTCATATCCTTCACTGACGGTTCAATTAAATAACAGTCAGTGTAGAGTACCTACACTGACGGTTCTGAAAAACAGTCAGTGAAGAGTACCTACACTGACAGTTTTAAAAACCCGTCAGTGTAGCATACCTACACTGACGGCTGTCAAAATCGTCAGTGTAGGTATTCTACACTGATTGTTTTTTCAATTGAACCGTCAGTGAAGGTACCCAACTCCAGCTATTAATATGTTTGTTTTTTTTTTCGTTTTTCGCATTTCAGCAACCAAATTGTAATGAAAATTTTATTAGTGATATTTATGCAATATTTAATTTTATAGCATGTTTATTGCTTAACTAAATCATTTTAACACATTGATAAGCCTAAATTTCATATATCTTTTTGGTAGGATTTGGTCTCTAAATCTATCCCCTTTTTATTGGTTTAAAGCCATTTAGTTTAGATATTGCACCAAGTTCGAGATACTGCTATGTCTTCATGTATTTTCAGGTACTAGAAGTAAATGGAAAGAATTTGGAGTAAGTCCGGACACGATCGGAACCTAGACGGCACGTAGAGGCAAGAATCAGAGGAAAATTGCGAGCCGCAATTACCATTATTGCAGCCCGCACGGGCACTTGACTAGTAACTATAAAAGCATCATAGTAAGATGGGGTCTTCTTTAAGTTCATTAATTTTTTCTTAGTGAGATTTACTTCATATCCTATCGAACTTTTTTCAAACGACAAAATTCTATACGTTTATATCTAAAATTTAGAATTTTTTTATTTAATTTAATATAAAATCAAGTAGTAAAAAAAGGTTTATAAATCAATTTTATTGTATTTATTTTTCATTATTTATTAATCACTTAATTTTATACTAAATTAATTTATAAGTTTTGCATGTGAAATATATTATTTTTAACGGTTTGAATTTGTTTGTTGACACAAATTCGATAGTTTTTAAAGTTTAGCTCGTCAAGAAGTTTGGTGACTCTTTTTCTTTTATGTAAAATTTGTAAGTGTCCCATATATGGAATCCAAGAGCTTGATTCTCAAATTTTACATAAAAAAGAAGTTTGGTGACCTTGAGAACACCCAAATTCTACTTGAATTATAATAAAGATAACATATTTTAAAGAGGATTTTAAAATACAAATAATATATCTTAATAATGAAAATTTAAAAAATAAATACAAAGTTTCGAACATTTTGCCGATAGTGCGAACATATAAATCGTATATTTTTCTTAGAATACATGAATAGTATGGGTATTGAGACATCTTTATATTTAGTTGCCATTCCCCGAAAAATTAAAATAATTGGGACTTGGCAGTGAGATGAAAAACCAACCGTAAATCAAGCAAGACATAATAATTTTCACACAATTTTAATATTAGACATGGATATGTTTGTGCTGCATTTTTTTTTTTTTTGAGGTAAAGATGTGTCTATTTGTGCATCTTTAAAATGTATAGTGACGAATCCTTCGTGCAAAGTGCAAACTTGAGGATACTTTTTCATCCGATATTTTTATTAATACCCCAAAAAAAAAACAAATTATCAAATCTGCCCCCACCCCAAACCAATTTCTCATAAGCCTGCAAAAGGCCGAAGAAGTAAAAAAGTCCCTAGAGAACCCAAAATATCACACAGGCACCTGTAAAGCATAACACATATCACCTAAATCTCTCATCTTCATAAGATGCCTAAAATTCGTATCTGCATCCCATAAGTTGACTCAAATTTTGAGTTGATCCGTACAAAATCTGAACCATTCAGCACGAATCCTAAAGCAATTCATTTTATATTGATACTGCCCGGTGGATTTAAATAGGCACCGAAAATATTTTTTGACCCGTTTTGACATCAACTGAAAAGTTGAGATAGCTCAAGAGGATACGGACCCCTATTCTTCCTCCCATCTTGATCTTGAGAAAAAGTATAAAGATGAAACTTGAGCGTTTTAGAAGAAATTGAAGAAAAAGAAGGATGTTGATTATATCTCTGTGCTTTATACATAATATTTAAGATTTTTCAGGAGAGCACATGAAGTTATCCCAAAAACATTTAAAGGAATCACGATACAGATTTGCAATTTCTTCTCAATACTCTACGGCAATGTTTGGCTGTGGAGTAATGCTCTTACTCTACATTTAAGCTGCCAAACGAGGTGTAAAATAGGAGTAAGATAGAATAAGCAACTTATTCCTCCTTAAATTTAAGTAGCAACCAAACATGGCCTACATGCTTGACACCAGTAAAGAAAATTATTGACACTAATGTATAGAACAGATGCCTTGCAACTGAATAAAAAACAACCTTACTATAAAGACTAGAAAAAGCAAACAAGATAAATCTGGTATTAATATGCAAATAATGTTAAAGTACAACTCCTTGGATTTGGAGTTTCGGGTTACGTACCAGTTCTTGCGGCATTGACAATTTGTTGGGCTTCTTGTTCAGCTGCCAAAAGTTGCTGGATTCCACTCTGACGCCTTCAGGAATCCATCTTTTTCTTTCAGAATCTAGAACAGCAATATTAAAAAATACATATCACATCAACAATATTAATGGAAATCCTTGGAGAGGGCTCAATAACTATATTCTCAAAATTAATTCAAAACGTCTTGTATTTAAATGATTGCTCATGAAATCTATTATCCATTAGCAAAATCACGAATTAGTTAAATTGTGAACTCATATTTTTAGCAAACAATGTGATTTTTCAGGATCGGATAACCAAGATTATGATTGGTGAAGGATTTCTAGAAAATGGGCTTTATTTTTTGAATGAAGAAAAAATTCAATTTCAACACTACAAAAAATGAAGAATTGAGTACACTATGGCATAGAAGAATTGGTCATCCCTCCGACAAGATTTTAAAAAGTCTTTTTAATTTCTCAAAATTAGATAATAGTAGTTGTGAAATTTGTAAGCTAGGAAAACATACTAGGTTACCATTTAAATTATCAAATTGTAAAAGCGAGAAACCATTTGATTTGGTTCACTCGGATGTATGGGGACCCGCCCCAATTACCTCTTTTAATGGATTCAAATATTTTGTCATATTTATCGATGATTTTTCTAAAACAACTTGGTTATATTTACTAAAAAATAAAAGCGAAGTTTTTTCACAATTTCTAGATTTTTACAATTTTATAGAAAATCAATACAAAGCCAAAATCAAAATATTTAGATCCGATAATGGAACGGAATTTGTAAACCAAAATTTCTCAAACTTTTTTAAAGGAAAGGGAATTTTACATCAAACAACATGCGTCTATACACCTCAACAAAATGGTGTATCCGAAAGAAAAAATAGGCATTTACTCGAAATGACTAGAGTACTTTTATTTCAAAATAATGTTCCAAAATTTTATTGGTCGGATGCCGTTCTTACCGCTACATATCTAATAAATAGATTGCCAAGTGTCAATTTAGATTTCAAAAGCCCATTAGAAATTCTTTATCAAAGAAAACTTAACATTGAGCATTTAAAAATTTTCGGTTGTACATGTTATGTACATAAAAATAATAAACAAGACAAATTGGACTATACCTCAATTAAGGCCATTTTTTTTGGGTATTCATCACAAAAAAAGGGGTATAAATGTTATGACCATAAAAATAAAAAATTGTATATTTCTAGGGATGTAACATTTTTAGAAAAAGAGTCATATTACAAAGAAATTAATTATGAGAATTTTTTGAGAGAACCTTCCAAGGAAATTATATTACCACCGGTTACAATAGAAAATGCTAGACCAACACCACTTGAGAATGAAAATGAAAATGAAAGTGAAATTGAGAATGAGAAATAAATAGAAGAAAATTCCTCAAATGAAGAACATCATGACATAGAAGAGACACCATTGAGAAGGTCGATTCGAACAACACAACCTTCAACACGACTTAGGGATTTTGTCACTTACAAGGTACAATATCATATACAAGATTTTATTACATATGACAATGTCTCTTCCAATCATAGGGCTTTCTTAACCTCAATTGAAAAAGAACAAGAACCAAACAATTATGAAGAAACCATGAAAAGTTCCAAGTGGAACAAAGCCATGAAAGAAGAGTTGAGTGCTCTTGAAAAAAATGGTACTTGGGAAATAATTCAATTACCAAAAAATAAAAAATTAGTAGGTTGTAAATGGGTGTATAAAATTAAGTACAATAGTGATGGCACCATAGAACGGTATAAAGCACGTCTAGTTGCCAAAGGGTACACTCAAACCTACGGTATAGACTATTATGAAACATTTGCCCCGGTAGCAAAAATGAATACCGTAAGAATATTATTTTCTATTGCGGTTAACCAAAATTGGAAATTGTACCAAATGGACGTAAAAAATGCATTTCTTCAAGGAACACTTGAAGAAGAAGTATATATGTCATTACCACCCGGTTATGAAAAAAACCAAAATTGTAATCTAGCTTGTAAATTGAAGAAGTCAATTTATGGATTGAAGCAATCTCCAAGGGCATGGTATGAAAAATTAAGCTCTCATTTAATATCTTGTAATTTTAAAATTAGCAATGCCGATCATTCATTGTTTGTCAAAATTGAAAAAGAAAACACCACCATTATTCTAGTATATGTAGATGACATTATCATTACCGGAAACAACCAAGAGCATATTAAAAATATAAAAGCCCAATTAAAAGAGAAATTTGACATTAAGGATTTAGGATACTTAAAATATTTTTTAGGGATAGAAATTGCATACTCGAATCAAGGCCTATTTATTTTCCCAAGAAAATACACCTTAGACTTATTAGAAGAAACCGGAAAATTAGGGTGTAAACCGGCATCAACACCGATAGATGGTAAAAATAAATTAAATGGTGAGGATGGTGTACCGTTAGAAGATATAAATCAATTCCAAAGACTTGTAGGAAAATTAATATATCTAACGGTAACACGGCCGGATATCTCTTTTTCGGTAAGTCAAATTAGTAAATTCATGCATGCTCCTAGAACACCACACTTAGAGGCAATAAATAAAATTCTAAGGTATTTAAAAGGAACTCCCGGAAAAGGAATTTGTATGAAAAACAATAATTCTAACAATGTGTGTGGCTATTCCGATGCAGATTGGGCCGGAAGTTTCGATCGAAAATCGACAACCGGTTTTTGCACATTTGTAGGCGGAAACTTAGTCACATGGAAAAGCAAGAAACAAAATGTCGTGGCACGGTCAAGCACCGAGGCGGAATATCGAGCCATGGCATCCACCGCGAGTGAATTAACATGGATAAAACAACTTCTCTCGGATTGTGGAATCCAAATTCAATTGCCAATGCAAATGTTTTGCGACAATCAATCGGCACGTCATATAGCATCCAACCCGGTATTTCATGAGAGAACAAAACACATTGAAGTCGATTGCCATTTTATTAGAGGAAAGATCCAAGTGAAAGAAATTGAGACTCCGTTTGTAAGAAGTGGAGATCAATTAGCGGATGTCTTTACAAAGGGTTTAGATCCAAAACCGTTTGAAGCAAATATAGGCAAGTTAGGGTTACGAGATATCTACACACCTAACTTGAGGGGGAGTGTAGAAAATAAGTAGGATTAGGGAACAATTAGCCTCAGAATAATTGTTCATCATAGGCTAAATATAGAAATAAAGGGAGCAACTATTATATAAAGTTACTCAACCTTTATTTCTAAATATGGCAAGTTACCGTTTATTTTCTCCAACAGCTATTTTCTCTTTATTTCTTATATACAGACCACTGTACAACAGATGCGATATAACAAGAATTCTATTTTTTCCAACATAATTATTCCGCTATTTCATATCACAAAATATCAATAAGTGAACTTACTTTAATTGGGATTGAATAGGAACTTGAAGTTTTTCTTGTTCTACCAAAGAAAAAACCAGAAGAAGATAAAACACGTTTAAACTAAGAATAGAGTAATTTGTTTGATTAAATCATATGGAAATACTATTCCAATAATTACATGTTAGTAAATTACCGATCAAATAACTGATAGTTTATATAATTATTCGACAAGGGCAATTCGCCAATAAAATTTACTAACATTTAATTTTTAGTCAAATTTGCATATTAGTCCCTCTGACAAGGGCAATTCGCCAATAATTAAAAGAAATTTACAGAACATGCCTTTTAGATTTTAAAAATTTCGCAACTAAATCCCTGGAACTAATAGCATCATATACCAGAAATCAGAAGTCACTAATGTTGACTGGTACCAGTGTTGTACTCGATTTAACAACTCGAACAGAGGTGCCAAAACACTGGAACGAAGCTTTGTAAGTTGGTACAAGCAGCCAAGAGAAATGAGATGCGTGAGAACAGCAAATCGGCTTCGAACCGGATAAACTAAACATTAAAAATAAGAGGTCTGTTAAAAATTCTCTTAACATCAGTCATTGCCAAGTTTTTTTTCAAATTTGATTCAGCATTGTAATTAGTACTTGAATCAATCATACTCATATATATAATTAGACTCTGTAACTAGGAGACAGTGTGGCCTAATAAAAGTCTTAAAAGTGAATCACAGGGATTCCCTTTTGCTTGGAGGAACAAAATTGATAGAAAGCAATTTGTTGAACAGTTTCATGTTAATGAAGCATCCTAAAAAAATATTTATATGTTGCTTACAAAAGATTAATTTCAACAATATTTGCATTTTTGCGTCTCTATCACAGTTGTTCCGGTTAAGAAAAACTGAGCCTGCAGCAAAGCGCAAACTCATACCTTAATTTCAAAATTCCAGATAAGTATCACAATGCCATTGTGTTTTTTTTAAGGTAAGAGACTTTAGCCCCTGACAATTCATTGATTAATAAAAGTATTTACAAAAGTCACCTCCTTCTTCTGTACAATTATACAATTCAAATAAACTTATTCACATAATTATCCTAATCCATCAATTAGAATTTTGTTGCCACAACTCTCTTCTAGGTTCCTCATGCGGGGTGTACCAGCAGCTCCAACAGGTCCAAGCTCGGACTGGTACCAGCAGCGTGAGCAGCTCCAACTCAGACTAGTACCAGCAGTTTTAGCAGCTCCAAATTCACCGAGGCCACATGGTAACAACTTCTCAGCCCTTGTAATCCTAACTCCTCAACTGCTGACACTGTCCCCCTTCTTTTTTTGCTCCCTCTCTGTTGTGGCCTACTAGTACCAGTTTAAGAAACCAGTTTTGCTCCCTCAACTGCTGTCTCTCTGTTGGCTCCTCTCATCAACTGATTTCTACACCGGTATCGGTGCATATTAGTGCAATCTATTGAAGCCTATCTACAAGTTGTGAATTTGTGATAGCCGTCAAGTACCAGACACTTCAATGTGTCAGAAGATATGTCACAGGTGTTCAAATGGCAGTAGGAGAGCACCATTTCTTCTAAAGCAGGCAATCCTGACAGCTTTTGCATTACCTCATCCATAATATCTATGGAATGAAGGGTTACTTTCTTGAGGCAGGAAAGGTTTACAGACCTCGGGCTTATAGCTTCAAATCCCAAGTGTAATTCCATCTCCTGCAACAACTGACAGGAGAAGATAGAATCGGGAACTTGAAAATCATAATTCTCTGTGAAAATATGGACAGATAGAAACTTGGGTTTCAACTTTACCACAGTATCAAGTCATTTAGTGGCAGGAATGGGGTTGTTTTCCTCCTCATTCCACTTGATTTGAATGAATCCAAAATTTATTAATAGATCACGTTGTTCAAAAACACCAACAACAAATTTTGTGAATTTTTCTTCGTGTAATTCCCAGAGATTCTCTTTGTCTTTGTCTTCTTCCAGATGATGATACCTTGTAAAATCTGGAAGAAGACGAAGACGAAGAGAATCTCTGAGAATTACACGAAGAAAAATTCACAAAATTTGTTGATGGTGTTTTTGAACACGGTGAGCCATTAATAAATTTGGATTCATTCAAACTCAAGTGGAATGAGGAGGAAAGCAACTTCGTTCCTGCCACTAAATGGCTTGATACCGTGGCAAATTTGAAACCCAAGTTTCTATCTGTCCATATTAATTTTCACAGAGAATTTTGATTTTGAAGTTCCCGAGTCTATATATCTTCTCCTCCCGTAAGTCATTGGGATATGAAGCTATAAGCCTATAAGACCCAGGTCTGTAAACCTTCCCTGTCTCAACAAATATGGCGATCAGAGAGAGAGAGGGGCGTATATGGGTTACGCGCATATATAATGGGTAAACTTGCATGAAAGTCTAGTGTTTGCATTTATTGCTGAAATAATCACAACTGTTAGCATCTGATTTTAGCGCGTTAACGATCCATCGTTTGCTACGAAAGTTTTTTGAAAAATAACAAATTTTTGTGATTTCCAAGGTTCTTTTTGTAAATTACTGTATTATTAAATCCAAAATATCAAGTAAACCGTTGGTCACTTTCCATTATTAACAGACATATTATGCGCTATTTGATAATATCTAAAAGTTGATCTTTAATTTTTACTGTAGAAATTTTAATTCACTTAATGTGTAATGAAATATACACCAAATCTCATTATATTCTATAAATACGATAGGTGGATAATACAAATCATGCTCACATAGTTTGAACTTTTTTTCAAAAATTCATCAAAAATTGTCAAAAATGACAAACTATCAAATGATATGGATTATATATCTAGTCCAAGGACTTCACTATTTTTCATTTTTGGGATGTTGCGATTTTTTTCTTTCTGAGCAGATATGGATATAGATAGTAAACGGATGTCAAAATTCCATATTCATTTTTTAATGAGCAGATATGAATACAGATAGTAAAAGGATGTAAAAATTTCAAATAAAATCCATTTTAAATGGATATGGATACGAAGAGGATAATTCACGAATACGGATTCGAATATAGATACGAAACAAATAATTATTGGATAATTGAGTCATATGAACTTTATAATACAAATATGGTTAAGTTCAATATGCCTAGTCCGGATTAAATCCATTTACGGTACAAATACGATTAACTTTATTTAAAATGGAATTGTAATATAATAATAACAGTTCCTTCAAATAATATAGCGGATTTGGTTTAAGTATAGATTTGATCTCTATAATTTTTTCTTCAAAAGAAAATTATATTATGTCAAATTTTTTCTGTCCAACAATTTTTTTTTTCTGTTGATTCATCTAGTTGGACACGGTTCGGACAGAAAAAATTATAGAGATCATGTTGGACACGGTTCATAAATAAAACATTTAGCCGATAGAAAAAATAGAAACAATAAATTTTGTACCAAAGTAATTAGATGAAAGTAAAAAAAAATATATCTTTCATTTCATTAAATAGTTGACAACAAATCATTTTCGATGGAGGATAAATGAGTTTATTTGCAATGTATTATTTTTTATTTCATGGCGAGAGAGCAGGGGTCGATCCAGGTAGTGATTAGGGTGATTTAGCCACCTCCATAAATTAAAAATTTACAGTTTTATCCTTTATATTTTAATTTTTTTTACAAGTATTTATATCTTTTAGTCCTTAGAAAATAGAATTACACTAAATTATCTTATTTAGCCCCTCAATCTTAATTTTCTAATTGCGTCCTTGAAGAGAAAAATAGAAAGTGAAAGAATTTTGTTAGATAGATGAGAGACCAAATAAATGAGAGGTTCCACAATTCAACAAAAGCAAACAAAGATATTCATACAAATTAAATAAAGACACACTGGCAACAAAGGAAAGCCAACTTAAAATTATTTATCTAGGCCATGTTTTGTTGTTAAATTTAAAGAGAACTAAAATTGTTTACCTCATCGTACTTCTATTTTATACTGCGTTAATATGTATGGAGAAGAGAGTTTGAAAAATGAATCCAAGTCTATAACAGTGGGCCATACAAGTGAAGTGCAGAGTAATGTGGAGTAAGTTAATCCACAAAAAGGGTGACTGAACTTACTCCTGTTTTAGTCCATCTTTTAACAATAAAAGTGTGGAGTAAGAGTTTAGTCTCTCTTGCCTACTCCACAACCAAACATGAATGTAGGACTTTGATTGCTCATTATTGAACTCCTATAACTTATTTAATGGAGATTTAATTCTATTGAAAAAGTTACTGATGTGTAATACAAATAGACTCCTTCCTACACAAGTAGTGGAAAAATAATGAATAAAAATGGGATGCACGGTGATAAATTAAACTCAAATAAACATATCAACAATTGAATAGAATCTAACTTAGTGAACTATTATTTTTCTTCTAAACTAACACAAAAGTCTTGCAACCATTTAATCTTGACTTGAATGTCGAAACCTCCACCTCTAATAACCATGAAATCCTCAGTACGAATAACCCTGTCAAAGGAATGACTTGGTTGTGGTGTGACTTGTACTTTATCATTAGCAATAATTTTGGCTTTAGTATCAGTTAAGCATTGCCATATGTCAATATAAATCTGAATGGCTGCACGACGTGGGAGCACCACTCTACGCCTTGACAAAGGAAGAGGAATTATGTCACCCATGCATATGCTGGGGTGAACACAAACCGCTTGATCCATATCTCTTTGGAACAAGACGCTCTCAGCTCGAGAGCTTTGAATCATTGAATTCTTGGCAGTTACCTTTCCATAAAGCTTGATCGGCTCTTCAACTTGTCCAACTCTCCAATTAGAGAGTGTGATATCCACCAATGCTTCAATTGCATCATCAAATATAGCATAAATAATTTCTACGGGACCTGCCTGAGTCATTACCTGCCTGCACGTAAGATTTTCCGAACGGTCCACGAATATGTTCCACAAGCCCTGACCTTTCCTTTCAAATCTATTATCCCATAATGGTAAATTCATTCTTTTTTTCTTATTCATTCTCTTTTGTTTTTTCCTACCTAGTGTTCGCAAGCCTTCAACCTCTCCCTTTAATTTCTCAAAATGTGAGTAGAACCCTATGTATTGTGGTATATCTAAGGGGAATTGCCAATCAGGTGTCAATATTGCATAGCCCTGATCGATATCATTAAAACAAAAAATATATATGTGTTATTACTTATATATATGAGATAATTAAGATGAAAATGAAATAGAGATCGAATTAACTTATAAAACAACTTACCTGTGAGTCAACCTCAATTGACGAGACGCGAGAGTCTGTTTTATTTGTTTGAAATAAGTAATAATCACCCTTATAAAGTTCAATTCTCATGTTGCCTGAGATGTAACGATTACAATGATCGATGAAGCGTACTGAAAACACCTCGATGAGCACGTGGTCATAAACCTGCCGACGTCTTGGAAACATCTCATCTTCATCGCTGTAACCAAATTATTCAAGTAAAATAATTATTTATAAAAGTATTTTTCTAACATGTCATAGTTTTATTATTTAATATATTTTATGAATGACCCTAAACCCTAAACCCTAAACCCTAAACCCTAAACCCTAAACCCTAAACCTCGTTTTTTAAAATAAGATTCAAACGACTGATTATAGCCCTTCAATTTGGTCTACATATCAAGGATTTGTAGGGGATCATGTTTTGTATTTTTTAAAGATTCCTTTTACTATTCTTTAAAATATGACGAAGGATTTGTAGGGGATCAATTTGGTCTACACCATCATGTTTTACCTGTGTGTGTGTGAATATGAGAGAGAGAGATGTAGCAGGTTCATCTCGTACCTAGGCAGCCACTGCCAGGTCATTTTTCAAAAAAAGAGATGTAGCAGGTTCACTGTTGGGTGGGTCTGTCTTAATTTAGGATGTTATTGTGAGGTTGTTTGTTTTGTTGTTGTTTTTTTTAATTTTCTTACATCAATTTTGATGTCCAGTTGTAATCTTTGAACGATGTTTCTTCTGATTTAATAACAATACCAACTTGGCAGCCGCTGCCAGGATTTTCAAAAAAAAAAAAAGAGAGAGAGAGAGACCTTTGATCGGAGTCGATTCCTTCAGATTCCAGAGATTCATCATCTTGAAGTTTGGTTTCCATCAATCTTTCCGACAATTCTTCCATGTAACCAATGGTGAGAGTAGGAAATTAAGAGGGATGAAGCAAATTTATTTGGAGATTGGAAAGGGGCGGCTTTATATATATTTAAGGAAAATGAAAAATAAACACAAGGCTATAAATAACAATTGTAAGATTAATTTAACTTTGGGGAGAAGATTTATTTAGGAAAAAAAAAGAGAAAAAGGACGTTTATATATGGAAAAGCCAGGAATAGAAGAAAAAAAGAAAGATATGATTACAATTTTTAGATTAGTGGATTAATTGCAAATTTCAGCTCAAATTAATTTAGACCCACTAAAATCTCAAAACGGACCCTGTGCGCCCATTCAATCTTAGTATTCTATTTGCTTAGATACCTGTGCGCCCATTCAATCTTTTAAAATAGCTAATTTTGACACGAGAAATTATACCAATTTATCTTAACAGAGGATTTGAGAAGAGAAGGAAAGGTGTGATGATTGAACAAAGAGTAGAAGAGGTGCATCGGAGGATTTCCCTTGCTTTGAAATCAGAGGTGATGACAAGTGCATGGCTTTGAAATATTTTGCTTTTGGAGCATATATAGCTGCTTTGAGGAAGTTTATTAATTCTGAGGTATTACTACTTTACAAATTTCAATCAACGTTAAGCATTGACGAATATTACAAATTCAATCGCTCTTACAAATTCAATGGACATCTCTATTTTAATTTAGTTAAATAATAAATTGGTCAATACAATTTTTGAAATAATTAAATAAAAGATAAATTAAATTTAAGGGGATGTAATTAAGAAAGAAAATGAAGCTTATATGGGGATATTGGATGGGCACACCGGAAATTTATTCTTTTTTAATACCCTCAATTAAAAAAATTCCAGAATTACTCTCAATTTTTTTTAAATGAAAAATCTCAAAATGAAGACACTAAACTAAATTTTTGATAAAACACTAAACTAAATCTCAATAATTGTCTTTTTTTTATTAGCATACCCTAGATCTGAATACAAAAACACTAAACTAAATTTCAAAATGTAAACATTTTTCTTAATAATATTTAAACTAGAAAAAATAAAAATAGAACAAAAAAACTGATTAACATTTACCTAAATAACATTTACATGATTAATTGTTTATTTAATTGATCCCCTATTATATATGAGATTGTTATTTAAAAAAAAAGTTGGCGGTTCTTTTGGGAATTCTGATTTTGTTGAGTTAACTATGTACTGCTATTTTAGCTAACTTCTAAATCGGTCTTACTTAAATATACATACAAAAAAGGAAAAGTATAGAGAAAATTGAAAATTACGCATACTGAAAAAAAAAGGTACAAATAATTTTATTCAGATAATGAACAGAAATTGTAGGCTATCAACACAATTACAAAAAAAATTAATTCAAAAAGAAAATCCTCACCTACGGGCTTCAAATAAAAAAAAAAAATCCTCATATTCAGGTTGAATTGACAAAGATGCACTAGTCGGCCTATTTCTGTGCTTTCTTCTTATCTTCTTCTTTATCTTTAGCTTTAAGAAATATACAAACATCTCGTTTCAAATCCTCCAATTCGTTAATATTTAAGTCAGACAAAGGTTCGAACGACCTGTCACCCAAAAACATGGCTGATAAATTCTTCCACTGAGTAAAAAAAGAGCTAATTCCTCGGCTGATCGAACAAGTAATGTCCATATTTTCTTTGATAAAACTCCGAACTGGAATAAATCTGAGCGATTCGCTAATGCTAATTGCAATACACAATAAATGCTGTCGACAAGCTTCATCAACAGTATTTTCATCCCTGCATCTATTTCTCGATAGGTCCTTAATCGCTTTTTTCAGATGGTCTTTTCCTATTTGAACTTTTGTCAGTGATGAACCTTCATGTACTATATCATTATAATTCGATGTGATGTTCAAAAACTGACAGTTTAATCCGAAATCCTGCGCATCCTTAAAGGCCCACCATAATTTCTCAGGTTTGGTTAAACTTTCACCCACGTCTTCACTATTTTTGCCTCGATCTTGCATAACATCTCTAGTTGTCTTAAAACCACAGAAGAACAAGTTTTCAATACGAAATCTAGCTTTTAAATTTGTTTCTCGATAAACAAATTTTATTTTCAGCCACTTGTCTCTATTAAGGCCACTCGACAAGTAAGGCATATTTTCATGGTCTCTGCAATAAGGCGTTAGTTGAACTATTGAATTATCCATAAACTCATTAAAGGACGTATTTTCAATGTCATAAATGAGTTTTATAGAATGTTTCATTTCAGCTTCCTGCAAAAGACAAATAAATTGAAGCTATATAACTAAATAAAAGTAATTGCGGTTAATAAATAGAAGCTTGACTCATATTTCTTACTCAAAAACAAAATAAATGTAACAATAGCAAACAACATCCACATAAGCAAATTAAAAAAAAAAAAACCATGCATGCACATTTCAGTAAGAGTATTAATTTATTTAGCTAGTAATAATACTAACCAACAGTGGGTCTTTTCTTGCAATCCAAATATTGATCCACTCCAGTTGTATTGTAGGGATTGATTTCATTGAAGAGTTCCAGAAAGACAGATCTGGACCGTCTATTTAAAATTTGGACAGTCGATATTAAAGCATGATGTTCCATGGACTAATTATTAAATGAACAAATGGGGAGAATATAATACTGTAGGGGCTTGCAATAAATTGACAGTCCAGATCTTTCTCGGTCTCTCAATAAATTTATCAAATTGAAGAGAGATTTCTTATTCCTTTCCTGCCAATGCCAAAAAAAATTATGCATATTCCTAACATAGCAAAATTAGCAAGCATTTCAATAGTAACATAACATCTCTAGAATCAGAGTTAACAATTTAAACATAGACAATACACCACAGATGGATGCAGAAAGTCTATTCAATTAAAAAACTAGGTACAGACTGGTAGAGATATACGTGTTAAAAATTCTAAAGACTTTTGAGATATATGGTGCAGTTTAAGCAAGCAAAACAAGTAATATTTTGTCCATTGAATATTAATTGGTTCGCAGGATAAAAAATCTGACTTCGAGAGTTATTTATCATCAACTTATTCCCACTACATCCTAGCAAATCTAACCTATAAATCACATACATACATACCTGGAAGTGGCGATGGAGCAGAGTCAGCTTCTGAAAAATGGATATAGTGTATACTGTATAGCAAGGTAGCAAAAGCTGAATCTAAAGCAGCAGAGGCAAGCTTTCTTGTAACCTCCGTTGCTGCGAAATTTACCATTGTATAAACAAAAGAGAAAAGTAAATATTTTCAACCCATAAGATCAGGTATATATATATTTCCAAAATCATACGTTCATGTACATATCAATACTGAACCCGTAATGCCATATCTCTCAGTTTCATTAGTTTTGGGGGTCTTTTCGGTCTTTTGGTGCTCTAGATTCAACACAGTGGATAGAAGGACCATGCCAGACCAATAAAACAAAACAAAAAAAAATCAGAGCAGCCACGTTTCTTGATGGTTTGTTCTCTAGTCCACATAGTAATTTGGACGAAATATAGCAAAAACAAAAAATAAATGAAGCATTATAACAATGGTAATAAATAAGAACATATATAACATTGAAAAATCCTACTTCATGACAGCAATAAATAAGAACATATATAACATTGAAAAATCACAACAGAACTGAGACTCAAGATAGTAATGAAGAAAAACTGTGTTAGCACCAACTGTATTTTGAAAGAATGTTGCAATTGAATAAGACTCAAGTTGGTTTTAGTTAAAATGATCGGCTTATTCCCACTACATCTGCAAATTAAACCTATAAATCACATACATACCTGGAAGTGGCGATGGAGCAGAGTCGGCTTTTGAAAAATGGATATGGTGTACAGCAAGGTAGCAAAAGCTGAATCTAAAGCAGCAGAAGCAAGCTTTCTTCTAACCTCCGTTGCTGTGAAATTTACCATTGTATAAACAAAAGAGAAAATTAAATATTTAGAAAACAGTGCTGGACAATAATGACACAATGAAATAGAGATCGAATTAACTTATAAAACCTACCTGTGAATCAATATCAATTGACGAGACGGGCCTTCAGAGCTTGAAAACAGAGATGGGGCGTAATAGATATTTATAATAACTGTATAGTACATAGCCGGATTTAGAAGGGCCCGATTTAGAGTACATAGCCGGATTTAGAAGGGCCCAATTTAGAAAGGGTACGAACGCCCACTTTACTTTCGAATCCATATCCTCGACGGTACCGTAAAAGATTCCCTTTTACAACTAGCTATTTACGGTTTGAGATTAACTCTCAGCCGGTTTAGGATTCGGGCTAACTGAGGGGGCAGTATTACTGGGCTTTGAGATTCGTGCCATGTTAAAAAGAACGGTCCAGATCAAGTAGTTGTAAAAGATTCCCTATTACGGTACAGTCGGTGAATTCCTTTACTTTTTAAATTGGGCCTTTCTAAATCCGGCAATTCTTTATAATAACTGTTTACTAAAATATACATATTTTAATTCGGGTTAAATAAGGAAAGTAAAGTGGGTAATATGAATTCATATCGGTGCTGATCCCGATCTTTTTAAATATGTTGCAATCAAAGTATTCTTTATATTTCTATACATCTTATTTTAATAATTTTTATGAATGAAAAATTCTTAAAACAGCCTCATTCGGAAATAAGTAATTAAGTACAACATTAAATTTTTTTAAAGAAATTTGACGAAACCCAAATATAATTCAATCAAATGACATTTACCGTTAGTTAGGTAAGTGAGATAAAAAAAAAAAAAAAAAAGTCATCTAGTCTTTCCAATTTACATCTCTAAACATTTCCTCGTTTTTTGGTTAATTGCTAGTACCAAACTATGATTGAAATTTAAAAGTTTAAAACAAAACTCAAGAACCAAACCCAGACGAAGCTCTAAGCTTCTAATGAAAAATAAATAAATTAAATAAAATAATTAAATTACTGACGATTTAAAATGTGGTACAAAAATAATAACAACTTTTTTTTAAATGTTACAAATATCATTAATTAACGGATCTGCAACAAGAGAATTCGAATCTAGCCATTTAGAAAAAACAAATACCTGGTTGCGCTATCAACTGCATGCCACAAGATCTCGTTAAAAGTATCAACGGGGCCAGACATGCACCAATGCACAGTCATTCTGCACTCTCTCCAGCCTTGCTATTTTCAAACGGGTTCGGATACAGACTCGGATGCCCGTCAACAGGGGCGGATCCAGAATTTCAGTCAGAGATAGGCACAAAATACTAATAAGAATATAATCTCTCCTGACGAATTAGAGAAAAAAAAACAAATAAGGATCTAAAAAACTCATGACGTGACCAGAAACGTCACAACAAGACATGGTTTAGTCACAGCACAACACGGTTCTATCACGGCATGACATGGCACGTGTGCCGGTCACGTGTTGTGACTCGCGTGTCTCGTGCCGTGACCATTCACGTGACGTGATCATCTTTTGAAAATTTGACACTACACAGTACGTCATGCGAAAGATTTGGTCACGGCAAAACACATGGTCACATGAGTCGCGTGTAATTTGACCGTTAGATCTTGATCGAATGGTGAATCTTGAATAAACTAACCTAAATTATGAAAAAAAAAAGTTAAACATAACTAAACGTGATCGGTCACATTTAGATACGTCACGTGTGGTCACGACATGCCTTGGTCATGGCGTGACTAACGTGTTGTGACCATTCATGTGCCATGACTATTCTTTCAAATTTAGTCACGACACACGTGATTCAAGTCATGACATGACTAGTTACGACATGATATATATTTAGATCTCTAATAACAGTTCTTTTTTTCTTCTGACGAATTAGCAATTCTTCTGAGTGGAGTAGTGAACCAGATCTCGTCTTTTTTTTAGTTCTTTTACGCGAATCAATCTGGACTGACTTTCTTTTCCGAGTAATTTTCTTCTACATGGCCGTGAATTAAAAATCCAGGAGTAAGCCTTGTTTCCGTCCACTTTGGGTCCGCCAATGCCCGTCAAGTTGCAACATCGCCAATGACATCAACCACCTCGAATTGCAGCCCGTTAACCCTCGACCTGTCGCTGTTTCCTCTCAAGCTCTCATGTGCATCTACCATTGTTCTCTGCATTTCCCCCGCCATGTACTCCATCTCCACATTTCCATAAATTCGTCTGCCATAATTTTCAAAGGAATGGGTTAGGATGCACACATGTAGAGATGGAGCCAGACTTTCAACTTATGAAGATTAATTATGTAAATTTTTTTTACTATGAATGAGAGTCAATTTTATAGTATCGATCTGAACTATATATATATATATATATATAAAAATCGTATATAAGTATAGAAATTTTGAAATTAAATGAAAGTCAATTAACCTGCGCAACTCCGCCCGTGTAAACATACATGCCGACCGCTGTCTATTGGTTGTCACAGACTCACAGTTCAATTTCCACATCTTGAAGTAATTTTAGTGCCCATCCTCTCTGGTCATCTAGGCCGGCCAAATGCGCAATGAAGTCTCCATCAGAATAAGCTCCTAGAGGGAAAAAGTTATATATCTTTAAAAAAAAGGTTGTCAACTATAGTAACAAGATTTGCTGACTTTTAGCAAATGAAAATAAGAGAAGGGCTACGGTACGTGCATTGCAAATTAAAGCAGCTGTTTTACTTTGTGTTCGTATCTTCATTTTTAAAGTTCAGATGGTCAATTTTAACTGTTAACATGTTAATTTTAACTGTTAACATAACATGATCTTCATATTAAAATCTGTTTGGAAACCAAATTTGACATTATTTGAAAAAGAAATTAAATACTATTTTTTCATATAGGCAGAAATATCACTGTATTTTAGAAAATTCTTGATCATACAAAAATAGTGATTTTCTATCTATATGAAAAAATAGTAAAAATATCTCCAAAATATGTAAAAACTAATCTCTAAGCACATTTTCATATGGAGATCATGTTGAATGGTTGGGATTGATTGTTTGAACTTTGAAAATTGAAATCGTCAAATATGAACGCAAATTAAAACAAAGGCTTAAATTTGCAAATTAAGCATAATAGCCCGTCTCATGAAAATAATTAATCAGTCTGCATTTGAACCTTTGTACAAATGGTTATGTTCTAGTAAATTAAGCCTCTATAACTCTGAACTCAAGTAAGATAAATTAAAAAAAGGACAAGCTAGCAACAGATAAAAAAAATAAAATGGTATAATCAACGACTATGAGTCGAACTCATTCTTGTATATACATGTGGTACTGTAGCATTGACCGGTTGGATCGGCGCAAAATTTGTTAGGATTTCGAAGAAGAGGCAGAAATGAGAGACAAAATTTTACGAAAAAGCTTAATTGTATTCTTAACTTCATAATTACATAAAGTACAAATGACATAATTTATAGCAATATAAATCTCTAAAAAGAGAACTCTATAAATGACACGTTCTAAAATACTTTATACTAAATACTAAATTCTTTCTTCTTAATATAACCTATCAAACATAGCCTACTATTTCTAACATCCTGCTAAATTAAGCATGATTAAAATATGATGAGATGAGAGGCATACACAACAGAATTGTCCGATAATGTAATTTTGTGAGCTTATTTTTGGACTAGATGCTAATGATTTCTTCTACTTTCTTTGCAAGTACTTAGTCATGGGACCTATTCCAGAGAAACTTCCAGTCTTCAATCATTTGACAAAGATTTGTGTGGATGTATTTGGCCGGATGAGATTCAGACTGCTCTTTGCTTGTTTCAAACTACTTCTCTACGATTTATATATGATTTAATTAATTTCCTTTTTTAATTCTTAGGAAAAACTGAATGCTCAATTAATTGCAAATGTAACCCCCATAGTCCATAATCTCGCTTCCGCTTCTGAACTGGTCCAGTACCATGATTCAACATATGTTACTGCAAATTAGGTGAATCTTTCTATGCAATCATACCACATAATGATAACCATTGTTTTTTTTCCCCCCCCAATTTTTCACTTTATTACTCAAGAGACTATCATGAGGATGTCATGGAAGCTTTTGAGATGCGCGAGTTCATCCCCAGGTTATCAACGAAGGCATCTTATTTGAATAGAGCTCCAGCAGTTTGAAATTTGTTTGGTGGTATTTTGAGAAAATTTTATGTTTGAGGAGCTATCACTGAGTCTACGGTACTATGCATAGCACGGATTGGTCCGTGCTACGGCTCAATATTTGAGTTTTTAAAATCCTAACGGTCGATCCAAACCGTTCAACATAATTATAAAATGAATATGTACTTGCAAATCAAATTTTACATTTTTTCGATTTTTTTTACTATTTTTTTAGATAGGTAGAAAATCACTGTTTTTGGATGGTCCAGAATTTTCAGATCAAGTGATTTTCTACCTATCTAAAAAAATAGTAAAAAAATTCAAAAAAATGTAAAATTTGATTTGCAAGTACATATTCATTTTATAATTATGTTGAACTGTTCGGATCGGCCGTTAGAATTTTGAAAACTCAAATATTAAGCCGTAGCACGGACCAAACCGTGCTATGCATAGTACCGTAGCCTCACTCGCTATCACTTTGCCCTTCTATGTTAGGTTTTTATGTCTTAATTAGTATGACAGATTTTTTTTTGTACTTTGTGATCAGTGATTATGTTGAATCAATCGCATTAGATCTGAAGTGATTGACATACTCTCGAGTTAAATAACTTTAAACTGACCAATTATTGAGTACAAATTGGCTTA
Source organism: Carex myosuroides (assembly GCA_028015225.1). NCBI lineage: Eukaryota > Viridiplantae > Streptophyta > Magnoliopsida > Poales > Cyperaceae > Carex > Carex myosuroides. Next base: position 3,675,094 of record CM051466.1, read on the forward strand.
TGTTACAATTAACATACTCTTGAGTACATATATATATATATATACACACACACACTATCGACTCCGTTGAAGCTTAAAATATAAAATTTATATAATAAGCTCATGTGACATGCATGCATGTTGAGTCTGGCTATTATGACATTAGTCTCATTGTAGTCTATATAATACTAACTCCAAAATCTATCGAATCAACTTCAAACGATGAATCCAAACTGATCTACTTAATTAGTTGTGCGTTTGCACACACAAATTATAATTTTTCGAATTTATTTATTATCAAGTCAAGCGGTCAAATATGAGAGTTTTTAAGTTAATTTTAATACATTCATTTTTCAACATTTTTGACTGCTTGACTTGGTACTAAAATAACTAAATATAAATAAATTTTGCACTTAAACACATCACTCATATAATAAATCGGTTTGAACTGTTTAGATTCGTTGTTTGAAGTCTATCCAATAAATTTTGAAGTTGATGTCATATGATACCGATGTCATACTAGCCGAACTCATTAATCCTTCATAATGAATGCACATTTTTGTATTATCCAAATGACCAAAATAGGCCTCACATGCCAATCCAATTTTTTTTTGTAGGCTCCACAATTCTTCTAACGTTAGAATTGGTGCTCAAAGATCACACTATTTTGTACAAAGTACAATATAAGACTCCAAATGTGAATCTTTGTATGATATGAAACTTCAAAAACGTGCACAAAAAGTGTTGGAGAAAATTAACTAACATACTAGTTTAGATCTGAATTTTGACAATAAAATAAATGGAAGCTGATATGAGTACCCGCACTGTACCCGCACATAAACTATCATAACTGTTTTTGGGAACCGCACCTAAACGGTCATAACTGTTTTTGGGACCTAAACTGTCAAAACTGTAATTTTGTTTTACAAGTATTAATAGTAACATTGTGAAGTATTTATATCTATACAAGACAAGTATTTATATCTATACAATGAACTACATATATGAAAAATTCACAACCAAAAAGTCACGTGTCAGACTGCATTGGGGACCATTACTGAATGTCAGACTGCATTGGGGACCACAACCAAAAAGTCACGTGGATCACACCACCAGATTTACATTCATGGTTTAAATTAATTCACATACAAAATGGAAAGTATTTATACCTAAATTATCAAGTATTCATATATAATTCATCAAGTATTCATACCTAAGATATCAAGTATTTAAAAAAAAACTGGACACAATACCTACTCATCTTTTACACGTTTTTCAAGGTGGTTTTTTTTCTCCGTTCAATCTAACCAATTTTTGGGACGATCTATGAGGAATTTTACAAATTTAAAACCACGAACGTGTTCTACACAATTTTCTCTTTCAAATGAGATCCATGATGACATACTTTTACACGTTTTTCAAAGTATCAAATATTCAAATATGAAAAGTATTCATACAAAATAGAAAGTATTCATACCTAAGATATCAAATATTCATATATAACTCATCAAGTATTTATACTTAAGATATCAAGTATTTAAAGAAAAAAACTGGACTCATCTTTTACACGTTTTTCAAGGTAGTTTAATGATTGACAAAGTTAGTTATACCGTTATGGAAGTTAATTGGGAAAGGAATCAATGCGGGTACTCAACTGTGGGTACTAAAATAATTATTCAAAATAAATAACAATTATTTTCAAAATTTAATCAACAAAATAAGAATAAATTTTATCTGAATTTTGACCAATAAAATAAATCATAATTATTTTCAAATTTAATCAACATAATAAGAATAATAAAAATGTATTACCCAGAGCAGCAAAAGACGGACCTAAAGCAAGTTTTCATCCTATGCGTAGGAATAATCGAGCGAGACTATCCCAAGTTATACTGAGATTCCTCTGCCTGCGACGTAGCCGTGATAAAGGCTAATGTACCGAAATTTTTATTCATATCATCAGAAAAAAAAAATTCAAACGTGCCCTCAGTTTGCAAAAAAATCAAAATATGCCCTAGTTATATTTCATAGACTACTGCTAGCATTGTGGAGCTCTAGTGGAGTGGGAGACCATTTGGCATCTATTATAGAGGTCACGAGTTCGATTCCTAGTTGAAGCGCATTTTTAGATTTTTTGTACTTCTGTGGAAACAAAAAAAAATGTCATTACTGTAAATTGAATCCTGATTTTTTTACTTCTATGAAAACAAGAAAACAAATGTTGTTGCCGTCAATCAAAACCTAATTCTCTTGAATGAGAGTTATCACACAAACCAACAAGCCACACACAACTTTATGCTATATCTCAATTTTTATTTATTATATACAATGAAATTTCATTTTTTTTTAATTTAAATTAACATAAATAATATTAAAAACATAAAATATAATTTCACATAATAATGTAAATTTTAGAAATATTTTTTTAATATTATGTTATATTTTCATTTGATATTATGTATTTTTTAATATTATATAATTTCATAAAATATTATGTAAATTTAAAATATAAATTATATTTCATATTAAAAACATCAAATTAACATATAGTAATTATTTAGTAACTTAATATTGAACTTTATTATACTAATTAGCTTTTTACTTATGATTTAAATTTATAATCTTTTTTTAAAATATCATTTATGAATATTGTTGAATAATTATTTTTATAAGTTATCTATTTTTTATAAAAATATATCATTTATATAAAATTATTTTTTGTTCTATTCTAATATATCCGTTATAACACATGATCACAATATTACTTATAAATTAAGCTTAAACCGAGAGGATTCGTTGGCACCCTAAAATTTGGAATTCACATCCTCTCAATTATCTGAAAGTGGATCCAGAACGTTCTTTTTAACTTGGCACGAATGTCAAAGCTCAATAATACTCCATGCGCTAGCCATAATTTCAAAGCGTCTGAACTTTAATCTCAAACCGTCAAATGAGGGAATCGTCTACTGTACCTGAGAGTATACGGATCCTAAAATTTGAACCAAACTAGCAAAAAGAGGAAACTATCGCATTAAACGGATTACGGATCTCAATAAGTAAACCCAAACCCGAAAAAATACATCTCTCACTCCCAGCATCCAATCCGAAGGACAAGTATCCTCTCCATTACTGTAAACGATTCCCTTCACTTTACGGTTTGAGATTAACTCTCAGACGCTTTGAGATTCGGGCTGACGGAGGGGGCAGTATTATTGGGCTTTGAGATTTGTGTAAAGTTAAAAAGAACGGTCCAGATCAAGTAATTGTAAAAGATTCCCTATTACGGTACCGGGGAAGATCTGAATTCCAATCGGAAGCAGGAAGCCGACTAGCCGAGAGCCTTGGCGAAGTAGAAGTCTTCAAATTGGATTCATGGTCTCTGCTGCGCCTCTTTGCCTCTCTCCTCGCTTCCCCGTTTGCTTGCTCCCTCCATCAGACGCATCCGTAGTCTCTCCCTCTCTCTCTCTAATCTCCATTTGTTTCTCTGCATTTATCTTGATACTGTTGTTGTTGTTTCATCTTTTGTGAAGTGCAGCATTTGGGTGATAAATCTGATGGCAAAATCTTTACTAGTTATAAGTGGAGGATGGTTATTTCCTATGATGGTACCAGATTTAAAGGTTCAAACTCTCTCTCTCTCTCTCTTTCTCTTTTATCTTCTCAAATTCCAATTATTAATCCATTCTCAGAAAAAAAAGGGATTAACACAAACCTGAAGGTAAATTGAGGCTTGCTTTATCTGCTGAGTGTTGAGTGGATGGTATTTATGTTTAAAATTTAAATCCATAGTTAGCTTCCATTTTGAGGTTAATTGAGATCAGATTTTTAATTGAGAATTGATTGAGTGCCACTACCAAGTTTTCAAAAAAAAAAAAAGAGAATTGATTGAGTCAAATTTTATATTTTTTAGAATTTTTTTAGTAGGCAGAAAATCACTTGATCTAAAAAATTCTAGATCATTAAAAAAAATGGTGATTTTCTACCTATCTAAAAAAATAGTACAAAAATTCTAAAAAATGTAAAATTTAGTATGCAAGTACATATTCATATGAAAATCATGTTGAACGGTTCAGATTGACTATTTGCACTTTGAAAATGGAAATTTTTGTCCATAGTACGGACCAATCCGTGCTATGCATAGCACCACAGACTCACTCTAGATAAATTAATGTCTTTGAAGGTTACTGTTGCATATTTTAAAAATGATATGAAATAATCAGGGTGGCAGTATCAACCAGCTCCGATTCCAACAATTCAATGGCACATAGAGGATGCACTTATTCGAATTACAAAGCTACAAAGGGGTGATCTTTGTTTAATTGGTGCCGGCCGCACTGATACTGGTGTTCATGCTTTTGGTCAGGTTTAATTCTCTTATAAAAAATTATTTATATATTACCTTTAAAACAGTACAGATGGACTGTTTAGGTTTTTTCAAATTGGAGCTGAGTTTTTATTGTATTTGCAAATTAGAACATAACTTTCTTGCAGAAATCTGGATATAACTTCTAGCTGTTAGATTATGGAAAGTAAAGATATTCTATTAAAAATTGATAGTTTACCTTGATATCTAGAAGCCGTCATTTCTTTGGAGCCTAATGAACTTTGATATGAATATAAAAGAGGTGCTAAATGTGCAATTCTCTTTTCTTTTTTCATCTTCTGTTGCCTTATTTTGGGTATTGCTAAAACTCTCACAATTTTATTTTGGGGAACTATTTTTTGATACACGTGGTACACAATACTATTTTTATTCTACATATATAATGGTAATCTTAAATATCCATTACCAAATCCAGTGGTGATTAGGTGAATGAGTGAGGCTATGACAATATGCATATTACGGACCAACCTGTGCTATGGATCTAAATCTCAATTTTCAAAGTTCAAACAATCGATCTGAACCTTTAAACATGATCCCCATATAAAAATAATCTTCTAGACCAAATTTTACATTTTTAGAATTTCTGACTATTTTTTTAGATGGGTAGAAAATCACTGATTTTGGATGGTCCAAAATTTTCAAATCAAGTGATTTGCTACCTATCCAAAAAAATAGGAAATTTTTTTTTAAAAAATGTAAAATTTTGCCTGAAAGTATATTTTCATATAAAGATTATGTTTAACCATTTGGATCAACTGTTTGGACTTTAAAAAAGGAGAAATGAGTCCATAGCGCGGGCCGCTTTGTAATATGCATATTACCTTTGACCTGTTTCTCAGCCCCTTTATTTGTTTTTGTTTTTCAGGTGGCACAATTTACCACACCATTTAACTATAACAGCTTGGATGACCTTCATTCTGCATTTAATGGGCTCCTACCCAAAGAAATTCGAATAAGGGAAATCAGCCCGGCCCACCCTGATTTTCATGCGCGCTTCTCCACCACAAGCAAAGTTTACCGGTACAAGATCTATAATGAACCAGTCATGGACCCGTTTCATAGACTATACACTTTTCATAGTGCGTATAGACTCAATCCTGAAGCAATGAGAGAGGCAGCCGGTTATTTTCCGGGGAAGCACGACTTTTCTTCCTTTGGTAATGCGCCTTCGCGCAATGATGGTACACCTAATCCTGTGAAGGAGATTTTTCGGTTTAATATAAACGAATCAGTAAGTTATATTACACATATCTAGTTGTATAAGCAATGTTTTGAGAAAAATGCAAAAGAGCCCTTATTTTTCAACAAATTACACAGAAGTTTATTCATAAGTTGAGAACCTTACTATGAGATTGTTTTAATGCTTGTATTTCTTATTCTAAATCGGTGTATTATTGCCCTTTAGGGTGCTATTTTGGAGCTTGAGGTGGAAGGCACTGGCTTCTTGTATCGGCAAGTGAGAAATATGGTATAGAGTTATTATTATCCGTTCTTTTACTGTTTAGTTTTAGTTTGCAATACCTAGCTTATATACTGGTGGGACCTGCCATTAGTACATGCACGCCCATAATATCCCTTTCCCAGTTCTCCATTAAATTTTTGCATTTTTTACTAAAAATGCCCATAATTTTTCTGTGTTTGCAGAAGGCCCCTGTATCTTTTTAATAATTGTTAAAAAAGTTATCACCTTACTGTATATGACCAGTTGCATCAGTATAATCCTCTGGCCATGCTTTAACTACTGATACTGTTGTATTGTACTTGATTGATCTTTTCAATGACGAATTTGATCAAGCTTGACTTTCTGTACAATGGTCAATCCTAGCTGCCTACGCAGCTTGAAATTTTTAGTTTCCATAAGACAACCTCCTTTTTAATAAAAAAAAAAACTATAATAATCCATCAATTGATTGAACGGTTATATTAGGTCTGGTATTAGTTGTATTCTTAAGGCTTCTGTACCAACCCTCTTTTGAACTGGATTTAGATGAATGTCCCAGTGAGGAAATTTTCGAAAAAACACCCTTGTTTCATAAGTCTCCTTTGCAAATACAGATAGAAAAGCTCTTTTCTTGTTTAATTTATTATTTTCAGAAGTTACATTCATTCTGCACACAAACCTTGGGTAGCCAAGGAAAGCCTCTTGAACTGTAATCAATAAAGAGAAAAGGCACAGAATAGGTTTTTGGTGTTAGGCCAGGGTACCAGGGTTTTAGGATGTATTAGGGTTCTACAGTTGCTTCATGATGAAGTTATGTGAAACTCTCTTGCTAATTTTTTTATAAAACCTGACAAACAATGAATGGTTTTTGAACTAGAAAATTGCACCTGGCAGTTTGAAGAAAGGTCAAGTCCATAAAAATTGGTACAATTAAATTGTTACTTATAATGTTAGCTCGACCAAGTCATCTAACAAGTAGCTTATACAAATCTGGAGCCCAACATCTATATCTTGTTAATTTGATTGTTAGTTAGGGTTAGTATTTGTTGTTTCCATACTCCAAATAATCAATAGAAGCTGTTACTTACTGTCAATTGCAAATATGAAAAATGTTGGGTATTGGGGGGGTGATAAGATGAACTAATTGGTACAACTTATTCATGTAGGTGGCATTGTTGATGCAAGTTGGAAGAGAAGCATTACCTCCTGATATCGTACCAAAGATTTTAGAGGCAAGAGACAGAAAAGAGCTTGCAAAATTCACTCTGGCGGCCCCGCCTCATGGTTTATGCCTAATGTCTGTAAAGTACGATCCTGAAAAGCTAAAGCCTCCTCCTGGGGCCCCACATGCCAGTTTTGGTAGGAGGCATACAATCAGAAAATGCAAGCTTCCATTTTATTGATTCGGTGTTTGTTACCAAAAGGACATGCATTTAAACTTTGAAAAGAGGTTTCTGTTTTGCCTTTACCAATTTTGGATCCATATCCTCGACGGTACCGTAAAAGATTCCCTTTTACAATTAGCTATTTACGGTTTGAGATTTACTCTCAGCCGGTTTGGGATTCGGGCTGACTGAGGGGGCAGTATTATTGGGCTTTGAGATTCGTGCCAAGTTAAAAAGAACGGTCCAGATCAAGTAATTGTAAAAGATTCCCTATTACAGTAATTAAAAGATTCCCTATTACTGGATATGAATTCACCAATTTTGCTAGAGATAGCGCAGCCAGGTATTTTTATCCTAAATGGCTAGATCCGAATTCTCTTGCAGATTCGTTAATTAATGATATTTGTAACCTTTTCATTAAGAGAAAAAGAAAATGATTTATTATTTTTGTACCACGTTTTAGATCGTCAGTGATTTAATTATTTTATTTTTTTGATTTATTTTTCATTAGAAGGTTAGAGCTTCGTCTGGGTTTGGTTCTTATTTGAGTATTATTTTAAGCTTTTAAATTTCAATAATAGTTTTGTACGTACTAGCAATTAACCAAAAAATGACAAAATGTTTAGAGATGTAAATTGGAAAAGACTAGATGACTCCTTTTTTTTTTCTTTTTTTATCTCACTTACCTAACTAACGGTAAATGCCATTTGATTGAATTATAGTTTGGGCTTCGTCAAATTTATGCTGCATCAAGTACCTCATTTACGTTAATAATTAATTCAAAAATCTTATTTGCGTTTTCTCTGAGATATCTCATATTTTGCGTGACCGATGTGTCCGGTGTCTATTCAGGGTTAGAGTGGGGGCCAGTATATTGAACTGTGAGATCGTGCAGAACGTATTTGGACGGTTGAGATTTTCCAAAAAGTCACGCAAAATATGAGATATCTCAGAGGATGTGAATTCTCCACGAACACCATGTTATCATTTACGGTCTAACGCCAGCTAAAAATAGACTCCACGATCGTTGAGTTTAGAATCTCGTCCGTCCGATCAGAATCCGGATAAATCCAGTCCAACCCTGTAATGCACGAGGTTCATTAATATTCGTGACGTTGCAGATGGGACGGTCCCGATTTGTTTCAGTTGCACGATGTGAATTCTATATTTGCCCACTTTGCTTATTTTAACCCACTTCGTATCAGACACCCCCAAAATCATTTCAAACTTTCAATCGCTCCGCGCCTCAGCCTCTTTCGATACCTATCCACCTCGCCGCGCCAAAATTTTCGAGGAATCTCTCTCTTCCCCGCCTAAATTTCAGCGTTTTCGGGTAAGATCTCTCTCAGCCTCTCTCACCCATGCTTTGAGTTGGATTTCAAGGGTTGTGCAGTACTGGTCAAATGGAAGAGTGGGAATTAGTTTAGAAGCTTAGATCCAAACTTTTTATGTATGGAGTAACCAATTTTTGGAAGGATCAAGCAAGCCTGAGGATTAGATATAGACTTGAGTAGGAATCAGGATGTTGTTACTAATTAATGGAGTAATTTTATTATTAATTGTTGGTTTCTTTTGCTTAGGAGTCTGGAATTTGTTTATTCACAGAAGGAGTTGTTGTTTAACAGCTAGCGCTGTTTATGATTGACTTAATTACTCATTAATTGTTTATTTTGTTAATTAGTCATTAATTGTTTATAGATGCTTCATTTATTTTTGGTTTTTGCTAAATTTCGTCCAAATTACTATGTAGACTAGAGAACAAACAATTAAGAACCGTGGCTGCTCTGATTTTTTTTATGTTTTATTTGTCTGGCATGGTCCTGCTATATACTTTGTTGAATCTAGAGCACTAAAAGACCGAAATGACCCCAAAACTAATGAAACTGAGATATGGCATGTATCTGACATTATGGGTTCAGTATTAATAGATAATGCACGTATGATTTTGGGAATATGTACATACCTGATCTTATGGGTTCAAACTATTTACTTTTCTCTTTCATTTATACAATGGTAAATTTCGCAGCAAGGGAGGTTAAAAGAAAGCTTGCCTCTGCTGCTTTAGATTCAACTTTGACTACCTTGCTATACACCATATCCATTTTTCCTTATTAATTTAGATAATAAATGTGCATTTATAATCAGAATAGATGTTTGGGAGCTTTACTGAGAGAGTATCTTTCAAACTTCTTATAGAATCTATAGGAAAATAGTTAGATACTTTCTCAAAGATCCAGTTTTACTCACAAATTTACAGAGATGTTTTTGCTGTACAACTCATAATATACACAGGAGCAGGAGTCATGGATCCAACTGAAAGCTGTACAAAAAGGAGAAGAAAGATTGCAGTTGCAGATGTTGATAGGATAAGTCAGTTGCCAGATGATTTACTGATCCTGATACTGTCTTTGCTGAGCACAAAGGAAGCTGTCCAGACCTCATTGCTAGCCAAAAGGTTTCAGAACCTCTGGGCTGCTGTACCTGTTCTCGACTTTGATTTTGAAGTATTCCGCCCAGATGATGATACCTTAGATGATCTGGAAGACTACAAAGACGAAGATAATATCTGGCAATTACATGAAGAAAAGTTCACACAATTTGTTCGTGGTGTTTTGGTACACCGTGATCCATTAATAAATTTGGATTCATTCAAACTCAAGTGGGTTGAGGAGGAAAGCAGCTCCTTTCCTGCCATTGAATTGCTTAATATTGTGGCAGGGAAGAATCCCAAGTTTCTATCTGTCCATATTTTCACAGAGAATTATAATTTTGTAGTTCCCGATTCTATCTTCTCCTGTGAGTCATTGCAGGAGATGGAATTACACCTGGGACATGAAGCTATAAGGCCGAGGTCTGTAAACCTTCCCTGTCTCAAGAAATTAACCCTTCATTCCATAGATATTGAAGATGAGGTCATGCAAAAGTTATCAGGGTTGCCTGCTTTAGAAGAAATGGTGCTCTCCTACTGCTACTTGAACACCTGTGACATTTCTTCTGGCACATTGAAGCGTCTGGTACTTGACGGCAATGGCAATGACAATGACATAGCTATCACAATTTCAACTCCAAGTCTGCTGTACTTGGAGGTACTTTCTTGGACTATGGGAAGAATAAAGTTAAAAAAACTGGAGTCTCTTGTGAAAGCGTGCATTCATTACCATGAGGACTGTCTGTTTCTGACGGCTCTTTCAAATGCAACCTATCTTGAGTTAATGCTGTCTAAATCCGGTGTCTTGGTATGATTATTATCGTAACTTAGTTTCTATGCTAACTTTTGTTTCTTGGTTGGATAATTGTATTGCTATTAATTACTTACAAACTAAATTTCATATTTTCATTGCAACAAGTATGGAAAAAATATATATTGACTGACTTGACTTGTATTGCTTTTTTTTGTTGTTGCTAAATTTAGCAAATGAAGGATGTATTGAAGGAAGAAACAACTGAATTTCCAACCTTCAATAATTTAAAGACATTGAAAATTGGAGAATGGTGCATGACTGATGAGTTTGATGTGGTAGCTCGTTTCCTCTTCCATGCATGTAACCTTGAAAAGCTGACTCTGCTCCATCGCCACTGCCAGGTATGTATGTGATTTATAGGTTTGCAGGATGTAGTGGGAATAAGCTGATGATTTTAACTAAGACCAACTTGAGTCTTATTCAATTGCAGCATTCTTTCAAAATGCAGTTGGTGCTAACTGCTAACACAGTTTCTTCATTCCTATCTTGAGTCTCAGTTCTGTTGTGATTTTTCAATGTTATATATGTTCTTATTTATTGCTATCGTGAAGTAGGATTAATTGTAGGATTCATAAATGTGTAATTGTTTTGGTCCATGCATTTTTTTTATACATAAACAGACATGCAATTTTATTGGTTCTCAAGAAATAAAAAGGATATATAGGTTATCTTTTTTAAATTGCATTTTTCTGTTAATAAAGTTAAAAATAAATAACTCTTGAATTCAGATTTTTTATCCTGCGAACCAATATTCAATGGACAATTAACAATCTCTTGGACATACTATTATTTTGTTTTGCACTTTTGCTTGCCAAAACTGCAACATATATCTCAAAAGTCTTTAGAATTTTTAACACGTATGTAAGCATGTTATTATTGATTGAAAAATTAAGGAAATCTCTTCCAGTCTTTACCTAGTTTTTAATTGGATAGACTTTATGCATCCATCTGTAGACTAACTTGTTTCGTCTATATTTAAATTGTTAACTCTGATTCTAGAGATGTTATGTTACTTTGAAATGCTTGCTAATTTTGCTATGTTAGGAATATGTATAATTTTTTTTGGCATTGGCAGGAAAGGAATAAGGAATCTCTCTTCAATTTGATAAATTTATTGGAGAGATCCAGTTCTGGATTGTCATTTTATTGCTAACCCCTACTGTATTATATTCTCCCCATTTGTTCATTTAATAATTAGTCCATGGAACATCATGCTTTGATATCGACTGTCCAATTTTAAATAGACGGTCTGGATCTGTCTTTCTGGAACTCTTCAATGAAATCAATCTCTACAATACAACTGGAGTGGATGAATATTTGGATTGCAAGAAAAGAGGCAGTGTTGGTGAGTATTATTAATTAATAAATACTCTTGCAAGACTGACTGAGTTCTAAAGGTTCCAAACATTCATCTTGAAGCCCCCTTGTTGAACAAACTTCTCTTACCAAATACACCATTGGAAACTTTTCAAAACCTACAAGTTTTAAAGTTTCAGCTTAGGGGCCCTTCCTTGTTGAACCAACTAATTCTCTTACCAGAACCTGTTAGTTGCATCAGTACTAGTTTTTAAGGGATGAGTCATGAGTCATGAGCCCTTGTTGAATGAACTAACTAACTCTTAATTAAATTTTCAATGTAGTTACCGTCAGGTCATGAAAAGATGGAGATAAGCCTTGAATTGGCCGGGAACAACATTCACATTCTGGAGAGTAATGACAAGGAGAATGATAAAATTAAGGTTGATGACATTACCGAGCTAGTGAAGCGTGTTTCCAATGCACATATGAAATTTTTCACGTGAGAGCAATATCATTTCCTCATAGTGTAGTAATTTGTTGAATGATTCATGTCTGGTAACTGTGTGGTGGCTGTATTTATACTGTTTTCTGATTATTCTGTTTTTTGTAGTGTGATAATGAGTATTGTACGTTGTCTTCTCTTTAGTTGCTTCTTAAATCTGTTATAATAAATAATAATTTGTGTTTCCTTTTTTTGTTTCATTTACCTTAAATACATAAGTTAACTTACCTGGATGATCATCAGAACTTTGGAAGTACATCAGCAGCGGAGTAGGTATCTAAGCAAATAGAATACTAAAATCAATTTGATCCCTATTTGAAATATGGGGGTCCGTTTGAGATTTTAGTGGGTCTAAATTAATTTGAGCTGAAATTTGCAATTAATCCACTTATCTAAAAATTGTAATCATATCTTTCTTTTTTCTTCTATTCCCGGCTTTTCCATATATAAACGTCCTTTTTCTCTCTTTTTTTCCTAAATAAATCTTCTCCCCAAAGTTAAATTAATCTTACAATTGTTATTTATAGCCTTGTGTTTATTTTTCATTTACCTCAAATATATATAAAGCCGTCCCTTTCCAATCTCCAAATATATTTGCTTCATCCCTCTTTCCTACTACCATTGGTTACATGGAAGAATTGTCAGAAAGATTGATGGAAACCCAACTTCACAAGATGATGAATCTCATGAATCTAAAGAAATCGACTCCGATCAAAGGTCTCTCTTTCTCTCTCTCTCACTCTATTCACACACACATAGGTAAAACATGATGGTGTAGACCAAATTGATCCCCTACAAATCCTTCGTCATATTTTAAAGAATAGTAAAAGGAATCTTTAAAAAAAATACAAAACATGATCCCCTACAAATCCTTGATATGTAGACCAAATTGAAGGGCTTTAATCAGTCGGTTGAATCTTAAAAAAACGAGATTTAATTCAATCCTGTAGCATGCATGACCCGTTATAGTGGTCATTCATAAAATATATTAAATAATAAAACTATGACATGTTAAAAATACTTTTTATAAATAATATTTTACTTGAATAATTAATTTGGTTACAGCGATGAAGATGAGATGTTTCCAAGACGTCGGCAGGTTGAAATTCGCGAGTTCATCGAGGTGTTTTCGGTACGCTTCATTGATCATTCTAATTGTGACATCTCAGGCAACATGAGGATTGAACTTTATGAGGGTGATTATTACCTATTTCGAACAAATAAAGCAGATTCTCGCGTCTCGTCAATAGAGATTGATTCACAGGTAGATTGTTTTATAAGTTAATTCAATCTCTATTTCATTTTCATCTTATCTAGCTCATATAAGTATTAATTAACATATAGATTAATCAATTTTTTTTAATGATATCGATCAGGGATATGCAATATTGACATCTGATTGGCAATGCCCCTTAGATATACCACAATACATAAGTTTCTACTCACATTTTGAGAAATTGAAGGGAGAGGTTGAAAGCTTGCGAACACTAGGTAGGAAAAAACAAAAGAGAATGAATAAGAAAAAAGGAATGAATCTACCATTATGGAATAATAGATTTGAATGGAAAGGTCAGGGCTTGTGGAACATATTCGTGGACCGTTCGGGAAACCTTACGTGCAGGCAGGTAATGACCCAGGCAGGTCCCGTAGAAATTATTTATGCTATATTTTGTGATGCAGTTGAAGCATTGGTGGATATCACACTCTCTAATTGGAGAGTTGGACAAGTCTCTCGAGCTGAGAGCGTCTTGTTCCAAAGAGATATGGATCAAGCGGTTTGTGTTCACCCCAGCATATGCATGGGTGACATAATTCCTCTTCCTTTGTCAAGGCGTAGAGTGGTACTCCCACGTCGTGCAGCCATTCAGATTTATATTGACATATGGCAATGCTTAAGTACTGATACTAAAGCCAAAATTATTGCTAATGATAAAGTACAAGTCACACCACAACCAAGTCATTCCTTTGACAGGGTTATTCGTACTGAGGATTTCATGGTTATTAGAGCTGGGGGTTTCGACATTCAAGTCAAGATTAATAGTTTAGAAGAAAAATAATAGTTCACTAAGTTAGATTATATGATCAGTTGTTGATATGTTTATTTGAGTCTTAATTTATCACCGTGCATCCCATTTTTATTCATCATTTTTCCGCTACTTGTGTAGGAAGGAGTCTTTTGTATTACACATCAGTAACTTTTTCACTAGAATTAAATCTCCATTAAATAAGTTATAGGAGTTCAATAATGAGCAATCAAAGTCCTACATTCATGTTTGGTTGTGGAGTAGGCAAGAGATAGACTAAACTCTTACTCCACACTTTTATTGTTAAAAGATGGACTAAAACATGAGGAGTCAGTTCAGTCACCCTCTTGCGAATTAGCTTACTCCACATTACTCCCCACTTCACTTGTATATCCCCCTGTCATACACTTGGATTTATTTTTCAAACTCTCTTCTCCATACATATTAACGCATTATAAAATAGAAGTAAGCTGAGGTAAACAATTTTAGTTCTCTTTAAATTTAACAACAAAACATGGCCTAGATAAATAATTCTTAGTTGTCTTTCCTTTGTTGCCCTTGTTTCTTTATTTAATTTGAATGAATATTTTTGTTTGCTTTTGTTGAATTGTGGAACCTCTCATTTATTTGGTCTCTCATCTTTCTAAAAAAATTCTTTCACTTTTTATTTTTCTCTTCAAGGACGGAATTAGAAAATTAAGATTGAGGGGCTAAATAAGATAATTTAGTGTAATTCTATTTTATAAGGACTAAAAGATATAAATACTTATAAAAAATTAAAATATGAAGGATAAAACTGTAAATTTTTAATTTATGGAGGTGGCTAAATCACCCCCAATCACTACCTAGATCGGCCCCTGCTCTCTCGCCATGAAATAAAAAATAATACATTGCAAATAAACTCATTTATCCTCCATTGAAAATGATTTGTTGTCAACTATTTAATGAAATGAAAGATATTTTTTTTTTACTTTCATCTAATTGCTTTGGTACAAAATTTATTGTTTGTATTTTTCTGTCCGATAAATGTTTTATTTATGAACCGTGTCCAACAAGATCTCTATAATTTTTTTTGTCCGAACTGTGTCCAACTAGATGAATCAACATAAATATTATTTTGTTGGATAGAAAAAAATTGACATAATATAATTTTTTTTTGGAGAAAAAATTATAGAGATCAAGTCTATACTTAAACCAAATCTGCTATATTATTTGAAGGAACTGTTTGTTGTAAAATTAAAATGAAGTTGCAACAAAAGTAAAGAAAATAACAAGAAAGATAGAGAGAGCAATAGCAGAATTTTATTCTCTTCTAATTGTATGTACAATCTTGTATCACACATCTATGTTTACAAAGCCTCTATTTATAGACTTGAAAGAGATGTTACAATAATAAAGAAAAAAATGATTGCCTATAGTAGTGGAGTAGTGAGGCAATTAATTGAGAATTAATATGGAGGTTACAAAATGAACATCCACATAAATCATATTATAGATGAGGTAATGCAAATGTGTCAGGGTTGCCTGCTTTAGAAGAAATGGTGCTCTCCTACTGCCATTTGAACATCTGTGACATATCTTCTGGCACATTGAAGCGTCTGATACTTGACGGCTATCACAAATTCACAACTTGTAGATAGGCTTCAATAGATTGCACTAATATGCACTGATGTCGGTGTAGAAATCAGTTGATGAGAGGGGCCAGCAGAGAGACAGCAGTTGAGGGAGCAAAACTGGTATCTTAAACTGGTACTAGCAGGCCGCAATAGAGAGGGAGCCAAAAAAGAAGGGGGACAGTGTCAGCAGTTGAGGAGTTAGGATTACAAGGGCTGAGAAGTTGTTACCATGTGGCCTCCGTGAATTTGGAGTTGCTAAAGCTACTGGTACCAGTCTGAGTTGGAGCTGCTCACGCTGCTGGTACTAGTCCGAGCTTGGACCTGTTGGAGCTGCTGGTACACCCCGCATGAGGAACCCAGAAGAGAGTTGTGGCAACAAAATTCTAATTGATGGATTAGGATAATTATGTGAATAAGTTTATTTGAATTGTATAATTGTACAGAAGTAGAAGGTGACTTTTGTAAATGCTTTTATTAATTAATGAATTGTGAGTGGCTAAATTCTCTTACCTTAAAAAAAACACAATGACATTGTGATACTTGTCTGGAATTTTGAATTTAAGGTCTGAGTTTGCGCTTTGCTGCAGGCTCGGTTTTTCTTTATAGGAACAACTGTGATAGAGACGCAAAAATGCAAATATTGTTGAAATTAATCTTTTGTAAGCAGCATATAAATATTTTTTTAGGATGCTTCATTAACATGAAACTGTTCAACAAATTGCTTTCTATCAATTTTGTTCCTCCAAGCAAAAGGGAATCCCAGTGATTCACTTTTAAGACTTTTATTAGGCCACACTGTCTCCTAGTTACAGAGTCTAATTATATATATGAGTATGATTGATTCAAGTACTAATTATAATGCTGAAGCAAATTGGAAAGAAACTTGGCAATGACTGATGTTAAGAGAATTTTTAACAGACCTCTTATTTTTAATGTTTAGTTTATCCGGTTCGAAGCCGATTTGCTGTTCTCACGCATCTCATTTCTCTTGGCTGCTTGTACCAACTTACAAAGCTTCGTTCCAGTGTTTAGGCACCTCTGTTCGAGTTGTTAAATAGATTACGACACTGGTACCAGTCAACATTAGTGACTTCTGATTTATGGTATATGGTCCTATTAGTTCCAGGGATTTAATTGCGAAATTTTTAAAATCTAAAAGGCATGTTCTGTAAATTTCTTGTAAGTATTGGCGAATTGCCCTTGTCAGAGGGACTAATATGCAAATTTGACTAAAAATTAAATGTTAGCAAATTTTATTGGTGAATTGCCCTTGTCGAATAATTATATAAACTATCAGTTATTTGATCGGTAATTTACTAACATGTAATTATTCGAATAGTATTTCCATATGATTTAATCAAACAAATTACTCTATTCTTAGTTTAAACGTGTTTTATCTTCTTCTGGTTTTTTCTTTAGTAGAACAAGAAAAACTTCAAGTTCCTATTCAATCCCAATTAAAGTAAGTTCACTTATTTATTTTTATACTCTATATCTACTAGTTAAACGTAATATTTTCTTTATTTCAATCCAATCCCAATTAAAATAATAATATGATATTGTCTAGATGCTGGAGAAAAAAAGGAGAAGAAAAGAAAAGGTACAAGTTTCAGTATAAGACACAACAGAAGACCATTTTCAGCCCAGAAATTAAGGCCCAATTGTAGTATTTGGTAAGAAATTATGGCCCAAGATGCTCTTAATGTATCAGAAGAAATTGTTCAATTTGAGTTTTGAGGTGAGGGAGCGAGAGCACAGGACCAATATCATCAAGTCAATACTAGAAGACTTGTGATGTTTGTAGGGTCTCAATGAGTACAAGGCAGTGTTATCAGAACCGCACCGGATCGTCGGTTTAACCGAAAAAGATTGGACCGGTTACTTGTCCGGTTCAGTTCTGTTTAAAAGAATGCAACAAATTGATGTTAATTTTAAAAACTAGAAGAAGATAAAACACATTTAAACTAAGAATAGAGTAATTTATTTGATTAAATAATATGGAAATACTATTCGAATAATTACATGTTTATATAATTATTCGACAAGGGCAATTCGCCAATAAAATTTGCTAACATTTAATTTTTAGTCAAATTTGCATATTAGTCCCTCTGACAAGGGCAATTCGCCAAAAATAAATTCAATGGTTTGGAACAATTATGAATTTGCTTATATTTATGATTAAAACTCAACCTAAATTTTAAAATCAACTCAAACTTTTATTGATGGCTTACCATTAAACATATTTTTTTAACCCGACATAAAGTTTTAATTTCGAGATGTTGGAAAGAAATCTATTTCTAGTGAAGTTTGGTGATTTCAGAAGGTGATTTCAAATGGTTTTTTAATAATAAATAAACAAAATGAATTGTAACAACACGTACATATAAAATAAGGAGACCCAAATTACTTTTGCTGGTGATAGGGCCTTGTTCCACAAGCCTTTTTACTTATTCTAAACTGGACCATAAAAGACTGCGATTCGGACCTCTCTAAGAGGCCAACCCGACGTCATATGAAAAGCCCAAAAGACTACTAAGCCGGGGCCCAATACAACGGCCTCAAATCACAGCCCTAAAATAGGCTCATGCCAACCGACATACGGGGTAGCCGGGGAAACGGCTAGCTTAATGCCCACGACCCAGTAACGGTTGACATAACTGCCCACGTTCTCCATAAACGTCCGAGATGGCAGTTATGGCTGGACTATATAAGGCAGTGATTCCCATGAAACAGGGGACGTATTTTTTAACTAAGAGGGAGATCATACAGGTTAGAGTCCGAATCTCTCACAATCCACCCCGAGTTCCTAACTCGACCCACACCTCAGCCTGCCATCCCTTGGCAGGGCGAATCCAATTCAACCCAACTCTCCATACGGCCTCATCTCCCGAGATAGGACGTATCAGCTGGCATGAAAGATTATCAATTAAATGGAAACAAAGAGATATGTTGCCACAGGTGTGATGAACTATATCAAATTTATTAGGTTTTCTGCAATTACTTTTGTTTTATTTTTTACAAAGTAAAAAACAAAACACGTTACCGTTTTATATAATGCAGTACACCTTTTGTTAGAAAATCATTTATAAAACATAAAATTTATGTAATAAATACTTATTTTAATATTAACGTTTTAAACTTTATGAATTGTGAAGAACTATTTGTGAATTAATTTTTTTGATCCATTCCTGTTAGTTCTAAATTTAATGGTAAAAGACAGCGTTCTCTGTATGAAACGTTAGGGATTCAAAATCTGAATGGAAGGTTATTTATAAACATTGAAATTTGAAAGGTTAGATCTTCATATTTCTTTAATAAAAAAAAATGAAAAGAGTGCAAACAGAAAAAATGAAGAGATGAGTAGAAAATTGAAAAAACTAGCAGGTGTCAGGTGTGGTAACTTTGAAGGGTCAAACCGGAATTGAGTGATAATTACTTGAGAAGAAGTCTTTTTATTGAAATTTGATAGATTGAAAATTTGAGATAGATAAGGTAGTATCACCAAGTACAGCAAAGGAATAAAGCCTAAAAATGGTGAGTCCACTTGCTTGTTTTAGTTGTCACTTTTGGTTTTTGCTTGTACAAGCAATTTGCAGTGAGTGCTATGTAGGCAGTAGGCATAAAGTACCTCATTTACGTTAATTATTGAAATTCAAATTAATTCAAAAAAATTTGCGTATCCTCTGAGATATCTCATATTTTTTGCGTGACCGACGTGTCCGGTGCCTATTCGGAGTTAGCGCGGGGGCCAGTATATTGAGCTGTGAGATTCGTGCAGAACGTATTTAAACGGTTGAGATTTTCCAAAAAGTCACACAAAATATGAGATATCTCTCAGAGGATGTGAATTCTCCACCAACACCAAGTTATCATTAACGGCCTAAGAGCATCTACAACGGTGATTTTTTTTAAATTGTTAATCTGATGTGTTAATTGCTAATATAATTGTTAAAATGTACCACAGTTTTTAAATTAGCAAGTTTGTTTTAAAAGCAACTCTTTAGAGCATCTACAGCGGTGATTTCTTTTAAAAAGCTAATTTGATGTATTAATTGTTGAAATTTACCACAGTTTATAAATTAGCAGGTTTGCTAAAAGCAACTCTAATTAAATTTTTAGAATAGAATGATTTAGAAATTATGAATCCCTTTAATTGCTAAACTTCCCAAATTAAATTCTAAACGTTTGCTGGAAGGGAGATGCTCTAACGCCAGCTAAAAATAGACTCCACAATCGTCGAGTTGAGAATATTGTCCGTCCGATCAGAATCCGGATAAATCCGGTTCACCCCTGTAATGCACGAGGTTCATTAATATTCGTGCTGTTGCAGATGGGACGGTCCCGATTTGTTTCAGTTGCACGATGTGAATTCTATATTTACCCACTTTCCTTATTTTAACCCAGATCATACTTCATACATCTTCAGACACCCCAAAATCATTTCAAACTTTCAATCGCTCCGTGCCTCCGCCCCTTTTTTAATCATTTCAGAAAATAGACGACTCTCTCCGGCGTAAATTGGTGGTGATCTAACAATAAAAAATCCATTCCGATAGCTCCACTTGTTCGCACCGAGACGCTCTCTCCATTGACACCCCTTTGACCGGTATCCATCTCCTCCTAACGACGTTTCTCTATATTTTGTAGTTTTGTTGTTTTCTTTTCTTTTCTTTTTTGCTTTGGATCAAGAATCTGAGTATTTGAAGAGTAAATGTTGCCATCTCTCTTCATGCGCTAGTCTCAAATCCAGAAATCTAATGTGGTCTCCATTGTCTTTCGGCTTTCTTGGATTTGGGATTTTTCTTTATTAATTCTTTTGTGTATTTGAGAATTTTTCGCATGCATGACCATTTGATTTTAGATTCTTTTGTCATTCTTGAATATCATTTTCATTCAACTTAAATAAACTAGTTGATATAATTGATAAATTTCAATTAATATAGTGGCTGGTACCGGTATGCACTCTTAGGGAAGCATCTCAAGCTGATTTGTATCGAATTTAGTGGTTCAGTACCAATAAACAAAAATTTAGTGCCAGTGGTTGCTGGTACATGTAATTAGCACTTAAACTTCCTTAATTAAAGGTCAATTTCATTTGCCGGTACTTGTAATTACATCAAAATTCTTTAAACATTTGCTAGAACATTCTGTAATTCTTGATACAAGTACCACCACTTATGAAAATTTTGATTAGGTTATGTCATATAGCATAATTTGATGGCGTAATCTTGATTAGATTATGTCAGGTACAGTGCATTTAGGAATTTCTGTTATGGGTCTGTTCCTTCGAAGTGTATATTGGATCTTTTTAATTTTTACCCACTTTCCTTATTTTAACCCAGTTCATACTTCATACTTCTATTCAGACACCCCCAAAATCATTTCAAACTTTCAATCGCTCCACGCCTCCGGCCCTTTCCATCCCTATCCACCGTGCTGCACCAAAATTTTCGAGGAATCTCTCTCTCCCTCCTCCGCCTAAATTTCAGCATTTTCGGGTAAGATCTCTCTCTCTCTCTCTCTCTCTCAGCCTCTCTCACCCATGCTTTGAGTTGGATTGCAAGGGTTGTGCAGTACATGTCAAATGGAACAGTGGGAATTAGTTTAGAGACTTAGATCCAAAAAATTTAGGTATGGAGTAACCAATTTTTGAAAGGAACAAGCAAGCCTGGGTTGGATTGCAAGGGTTGTTTTCTTTTGCTTAGGAGTCTGGAATTTGTTTATTCACAGAAGGAGTTGTTGTTTAACAGCTAGCGTTGTTTATGATTGACTTAATTACTCATTAATTGTTTGTTTTGTTAATTAGTCATCAATTGTTTGTAGATGCTTCATTTATTTTTGGTTTTTGCTATATTTCGTCCAAATTACTATGTAGACTAGAGAACAAACAATTAAGAAACGTGGCTGCTCTGATTTTTTTTTTGTTTTATTGGTCTAGCATGGTCCTTTTATATACTGTGTTGAATCTAGAGCACCAAAAGACCGAAAAGACCCCAAAACTAATGAAACTGAGATATGGCATGTATCTGACATTATGGGTTCAGTATTAATAGGTACATAATGTATGATTTTGGGAATATGTACATACCTGATCTTATGGGTTCAAAATATTTACTTTTCTCTTTCGTTTATACAATGGTAAATTGCGCAGCAACGGAGGTTAGAAGAAAGCTTGCCTCTGCTGCTTTAGATTCAGCTTTTGCTACCTTGCTATACACCATATCCATTTTTCCTTATTAATTTAGATAATAAATGTGCATTTATAATCAGAACAGATGTTTGGGAGATTTACTGAGAGAGTATCTTTCAAACTGCTAATAGAATCTATAGGAAAATAGTTAGATACTTTCTCAAAGATCCAATTTTGCTCACAAATTTACGGAGATGTTTTTGCTGTTCAACTCATAATATACACGGGAGCAGGAGTCATGGATCCAACTGAAAGCCGTACAAAAAGGAGAAGAAAGATTGCAGTTGCAGATGTTGATAGGATAAGTCAGTTGCCAGATGATTTACAGATCCTGATACTGTCTTTGCTGAGCACAAAGGAGGCTGTCCAGACCTCCTTGCTAGCCAAAAGGTTTCAGAACCTCTGGGCTAAAGTACCTGTTCTCGACTTGGATTTTGACGTATTCCGCCCAGATGATGATACCTTAGATGATCTAGAAGACTACGAAGACGAAAAGAATCTCTTGGAATTACATGCAGAAAAATTCAAAAAATTTGGTGATGGTGTTTTAAAGCACCGTGATCAAGTAATAAATTTCGATTCGTTCAAACTTAAGTGGGTTGAGGAGGAAACTGACCCTGATCCTGCCTCTGCATGGCTTGATAATGTGGCAAAGAAGAATCCCAAGTTTTTATCTGTCCATATTTTCACTGAGGTGTATGATTTTGAAGTTCCCGATTCTATCTTCTCCTGTAAGTCGTTGCAGGAGATGGAATTAAACCTGGGACATGTAGCTATAACCCCGAGGTCTGTGAACCTTCCCTGCCTCAAGAAATTAACCCTTCATTGCATATCTATTGAAGATGAGGTAATGCAAATGCTGTCAGGGTTGCCTGCTTTAGAAGAAATGGTGCTCTTCTACTGCGATTTGAACACCTGTGACATATCTTCTGACACATTGAAGCGTCTGGCACTTAACGGCTATTACAACGACAATGAGACATCTATCACAATTTCAACTCCAGGTCTGCTGTACTTGGATGTACTTTCTTGGAGGATGGGAAGAATAACGTTAAAAAAACTGGAGTCTCTTTTGAAAGCTTGTATCCATTACCATGAGGACTCTCTGTTTCTGACGGCTCTTTCAAATGCATCCCATCTTGAGTTAATGCTGTCTAATTCCGGTGTCTTGGTATGATTATTATCGTAACTTAGTTTCTATGCTGATTTTTGTTACTTGGTTGGATTATTGTATTGCTATTAATTACTTGCAAACTCAATTTCATATTTTCATTGCAACAAGTATGGAAAATATGTATTGACTAACTAGACTTGTATTGCTTTTTTTTTTTGTTGCTAAATTTAGCAAAGGAAGGATGTATTGAAGGAAGAAACAACTGAATTTCCAACCTTCAATAATTTAAAGACCTTGAAAATTGGAGAATGGTGTATGACTGATGAGTTTGATGTGGTAGATCGTTTCCTCTTCCATGCACGTAACCTTAAAAAGCTGACTCTGCTCCATCGCCACTGCCAGGTATGTATGTGATTTATAGGTTTGCAGGATGTAGTGGGAATAAGCTGATGATTTTAACTAAGACCAACTTGAGTCTTATTCAATTGCAGCATTCTTTCAAAATACAGTTGGTGCTACTGCTAACACAGTTTCTTCATTGCTCTCTTGAGTCTCAGTTTTTTGTGATTTTTAATGTTATATATGTTCTTATTTATTGCTATCGTGAAATAGGATTAATTAGAGGATTCATAAATGTGTAATCGTTTTGGTCCATACATTTTTTTATTCATAAACAGACATCCAATTTTATTGGTTCTCAAGAAATAAAAAGGATATATAGGTTATCTTTTTTAAAATTGCATTTTTCTGTCAATAAAGTTAATAATAAATAACTCTCGATTCAGATTTTTTATCCTGCAAACCAATTTTCAATGGACAATCTCTTGGACATACTTAATATTATTTTGTTTTGCACTTTTGCTTGCCAAAACTGCAACATATATCTCAACCAGTCTGTACCTAGTTTTTAATTGGATAGACTTTATGCATCCATCTTTGGAGTTCTATGTAGACTAACTTGTTTTGTCTATATTTAAATTGTTAACTCTGATTCTAGAGATGTTATGTTACTTTGAAATGCTTGCTAATTTTGCTATGTTAGGAATATGCATAATTTTTTTTGGCATTGGCAGGAAAGGAATAAGGAATCTCTCTTCAATTTGATAAATTTATTTGAGAGACCGAGAAAGATCTGGACTGTCAATTTATTGCTAACCCCTACTGTATTATATTCTCCCCAATTGTTCATTTAATTAGTCCATGGAACATCATGCTTTGATATCGACTGTCCAATTTTAAATAGATGGCCCGGATCTTTCTTTCTGGAACTCTTCAATGAAATCAATCCCTACAGTACAACTGGAGTGGATGAATATTTGGATTGCAATAAAAGAGGCAGTGTTGGTGAGTATTATTAATAAATAAATACTCTTACAAGACTGACTGAGTTCTAAAGGTTCCAAACATTCATCTTGAAGCCCCCTTGTTGAACAAACTTCTCTTACCAACACCATTGGAAACTTTTCAAAAACCTACAAGTTTTAAAGTTTCAGCTTAGGGGCACTTCCTTGTTGAACCAACTAATTCTCTTACCAGAACCTGTTGGTTGCTTCATGAGTCATGGGCCCTTGTTGAATGAACTAACTAACTCTTAATTAAATTTTCAATTTAGTCACCGTCAGGTCCTGACAATATGGAGATAAGCCTTGAATTGGCCGGGAACAACGTTCACATTCTGGAGAGTAATGACACGGAGAATGATAAAATTAAGGTTGATGACATTACCGAGCTAGTGAAGCGTGTTTCCAATGCACATCTGAAATTTTCAAGTGAGAGCAATATCATCTCCTCGTAGTGTAGTAATTTGTGGAATGATGGATGCTTGATAACTGTGTGGTGGTTGTATTTGTACTCTTTCCAGATTATTCTGTTTTTTGGAATGTGATAATGAGTATTGTACGTTGTCTTCTCTTTAGTTCTTAAATCCGTTTTGATAATAATGATTTGTGTTTTCATATGTTGTTTCGTTTACCTTAAAAACATAAGTTGACTTACCTGGATAATCATCACAACTGGTTCCTTTTTTATGCAATTTTGAAATTAAGGTCTGAGTTTGCTGCAGGCTCAGTTTGTCTTAATAGGTATAACTGTGATAGAGACGCAAAAAAAATGTTAATATTGTTGAAATTAATCATTTTTAAGCAGCATATAAATATTTCTTTAGGATGCTTCATTAACTTGAAACTGTCAGCAAATTTCTTTGTATCAATTTTGTTCCTTCAAGCAAAAGGCGTTCCCTGTGCTTCATTGATATTTTCATATGATTTATTCAAACAAATGACTCATGTTTAATGCGCCTCATGAAAGTTGTCAATATAGGAGGTGATGCAAAGAATGTTTTACCATCTTTGAGATATTATCCAATAGCGCATAATAGGCATGTTAATTTTGGAAAGTAATCAACGGTTTACTTGATGTTTTGAATTTAATACTACAGTAATTTACAAAAAGAACTTTCCAAAATCACAAAATTTGTCATTTTTCACAAAGCTTCCGTGATACGATGGATCGTTAACACTCTAAGATCAGATGCTAACAGTTGTAATTATTTCAGTAATAAATGTAAACACTAATCTTTCATGCCAGTTTACACACTATATATGCGCGTACAGTTAATTAATTATTAACAGAAGGGTAAATAATAGATTTAATAAGGAAAAAAATAAAAATATCTAAAATATACTTATCTTAAGAAATAAATAAATAGAATATTTCAACAGATAAATAGAAATAGCGGTTAACCTTCCTTAAATGCTTCGTACTAATTTCATACATATCTCCATATTTAGGGCATGTTCAGTGGCCTGATTCCCATGTTTTTTTTTTTTAATAAAGCAAATAAGTCGGAACTTTTCCTATTAATTGTTCGGTAATTAAATTTTATTTTCTATTTCAAATTCCAAATAGATTTATTTCCCTCGTCTCCTTCAGCTTTTATGGGGAAAATACAATTCAGTAAGAGTTCCGTTTTGTTTCCCGTATAGCTGTGGCTCTTGTGAAGAATTAAAAACAATTGAAAGCTTATTGATTTTTAATTATTGACCGTTCAAAGTTGTTTGAAATTGAGATAGAGTATCTTTTGCTCATTAATTAAAAGATATTGTTAACTTGTTTAATTAATTTAAAGAAGGATTATACTCATCAATACTTGTTTAATTAATTTAACTAAAATTAACTTGCACAATCAAGTACTCAATTAAACAAACATAGTTTAAACAACCTATAGAAAATTTCCTTTTGCGGTACCTGGGAGTAGAGCTGTACAAAATTTCCTTTTACCGTTTTTCTGGCAGTTCTTTGTTTCCGGTAGAAACGAGCATGTCAGGTTTGAATAATTCAATATACCGGCTCTCTTGTTTCTCTTACCCACTTGCCCTTTGCCACGTCCCACGACTCAACTGCGCAAATGCGTTTCAACTTTCAAGTTTTTTTAGGAAAAATAACGGTCGTGCCCTCAATTGATTAAACGATAGAGTTACATGAGATGTCTATCCCAGTTTTTAAATAAAGATACAAGTAGCTCAATAAATTTGAGCTTGCAAAATAAAGAGAATAAAGAGAAAGTACAAACAGGAAAAGAAAAACTGTTTACCAGTAACTGATCTCGTTAGTTTACCCGTACCAGTGTAATACCAGTACAGGAGAACCATATATCAGTTAATCGGTATCAGTAAAATGAAAAAGCGAAATGTAACAGTTGTGGCCTATGTTAATGTGTTGCTGTCAGGCTTCATAGTGGTTGTTCATTGCTTTTGTATTTGTTGTATGAGGTGCCCCGTTTCATGTTCCTTGTCTGTGAAGATCCTTGAGCACATTTCTCTCCAAACTATGAATTGCGCAATCATTAACAGTGATCTTTCTTTCTTTTGGAGCTCTTTGTTAACCAGTGCTGCCCTTGCAATACTTGTAGGCAGTTTCATTCCCATGGTTGTTGTCAGTTGGTGATATATCTCCTTTGTGACACTGCACTCATCAAATAGATGTTGTACTGTTTCTAGTTGCACCTTGCACATGATACAGCAATTAACCATAGTCCATCCCTTCTTCATCAAATTGTCTTTTGTTAGTATTTTGTTAAGCATCATTATCCATGTAAACACTTGCATTCTAGGTGGTGCTTTGGTTTTCCTGATCTTGTGCACTGGTGCTTTGATGGTTGGCCTGTTCTTGATGAGGTTTCAACTTTCAAGTTAATATGAATACATGAAATTAAACTAAATAGTATTCATTTTTTTTAAGGATTGTAAAAGAGAATTCGGAGGTGTTTGGAATTTGAAAGCAAGGACTCGGGATAAGCATGGGATCCAGTTCCAGACTCCTGGTGGAGAATTTTTTAGATATAAGAATTATTATTAAATAATAAAAGAAAACAGAAAGAGTACTCAAACTTCGGAACTGAATTTTTTTGCGGGTTGAAACTTTCAAACCAATTTTTTTTTTTCAAATTCAAAGTATTTATTTTGTTCCATGGCCATAGCATCACGAATGACTGCACGTGAAGAAATGAGCCACTTTGAATCCAAATCCATTTGTACCTCTGTAATGCTGTAGCTATAAAAATATTTTTGATCCGAAAAAAAATTCAGATCCAAAGTTTGAACTCAAGAAGAAAAGGAAGGAGGAAGAGAGAAGGTGCACAGGGAATTAAAAAGAAATAACCGGGTTGGACCCGTTTCTTTTCTCCAAGTTCAAAGTTGGATTTCAACCGGGATTGTTTGTGGCCATCATAAAAAACCAATTTGAAAAGATGTGGCCATCGAAAAAAACATTTTGCTTTCAAAAAAAAAATTCGATTCCAAATTTTGAATTCAAACTTCATATCGACTCTATTTATGACATCCAAAAATCATGGTCATCTCTCTGTTTTCCTTTATTATTTAATAATAATCTCTATAAATAAAAAATCCCCTCCTAGAGATAATATCACCCACAGAATAATATATCCGGACCATATCTTTATATAAACTTGTTCTACAAGGTGTAAGAGCAATGATTTACAGGTCCCACTAGTGCACAATCATAAGTGGGACCAAAGATTCAGAGACCATCTCCTTCCAGCATGCATGTCCCAAACTATGGGTAAAGATTTTAACAGAGTTGTTTTAGCTTCGTACAGCGTATAAATCCTATGCAACATTGTTTTAATTTGATAGCCTGTGTACTGCATGAAGCTAAAACTGATCTGTAAATTATTAACCCCAAAAATTTTGGAGTGCGTATCCTCTGAGATATCTCATATTTTGCATGACCGACGTTTCCGGTGACTATTCGGGGATAGCGCAGGGGCCAGTATATTTGAGATTTGAAATTCGTGCAGAACGTAATTGAACAGTTGAGATTTTCCAAAAGGTCACGCAAAATATGAGATATTTCAGAGAATCGATTTGACAAATTTGTGCTGCATCAAGTACCTCATTTACGGCCTAACGCCAGCTAAAAATAGACTCCACGATCGTTTGGAAACTCAGATGTTGAGTTTAGAATTTTGTCCGTCCGATCAGAATCCGGATAAATCTGGTCCACCCCTGTAATGCACGAGGTTCATTAATATTCCTGCCGTTGCAGATAGGACGGTCCCGATTTGTTTCAGTTGTACGATGTGAATTCCATATTTACCCATATTATTTACTTCCTTATTTTAACCCAGTTCATACTTCATACTTCTATTCAGAGTTCAGACACCCCCAAAATCATTTCGAACTTTCAATCGCTCTGTGCCTCCGCCCCTTTTTTAATCATTTCAGAAAATAGACGACTCTCTCCGGCGTTGGTGGTGATCTAACAATAAAAAATCCGTTCCGACAGCTCCACTTGTTCGCACCGAGACGCTCTCTCCATTGACACCCCTTTGACCGGTATCCATCTCCTCCTAACGACGTTTCTCTATATTTTGTAGTTTTGTTGTTTTCTTTTCTTTTCTTTTTTGCTTTGGATCAAGAATCTGAGTATTTGAAGAGTAAATGTTGCCATCTCTCTTCATGCGCTAGTCTCAAATCCAGAAATCTAATGTGGTCTCCATTGTCTTTCGGCTTTCTTGGATTTGGGATTTTTCTTTATTAATTCTTTTGTGTATTTGAGAATTTTTCGCATGCATGACCATTTGATTTTAGATTCTTTTGTCATTTCTTGAATATCATTTTCATTCAACTTAAATAAACTAGTTGATATAATTGATAAATTTCAATTAATATAGTTGCTGGTACCGGTATGCATTCTTAGGGAAGCGTCTCAAGCTGATTTGTATCGAATCTAGTGGTTCAGTACCAATAAACAAAAATTTAGTGCCAGTGGTTGCTGATGTAATAGCATTTGAACTTCCTTAATTAAAGGTCAATTTCATTTGCCGGTACTTGTAATTACATCAAAATTCTTTAAACATTTGCTAGCACATTCTGTAATTCTTGATACAAGTACCACCACTTGTGAAAATTTTGATTAGGTTATGTCATATAGTATAATTTGATAGCGTAATCTTGATTAGATTATGTCAGGTACAGTGCATTTAGGTATTTCTGTTATGGGTCTGTTCCTTCGAAGTGTATATTGGATCTTTTTAATTTTTACCCACTTTCCTTATTTTAACCCAGTTCATACTTCATACTTCTATTCAGACGCCCCCAAAATCATTTCAAACTTTCAATCGCTCCACGCCTCCGGCCCTCTCCATCCCTATCCACCGTGCTGCACCAAAATTTTCGAGGAATCTCTCTCTCTCCTCCGCCTAAATTTCAGCATTTTCGGGTAAGATCTCTCTCTCTCTCTCAGCCTCTCTCACCCATGCTTTGAGTTGGATTGCAAGGGTTGTGCAGTACATGTCAAATGGAACAGTGGGAATTAGTTTAGAGACTTAGATCCAAAAATTTTAGGTATGGAGTAACCAATTTTTGAAAGGAACAAGCAAGCCTGAGTTGGATTGCAAGGGTTGTTTTCTTTTGCTTAGGAGTCTGGAATTTGTTTATTCACAGGAGGAGTTGTTGTTTAACAGCTAGCATTGTTTATGATTGACTTAATTACTCATTAATTGTTTGTTTTGTTAATTAGTCATTAATTGTTTGTAGATGCTTCATTTATTTTTGGTTTTTGCTATATTTCGTCCAAATTACTATGTAGACTAGAGAACAAACAATTAAGAAACGTGGCTGCTCTGATTTTTTTTTGTTTTATTGGTCTGGCATGGTCCTTCTATATACTGTGTTGAATCTAGAGCACCAAAAGACCGAAAAGACCCCAAAACTAATGAAACTGAAATATGACATGTATCTGACATTCCGGGTTCAGTATTAATAGGTACATGAATGTATGATTTTGGGAATATGTACATACCTGATCGTATGGGTTCAAAATATTTACTTTTCTCTTTCGTTTATACAATGGTAAATTTCGCAGCAACGGAGGTTAGAAGAAAGCTTGCCTCTGCTGCTTTAGATTCAGCTTTTGCTACCTTGCTATACACCATATCCATTTTTCCTTATTAATTTAGAAAATAAATGTGCATTTATAATCAGAACAGATGTTTGGGAGATTTACTGAGAGAGTATCTTTCAAACTGCTAATAGAATCTATTGGAAAATAGTTGGATACTTTCTCAAAGATCCAATTTTACTCCTTACAAATTTACGGAGATGTTTTTGCTGTACAACTCATAATATACACAGGAGCAGGAGTCATGGATCCAACTGAAAGCCGTACAAAAAGGAGAAGAAAGATTGCAGTTGCAGATGTTGATAGGATAAGTGAGTTGCCAGATGATTTACAGATCCTGATACTGTCTTTGCTGAGCACAAAGGAGGCTGTCCAGACCTCCTTGCTAGCCAAAAGGTTTCAGAACCTCTGGGCTAAAGTACCTGTTCTCGACTTGGATTTTGACGTATTCCGCCCAGATGATGATACCTTAGATGATCTGGAAGACCACGAAGACGAAAATAATCTCTTGGAATTACATGCAGAAAAATTCAAAAAATTTGGTGATGGTGTTTTAAAGCACCGTGATCAATTAATAAATTTCGATTCCTTCAAACTTAAGTGGGTTGAGGAGGAAACCGACCCCGATCCTGCCTCTGCATGGCTTGATAATGTGGCAAAGAAGAATCCCAAGTTTCTATCTGTCCATATTTTGACTGAGGTGTATATTTTTGAAGTTCCCGATTCTATCTTCTCCTGTAAGTCGTTGCAGGAGATGGAATTAAACCTGGGACATCTAGCTATAACCCCGAGGTCTGTGAACCTTCCCTGCCTCAAGAAATTAACCCTTCATTCCATATATATTGAAGATGAGGTAATGCAAAAGCTGTCAGGGATGCCTGCTTTAGAAGAAATGGTGCTCTACGACTGCGATTTGAACACCTGTGACATATCTTCTGACACATTGAAGCTTCTGGCACTTAACGGCAATTACAACGACAATAAGACATCTATCACAATTTCAACTCCGGGTCTGCTGTACTTGGAGGTACTTTCTTGGAGTATGGGAAGAATAACGTTAAAAAAACTGGAGTCTCTTGTGAAAGCATGTATCCATTACCATGAGGACTCTCTGTTTCTGACGGCTCTTTCAAATGCATCCCATCTTGAGTTAATGCTGTCTGAATCCGGTGTCTTGGTATGATTATTATCGTAACTTAGTTTCTATGCTAATTTTTGTTACTTGGTTGGATTATTGTATTGCTATTAATTACTTGCAAACTCAATTTCATATTTTCATTGCAACAAGTATGGAAAATGTATATTGACTGACTAGACTTGTATTGCTTTTTTTTTTTGTTGCTAAATTTAGCAAAGGAAGGATGTATTGAAGCAAGAAACAACTGAATTTCCAACCTTCAATAATTTAAAGACCTTGAAAATTGGAGAATGGTGCATGACTGATGAGTTTGATGTGGTAGATCGTTTCCTCTTCCATGCACGTAACCTTAAAAAGCTTACTCTGCTCCATCACCACTGCCAGGTATGTATGTGGTTTATAGGTTTGCAGGATGTAGTGGGAATAAGCTGATGATTTTAACTAAGACCAACTTGAGTCTTATTCATTTGCAGGATTCTTTCAAAATACAGTTGGTGCTAACTGCTAAAATAGTTTCTTCATTGCTCTCTTGAGTCTCAGTTTTTTGTGATTTTTCAATGTTATATATGTTCTTCTTTATTGCTTTCGTGAAATAGGATTAACTGGAGGATTCATAAATGTGTAATCGTTTTGGTCCATGCATTTTTTTATTCATAAACAGACATCCAATTTTATTGATTCTCAAGAAATAAAAAGGATATATAGGTTATCTTTTTTAAAATTGCATTTTTCTGTCAATAAAGTTAATAATAAATAACTCTCGAATTCAGATTTTTTATCCTGCAAGCCAATATTCAATGGACAATTTAAGAATCTCAGACATACTTAATATTATTTTGTTTTGCACTTTTGCTTGCCAAAACTGCAACATATATCTCAACCAGTCTGTACCTAGTTTTTAATTGGATAGACTTTATGCATCCATCTTTGGAGTTCTATGTAGACTAACTTGTTTTGTCTATATTTAAATTGTTAACTCTGATTCTAGAGATGTTATGTTACTTTGAAATGCTTGCTAATTTTGCTATGTTAGGAATATGCATAATTTTTTTTGGCATTGGCCGGAAAGGAATAAGGAATCGCTCTTCAATTTGATAAATTTATTGGAGAGACTGAGAAAGATCTGGACTGTCAATTTATTGCTAACCCCTACTGTATTATATTCTCCCCATTTGTTCATTTAATTAGTCCATGGAACATCATGCTTTGATATCGACTGTCCAATTTTAAATAGACGGTCCGGATCTGTCTTTCTGGAACTCTTCAATGAAATCAATCCCTACAGTACAACTGGAGTGGATGACTATTTGGATTGCAAAAAAAGAGGCAGTGTTGGTGAGTATTATTAATAAATAAATACTCTTACAAGACTGACTGAGTTCTAAAGGTTCCAAACATTCATCTTGAAGCCCCCTTGTTGAACAAACTTCTCTTACCAAATACACCATTGGAAACTTTTCAAAACCTACAAGTTTTAAAGTTTCAGCTTAGGGGCACTTCTTGAACCAACTAATTCTCTTACCAGAACCTGTTGGTTGCATCAGTACTAGTTTTTAAGGGATGAGTCATGAGTCATGAGCCCTTGTTGAATGAACTAACTAACTCTTAATTAAATTTTCAATATAGTTACCGTCAGGTCATGAAAAGATGGAGATAAGCCTTGAATTGGCCGGGAACAACGTTCACATTCTGGAGAGTAATGACATGGAGAATGATAAAATTAAGCTTGATGACATTACCGAGCTAGTGAAGCGTGTTTCCAATGCACATATGAAATTTTCACGTGAGAGCAATATCATTTCCTCATAGTGTAGTAATTTATGGAATGATGGATGTTGATAACTGTGTGGTGGTTGTATTTATACTCTTTCCAGATTATTCTGTTTTTTGTAGTGTGATAATGAGTATTGTACGTTGTCTTCTCTTTAGTTGCTTCTTAAATCTGTTTTGATAAATAATGATTTGTGTTTTTATATGTTGTTTCATTTACCTTAAGGCTATGTTTAGATGACACAAGAATAGCAAGAATAGAGGCTATTCGGAATAACAATGTGCATCTAAATAATATTTTTGCTATGCAGAATAGCTAGAATAGCTACTATTCTCTATTCCTTGTAAATATTGGAATAACTACTATTCGGAAATGTGAAATGAGAGAAAAAAATGTTTCATTTTTAGATTTCCGCCAATACAATCCCGAAATAACAAATTTAATACCACTTTCCGCTATCTCTACGTCGTGATAATTCATTTGAGATCTTACTTGCTTATCTTTCTTCTTAATTAATACTTTTTGTTAACACTATTCTTTTTTAGTTACAGCTATTCACTATTCCACGTATACAATCCAAAACAATATTTTTACTAATCTGAAAATCACTATTTTTTGTCTATTCTCATTTACTATTCTAAAATTTTGCTATTCTAGCTATTCTAACTCTCATTCAAACGTACTCTAAAAACATAAGTTGACTTACCTGGATGATCATCACAACTGGTTCCTTTTTTATGCAATTTTGAAATTAAGGTCTGAGTTTGCACTTTGCTGCAGGCTCGGTTTGTCTTAATAAGTATAACTGTGATAGGGACGCAAAAAAAAATGTGAATATTTTTGAAATTAATCTTTTTTAAGCAGCATATAAATATTTGTTTAGGATGCTTCATTAACATGAAACTGTCTGCAAATTTCTTTGTATCAATTTTGTTCCTCCAAGCAAAAGGGGTTCCCTGTGCTTCATTGATATTTTCATATGATTTAGTCAAACAAAGGACTCATGTTTAATGCGCCCCATGAAAGTTGTCAATATAGAAGGAGATGCAAATAATGTTTTTGGAGAAATAATTTCCTGCCTTAAAAGTTGTCAATATTATAAAGGAAATATGTGGTCTCTCTCTCTCTTCCCCTTGTTTGGCTAAATTCGATTTGCCCTAATTTGATGAAAATCCTAAATATTGCTGAATTTCGATTTTCACGTAAGTCTCACTGGAAAATATGACTGACCTATTTGCTTCCTAATTCACATTATTTTTACTGATTTGCACTATTGTTCATATGAAAGTCATTTGGTTGCATTTGCTATATACTGAAATAAACTATGTAAAAAAAACAAGTTGGTATTGGTACATAGCATCTTAGTTGATATATGCTGGAATAAACCATACAGTGAAGTCTCATGTTTAAGATGAACTTGAACAAATTACCTTATAAAAAGAGTGATTTTTTTCATTGTTACTTATATATCGAAGGTATTACCATATAGTTTGTTGGTTGAATAGCAATGGTTTACTGAGTAAAGAGTATAATAAATTATACAATTTTGCTTTATTGAAGGTATTACCATATAGTTTGTTGTATTTTAAGTAATTGTACTATGTTTTTGTTATATGCAGATATATTCGAAGTTCAATCCTTATTCGATTGGTTTACTGGTATTTGCATTTTTAAGAACAATTTGGTCATGTATATGGAATGTACTAATATTTTTTTTGTTTTCTTAGTGAATATGCATTTGTAATTAACCTGTGAAGCATCTGAGTTGAACGGGAATTACACTTCTTTAGCTAACAAAATTGAGTTATAATTAAAATAGGTACCAACCATTTTAATTGTAAGTCAACAAAAATTGGTACCAACCATCTTGAGTTCAGATTTTAATGCCATAAGCTGATAAGCATCACATACCAGTGTAAATTATTTTCAACAAATATAAGCAATGTTAGATATATGAACGCATATAAATACAACATTTGGTGTGAGAAAAAGAATCCATTTCAATGAGTTTTTTTTACATACATTGCAATTAAAAAAATAACAACAACAACACAACGCCATTAAAAAAACAACTGTCAATCAGATTTCTAGCATCCAAACACAATAGCCTCTAACCTCTTTTTTTTTTTATTATTAAAGGGCTGAATACAATATATATAGCATCTTTTAGATGCTATTTTTAATAATTGAACATACGTCTCTCTACGTCTTTATGTAGAGAGACGAAAGCTCGTGGTATTACACGACCTCACTATCCTCTTAAATTAAGTTTAAAATTATTTTTTTCATCCATCACCTCTTTTCAGTATTATTGGTCACAATACCCCATCTTCGTCACCTGTTCAATTAAAATTTGTAAAGGAACTGAATTACAAAAATATTCAAGAAAAATAATGTCCATAGTGTATATATTCAATTGATACAAAAATTGGATCAAATTCAGATGATAAATATTAATAAGAAAGCAAAAATTGATAAGAAAACAAATTGGACAACAGTGATATGACCAGTATTATTCCACCAATTAGCTATATTCAAATAACAAGCTACAAAAAATATAGAGCGTAATATGTATAACTTATTCTGTGGTAAACATCATTAAGTGTAATTTATATATTTTTTTTATAAATAAAATGATTTCATAAAAATCAGAATTTCTGTAAGATTTACGTTCATGAAAATATATACGAGACAAAGATGTTATCCGGGTTGTGGTAAACGAGGAGGTGAAATGGCGTAATTATTAGTATCATAGTAATAAATGAATTATTCATGTTTGATTTGGCAGAGTCAAAAGTTCGTGATTCAAGAATAATTCAGATATAATTCGGTAATGATTCGGTCTAACAAGGAAGCAAAAAAAAAAACCCAAAAAAAATAAAAAAAAACAAAAAAACATTCACCGTTCGATTCAGAAACATTTTTTATTTGCGAATAAAACACAAACTATTCGCGAATAAAATGCGAATTATGTTAGTTCACTCCACAACCACATAGCAGTATAGCACACCTATCTGCGTGACTCGACACACGGTATGTCCGTATGTAACCCGCCACAAAAGAACTACACATTCACACTAGATATCAGTCGTATCCGGTTATCAATCCCACTCTCTGTGTTATTCTCGCATGGCGCTCTCATTCCCTTCCTTCCCCTCCTCTTTCCCTCCATTCTCCTCCCCTTCTCTACACCCCCTTTCCCCTTCCCCTTCCCCCTTCATCGCTTACCTCTCTCGCTGGAACAACGCCAACACGAAACCCTTCAACCAACGCCGCCGCGCCCCAGAGCAGATCGACTCCCGTGGGTCTCCTTCTTCTCCCTCCATCCAGGGCCGCTTTTCTCAGTACTCCAAATCTCAACCTAACCTTACTAAAAGCGATTTAGATCACCCAGCCTTCAAACAGGTTAAGCATCGGTCGTATCCTCCTCCTGATGGAGAGGAGGCTATCCGAGTGACTGAGAAGGGGATCACCTACAAGTTGAAAGATGCGCCATTTGAGTTCCAGTACAGCTACACTGAGACTCCCAAGGTAATGTTTGTATTTCAGATACTTTCATCTCAAAATAGAAATTACAGTGTGATCCTGTACTGGTATGTACCAGCATGTGTTGTCACAGACTTAATTGAGGATAAGCATAACCTTGATTGGGCATTAAAATTTAGGATAGTTAAAGGTCAAGTGTTAAATAATGTAAGGCTCCTGTACTGGTATCACATAGACAACTATGTTTTAGTACAATTACAGTGTGATCCTGTACTGGTATATACCAGTATGTGGTGTCACAGACTTAATTGAGGATAAGCATAACCTTGATTGGGCATTAAATTTAGGATATTTAAAGGTCAAGTGCAATATATGGAGGTTCAATAAACATTCAAGGGTTAAATAATGTAAGGCTCCTATTCACAATTTGGGAAAACTCACTGGATTGCTAGCTTTTTATAGAACCTTAACATATACCTTTTCTAGGTAACAGGTTAAACCCGTGGCTCTAAGAGAGCCAACATTCCTGCCATTCGGTCCGAAAGAGACTCCAAGGCCATGGACAGGGCGGGCCCCACTTCCACCAAGCAAGAAAAAGCTCCCAGAATTTGACTCGTTTAACCCGCCCCGAGGAAAGAAGGGGGTGAAGCCAGTTCAATCGCCGGGACCCTTCCTGGCAGGGTCTGGTGGGCCCAGGTATCATGCTGCTTCCAGAGAGGAGATCTTGGGGGAACCTTTGACAAAAGAGGAGATCGGGGAGTTGATTAAGGGGTGCTTGAGGACTAGGAGGCAACTTCATATGGGTATTTTTGGAAGAACTTTTTTATTTTTCAAATTTCAAGTAAAGGTCCCTCTTATTCTGCAAAGAAGGCACTCCTTAAGACTAAGGTTCCTATTGGACATCAAGCCTTTTCGATAAGGATGTGATTTCATATGAGGAAAAATGACAACATAATGAATAAACCGTGAAATAAGTTTATCATATTTTATTGCATTATTTTAAATGGAGCTGTTGTCATTGTTTTTGTCAAGGTTATTCCATCATTTTATGCACCGATTCCTGTTGTTATTTCATAATAGCATTTAGGAGATCAACTAAGGTAAGAATTTTCAATGTCTGATAATTGGTGAAACGGAAAGAAATTTCTACAACCCCTTGATAATTCAAAGTTTCCTTCTGTACCACAATTATTGATTTATTTAGCAAATTGTATGCATGTACTAGCCTCATCGTGCATTTGATTTTTATGGCCACTGGATTTTCAGGCAGAGATGGATTCACTCATAATATGTTAGAGAATATACATGCACACTGGAAGAGGAGGCGAGTTTGCAAGATTAAATGCATAGGAGTTTGCACTGTTGATTTGGATAATGTCTGTCATCACCTAGAGGTTTTTCTATTCTTCTCTTCTACTAAGTAAACTTATTATTGGTAGTGCCTACATAATGGAAAAATATTTTGCAGTATTATACATATGGCAAATTGACCAAAACAAAGACAGCTTGTACTAGTAACTATCACCCAACATATTGTTCAGTTACTTGCAAATAATACATGATTTTCGGTAAGTTGTCATTCTCAAAAGAAAATAAAGGTTTGCCTAGAAGAAAGATTTATCTATGTTACGATTAACTTAACTAATTTGAGCTTAGGAGAGGCACTTATCTAGCTAAAGAAAATTGCTAACATTTAAAAACCTACCTTGTCTGTTTTAGTAATACAATGATATAGTGTTATCTGCACATATCTTTGGTGACCTTTTTTTTATAATATAATGATATAGTGTTATCTGCACATATCCTTGTCTGATTTATCTATGTTACAATTAACTTAATTACATTTGAGTAAAAGGATGATCAAGTATGACACGGAGTGGAACTAAATTCAGTCCTAGAGCTTTTTCCTTTTTTTTTCTAACAAAAAATATATTTACTATAAAATTCTCTTTTCAGGAGAAAACAGGAGGAAAGGTTATACACCGTCAAGGAGGGTCGATATTTCTCTTCCGTGGCAGGCACTATAACTACAAGGATAGACCTAGGTACCCACTCATGCTTTGGAGACCCATTTCACCCGTTTATCCCCGCTTGGTCAAACGGGTCCCAGATGGTTTGACTCTTGAGGAGGCTAATGAGTTACGCAAAAGAGGCCGTGACATACCCCCAATATTAAAACTCGGTACTATGTATACTTTTTTTAAATTCAGTATGTTTAGTAGAATACATGCTTTTTGATAAATTTTATACACAAAAAGTCCTGCTTTTGGTTTGTAATTTTAAGCCACGCTTTAATTAAGAAGAATGACCATAACCATACAAATTCATTCTACATAATTTAGATAAGCTAAAGCAAATTAGATTTAAATTTGTGTATTAGTACTTAAATAAATTGTTGATTAAATAATTTGTGTATTAGTATTTAAACATTCATTAATGCATCTTTTATTGTCATTGTCTTAGTTAATGACCTTGATGATTTAATATTGAGTACCACTACATAAAAAGTATTTACTAAACAAATAAAATTTTGTTTGATTTTCCTTTTGCAATAGGTAAAAATGGTGTGTATAATAAACTTCCACAGCAAATAAGGGAGGCTTTTGAGGTATGTGAACTGGTACGAGTGAACTGCAAGGGCATGAATAGAAGTGACTATAAAAAGATTGGTGCAAAACTTCAGGTTTGTTATTTGAATGCTTGCTTCATGGTTTGTTGAGCTTTTTTAAGTATATGGGATAACTTAATAGTTACAAATAATAACACATTATTTAAACTAAAACCTAACATTTTTAAAAGTATTAACAAACAAATTGATTTGTTGTGTACTAAATTGATTGAAAATGTGTATTTATTGAAGCGCTGATATCTTTACCCGTAACTCTTATGAATCATTTATTTTATTAATCCCGGTTTGAATTAATCTAGAGCCAATTAAATTACTGCCCAGTTTTGGTAAAATATATTAGCTATCCAATGCTTTGGTTGAGTGCATAAAAATTTGAGGCAATTAGATCAATGTTTATCGATTTATCTTAGTTTTTGCAGTTGATTTTTAATAACAAAATAACCCAGGCAACATTGGGGGCTAGATGAAAATGCAAGAATTTTGGGTACTGTTTGCAAATATATTAAATCTGAGTTGTAGTTTCTAAAAGAACTTACCCTCATCCCGGGTGTATGTACCATAAATGCCTTTGAAGTTTATGCTCAGCGTAAAGATGTCTCACTCTATGTCTCAAATAGGAGGTATAATAAAGCACTCATCGCTGTTTTAATATTTCATTATTGTAGGATTTGGTGCCATGTGTACTGCTCTCCTTTGCATTTGAGCATATACTCATGTGGAGGGGTAGAGACTGGAAATCGTCCCTCGATTCCCCTGAAAGTAACGG
This sequence comes from Carex myosuroides, assembly GCA_028015225.1. Classification (NCBI taxonomy): domain Eukaryota; kingdom Viridiplantae; phylum Streptophyta; class Magnoliopsida; order Poales; family Cyperaceae; genus Carex; species Carex myosuroides. The sequence continues at coordinate 3,715,482 of CM051466.1, forward strand.
CCACGACCAAGTGACTTCCTCAAGTGCCAACAATTCAGATGCTATATCTAGCATGGTTGATGAGGTTGTAAATGCAAACATGCCCATGGAGAGCTCAGCCGAATCAACTGAGGATGCCAAAAGTTTTTCAGGTATGATATTTAACCTTGATTCAGTCGCAGTTCATACATAAATCCGTAATAAATAAATGTAGAGGGGCGGAGAGTGGAAATTACACTTGTAAATGACGATGCTGTTTATACGACTTCCTCAAGTGTCAACAAAATTTTGTGGTTAATGCAGAGGGCAAGTTTGATACCTGTTCAGATGCTATATCAGCCAACTCAGCAGAGAGTGCACAGAGTTCCTCAGGTATTTCTTTTAACCTTGATTCAGTCCCAGTTCATACATAAATTTACAATAAAATACAAAAGAAGATACAATAGTAGAGTTGATACACTGGTACCGAGAACTATATACCAAAAGCATGATCTCACATCCAAAATGTCAACCTTTATAAATCAGATGAAGATGCAAAGGAGAGCCCTTCTACTACTATAACAGAGGTAGAACCAAAAACCGAAAGCAAATACCTGGAGGGAGTGAGGCTTCTTTTGAACCAAGCAATCGAGAACGGTATTGCTGCAAGTCTCTCCGAATTTGAGTACCCTGATGCTGACATAGTATATCAAAGATCCATTGAATTTGCCAAGACAGCTCGTCCGGGTCCCACCTATCAGGTCAGGAATAGGAAGAAAGAGAGTAAAGGGAGTGACAGCAAGAAGCACGCAGTGCGTGAGTCAGATGAAGAGGGAGAACAAATCGAAAATACCTTAGTTCCTGTTATCTCAGAAAAGAGAGGTGGTGATCTTAAGAAGGGTAGTAGCAATAGAAGGAAAGACAGGACGGATCGATTGCTAGAGGTGATCCCTAGTGTGTTCCCACATGGCAGTTTACGAGTTGATGAACTCGCAAAGCTACTCTCCTGATGATGCTGATTTTGTAAAAGGATTTTTTAATTGGGTAGATAGTATATTTCATTGATATTTATTTATATTTTTGTTGTTTCTCTTTATTTTTTTAACCATTTTTTTCCAGCCTTCTCTCAAAACTACAAGAACTTACCACTATATGATAAAATATGCAGAGAGACCAAAACCAGTTCCATTGCTATTCCTATTAATAAAAAAAATTATTCATCCAAGCTAGATTTTTGAATTTTGATCCTATTTTTTTAGTTAATTTATTTTTATTCCTATTAATAAAAAAATTCAGAACAATTTACATTGCTATTCCCAACCCAGCATGTACAACAAGCTCCTAACAAAACTAAACATCAATCAGTAAAATATATCTGACTAATTTGCCCTCAAATAACCTCTGTCGACTCCACTGTCCTTCGACACAATGCGCTTCCAAAACCAGTGCTGCTCCCATAGCCCGTAAATCTCTTCAATCGGGAGCTGCTTAGTCTCGGGCAAGAGTAAGATTATAAAAAGTGACATGATGACAATGAGAGAAGCAAAGAGGATGAAGACTCCCCATCTGAGATGGCACAGTGCTGCCAGGAAACATTGAGCAATAGCTGCTGTGAAGAACATGTTGACACAAACCACCACGCTCTGCCCGGCTGACCGGGTTTCGAGGGGGAAGAGCTCACTTGGCACCAACCAGCCAAGTGGTCCCCACGACCATCCGTAGGCCAGTACAAATAGACATATTGCCACAACGAGCAGTGCTGCTAGTCCTTTAGAGATCTCCTCTCCGTTTCCGAATTTCAGAGCCAGTGTGACCGCAACCACCACCTGAGTGCATGACAAGTAGTTTTAAGTGCAATAAAATTTACGAGCGCATTAGATTTAAATTTAAATTTAAAATGCTGGAGTTGCTTACCATTGAACAAATCATTTGAATACCCGCTTCGATGAACAAAAACCTCCTGCCCAACCTATCGACGGTCACCATGGAGACAACTGCACCTATTACAAGCATTGAACTGGTAATAAGCGAAGAGTAGAGTGCAGCCCCTGAACCAAATCCTAGACTCTGGAAAATAACCGGTGCATAGAACAAGATCGAGTTCATCCCGGATAATTGCTGGAATGCGGGGATACCAAGTGCACCGATGATGAGTTGTGGCCGGTTGCGGGGTTTCAGAAGGTTCTGGAAAGGGTTTTTGATTGCTCTTGCAGCCTCGCTGGCATCCTTCAAGTCCTCAAACTCCGCATCGACATTTGTGGTCCCACGCACCTTCTCTAAGACTTCTCTTGCTTTGTCTAGCCTTCCTTGTTCAACCAGGCTGTTTGGAGTCTCCGGGAGGAAGATACCTCCGACAAAAATTAGAACAGCCGGAACAATTGCTAACCCAAGAGATAGGCGCCAGCCCCATGGATGAAGCTCTGCAGTGAAATAGTTTACTAAATCGGCAATCAGGATTCCGAGGCATGTTGTCAGCTGGAATAGCTGGTTTACGGCTCCTCGGATCTTGTGTGGAGCTATCTCGGAGAGATATAGTGGAACCGCCTGTTGCAGTGCAGCATTAGTTAAGTTAACAATCATTTTTTTAAAATTTTTTTACAGGTGTAAAACCAAATTTTGCTTTTTTGCAATATATGAAATTGAAAACCTGGTTGCAAAAGCCGATACCGATGCCAAGAAAAATGCGTCCAATTATAAGCATGGCAATGTTCACTGCTGCGGCATTGATAAGACCACCGAGAAAAAAGCTGACAGAACCTGTCATGATACTGATACGCCTCCCCCGGTTTTTGGTCACGATAGATGCTCCAAAGGTGGAGACCAAGGCCGCAAAATAAAGAGACGAAGTGAAGAGCGTCAGCACTTGGTTGTCATACTTGCAATAGTCGGTCTCTTTCAAGTGCGCTTGTTTCCTTCGATATACGGCCGGGAAGAAATCCTTCAAGAAATCATCCATGGATGTCACTCCACCTTTTATCACAAGTTATTTTGTGAAGGTGTGTTAGTTTATTTATTTATTTTCTTAACATTTTTTCCCCTCATTCAGCTCATGATTATACAATTACAGAGATTATACAAATTCAACAATTTAATTACTGCATTAAATAGATCAGTTTGACCTAAATAATGTATGCATATAAGCATATAAGTTATAAACTACAAATTGCTTAACTTACTAGAGACTCCAAGATCATATCCAAAGAGAGATCCACCAAGAGATCCAATAATACATGCCAAAATAAAATAGCTTGTGATTCTTCCTTCATAGAAATCTGCTCTCTTTCCTGCTTCGCCTACGATGAACCCTCCAGCCATTTTTTTTTTGTAATTTTTCTTATTCGATCGAGCTTTTTGTATATTTGAATTTTGGGTGTAATTAAATACGTAAATACATTGCACTGATGCGGTTGTTATGGTTATTTCTGATTGATTAAGAGCTGATAGTTTTATCCGATAATTATCTACTTTTAGGAAAATAAAAAAACGGCGATAAGGATAACTTCTGAAATTTTTATCAATCGAAAATAAATTAAAAAAATATCGGTGAAGGGTATCGTTTTGGCAGAATTTTGAAATGTAGGTCCACAGGACGGGTCATTTTAACCCGTTCCATTAACACCTTTCCGTTTGACTTAACCACCGCTAATCAAATTAACTGAACAGGAAAAAAAACCACGGATGATATATAGATCGTCACGTCTAAGGAGCGAAAAAAAAAATACATGAACGGGTTAATCCGTCCCGTCCGAGCATCATGTTTTGATTACTTATTGTTTGGGCATAAGGAAAAATTGAGCATTGACCTTGCTTTGACCACCGAACAAAGGAAAAATTGAGCATTGACCAAAAGTGGAATAAGAAGTAATTAATTATTGTCTGGGCATTGACCAAAAATTGAGCAAATTCATTCAACTACGTTAACCAATGCAGCCAGGGACGGGACAATTCATAACGTCCCACTTTTTTTTTTCGGTTGGACGGGATCAAATTTACCGTCTTGGTATTTTTCTGTTTTGATAATTTGATTAGCAGGGCGGAAGCGGATTAGGAATCCGAACAGGTTAAAATTTCACGTCCCGTGGGACGGAATAAACCAACCCGTTCTACCTATATATAAAATTTCCTCCAAAATGATCTCCTTTAACGATATTTTTTTATTTTAATTTCGATTAATAAATATTCCGGGGATAACTTCAACTTCACAACAACTTTAGACAAAATATGTACTGTAAAGAAAAAAAAAATAGATAATTATGTCAATTTGTCCAATGAAAGAAAGTTATTTTTTTTTTTTTGAGAAACCAAAGAAACTATCTATCTCACTATATAAAATTACTTGATCTTGCAACAGTCATAACATTAACTCAGATGTACATAGAGCATTCTAGTTTCCAATGCCATTTAAGTATATACAGTATGTACTCCTTAAATATTAACATGATCGAATAAATTAGGGGCTGATTGTTATATTTGAACTTGTTTGATGTTAACAAGATAATTTAGAGAAAAGAGAAATGGTCATAACGCATTTAATTTGTTCTCTTCAGATCTGGATTGAAAACAAACTATTTTTCCATATTTTTTTTTTATTGACTATTAAGTATAATAATAGGAATTGGGGCAGACTCAGAAAATGGACTAGAGGTAGGCAAAAAAATGAGTTGGGTTGGGAAGAAAATGAATTTGGTTTAGAGGAGGCAAGCTTGTTCATGAGGGGTATATATGCAATAGCCTAAAAATACATGGGATAATTTGTTTTTTCTTTTCAAAATCCAAAATAGGTAACTACTTATTCCTGAGCTTTACTAGATCTGTCCCTAATAAAACGCAAGTAACTTCTATTGTGTAAATACATATGTTATTTTTTTTTTCAATTATATATCGTTAACCAATATTGTTTGATATATTTTGTTTCATTTCACATATGTTAATTTCAATTAACTTCAATTAAAAAATTTGTGAAAAATCGTGTTTAGTAAGTTGAGGTTGTTCCTTATTTATGTGCAATAATATAAAATATTTAAACTCTTTATTTGTACAAAAATATAACTATAAAATCACCTACGCTAACTTTTACAGTAATATATATAGGCTAATAGGTAGGTACAAGGTTGTGCATTTCGACCCAATTTAGCCCAATTAAGCCCATCTATTAATCCAGAGCAAAGCCCAATAGCGTCCAGAACTACAAGTCCACGATAGCCCATACATGGTGATTGTCCCGTGTCGCGTGTCTATTTATCATATGCGGCTGACGCCCATGATTTCACAGCGTTCCGTGTCTGTTACGCATCAAGTGATGAAACGTGTCGGAACCCTTATTAACTTGCCTTTGGCAATTTACACGAGTGGGAAAAACTAAAGGCAAATTTATGATTTGATGTTGATAAGAACGGCGACCCGGACAATGCTCACGAAATCCACGTGCTCCTGAACAAATAATAATAAATTTCTTCTCTCCATTTTTCATGGAATGGAGACATCCAATGCTTTTTAATTTCCTTACCAGTGGAAAAGTAAAATTCGGTAACTCGGAGATGTTAATTTTTTTTAATTTCCATCCAATGCGTTGTAAGATCTGCAGCATGTGTATCTGTTTCAATCAAAATATTCATAATAGATTTGTTTAATATTTAGGTTGGCAAAAATATTGGTTTTTCAATATTAAGAATGTTTGAGTTACTTGCATTCACGAAATTAATCTATTCAGGAAGTTTCTATTAAACTCAAACTAATTAATAAATTGATTTGATACTTAGATTGATAAAATATGCTAATGTCGTAATTGATTGTGTGTTAGTATGTTATGAAAGTCTCGGGTACAGTAAATACTATATAAATTTTCAACTTATTTTTTAATGGAAAAATAATTGACAGATATATAAACTAAAAAGTTAGCAACAAAATAAAATCTGATAAACTAATTGAAGACCCACAATGAAAAAAAAAATATGATATTTAAGGATAATTCTGTTTTCATATTTTGTATTGTAAAATTTTTCTAATTAATTAGGCTATGGCAAAAGTATTTGAGTTTCATAATTCCTTAGTATTCAATAATTGGTTGGGTTTTTACTAGGTTAATGGAATACAAAATCTACAATCAATAAAAAATTATCAAATTGGGAAAACTGCGCAAAACTGGAACATAAAGTCCATTTGTTTCAAATGGAGAGCAGCAGAATTAAGATAAAATCATAAACAAAGACTCATCAAAGAGCCCTTTTAGCTGCACCCCTCTCAAGAGCTGTTGATATGAGCCATACGGTCAATGAAACTTTCCAATGCCCATTATTCAGTATAAAAATAGTAAATAATTTTAACAGAGTAGTTTTAGCTTCATGCAGCGCACGAACTGTTTTGATTCGCTCTTTACTGCGCTGTATGAAGGAAAAACTAATCTGTTAAAACCTTATGATCCCAACCATCGCATCACGAGAAAGGCTTGGATCCGATGGGTTTCTGGACCGTCCGATCCAGAGCACGAATTTTAAAGCATACGTGGGCGCAAATCCTAAAGCAGATCGGACGGTGAGAGAACACGTCGAACTCACTTTGGGTCCGATGCCCATCGGACCCAAATTTCTCCCTCGGATCACATCAGAGCCGACAGACCCATCTTCTCCATCCTCTTAATTATCTATCAAAACATAATACTTCACATCACACTACCCCTAATCTCTTTCCCGATCGACAATCAAATCCATCTTTCAAGTGCACAATAGGTAAAAAAAAGTCACTCTGAAAACTCAATCAGTAGAAAGGAAGAATCAGCGTCTTCGATTCAAGGGTTTTTCGCCTAAAACGAGTCCAGTTGGTGTCGAAAAATCACCCGATAATCGAATCCTGCGCTGCTGATAGATAGATCCTACTTTCAAATAAGGTATTTACAAACAACAGAGTTTACTATTGTGCTATGAGTTTACTTTATTGTGCTATGAGTTCTCTAAACTTTCATGATTTGTTCAAATTGGTATATGAACCTAAATAATATAGGAACTATTTAAATTGGACTTGGTATGACCAAACTTTAAACAAAGTTAAGGTGCTACTGTGTAAATTTTTGCATTTTTGTTGATCAAATTTTGCATGATGCAGTTGTAAAATGGATGACGAAAATGGACTTGAACTGAGCTTGGGCCTCTCTCTTGGTGGGGCCAAATCAAACCCTAAGAAACTCTCTGACACTTCGTCTTCAAACCCTAAACCTGATGAAGGGAGCTCTAGCCGGAACTGCACTCCTAGCCCAGCTGAATTTTCATTTACTAACATGTTCCAAAACAATAGCAAACAAACCCATGAATTGATATCAGATGAAGTACATGTTCCAAAAAAGCACAAAGGAATTGAAAATTCAAATTCAGTTATTATTGATTTGACCAAGAGCTCGCATCTTTCTATTAACACTGGCGACGGGTCTGTAGGGGAGAATGATGATGTGGCGGAGTCTGATTCAACAGATGGGTCAAATTACAAGCCAAGTGATAACAAAGGGGGTGCAACTGCAACTGCAAATGCAACTGGAGTTACTGTAACTCGTTTTCCATCTGGCGTCCCTATCTCATTTCATACCATGAATAATAATAATAATAACAGTAACATGGTAAATGTGAATCACGTAAGTGATCGTTTAATGTGAAATTGCCTTAATTGAGTTAGTATTAAGAAGTTTCAATTAAATTTTGAACTGAGATATTGTCTGGTGCAGCTGGTGTCAGCAAGGGAGAGACAGTTGGCATTTGGTTATAATTCGGTGCAAATTCCTACACTTGAAACTAGCCCAGTATGGCCGTATCGCACTAACATGGAAGAGGAAGAAAGAAAATCTCAAGGTAATCTCTTTAATTGTTTGTCTGTATGATTCATTCATATCATAAAACACATTTTCATGAAAAAGTACAATAACCAAACTCAATTTGACGGTTATTTTAAAGTTTAAATCTTGCTCAGCCCGACTTCTTTAATAGTTAACTAGGCTCAGTTATTATTTTGCCGATGCCTTGTTGACATCTTGTTTCTTTTAATATTATACTGAAGGATCGGTACAAGCATCCTATACATCATCACAGGTTGTTGCATTTGACAAAAAAACCCAAGAACTGAACAAAGAAGCCGCATCATCCTCTTCCTATCCTGACATTAAACAAAACCCTAATACAAGTCATAGTCAAACCTACCTCTCAAAACCACAAGAAAACCCTAATCCAAATCCGCAAGAGAATAAGGGCCCGATAAGGCGTGGCATTGGGTCAGAGATACAGTTTGGGGGGTCAGGTTCACGTCCGGATCTGCCTTGGGTCAGCACTACCGGGTCGGGTCCCGATGCAAAAACCATATCGGGTGTGACCTACAGGTATGGCCCTGGCAAAGAGCAGCTTCGCATTGTGTGTGCCTGCCATGGGACCCACTTGTCACCTGAGGAGTTTGTGCACCATGCCAGTTCTGATGCGGCGAATTCAGAGAATGCTAACAATAACAATAATAATGGCATTGTTAATGTTATTTGAATTGAGGGAGAGGGGAAAAGCACTGGAGTGTTATTTGAAGAAATATGTGAGTAGATTGCATTGGTGGTATATAATTTATGTTTGTAGGGGCATAAGTGAGATTTCTCTTGTTTTATAGGGGCTTACTGATACTTCTTTTACTTCTGAAAGCTATTTAAATTGGATTTGAAACATGTTCATGCTATTCAGTGTTACTCAGTTGATTTGGTTCTGTATGGGATGTAATTTTTTTTTTTTTTTTTTGTCTTCTATTAATGGAGATTTGTAGAACTTTGATCTTTAGTTCCTATGCTATGTATTGATTAAGCAATGTAACAAGTAGGTTGCATTTAGGTCAGTTCTTTTTTTATTATTTGCAAGTCACTTCTGCCAAATTATAATGACAAACATGAAAATATGAAACAATTGTTGATTATCAATATAATTATTTTTTGTGGTTAATATGAAACAATGACTGAATTACAAAATTTATTGTATCAAAAGGAACAATTGATTGCTAGAACAATACACTATTAAAGAACAAAAGGCATTGCTGTTTTTTTCTTTTGGCTTAGAAAGAACAGTTCTAGTATTAATTAATTTGATTTCCATTGTTAATCAACATGTGGAAAACAAGGAACAAAGAAAACTGGATACAAAAGAACCCATTTCATAATAGATAAGCCTGAAGGAAGCAATAAAGAAGAAAAAAATAATATAAAAAATTAAAAGTTTGCAATAAAGCAACACTTAAGAGACCAGAACTCTCCAAAAGCCAGCCAAGTTCAGCCTTGACAAAAAAAAAAAAAAAATCCAATTCATTGTCTTCCACATTTGCATGTGCTGGATTGAATTAGAAGAAAGTAAAACAACCGGCTACAAAAAGTGAGCAAAAATCATAACCCTCCGTTACATCATGTTCAGGGCAGATCAACATGTATGTCAGGGGAGTGCTAAGCCACTCCAATGATTTAAATTTTTTTAATTATGTACATTAAAATTTAATTTAATTTTTAATTTTTTAAGCTTTTATATAGTCTAGCCCTCTCATAAAATAATAAATATGTGCTAGTAGTCTAGTAGTAAGAGTTTTATTTGGTGTTTGTAAGGTCATGGGTTCAATTTCCACTAACTACAATTTTGTTACTTTTTCACATATTATACATTTTATAAATTAGCCCCCATATTCAAATTTTCTAGTTTCGCTCCTGATCATGTTTGTTTCATTTGTTATAAATTTATTTTGATCGCCCTTTTCACATTTTAAGTACATTATTGGACGAGATAATAAATAGCTTATCAAAATTTGTTCAAGTTTGAATGTGAGAAAGAGATACAAATCATTTTTTTTCCGTAGTATAACTTTTTTTTTTTTTTGTGGTAGTATAACTTCAATCTCCTTATTTGCCACCTTAGGCGATAGCGGTCGTTTGTGATTTGGGTCATATGGCTCAATTGCATTATACGGGCCTGTAAGTAAAAAAAAAAAAAATACGATGCCTTGGATGCCAATGTTTCAATTGTCATTTTCATCCCCCATTAAAAGTATACGAGTAGAACTAAGGTGTTCTTAAGCTCATCACGATTCTTTGTGAGCTTAATTCAAAAAACTCATCTGATTGGTTTTGAGTGATGCATCTAAATCTTGGTTTCGAGTGATGCATCTAAATCTTGGTTTCGAGTGATGCATCTAAATCGTTGAAACCGATCAACTTCAAGTAATGAATTTACATGTCAAGTTTTTAAATTTTCAAACTAATTTAATATAAAGTTAAGCGGTCAAAAATGATAAAAAATGAACACATTAAAATTAACTTATAAACTATCTTTCTTTTACCGCTTGACTTTATACTGAATTAGTTCAAAAAATTATAAATTTGACATGTAAACGCATCACTCGTGAAGTAGATTGATTTCAACAGTTTGGATACATTGTTTGAAACAAATTCAATAGGTTTTTGAATTAAGGACTTGGTGAGCTTAAGAACACTTAGTTCTACTCTAAGTATAGTAGTAAATTAATAATTATTATAATAATTAAATGTAGTTAAGATCTTTGTAACTTGTACGCTACATGTAAATGACAAATAGAAAGCTCAAACTATAGAGTCACATGTATGATGTATCAATATCCAACATCATCACCGCTCTTATTAGGCCTATTTTATTGTCCTCTTAGACAAACAAAAATGTGGATAAATATTTTATCATGTGATGCAATATGTAGGACTTTCTTATTGTGTAACAGTGTAAAGCATGATTACATGGTGGTGGTGGGGTCAATCAAAGCAATCCTTTCTCCAATTTTCTCCAATTTATCAAAGCATTATCATGTGTTGCAATATGTAAGTCATCATTAGTACATTTCATCAGATCACTACAAATCTTACTCCCTTTCTCCAATTTTCTCCGCCTTTCTATCCCGTTTTGACCTTCTCTCTCTTCTCCCTGTCCGGTTCGAATTCACATCCTCCCCGGTACCGTATATTACGGAATCTTTTACAATTACTGGATCTGGACTGTTCTTTTTAACTTGGCACGAATCTCAAAGCCCAACAAAAACAATGACTCGCTCATCACCGTCTCTGTTTATGGATCGGACAACTTCAGCTCTTTGAGGATCCGCACTATCTCCATCGAGTAAAAAATATGATTATATTCCCAGTTTTGAATTAGAGGCCTTATTTCTATAATAGAAAATTTTCTGATTTTTAATATTGTTCTGCTAGATTGGTACAATATGCACGGAACAGTGCTATTCCTATGCTGTAGCTTAACTTCCGATTGCATGTCTATCCAAGCTCTTATTTATGAGTCTGGCTAGTATGACATTAGTGTCATTTCAGCCTATATAACACCAACTTCAAAACCTATCGAATTGACTTCAAACGGTGAATCTAAACCGTTCAAATTGATCTATTTCATTAGTTGTGCGTTTACATGCAAAATTTATAATTTTTCGAATTTATTTAGTATCAAGTCAAGCGGTCAAATGTGTGAGTTTTTAAGTTAATTTTAATGCATTTATTTTTCAACATTTTTGACTGCTTGATTTGATACTAAAATAATTAGAAATTATAAAAAATTTGCATGTAAACACATCACTCATAAAGTAAATCGGCTTGAACGGTTTGAATTAATCGTTTGAAGTCTATCCAATTAATTTTGTAGTTGATGTCATATGACACCAATATCATACTAGCCGGACTCCTTATTTATATACCTCTTTCAGATATATCAGAAGGAACAAGCTGGATGCGGGAATCCCTCTTTTTGAAACGGAGTCACTAAAATGGCCTGGATTTGTTGAATTTGATGATGTCAATGGAAAAGGACTCACCTACTCTGCTCAGGATGGGTAACAGAGCCCTTTTAATTCTTATTACCTTTATGATTCTGCACTTTACAGCTAAGATTTTATTGTTATGTCAAAGAGAGTGATGTATCATAGTTGCAATTAACTGCTAACATCTTGCCAGCTTGTTTACTTAACCCCACCCTTGAAGCCAACATTAAGTTCGTAGAAATTGCCCAACTTTTCTTTGGCTTGTATATCAGTTAGTCAAAAGCTATATAAGCGGTTTTGACTGTTTAAAACGTGTTGGATTTGTTGAAAGAATGTAGAAATTGCCCAACTTTTCTTTGGCTTTTCCATCTTACTGAACGAATGTTGGATTTTATTTAATGGAATATATCAATGTGTTTTGACTGTTTAAAACATGAGAAGTGTTGGGTGTTATGTGCAAAGACACAGTGGTTTGTAATCTACAATAGTGCTATTCTAGTTTGTTTGCCAACCTTTGTGTCAATGATGACAATCAAGACGGAAAACTCATTGTAACAGTCTTGATGCTTCAATGTGGGATTTACCAGACTAATTATGGTAGTATAATTTTTTGTTATTTTCTATCTTCTATATGCCTGACTTGATGTCTTATGTAGGATTTAGGGTTTAATTTTGTATTTGAGCTGCAATTGTTGTTCCTTACTTTAGATTTGTGCTGATCACTCAATTTGATCAACAAGCTAAAGTTTCTTCTCTTTTTGGATGTTGGCAGCATATACAAGGTGTTTGATTTGAAGAATTACAACTTTTTGTATCAGTTCTCTGACAAGAATGTCCAAGAGATAAAGATCAGGTTTACTTCCATTTCTTTTATTCTGTAATGCATTTGACGAGTTTAAAATCAATGTTTAGCAAAATTTGGAATTAGCTTGAGAACCAGCGTTTGGGCTAGGGATACCTTGTGGATATTAAACAGTTAGGTGACTTACCCGGAACTTTACTAAAATAAAATTTGGAATTAGCTTTATTTTTTGCAATGTATTTTGGGGTCAAATGAAGGGCAGGGTTGTCATTTGAAAAAATTATTGTCTAACTTCCAGTTGTTTCTTGTGTTTAAGAATGTCTTTTTTAGTTTTTTTGCAAACGCCATCGCCCATAAATTGTGAGTGCTATCAGAAAGTAATATTTCTTGTTATGTTTTTCTCCTGGTTCTCCTGGGCTTGGTTCCATCCTGTACATTACCTTACTCATTTGTGTTGTATTACTGAACTTAAATTCCGAGCTTCATTCTACATCTTCTTAGCATCTAATTCCTGATTGGCAAAAAGATAGTGCCTATACAACAGTGCCATCCTAAATTTATGTTCTATTACATGCAGCCCGGGAATAATGTTGCTGATTTTTGAGCGAATGCCCAGCCATGTACCATTACAGATATTGTCGATAGAGGATGGCACTATACTGAAAACATTCAACCACCTCTTGCACAGAAACAAGAAAGTCGACTTCATCGAGCAGTTCAATGAGAAGTTGTTGGTCAAGCAAGAGAACGAAAACCTTCAGATACTTGATGTAAGCATGCTCTCTGACTATTTTTTACGTACTGTTTTATTATGTTTATGATCCTTTTAAATGTCTTAAGAGAGTATATGATTATGCTGGAGTCCATAGTTTGGAAGTGTTTGAACACTTGGTGCTTAATAACAATAGGTTAAGTATTGATTAGAGTTGTAGTGTGAATTACACGGTTTCTCTTGTGGTATAGAAAGCACCTTCACTGTTACAAAGTTTCTTACTGGAGCCTCTGGAATTTTTGAAGTTTGAAAGGATCTGCAGGGCATTTAATGTATTGTGCACCATACCAAAACTTTATGTTATTTACCTTTCAGAGGCAAGAGTTTGTGTGAGAACCCAAAGGATTCACTGCCACCAACGAACGCAAGATTGGGGGGATTGGGGGGCAGGGGACAGTATAGAAACCTAGTTATCTCTAAAGTGTTGTAAGAGAAATTAAATGGGTTGGTACTTTTGACTATAATGTTGACCATTAAAATCCTATTAAGAAAGCTTCAAGTGATATATGGTGTTTATTGAAATAGTTTTATTTGGTGGAAGCAGACAAATAACCACACTGTTTATTTTAGTCCTTTGAAAAAGTTCACATCTCTGCACTTCTGAAGTTTTGGGTCCTATCTTTAGCATTCACTAAATGATGGATTAAAGTCTATATTGCTGCCCATGACATTTTGATAAGCATGTTGAGGTGAATGAAGAAGTTGATTTTATTTGATATGTGATGACACACATCAGTACATAATATGATGGATGATGATGTCAGCACTATGTCATCTGCAATGCTTATGTGGTCGTTGACATTGTTCGTGTTTTTCTATAGCTTAATTATGAACTCTAATACACCTAATTTGATTGCAAGCATACAATCTTGCCTAGTAGTAGTTCGGGTGTCAAATCCACAGGGACAACTCGTAAAGTACTGGTTCTCACCAATTCATTAAGCTAGACAGACAAAGTTTGAGTTGGTTTCTAAATCTAATTAAATTGAAAGAAGCAAATAATAAATGTCTTGGGTCTGATTCAAGTGTTGGAGTTCCAGGGGCTTCGGCATTCCTTTCCACTAGGGTCTCAATCTACTCGATTTGTGTTCCTAAAGCATGCGTGGGTGTTCTGTCTAAAGTGATAATAGCGTGCACTTCACGGTTAAGTACCTCGTGAGCTAATATCGTACTTTTAGGTTACCTCGGACTTCTCGGTTAAGTACTTCGTCCTAATAACCTATTCTTTACTCTTTTTGTTCGGGGAATTAACGCAAGTGATTTTTAGTCATTGAATAAATCCCTAAATCCATGTATTGGAAGAGTAAGGTTAAACCACACAATCCATGCATAAATCAAGTATTAAAAGAGTAAATCACTAATAGTCAATAAAAATCACAAATCGAGTAAGATAGAGTGCATCTAGTTTCGAGTTTTACATGCCATCGCCTCTAGAGAGGAGATTAGCCTCTCATAAGGGCGTGAACAGTTACAAATAGGATAAACAGTTTGTTACCAAAGTCTAGAGAAAGGAAAATAGAGTAGAGAATGCAAATCCAAACACAAATCTCTTCTCCCTTGAGTTTCTCCTTCTCCAAATCGCCCTAGATCTGAAACCCTAGCTCTTGAGGTCGTTCCCAGCTGAAAAGGAAGTGTCTAATGTGAACCCTCTCTTATTGGGGAAGGAGGTTCGGGCTATAAGCATGATTCTGGGCCTGTAGCAGCCCAAAATTCGGAAGCAGTGAAGAATTTGCGGGTCGCAATTAATGGTAATTGCGGGTCGCAATAATGGTGCAAAATTGTGGCAGTGAGCTGTCTTGTAGAAGTTCTGTTATTGCGGGTCACAATAATGGTAATTGCGGCTCGCAATTTTCCTCTGATTCTTGCCTCTACGTGCCTTCTAGGTTCCGATCGTGTCCGGACTTGCTCCAAATTATTTCCATTTGCTTCTAGTACCTGAAAATACATGAAAACATAGCAGTATCTCAAACTTGGTGCAATATCTAAACTAAATGGCTTGAAACCAATAAAAAGGGAATAGATTTAGAGACCAAATCCTACCAAAAAATATATATAAAATTTAGGCTTATCAGACATGCATTCACTAAAAGCAGCCTTTAATATTTTACATGTGAACATAATGATCCCTCTTTTAAATTTTTCAATCGGTATTAATAGTAGGACCTTTATGTTTCCAAAATGAAAGCTTGTAAAGACCAACAAGGGAAATGACTGATACAATTGAGAACCATTAATTCATGCGGTCGCTAAAACACCCATTTGCTAATTTATTTTTGTTAACTAAACACAGATCAATAGCTTTGAGCTGACAGAGGTGAGCAGCACGGACTTTTTGACACCATCAGCATTTATATTTCTGTATGAGAACAACCTGTTCCTAACGGTTAGGAACAGGACAGTGGCGGTGTGGAACTTCAAAGGGGAGTTGGTGACATCGTTCGAGGACCACCTGCTGTGGCACCCCGACTGCAGCACCAACAACATCTACATCACCAGAGAGCAGGACCTCATTATCTCCTACTGCAAGGCTGATGAGCCCTCCCAGTCCCCCTCTCGTTCTGATGAACCCCCTGGTGATGCTACTGTTGGCTCCATCAACATGAGCAACATACTCACTGGTAAGTGCATTGCTAAGATATCAGCAAATGATCCTGAGCTCCGAATTTGCCCTGGCCGGAGAGGTGAGACTGGCCACTCCTCTATCAGGAGCACAGTTAGGGAAGCGCTTGTGGATGTCACGGCATTGTTCTATGATGAAGATAGGAAAGAGATATACACCGGAAACAAGTATGGTCTGGTTCATGTGTGGTCAACTAGAGTTGGCTGTTGCTTGTAATATAATTTGCTGTCTAAATAGTTAGGGTGCTGGATGTAAGATTTAGCTCTCCTATGCCGGGCTTATATGTAAGATAAAGGTCTCTTTTGTCTAAACAGTAGCTATTGCTCTCATGTTTTATTTACACTTGTTTGAGCACTCATGTGCGTCTTAACTAACATGGAAGAGGATGAAAGAACAGTGATGGATGTTCCTGCCGGTATGGCCCTGGAAAAGATCAGCTTCGCATTGTGTGTGCCTGCCATGGGACACACTTGTCACCTGAGGAGTTTGTGCACCATGCCAGTGCTGATGTGGCGAATTCAGAGAATTCTAACAATAGCAATAATGCCATTGTGAATGTTAATCTTTGAATTTAGGGAGAGGGAAAAAGCACTTGAGTGTTATTTGAAGAAAATGTGAGTAGATTGCATCGGTGGTGTATATTATGTTTGTAGGGGCATAAGTGAGATGTGTCTTGTTTTATAGGGGCTTACTGATACTTCTTTTACTTCTGAAAGCTATTTAAATTGGATTTGAAACGTGTTCATGCTATTCAGTGTTACTCAGTTGATTTGGTTCTGTAAGGGATGAATTTTTTTTTTTTTTATCTTCTTCTAATATTATGAGATGCTATTTCATAATAGATGATCCTGAAGGAAGCAATAAAAGAAAACAAAATAAAAATAAAAATAACAAATTGCAATTAAACAACACTACGAGACCAGAACTCTCCAAAAGCTTAGCCAAGACCAGCCTGACAAAAAGAACATGCAATTCATTATCTCCCATATCTGTATGTGATGGATTCAATTAGAAAAAAAATAAATAAATAAAACAACTGGCTATATAGCAAAAATCATAACCCTCCGTTCCATCATGTTTGTTTCATCTGTTAGAAATTCATTTTGATCGCCTTTCAAGTAGCTTGTCAAAATTTGTTCAAGTTTGAATGTCAGAAAGAGAAAAATTGTTTTTGTTTTCTGTAATATAACTTCAATAAAAATGGTGACCTTAGATGATAGCGGTTGTTTGTGATTTGGGTCATATGGCCCAATTTCATATACGGGCCTTAAAGTAAAAAAAATTAAAAACAAAAATACGATGCCTTGGAGAATTTTTTTTTTTACAAACCATAAATGAAAAAACGAACTTTAGGAACCAACTTGATTGGATGTTTTTATTTTCTTTATTTCAAAAGTTTATATTTGAGAAATTTGCATAGAAAAATTGATTAATTATTTCTCATTAATCGAGTTGTTGGTTATTAGGTGAGGAACTTAGGATTATGGCTTCAAATTCTTAATACTATCTTAATTGTCTTGGTGAAATTTGGTTTATAGCCTTATTGTGACAAAAGTATAGTAAATTATAGCCTTGAGCATTTTTTTACTTTCAGGACTTGAGGTATCAAACTTAACAGTTAACACAGACATTTGATCAAACACAAGTCGCTCCCCATAACAATTCTTAATATGGGTTCATATAAACGATCTCCATTATAGTAAAATCTCGTCTCTATCACATTTGCATTTACTGGGCTTCTTTTTTTTTTTTTTGTGAGAAACTAAAGGATTGCATTTATTGTGGTCAATACGACTAATATGACTAAAAGAATATCAGACCTTGTGTAGAACATGTGTACAACATTGCTCTATATTTTCCTCCATCCTTTCTATGAACTACAAATACACATTATAGAAGGTTTCATTGGTAGAATATGGTCCAAATTGATTATGGGCGAGCTTAATTTTAACAAACGGGGAGATTTTGAAATCAAGGTTGTGTTTGTGATGTCCTTGTATTATTAATTATGGAAAACTATAGAAGAGGGAAGTTCCCAGTCAGTCAGTAATGGTTAATTGATGGGCATCATGACATTAAGGAAAACTATATAATTTTGCCTAAGAGAAATTAAAATAAAATCACTAAGAACCAACAAAATAATAAGCAAAAATAAACACATTCCACATCAACCTGCATGCAATCCCAAATTGAGTCTAACTTCACATAAGAAGCTCATCACAAAAGCATTTCTAGTAGTGCTTTTGACAACATGCTTCAGACAAAATTAAAATAATGAAAATGACTTCATTTACGAGCTTGCCTCTTAGAGGAACATTTCATTTACGAGCTTGAAATTAAGCTATGCAAAGTTATGAGCATTTCTATTACAAAATTTGATGCGATCATCCATGCTATTGTGGGTACACCATATCAATGCCCATTGATTTGCTTTTCACATTTTCTAATAAAAAAGAATCCTATTTTTCTACATCTACTCAAAGAAAAGGCCCTTCCTGTTGAACAACCCTCATCCCAAATTAATGTAAACAAAAATTGATCAAATATAAAAGGGTTAAATTAACCAGAGCACTTTTCAGTTTTACCACTAAATTGATCAAAAATTGATTCAAGTGCTGAAAAGTGCCTCTATATTTAACTTGATGGATTTTCTTTCCTAGATAGGGTTGCTTAATAATCTACCAAAAACCTCTATAGACTGGCTATACATACAGTTTGTCTTGTCTGTTGATAATCCAGAATGTTCTAGAAACTTCTGTAGTGTCATCTCATGTTACAACAGTGGGGCCGTCCAGCACGCAACTTTTCCCACATGCACAGCATCTGACGAGGTGACTGGTAGTGTGCCGTGAAGTAGTCATCTATGCAACCAAACTGACAGAATCTTACACTGTGTATGTATTCTACTGGTAGGGTTTTGTTGAATTGTTCGACCCACATCCCCATGCTCACATCCTCCATTTTAAACAACTGCATTCTCACAAAAATAACAAAAACTAAATACTATATAAAAATAAATATTTAATCAGACATATCAGAAAACAGCAAAGAAAAGAAAAGGAAGAAAACAGGTACCCTCAATTTACTATTCTCAAACTCCGACACGATATAATACGCAATGTCAGATGATACAACATAGCCAGGACCATTGGCATAGGGAGGATAATCTTCCTCTGGCCATTCCTACAATAATAAAATAAATAAATAATAAAAACAAATAAACAAATGAATGAATGAATGAATGATAGTAAGAGTTTGTTGTTACCTCATAAGTGACGGCCCATTTACCCTCTCGTAGCGGCTTGTGGTAGAAATTAATGTTACCAATATATAGGCTTTTATGGGCAGGTATTTTTCTGACCTCAGCCATCACTGATTCAAGCCTCACAAATGTATCATCATCACATTTCATTATGTACTTGGCAGAGACTGCATGAACCTGTTAAACAACAAAATAATCAGATATACAGATATAATAAAGAATACCCAAACTACCCTCATATAGAAAGAAAAGGGTTAGTGCTTGAACTTACACCATACTCGCAAATTGCAACAGTCTTTAGTACAACAAGATCATAGCTGTCCAAAAAAGGCACTATTACTATGTCACCAAAATAATCAGCCTCTTTTTTCAGCTCCTCATTCACTTCTTTCCTCCCATGCTACTCCCATGAACCATAAAAAGTATTACAGGAAATGAATTAATCAAGACAGCTAAAATAGCACTTACTAAAATTTTAGTAAAGAGGCTGTATTCACATACCCCAGAAAAACCTCAAAATATTATATGTATCCACAAAACATGGGAAACACCACGAATACCGTATAGACATCAAAAGTTACATTTATAACTGTGTTTCCCACATTTCATTAAAACAAGGGAAGAAACACCATGAACAATTTATTTATTTATTTGAAAAATAAAACCAGGAAAACAAAGACAAAGGTTATGTATAACATCTGTACTTATCCGGGGTTAAACTTGGTATACTGCAATTGTGTGAGGGCATTAAAACGGTGCATTTTTTATTTCATTAACGCCTCACATTATCATTTGCCACATCCACCTGAATTACCATTAGAGGGTCAAACAAATATAATAAAGAAAGCAAAAAAAATGGGAAACAGAAATTGAGAATTACCATGGCAACAAAAAAGCGGGCCACAAAATACCGGGATTTGCGAATGCCGGCCATCCAGGATTTCCTGACGGCCATGCGCTCTGCAAAGTGGTTCCCGG
The DNA here is from genome assembly GCA_028015225.1 of Carex myosuroides. Taxonomy (NCBI): domain Eukaryota; kingdom Viridiplantae; phylum Streptophyta; class Magnoliopsida; order Poales; family Cyperaceae; genus Carex; species Carex myosuroides. The sequence goes on from CM051466.1 coordinate 3,735,646, forward strand.
CTGAGAGAATGCCGATGAATAGCTCGACAGGCCCGTCAGGGAGCGGCAGGGCCTTCCACTCTGGCGACATCTCAAGTTGTTTTTGAGGAGCAAAGCTCGGGTGAGATGTTGGCAAGGAGCCAGCAAATATAGACTGCACATCTATGTCGCCATTTAGTGATAAACCAGTTGCATCCTCTAGCACAAACCCCTATAATAAAGAAAAAGCTTTAAAAGAAATGACACAAGGAAAAATCAAAAATGGTTGAACCCATACCCATGCCAGTAATTGTAAAGGAAATACCGTTCGGTAAGGGAAAGAGGTGACGTGACGGCCATCGACATTTATATGGTAGCCTTCAAGACCAGCACTGAGGGTTAGAACAAACAGCTTCTCCTCGGCAAAAGGGTACGGCCAATCAATGGAGACTTTCTTGGTGCGGCCAATGAGACGGTTCAGCCACCAACTTGTCTTCGACTCCTCTGACCTGTCATCGTCATCTCTGATCCATTTGTCGCACTTTGCTAACCCATCCACTGATACCACCAAAATTCAACTTTCAAAACTAAATTCCGATCAGTACCAGTTATTGTACCAGTAATGTTTGAATTGGTTCTTCACAAGGAATCCACAATAACAAGAGAAATCATGTGGTACCAAATTGGACCTTGTTTTGCTTAAATTTTAGTTAGTACTTAGTATAAGTAGTTACCAGTTTCTTCATCGGCCCTGGATTTCCATCCTTCGCACCTGAGAGCCTGACCCCACTGCATCCTGTAACAGGTGTTCATCTCGATTACAGGCTTGTTGCTCCAATCCCCTTTTAATCTAGGATTGAAATGAAGAATTCGCGGCGGATCCTCTCCATCGACAGTCTTCAACCCCTGCAACTCGAACATGAACTGAGAGACCATGATAGCCTTGTCTCCTTCCTTTAAAATAGTGATCTTCGGATCGTACTCTGGATGTGCAGCGAACGGACGTGCTACTAACGTGATGTGGGACCCAAGTGTCAGGCCACAAGGGATCACCATGAGTCTACCTTTAGAACCAAATTGAGCACCGCTGAGCACGACGGAATGGGGACACGAAGACTCTTCGGTTCGGTTTGGTGAGGAGGAGGCAGAGGAAGGATGTTTGGTGAGGTGGTCATAAAGCTTGGTGCCGATGCGCCAGGCGTCTTTGGCGGTGCGGTGGAGGTTTGAGGAGGTGGTGTTGAGTGTGGAGAAATCGAGACCGGACACGCCGACACGGACACGGATGGATTTGAGTTTGAGTGGTGGGATCGGGACAGATTCGAAAAGAGCACTAGCACTAGAGAAGGATGAGCGATGATGATGATGATCGTTAGAGATGGAGAGGCGTGTAGAGAGAAGAGGGAATTCGAAGAAGAAGACGAGGAAGAGGTAGAGAAGGGCGAGGGAGGCCAGAAGCTGCAGCGATCGCCTCGTCCCTTTTCTCATTCTTCAGAAATTAATAAATTAATGAAAGAAATCATCGACCGCGACCGACGATTGACGAAAGACGGAAAGAGGTGCTGCCTATACTATAAATTAATAGAAAAAGTTACGACCACAAAGGGATTGAAAATTAATATTATGAAAACATTGAGTCAGATAAAGAAAATGAAATCATGTGAAGCACAATTGGTTGACTTTGGGATTGACCATGGGGAGGATCACAATCCAAATTGAGGAATAATAAAATCAAGGTGTTTAATTTCTGTTCATAGAACAATCCAATGTAGCTAAGAATAAGAAAATAAGAAAATATAAATCCAAATACACTCTTTCACTATATAGAGCTCCCAAATCAGTACTTAGACAACTAAATTCCATTCGTAATAGATTTCTTTGGCAGGGTACTACCAATAGAAAAAAATATACTTTAGTTAATTGGTCTCTTGCTTGTATGGCTAAGTGTAATGGTGGATTAGGAGTTCTAAACCTACAAAAAATGAACTTAGCATTACTCTTAAAATGGTGGTGGAAATTTCATAATCCCCATTATTCAGCTTTGTGGAAAACTGTGATTACAAGTAAATATTACATAGATACCCCTCTCCCATATTCTGCTTTTTGGACTAGTATTATGCACTTAGATAACCTAGGCAAACTTAGTGTTGAATATACTCCTAGCAGTAATTCGCAATTAGAATTTTGGCACACAATCTGGTATGGTACTTGTTCATTATCAACTAGATACCCACAACTATATAGGATTTGCTCCAATCAGCATATTACCATATCAGCTGTAGCTCTTTCCCAAGGCCTAGATATTAAATTTCGCCGACGCCTTAGTGGTGTTTTAGCTCATGAATGGCAAGAGATCCTTTACATTATTAGCACATATAGCTTTACACATGGTCTAGACAAAATAGCTTGGCGATGGAATACCTTAGGGCAGTTTACGGTTCAATCCATGTATCAATTATTAAACTTTAGGGGAATTAAAGCAAATACTTATGCCATACTTTGGGACTTGCCAATTCCACCAAAAATTAGAATATTCATGTGGTTGGTTCTTCATAATCGTATTTTAACAAAACAAAACTTAAGAAAGCGAGGCTGGATAGGACGAGTAAAATGCCATTTCTGTCGAAAAAAAGAAACTTCTACTCATTTGTTTCTTAGGTGTTCTCAAGCACAACAAATATGGTTTTGGCTTGGTAATAGTAGTCTTTACCTCCCGAATTGGAAGTCCTGTAAAGATGTCTTTCTATTCTCTAATACTCTATCACTAGTAAACCAACTAGGATTTCTAATTGTATTAAGTGCTGTTTGTTGGACGATTTGGAAACACCGCAATGAAGTTTGCTTCCAAAATGGTACACGAAAATCTGCTCGCAACATTATTCTTTTAATCATTTCTGTTGTTGAATACTGGGCAGGGAGCATGGAGAAGAAATTTAAGGAGGCGGCGGATGCATGGCTGCCTAAGGATCTCAATGCCATACCACTTCGGGTGTGGGACCCAACTGACAACCAGGTGGTGGTCTTCCCGGCAGCAGCACCCGCAGGGGATCGGCTGTCTCTGCAGGGGGCTGCTGACTAGTCACTCATGAAGCGCAGATTTGGCTCTTGTGTAGATCCCTATATAGGGCTGTTATCTTTACTAAGTTTTCAGATTTATGTTTTTACTATTACGGTATTTTGGTGGTTGATCAAACGCCGTGCGTACGTGTTTTGTTTGGTGGGCAAGCTAGATAGCTTGCATTAACTGAGATGTTGGTCTCATTTCTTGTAAATTAACTCTTGTTTCATGGAAATGAAATGGACATCTTGGATGTCTTTTATCAAAAAAAAAAAAAAAATAAATCCAAATACATAAATTATAATATACAATTCAGAGGAGAAGGGTATTAATGAAATTCCCCTTTTTTTAAGGGTTGACCAAAATAAAGTCAAAGTCCTAGTTTTTAATTACTGTACTAATACAAAAATTGAACCGAACTGATTCATTTAAACAGAAAAACCGAATCATTTAATATTTGAACCAAAAATTGTTTTGTCACTACACTTTCACATTTATATACAAAATACACCCCCCCCCCCCCCCTACCTCTAAAGTACCGTATCCGTATGTCTATAAAATTCAAGACAAAAACTTGTATTTCAAAAAGTTTCAAATTTAAGCTAAATCGGACCATGTCTCATCCTTCACTTGTAAGTCTCCCAACTATAAATGAATAATTATGTTAGCAAAAACAATTGTTTACAAAAAGAACTACAATGTGCATAGTGGATAAATCTCAAACCCAGTTAAACTAAAATCTCGATTATTATTATTATTATTATTATTATTATTATTATTATTATTATTATTATTATTATCTCTCTTTACAGAATTGATTAATTAACAAACAGAAACAAATATCAGAATAAGATGGTGTGAAATGGTGTACCTGGCGCTTAGACAAGAACATGCCGGAACTGGTACGAACCTCACTCGTGATGCTTTCACCCGATTCGTTATCAGCTACTGTTGATTTTGCCAATTTCTTCTTTGCCTATATATATGATCAGATTTTCCCAATCTTTTAGTAAAATTCTATGTGATTAGGCATATCGAAAAATGACAAAAGAACTATATATATATATATATATATATAGATATCGAATTGAGTTTAGCTTATGTACAGTTGGTCCAAGTCTTTCGACCTCGAGCAGTGCCTTGAACACCAACAGAGGAAACTGGTTCTGTAGTGAAAGCATGTCTTGTTTTATGTACAGCAATTGCACAAGGACTTCACCTGTGAAAGCGCGTAAGAGCGCAACACCTCGATCATGAAGCATCAATCCATCGAGTAACATCATCTTAAGAAACTCGATCACTGTAACGCAGCACTGTAGCAATATATATATATATATATATATATATATATATATATATATATATATATTTGAAATTTGATTTCATATAAGAGAATGAAAAAAAAATAAACAAAAAATTACTACAGTGATGGACTGAATGGTCTATCCCGTTCAGATTTTTTTTTTTTAAGTTAAATCGCTATTAGGATCAAGATTAACGGGATGAGATGGTTTATCCCGTTCAGCTACAGTGTCGGACGGGATAAACTATCCCGTTTTTTCTATATTTCGATTTTTCAGTAAAACGATATCCTTTCGTGATATTTTTTTATTTTATTTTCGATTAATAAAAAATCGGGGATATATATGCATCACCAAAGAATTGTGGACGATAATTGCGGGTAAGATAGCCATAGTCAGATTAAGAAGAGATCACCACATAATTGTATATATAATTATATATGTTGTTGTTCATTAAGATTAATTAAGGTACCATGGTATTTGACTTAACCTAGCCTCTGGTATTATATATTTATCGGCTCCTAATCAATTTCCATTTAGAGGTTTTTGTACAAGTGGATAAATTAATATTATATATGACAAAATCTGTTACAGTCAGTGGCGGAACCAGAAATGATCGGTAGGGGGGCCTAACTAGTTTCTCTCAGGATATCAGTTTTAGGGGCGGAACTAGGGCCGGTATAAGGAGGGAACCAGGGCGCAATCAGGGCCTGTAGGGGCGGAACCAGGGCCTGTAGGGGGTGCCAGTTTTTTTTTTTATTAAAGAGTGTAGTAGTAATTTTCTGGGCCAAGGCCCAGGCTGGCCTAGGCCTTGGTTCCGCCCCTGGTTACAATGGAATTGAAAATTAGAAATAGATAATTGTTTACTCTGAAAATAATCATAAATCACACACACACACACACACACACACACACACACACATATATAGAGTGGCTAATATCAAAACGTTTGTTCCTAGCCTCTCGGTGCTACCAAGTGGTTTTCCGATTTCTAAAGTTCAAACAGTCGATCCAAACTGTTAGATGTTCAATCTATATTAAAATGTGCTTGGAGATCAAATTTTACATTTTTTGGAATTGTTTTACTATTTATTAAGATGGTTTGAAAATCGCTGTTTTGAAGTATTTTTCAGCACCATTGAAAACAGTGATTTTCAAACCATCTTAATAAATAGTAAAAAAATTCCAAAAAAATATAAAATTTGGTCTCCAAGCACATTTTAATATAGATTGAACATCTAACGGTTTGGATCGACTGTTTGAACTTTGGAAATTGGAAAACCACTTGGTAGCACCGAAGGGCTAGGAACAAACGTTTTGATATATATATATATATATATATATATATATATATATATGTTTACATGAAATAACACTCCAATTAATACATAATAATAAAAATCATAATTAAAGATCCACAACTTAATTATATTTCATCCAACAAAAATGAAAATAAAAATTAATCTCTCCTGACATGCACTTAATATTAAAAGAAATTAAGATTAATGATAATGATGTATTGATGTTAAATTAGTTTCTTGCTTCAACGATAATTTAGAAAAGAAATCAATGCTTCTTGCTTCTTGCTTCAACAATAATTTAGAAAGAACAGTTCCATTATTAATTAATATGATCTCCATTGTTAATTAACATGTGCACAGCAAGGAACAAAGAAAGTGGATACAAAAGAACCCATTTCATAATAGATGATCCTGAATCGTATGTGATTCATTACAAAAGAACCCATTACAAATGAAGCAGTAATATAATTCATTATCTCCCATATCTGTATGTCATTGATTGAATTAGAAAAAAATAAAATTGTAGCAAAAATTATAACCCTCCGTTCCACCATGTTTGTTTCATCTGTTAGAAATTTATTTAATCATAAATCGTTTGTCAAAATTTGTTCAAGTTTGAATGTGAGAAAGAGATAAAAATCATTTTCTTTTTCTAGTAATATAACTTCAATAACAATGGTGATCTTATGAGAACCATCCTTAATATCATTTATATGAAAGATCGCAAATTTAAAATTCAAATAGATAGATAGAGAATTCATTATAGATATTAAACTAATTAGGTGGCTTGACTTTTAATTTTATTAAAAAAAAATAAAAAATATGGTGACCTTATATTTGCCACCTTTTAGGTGATAGGTCTCGTTTGTGATTTGGGTAATGTGGCCCAATTGCGTTATACGGGCCTTAAAAGTAAAAAAAAATATTATAAAAAAATACGATGCCTTGGAGTTGGAGGCCGATGTTTCAATTGTGATCCCCATGAAAAGTATAGTAATAAATTAATAATTAATATAATAATAAATGTTGTTAAGATGTTTGTAACTATGCTATATGTAAATATAAAATACAAAGCTCAAACTATAGAGTCACATGTATGATGTATCAATATCTAACATCATCACCGCTCTTATGTGGCCTATTTTAATTCTCATATTGACAAACAAAAATGTGGATAAATTTATCATGTGATGTAATTTTTATGTAGGAATTTCTTATTGTGTAAGCATAATTACATGGTGTGGTCAATCAATAAAATATATCATGTGGATAAATTTGTCATTTAATCATAATAATGATCACTAAATATTTACTTTGCACAACTTTTGCTTTGCGTTGCTAAAAATTTGAAGAAAAAAAAAACTTAGTGATTTTGCAATTAATTAATAATAACTTATGCATACTTTTTAAAGCGTAATCGCAAGTAATTAAATTATATAATAACAACAATAAATGATTTGCAACATAACTATAAATTGTTCAAATAAGATATAGGTAATTTTAATGTGAGATCAATTGGCGCACTAGTCTTGCAAACGGATCGGATATTAGATAGATACAGAGATACAGATTGGATATTAAACAGATACGGATCGAATATATGTTTTTTTATAATGGTGAGTACTATAATTTTTTTCATAATATATATTAAACTACATAGTATATATTTACTATTCATATACAAATAATTATAATTTAAAATTATATCCATATTTGTATATATTCAAATATTGCATATCTGTATCTAATTTTCAAATAAGAACTCATAATATCTGACCTGTTTGCCCCTAATTCTTGGGCAACTAAAAATGATGGTTATGTGTAAATTAATGGTAATACCGTTACCGTAAGTATTTTAGTTTACCAACCATGACTTGAATGAGATATATGGGGTACTATATACGGTAAGATATAAATGAGATAGAATTTTAATTTATAATTAAGAGAGGAGCGCCACACGCAACACTTACCAGATTTAATGCTAATCAGAGAAAGTCGTCGCAGAACAATAATTATAGTTGCATTTAATGTGGAGCCTAATTAGCGCACTATTTAGCTGACAAGAGAATCTATTATACAATTAAATATCCTAGGATAGATTTATTATCCCAATGCAGTGGCTTATGTTTGCCATAGGAAATATTTATATTTTATAGATGTTTCTCGTAACAAAGCTCCATATATACAATTTTGGATCTAACGTGCTAACGTGCCGTGCCACGTCGTGACTTAGGTCATATATCGTTCTGTGATCAAGTTAGATTATATGTGTTGTGTTGTACTGTAATTAAATTTAGAAGAATAGTTACGTCGTGATCATATGTAATTGGTCACGTTTAATTTTTTTTTTATAATTTTAGATATTCAAGATTTTACCATTCGATCAAGATCTAACAGTTATATTTACAAACGACTCGTGTGACCACGTGTCGTGGACAAATCTTTTGCTTGACGTGTCGTACCGTGTCAAATTTTCAAAAAATAGTCAATTCACGTAAATGGTCACAGCACGGGACACGTAACTAGCACACGTGTCGTACCGTGCCACGATGTATCCGGTGAAGCCGTGATTTTTTTAAATCTTATACAAGTAGACGTTGAAGTCTGAAGATATTTTAAAGTAGAAGTGTAGAACACAAAAAATTAAGATAGAACATAATTTTATTTTGAATTTTAAATTGTTTCTAAAGAAAAGTATAAAACATAAAATAGTACGTATTGGTCGTTAATTTTTCATTTATAAATATTTATACATGTTGTCCTACGTATGCAAATACTTGACCATGCAAGACTAAACATTAATATATACATATTAATATATACATAGAGATGAGCTATGGTGAGACGTGGAGTAAAACAAGTTTGTACTCCACGTTATATTTTTATTTTGAAAATTCAAACAACCGATTCGAACCGCTCAACATGTTCTCTATATTGAAATGTCCTTGGAGACTAAATTTTACATTTTTTTGAATTTTTTTACTATTTATTAAGCCACTTTGAAAATCACTGATCCACTGTGAACAGTAAAAAACAGTAAAAATTTCTGGACCACCGGATCAGCGATTTTCAAAGTAGCTTAATAAATAGTAAAAAAATTTCAAAAAATGTAAAATTTAATCTCCAAGCACATTTCAATATAGAGAATATGTTGAACGGTTCGGATCGGTTGTTTGAATTTTCAAAATGAAAATATAGTGCCATGGAGTAAAAACTTGGTTTTACTCTACGTCTTACCATAGCTCATCTATATATATATATGTGTGTGTGTGTGTGTGTGTGTGTGTGTGTGTGTGTGTGTGTGTGTGTGTGTATGTATTCAGGTGCTTATACTTTAGTTGTGTGGTGTTTAAATTGGAATAGTTTGATGTGTATACTTAAAATGTCCGATGTTTATATATATATATAGGTGTTTAAAAATGTTGGTATTTAAACTTAAAAATATCCAATGTTAAACTGGTATATATAATTAGGTGTTTATACAAAATATTCATAAAGATCTTTATTCATGAATTTATATAATCACTGTATTTTTTGAATAATAAAATACACATATATAAAAACCTTTAAGAAAAATAATACATTGAGTGCGTGATTATAAAATTTATCAAAAAAAAAATGAAAAAATAGGCAAATATATTTACTAAAAATAAATTGATGAAGAGCTAGATCTGAAGAAATTAATTAAAAGAGGTGAAATAATTGAGTCAGGAATCTGAAACGAGGATAAGGAAAATAAATATTTTTGCATATGACTTTAGGTGGTGTGACTAATTAAGTAATTATCATATCCAACTAATAATAGGATAGGACATACATTTCTACGTCAATACCACCAACTCCATCTCATAAGCATACCTCAGCCTTTTGTTAGGTGTTTATATCTTTTTAAGTTTTTTTTTTTTTACAAAAAGGAACTTCTCAAATCTCAGTAATTATATAATTTTTAAGTTTAAATAGCAACGTGCCATGGCCTCATGGCCTATCCTTTTAGAGAGCGGAGTAGATCCGATGCCCATCGGATCTACTTTTAGATTCAACGATCATGATGACCGTCCGATCTAATTTAAGATTTGTACGCACGAAAATTGAAACATACGTGCACGAATTTTAAAGCATTCTGCACGAATATTAAAGCAAATAGACGGTGATTAAACCCATCAAACCAGAGTAGGTCCGATGCCCATCGGACCTACTCTCAAGTGATCCTTTTAAAGAGTGAGGCGCGGTCCGATGCACATCGGATCAAATTTGGTTCAATGTTGGATTGAAACTGGTTGATTCATATAAAAAAAAAATGTGTGTATTTGAACTGCACAAATCTTAAAGTTATACGTGATAATCTTAGTGCATATTAAATAGTTCAGATGAGACATTAGACCGAATTTAATCTGATACTCATTGGATCACCCCAATTCCACCTCTTATGTATGCACCCGGTTGGAATATTAATTAAAAATGGATTAATTTATCAGTTAATCATTCATTAAAATGTTTAGTTTTTTTTAAATAACCATTAAACTTCTAATCTAACAGTCACCTTTAGAGTTCTAATCTGTGAAATTCATTCTATTTTGAAATGTATTGCTTAAATATCTCAAACTCAGTTGAAGAATCAGCTTTTTGTGTGTGAGAGGTCGCATGTTCAAAATTTGAATAAGAGATTTTTTGTGAATATTAAAATTGTTGAGTGACTTAAACTAAAAGAAATTTCAAACTCAGTTAACATTAGTATTTTACTCACATACTGTTAATTCGAAATAAGAAATAATAAATATAACCAGACTGATATATGCTTTTATAGGACAAAAAATTAGTTGTGCCAAATTTTTTTTTTTAATATTTTAGTAATAAATAAGTATGTCACAAATGACAAAAAAAAAGGAGAAACACAAATAATATTAGACGTAATGCACATTCCCTGGCTATTTAATAGAATTTAACTTTATGTAAAGAAAATATTTACTTGGTCTGCGAATATATAAATTACTAGTATCGTACCCGTGCGTTGCAACGGGGACATATTATAAAATTGAATAGAATATGAAGAGATCTTTTTGTTTAACATTCACACAAAATTAAATGAAAATTAAAAACACAAATGAAAAAAAGGGAGATCCAAATAATAAATAACAATAAAAGAAATAACAACAAATGAAAAAAAAACGGATCAAATATAACATGAGAAAAAATTCTTGAAGTATCATTGTACAATTTAATATCTAATTTTCTCCACAAACAAGACAGGTCATTAAATGATTTAGAGGAGAAATGATCTGTAAAGAAACAAAATTGAAAAAGATATAATTAAATGATTCAAATAAGAATTTTCTCTACAGATATATTTTTAATGGAAATTATTTTAATAATGGAAACTTCTCTGCAGATCATTTCTCTACACGAAAATTATTGATACTCTTTATTTTCTCTCCAGATCGGAAAGATGATTGTTTACATCAGCACAAGATCTGCTCTTCATTTATTCACAAAGATACAATAGTTCTAAACAAAATTCAGAAAGATATAATTGTTTCTATTTTCATTGTCGAAAATATAGAGGAAGAGGAGAAATGAAACAGAGAAAACGGAGAAATAAGAAAATAATTTAATTGCATGAATCGGAGATAGCTGTAAAGAGAAATAAGAAAACAGATCGCTATGGATTCATTCAAGTTTAATTGTGACAAACTATGTAACAGTTTGTGTGGTAAGTATGTTTTTAACTAAATTTAAACTTCTACACATAAAATATATATATTTAATCAGAAGAAGACAAATTATGTGATTGGAGGGCTGATATTCAATTCGAAAATTCATCTTTCAATCTCAATCGTTGGCGGATCAGGACAACTACTTATACCTAAATGTGACATAGACATTCGTCTGTTAGCTTATGCCTTGTTTATGGCAAATTGCATGCATTTAATTTATAGTTTACACTTGGGTCGGTGACACTTGAGGGGTTGCTAAATTTAGAAGGATATTTTATTAATAGCCGCTTGTGAAATGTTGCTCAAATGCTTCTACCCTTTTTGGTCTATCATGTTTTATTTTTTATTATTTATTAAAAATCAGATGTTAAAATAAAATTTCTTGCATTTGCTGAAAACTTATCAACTTTTGATTTTATTTTTATATAAATCAATAAATAAAAAATCAACATCTAAAAATTATACACGCTGGTGTATTGTTGCAGGTCCTCGATGCCAATCAAAATAAAGTTGAGATTTTACGTAGAGATAATGATGAAAATCATATTTATATTTTTATTATTTTGATATTTGAATTATAAAATTTACGTTATTAAAGTTTTTAAATTAAAAATATAAAAGAATATACCATCTTCTCTAATAATAATTCGAGGGCTACAATAGCAACTAATACTTTTTGGAAGGTTATATATCCAAATTCTAAAACGATCAAATTTTAAATTTGGTTCTGATTAAATCATGTCTATGACGCACATCATGACATCCATCATGTATAATTGCACTATTTGTATATATATATATATATATATATATATAGATAGATAGATTACCTTTGTCAGTGACGCACCTGCCTGCCAGCGTGTCATGTGCTCCTAAATCTAAAGTCTAAGCAGGGAATTATACAACTTAGTACTAATAATGATAATAAATGAAAGAGGATAATTTACATGATATTAAAAAAAATTAGTCAAAATATACATGCTCTGCATCCAGATATAAACATCAAAAACTTTGTAAGAATCACATGCATGGTGAGTAACTTATGTACTATGTATATATAAACATAAAAAAAAGCTATTATCAACATATCAACATAAAAAATGAAATATAAACACTATTATCTATTATGTATATACTGAGAAGAAATATAAATATTGCATATTATTATTCTATTTATTATTACAATTATAAGATTGTTAAAATAGTTAGTCGTGAATATAACAATAGATGGTTTTTTAGATTTTGTATTAATACAACAATAAATAGATATAAATGTATTTTTCTATTCAATTTGTATTGTAAAATTAATAAAATTTGAATAATTAAAAATTAAATAGCAGAAAACAATTAGTAATTTTGTACTTAAATTTTTTAATACAATGTAGAACGAAAAACAAAATATATTAGTTGAGCTTGTTTAGATTTTAAATTCAAAAGAACAAAATTTAACTCGTTCAAACTAGACTCATTTACGGTCGAAGGAGTTCGGATCCCCTAAAGTAACTCAAGATTGAATTTGAATCATGACCATCTGATAAATTTTGACACAAATATTAAAGGACCCGTAGTTTTCAATTTGAGCCAAATTAATACAAATTCTAATCAGATGATTCAGATTCAAGCTCAAAATTGGAGTTACTTAAAAAAGATCCAACCCCAATTGGACTAGTGCATGATTGCACCCCTGAAAATTGGAATACATATTGGATACGTTTGAATGAGAGCTAGAATAGTTAAAATAGCGAAATTTTAAAATAGTAAATGAAAATAGAGAAACAAAAAAGTGATTTTCAGATTAGTGTGAAAATAGTACTATTCGGATTAGTAAAAATATTGCTTGGATTGTATGTACATTTGGAATAGTGAATCTGTAACCGATAAAGAATAGTGTTAACAAGGTGTTAATTAAGATGAAATATAGGTAAGTGAGGTTTCAAATAAATTGTCACAATGTGGAGGTAACAGAAGTGATGCCAATTTTGTCATTTTGAGACTGTATTAGCGGAAATCCAAGAAGAAAGTTTTTTCTCTCTCTTCACACTTCTAATTAAATAGCAGTTATTCTAATATTTACAAGGAATAAATAATAACAGTTGTTCTATTAAAAATATTATTTGAATACACATTATTATTCCAAATAATCCATATTCTAAAATAGCTCATATTCTTAACACAGCCAAACAAACTCAGTGGAAGTCATATATATGAATATATCGCCAGATCTACCATGCTAATATACAATGTTAGAGACCGTATTTATTGCTATAGTTTCAACCATACATGTGTGTATCTCATCTATCCTACTTGGATTGAATGTGTACGGGACGGTGTAGCTTTTTAGTTAGGTGGTTGAAATTGGTGTAACGATTTTCAAATTAATAGAAGAAATAGCATTGATTTTATAATTTAATTTGTCATCACAATTATGATATAGTTGTGAATTCTACTATTTTATTTGCCAAAAATGACTTTTAAAAAATTAGGCATTAAATAAAAATCATCGTAGAAGATAATATCCACTATGTAAGTTTTTTTATTATAATGTTGGCCATGGTTTTAAAATATTTGCAATTACATCATGAATTATTCTTGAGTCTGGCTAGTATAACATCAGTGTCATTTCATCCTGTATAACACCAACTCCAAAATTTATTGAATCGTCTTCAAATGGTGAATCCAAACTGTTCAAACCGATATATTTCATTAGTTATGTGTTTACATGCAAAATTTATAATTTTTCAAATTTATGTAGTATCAAGTCAAGCGGTCAAATGTGTGAGTTTTTAAGTTAATTTGAATGCATTCATTTTTTAACATTTTTGACCGCTTGATTTGATACTAAAAATAACTAAAAATTATAAAAAATTTATATGTAAACGCATCACTCATAAAGTAAATCGATTTAAACGGTTTGAATTAATCGTTTGAAGTCTATCCAATCAATTTTGTAGTTGGTGTCATATGACAGCGATGTCATACTAACCGGACTCATTATTCTTCCTTTTAAATAGTTAAAAATGATGAATTACATCACATTACCTCATCTTTGATTAAATAAATAAATAAGAGTGAGGCTATGGTGCTATGCATAGCACGGATGGGGTCCGTGCTACGGTCAAAAATTTGACTTTTTTAAATTCTAATGGTCGATCCAACTGTTCAATGTGATAACCATATGAATATGTACTTGCAAACTAAATTTTATATTTTTTCGAATTTTTTTACTATTTTTTTAGATAGGTAGAATTTTGATGGTCCAGAATTTTCAGAAAACACTGATTTTTCTACCTATCTAAAAAAATAGTAAAAAATTCGAAAAAAATATAAAATTTAGTTTGCAAGTACATATTCATATGGTTATCACATTGAACGGTTGGATCGACCATTAGAATTTAAAAAAGTCAAATTTTTGACCGTAGCACGGACCCCATCCGTGCTATGCATAGCACCATAGGCTCACTCAATAAATAATCTCCACAAACAAATAAAACTGTCCTCGCTATAGAAAAAATAAAAAAGAAAAGCGTATATTCGGATGAAATAGTGACTTCAGTGAAGATACTTTTTCAACCGTGGCGTAATCAAAGATTTCTTTGCATTAATTGTCAATGAATTAATTAATTTATATCATACAATCGATGCTTCTACAGCCTTTTACAATAAAATGTTTTAATTAACTCAATACCTCCAATAAGTTGACAACCAATATAAAAATGTGATAATTTTTTTTTTTTACCGAAATAAATTTTAAATATATAGTTTCATGTATTCCATGTAACGTAAAATATTAGTAAAACAAAAAAAATGGAATTAGTCATTCCTATTATTGATTTAGTATTAATTATATAAGCAACGCGCAATTGAATTAATATGATCAATGGGTCAAAATAAGAGAAATAAAAATTTAATCCCTAGTATAACTAAGAAAACAATCCACTTAATTAAAACAACTGTATTTATATAACACCCAATTGTGATCATGGGAAGCTCAATCCGTTCAATAATATATATAAAACGGTAATGTTTTAAGTATAAATATAAAGTAAAGTAAATATAAAAGGAAAAAAGAGAAGAATTTAATTAATTAACTACAAACAACGTGTTTTCCATTCATATTCACAGAATAATTAACATGCCAAGGTAAGAGCCAAGACAAATTCCACTAAAATCTAACCAAAAAAAAAAAAAAAAGACATTTGTTGACAGAGCTAAAGATATATGTCTCAGAACCAGCTCTTAGAATTTCTAATTTACAAAAACCCAAAAAAAAAAAAAAGAACCTATCAATTCCTTCTATCAACTAATTCTCACTCAATATATAGAAAATTATAATTAAGTGCCCCAGCAGATTAAACAAAAGCATCTTGCATGGGGACACATTCTCGGAGAATCAAAGCAAAATATATATATATATATATATATATATATATATATATAGAGGCCGGCTACTATGCTTATAACTCATTTTTGCGTTTCCAATGTTCAAATGGTCGATCCGACCGTTCATCTTGTTCTCCATATTAATATGTGCTTGGAGACTAAATTTTACATTTTTCTGAATTTTTTTACTATTTATTAAGCCACTTTGAAAATTGCTGATCTGGGTGAACAGTAAAAACAGTGTTTCCAAAATTCTGGACCATATGATCAGCAATTTTCAAAGTGGCTTAATAAATAGTAAAAAAATTCAGAAAAATGTAAAATTTAGTCTCCAAGCACATATTAATATGGAGAACAAGATGAACGGTCGGATCGACCATTTGAACATTGGAAACGCAAAAATGCTTATTTAAGCATATGTGGGCATATGCTTATATAAGCATAATAGCCAAGCAATATATATATATATATATATATACACACACACACATAGAGAGAGAGAGAGAGATTAATTATCCCTCTTAATTAATCAAATTAAATATTAAATTATAGCTTTAAACCGAGGTGACAAGATCTATCTCTGTCTTGTAATCCGGGTTACTTGCAGTAATAACTTCCTCTCTAGTGTAGGGCTGAGGCAGCATGTGGGACCTACCTTCCCTTCCGGCAAACCACCGCACGGTACGTCGCGCAATCGGAAGCCACATGCGCCTCACTTGATCATCAGCCCCAACCGGGTTCGGGTCTCTTGATCCTCTAACCCGTGCAAAGTTGACGATCTCGGACATCGATCGTGTTGCCCGTGAAATCACTGCCGTCGGTTCGGCCGTGACACTTCTATCTTTACAAGAGCTGCTCAGTTGATTTGCTCTCAGTTCAAGCAGTCTCTTCTTCTCCATCTCCTCTTTGATACTCACCACCTATTAACATATAGTTGCATTATATAATTCTTCTAATTATACCATGTATACAGTTATGTTACAGAGTAGTTTTGGCTTCATGCAGCACACGGAATACAGAATCAAAACAGCGTGCATATGGCTCATGCGCTGCATTAAGCTAAAACTACTCTGTTAAAATCATTACCGTATAAAATTACCTTTTCATCGGGTGATTTTACGGGGATGTTTTTTTCGGGCTTAGCAACTAAATCCGGCATGGAGAACCGTCGGCTTGAATCGACCCGGAGCATATCACAATTGAGCGACATGAGATCAGCCGAGTTGAGATCACTCCACCGACTCTTCAAAACCGCACCTGAGATAACAATCCGGTGTTTGAATTTATCATACACCGGAGCCACAGGCGGCGGTTTCTCTGCTCCTTTTTTCTCATGCACCACCTCTTTCTTCTTTTCCTCGAACCGGAAAGAGGGTTCTCTCTCTACAAACAGAGAGAGCACGTCAGGCGTGATTACGTCATCACCTGCCTGATCAGCTGAATACTCCAAAACAGGTGCACGACAGAGGGGACACGACGAGTGGCGCTCTAACCACTGGTCCACGCAGGACATGTGGAACGCGTGTTTGCATGCCGGTAAGAGGCGTAGCAGCTCGGCATCGGTATAAGGGGAGAGACACACTGCACACTCCATTCCTGCACGTGACCCGCGCAAGGCCGAGAAGCGAAAGAAAGGGAGGGATTCGATTACGGCTTTTGCAATGCCGGTTGGTGGAGAGTGGGCCTGGTCAGGGGAGAGGAAGACATCGGCATCATTAGCAGAGAGGCCGGGTGAGTTGTTATTGCAGTATTTAGCGTACATTAAGAGGAGGAAGGTGAGAGAAAACATCGTGGCGAATATGCCGATCACGATCGCCACGCTCGGGCGGAAGTAGACCGTGGGACCCGGCGTTGGGGCATACTGATCTTCAGATTGAGCAAAGGAGAGAGAGAAGGAGAGTGAAAGGAGAAGTAGAGAGAAAGGAATCATGAGAGAATTGAATTTGTGTGTGTTTCTCTTGTTTTCTTGGTTTTCTTGGGATTAGAAGGAGATGAGGTTTGGTTTGTTTATTGGGTGAAATGAGAAAAGAAGGAATGGAACAGAGAAGGAGAGCAGCTGGTTGTGCTGCTTGACTTGTTTTATAGAGGAGTGGTTGCCGAGTTTTGTTTTGCTTGTATTAATTATTATTCTGATTGTTTGTGTAGAGTGGTTTTGGATATGTACCAGCAAATGCATTACCAGAAACATCTAATATTTATATCTGTGTCTGGGATACTGAAACTAATTAAGTATATATAATCATGTCCCAATTGATCATTTTAATATGAAAAAAATAAAGATAATTTATAGGAAATTTTATTATCTGTAGGAACATGGAATTGTGCTTTGAATAGCTTAATTGCTCTGTTGACTTTCACATTTTTGGTCAACCCATGAACATGCATCCGAAATGCCATTAAGTTAGCACATTATGATCCAATTATTTTGACTTTTTAATTATTTTCTTTCATTTACAACCCAACTTGTGAAGTTAGCACATTTTTATACTCAAGAAATTAACTCAAATTTCAGAATCATGAAAAATATTAAATTTTGAGTTTAGGAATATTTTGAGATTACCAGCACATTTTCTAAAAATGACTCAAATTTGATATACATATTATATAAGTAGTGATAAACACATATAACATTTTAATTTTTAGTTTGCATAATATATAGTTTCTGAAATATTAAATGAATATATCATAAAAATAATAAGATGTTACACACACATTAAAGAATGTTATTAGTCTCTAACTATTTTTAGTTAACTTCTTAAAAAAATAGGTGAGGATTTTATAGCAGCAGTAGCCAAACATTTGAATTTGTTAGGTCTATAAATATTGGCTAAAATAATACTAGCTAAAACTATCAAGTTCACAGTTCAAATAAACATTGTTATAAAACCTAGGCCTAAAAGCAATGCTCCAAAAGGTTCAAATAAGTGAATCTTGTCTTTGATTTTCAATGCCTTCTTCTTCACATGAATTTTACTGTTTCTCAATCAAATCAATTTTTCAACCAAAAGCTCTAACTACAAAAAAACTCCCTGGTCCCTACGAATTCACATCCAGTGCAAAACCTGATTAGCAATAAGTAGATCCGGACCGTTCTTTTAACCTAACACAAATCTCAAAACAGATCTCTTATAGTTTCAATAGACATCATATTCTTTTGACCCGGTTGGGACTATGTACCTGAGGGGACATGGCCTCAGTCCCAACTATGCGCTGTGCCTCCACTCCTTGCACAACAGATGCAATTTTTTTTTTTTTTGTTTTTTGTTTAGAAAAACATGGAGATTCAAGTCTTCAAAATTTTAATATCCTTAAAGAATTTCCATCCGAATTTTATACTGTGATCTTCAAAATTTTCAATATCCTTAAAGATGGATGATTTTATCCCAACCTTTAAGAAAAAAACCCTCTAAAAACATAGGTGATTATTGATTACTATTTAGTGAGATATTCTGCAAACTCTTTTTTTTTTTTTTCTTGAAGCATAAAACAAACAAATAGAAGTAACATTTGGATGGGTTTTAATTCCATGTTGAAAACAGTATGTACAGAATTCTGGAGTAGCAATTGCAGCGAAGAAGAAACAAAGAGACAAATGAAACAAGTCTCCTAGATTACGCAAAACCTATCTTTAGCAGTTGAATTTCAGACAATACAATACAATACAATAAAGCATTTTTGGCTGCCTTCGCCTTACATCGTTGAAACCAAGATGTAACACAATTATAGGATACTTGTTACATTACTAGTACTAAATTAATTCATACAATGACTTCCTTTACCCCTTTTGGGCCCACTTGTCAGTTGTCACTAACAATCCTCCACGTAAGTTGCTGGCCCCAGTGAACTCTGATTTGTTCACCATATCTTTCTCTGGATTTGCTTGATAATTCAACCTATGAGATATCCCATTTTTTTTATAAAAAAATAATCAATTTGAATTGTTCAACCTTAATATTAATTATTTAATGTAAAATAAATACAAGCATTGAATAAGTACTTATCCACCTTTTGAAAAAAAAAAAACTATTTGGTGCTTTTTTTTTTCTAACTTTAAAATGGAGAATTTCATAGGACTGTCTCTCAAGTTATTCCAGGTTTCTCTACCTTATTTGAGAAAGAAGTTACGCATTTATTCCGATGGTCTCATAAGTCATAATTAGTCTTTTCATTAATTAAGTTTTAAGAATAGCAGCAATTGGACGAGAGCAAATAAATTAAGAAAATTTTCTTTTCAGATGCAATTTTGGATCAGCTACTAGTTGATCATTGATGGGTCTTTATGGGCCTGTATGAATTTCAGGTCCAGCCTGTTCTCAGTTGAGCCCATGGCACCTATTGTGTGATGTGTAGGATCGTCTCCAATCATAAAAGACCTAATGACCCATCTGGCCGTTTATCTGTGATCCTTCGGTTCTCATTGCTCGAATCATACTACCACTAAAATCTATCTGCCCGTTTATCTGAGATCCTGCGGTTTTCATTGCCCAAATCATACTACCACTAGTATGTTGTGCAAGAGATTCGGAAATTGCCGCCTCGCCAGGGTTTCTCTCTTTCCTTGTTCTTCCCTTCTCCAGCTTGAATGCTGTTTCATGGAATCAGGTGATTAACTGTGAGGAATAAAAAGGCGAGCAAAGATAAGCGAGAGAGAGAGAATAATGGCCACAGAGCCAACTAAAGAAGAAAACGGAGCACCATCGAAGGGGAAATCGACAAGTCACAA
This sequence comes from Carex myosuroides, assembly GCA_028015225.1. Taxonomy (NCBI): domain Eukaryota; kingdom Viridiplantae; phylum Streptophyta; class Magnoliopsida; order Poales; family Cyperaceae; genus Carex; species Carex myosuroides. The sequence continues at coordinate 3,756,075 of CM051466.1, forward strand.
AAAGCGCAAAGAGAAAGATGTCTTCATCTATGGCAACTACAAGAGCTACTATGGCTATCGGGTTTTCTTCCCCTTTCATTTCTTTTCCTTTCCAGCTAATATTTATAGCAATTTCTCCTTATTTTTCACACACTGTAATAAAACAACAAATTGAATTGAAGCAAATGTTTGATTGAGCAGATAGACCGGAATACAAAAGAGGATCCAAGGCTAGCAGTATTTAAGAAAGAGTGGTTTGAAGGGAAAGATTGCCTTGACATCGGCTGCAATCAGGGGATAGTTACTATTGCTATTGGTAATTTACTGTTCATCACTTGTCTCCTATTTTATGTAGAAATTAATTGGCTCAAATCTAGTTTTCCCCTTTGGTTATAGATAACCTGTCCCCTTTTTTTTAAAAGGAATTAATGCATTTTTTTTTTTTTGGAATTCTGGTACAGCAAAGAAGTTTAAATGTAGAAGCATTGTTGGAATTGACATCGATGGAGGTGAGCTTCCATTTTTCTTAGCTCCTGTTCTTACTTTTATTTTGTATCCTATTCATCTTGGATAGTTTATAACCATTTTCAAATGAAAATAACAAAAAAAACCCTTACTTTTTTAAGTCAATAGAGGAGAGGGAGGGAGGGGGGGGGGGGGTGGGAGGGGTTCAAGGCCAATGGTAATTTGGGAATTATGTACTTCAATTTGAGATAAGGGCTCCTATCAATCGTTCTGGCTTGAGGGTTATGTTGCAGTGTTTCTCGCTCTTAAAAGCATTAGAAAATTTTATTCTTTATGTTAACTGTTTTTGCATACTCCTAACTTATATTTCATCTCTTGTTATGTTTACATCTTGATAAATATTCTTAATTCATACCAGGTTTGATTGAGAGTGCTCACTGGAACTTAAGAAAGGCCTCCCGGCAAGTGAATTCAAATAAAGCACAAATTAAGGGGTTTTCTGACAATGCTGATAATTCTCTTTCAAAGGATGAACCAAATGTTGATGAAGAAATGGATCTGTCAAAAGTAGTCTCTTTTCACCGTGAAAATTTTGTAGAGTATCTGCACGTTTCATCTGAGAAGTATGATGCAATTGTTTGGTAAGTTCACCTTTGTACTTTACATTCAGAGTTCTATTTTACAAGTAAAACCCAATATCTTATCCCTACTGTAAATTGAAGCAATATCTGATTCTTTCAATTGTCATCAAAATAAAAGGTTGGAACGTGCATTGAAATTCACTTTGCTTGATAATGTAATTTACTAATTTTAGCATCTGAAACTGACAGCTCTTATTCTTGGTAAAAACAAGCATTTAATGGAATGCACCTTCTTGTCAAGACCAATGTTATTGATGACTATTTGGAAATAATTTTGAACTGTTGAGGAATAGTTTATAGTATGAGAAGCACTATAATTTATAAGTATGGGAATGTATTAGTGCAGTTGCAAAGAGAAACAAATTAGATAAGTGCCCAATTTGATCACCATGCAGACAAAAGATTCATGAAGTAGAATGTGATTTTCAAGTTCTTCAGTGGATTGTGGTTTTAAGCATTACTGTCTGGTATTGAACCAAGCATTATTTTTTTTTCCTTTTTAAGGTTAGCAAATTTGCTTGTGGTTGATAGAAACTGTGACAAGTCTTAAAATTATTTTTTATCTTGTTTTCTCTGGATATTCTATTTGTCATTATCGTGAGTTCTACATATGGATTATGAGATCTTTTTTGCCTATGCAGCTTGAGTGTTTCAAAGTGGATCCATTTAAATTGGGGAGATGAAGGAATTATTACCTTGTTTGTTAAAATTTGGAGACTTCTTCGACCGGTATGTTTTCATTTCTTGAAAATACTTATTTATATAGCATCTAGGAACTAGCGGCAGCTTATGTAAGTGGTCAGGCACAAACAAATTGGGTAAAAAAAGGACCCGAAACTAATCTACCTAAAATACTTGCTCTCTTTAATAATGATACAGTTCTTTTTAGTAGTGGTACCGGCAGGATTATACAATAATGATTATATGACTGATACATTAGTAAAGGGCAAAACAAAGTTCAGTTATGATGATATTGCGATTTGCAAATTGGTCCATATGATTTTTTGTTTTATAATTTTTGTACTTACTGCTTCCTTGCTGCTAGGGTGGAGTATTTTTACTGGAGCCTCAGCCTTGGAAATCATATAAACAAAACCGACTGGTTTCTGAGGTTAGCTATCTTATCTTTGATTCTTTGTTCTCCATTTGAAGAAATATTTAAATAGGTTAATATCTAATGTACCAATAAAAAAAATAAAAATTGCCAACTTTCCCATTATAACATCCTTTTTTCTATCCTCATTTTTTTTTGTTTAAAACCTACCATAGACTTTGTTTTAAAATTTTAATTGACCATTGTTACCCTTGCATAAAATGGAGATATCCATTATTTTCTCTAATATTACAAAATAAGAATAGATTAATCTCTAAAGCTTGGGTTAATGAAACTTGAGAGCAGGATGCATGCAAAAGTTAACAAATTAATTTACTCTGAGTCAGATTAAATGCAAATTAGCTGTGCCAAAGACATTCCATCTTGAGCACCATGAATGAATTGTTGTATCCGAATCGGAAATATATAGAAACTGTTAATTTCCATCAAAATTACCATTTTACTGAATCAGAATATGTTGCCGTCATCAATTCTGAACCCTCTATGAGATGCATACATACACATTAACTGGCAAATTCAAATTTGGAATATCACATGACATATATACACCCAGTTGATGTGCCAAAATTAATCAAGGCCTCTAGATATGGTTTACTTTACATTATAGTGATTCAACATATTTCTTTCAGTTGTGGGTCTAATATATTCTTGTTTTGTACTGTTCGAAAAGGTAATGGATTTGTCCATTTATGAGGGGGTAAAATTGTTAATTAAAATTTTAATACTAAATCCGTGGCAGGTTAAACAAGTAGTGGGGATAGAGAAAAGGATGTTAAGTATTCATGGAGATATAAGATATTTGTAATGTTTTGATAGGGAAATTGGCAATTTCAAAAAGTTTTTATGGGCATTAGAAATTAATCTTATTTAAATTTACTGTTAATAACAAGAAGAAATCATTAGTCTCTTCTCCATTTGGCTATTTTTCATTTGATCTCAACTGATCCTGTTGTGTTTTCTCCTTTTAGACTGCAAAGGCTAATTTTGAAAGAATATTTTTGCATCCAGGAAAATTTCGTGAAATACTACTTGATAAGGTACGTTTTTCTTTTCTGTGTTCTAAGGGTTTCTGTAAAATGTAGTGTGTACTGAATCTGAAACCACAGTAAGACTTAGAATCAGTTCACAGTCATTTCATTACCGGTACATGTATGATGACAAAACCTGTTGAGTTTCTTAAAAAGAATAATGTTATATTAGTGATGTTGGATCAATCAAATTTACGATTTTTCATTGTACAAATTTGTTATTCAAATTGGAATTCATTCCCTTAGTATTAAGCTAATAGATAGAATAAACCCAAGTATTCAAATTAGAGAGCAATACATGTCGTGGTGAACTCGCTTATTCGTGCAATCATCACGTGCTGATGTATATTGAGATCGTACCAGTAGCACCTGAGCACAGTTTCCTTATTTTGTTTTAATAGTTCAACCCAAAGGTCTCAAACTTATCAGGTACTGCTAAAGTTAAACTGGTACTGGTATCAGAGGGTTTTACATGCTGGCTTAAACTGGTAATATGCCCTATAATTGAACTTACCAATTATTTTTTATAGATTGGATTCAGATCAGCAGAAGTGATAACCGACAAGTTGACTGGTACGGTGGCTGGATTTGACCGCCCCATCACAGCCTTCTACAAGTGAAATAGTAAGGTAACTCTTGCTTGTTTTTTTTTCTTTCATGTTCACTCGGAATTTGATATCCAAACTATATACTGCTCCAGAACTTAACACTGCAATATGATTTTTTATTACAGGTGACATGTTGTATGGGAAATTATAAAAATGGTTTTTTTTTTTCAAGGTCTTTGTTGATGAATACTAACATTTTAGATAACTTGTAAATAATATTAATTGTTCCCTTTGATCTAATTATTGTCCTTATTATGCAGCTTGGGCTGTATAAGGTTCAAATTTTTGGGAACACATGCTTCAAAAGGTATAAATTTACATATATGGTAGCTTCTCATTTGTGAGAGTGAAGAGTTGTGTATCAGTGCATTGCAAATTTTCATTCACATTTTTGTTTGCAAAAAAACCCTGCCTCAAATTTTGTATTTATTATGTTCCCAGGTGAATGAAATATTTATAATGTATCAAGAGTTATCGTTGCCTTTTGTACTGAATCATCAGAGAAACTTTTTGTCATTCTGATAACTGCTAACTCGCCCTCTAGATATCTACAATATAATTTTCACGCAATATTGGACTATTGTAAAATACATACTTGGTTTTAAAAAGTATACGCCCATTTATTATTAAATGTACACTGGTTTCTTTCAATTAAACACAATTATTGACGGAGTTTATTTATTTTGACAACGTTGAATTATTATTGACAGTTTTTATGTATTTTATCAAAATGTGTTTGACAGTTTTCTTGAGCTATTTTCAGACTATTACTCAATAAATTGCTCAATAAATTGCTTGATTTCTTGGTTTGCGGAAACTCTGTTGATTTCTGAAGACCGATAAAGGAAATGCTCAGACTATTAAATGAGTAAGTTACTAAATTATAAATGAGTAAGTTTTTAAATTATATTGTATTTATTCGTTGAAGATATGGTATTATTCATCAATATTCCTGCATTTATTATCATCACAATATCATTTAATAAGTCTTATAAAATAGTAATTTAAATTATTATTTGATATTTATTAAATTATACTGTAATGATACAGGACTATTCGACGAATAAGTATAATATAATTTAAAAACTTGCTCGTTTATAATTTAGCAACTTATTTAATGATCTCAGCAACTTTTGTTCTCTTTTCTTTCCTTCATGGGTCTCCAAAAATCGACAGAAGTTTATACAAACCAAGAAATCTTAGGGAGTAAGCTTTTAAATAAGTTATTAAACTTTTTTGCAAGCAAATAAAATAAAAAGAGTAAGCTGAGACCCCGGAGTTAGGAGACGTTGTACATTACAATGTTTCTATATATTAAAAGATGCTTTAATCTGCTTTTTGATAAATATTTCGATTTTCATGTTATAAGTTCAATTGTTTTAGAATGAAGTTAATAGTAATATGCATATTACAGAGTGGTGCATGTTATAGACTCATATTTTATTTTTATTTTTATAAATAAGTAGAAAATTACTTGATTTAAAAACTTTGAACCATCCAAAACTAATAATTTTCTATCTATCTAAAAAAAAAAAATTTTGAAAAACGTAAAATTTGATCTTCAAATATATTCATATGAAGTTCATATTAAGATTAGAATCAACCGCTTAGTATTGGCAGGCTCTTTGACAAGTTCGTGTGAGGATAAGATGTGAATTAATCTCTTTTTTTCTGACCTTCTGCTTGCAGCTATTCGATTAACGGATTTGAAAAGTGCGGACCAGTAAATCAAACATCCAAATTCATTTATCAAACAAGCTAAAGCTCCAATGGACATCAACATATTAAACAGTGAAGAAAATTAGTCACACTGTAACTGCATTCTTTCACGGGTACGTCATGTGAAATGATTTGTGTGTCACGTGATGTGTCTCTCTTTGATGGAAAATGACACGTCATCCAAAATGATCCAGTCATATCATGTGTCATGTTAAATGATCAATTTTTCTGGCATTATTTCTTTATTATAATTAATTATAATATTTTCTTATTTTTAGTATTTTTTATTTTATTTTACATGAACCAAATTAAAATCTGAAAAATAACTAAATATATCAGTCAAGTAACGTTTGACCACGTCATGTATGGTCATGGTGCGACCACAAGTGACTATTCAGATGACGTAACCGTCTTTCACAGTTTTAATCACGTGTCGTGAAGTGACATAACCAGTCAAAATATATAAATTTAACGCTAACAAACACCAAATTTAGTCAATTGAATAGCTGCAGTATCAATCGGAGTAATTACACACATCAAACCTCAATATATTACTAGACAAAATAATTCAATGATAATTTAATCTCTTGTTCTACATGACTACAATAAAATTAATAAAAGAATTCTGGTTTCAAAAAAAATTGTAAACAATATTTTCGCGTGGAAAACAATTGATTGTTCTTTCGCTTAATTGGTAGTGAAAATTAATTAAGATCAAGTTCAAATAATACAAGCTTTTATTAAACTTAAAAAGTGGTAGAAACCGCCGGAAACCACTTCTCTTTGCATAGAAGAAAGACAATCAAAATCAAAATCGACAGCAAGTTGGTCGCACCATCAATATATGTTGCTCTCCTTCGAAATACTTTGACAACTACCATCTATAGTCTCTCCAATCCCAAAACCTGCAAAATAAATTATAGTGATTTTCAATAAAATTTGTTGACAATGGATACTAACCCATTTTAAAATAATAATAATAATAATAATAATATCAACATTTCTGTAAGAGCTAAAAGCGCTACATTAATTATAAATCAAATCGTTGATAATATAAAAATTATGATAGTCTTTAATAAAATAAAAGACAAACCAGTTCATTTTTAATGGTTGTCTCCAATATCTTAATAATAATTATATTATTTGATAAGTATAAGAATAAGTATAAGAAATGGATACACCATTTCTCATAAATTTTTTGTTTGCAATTTTTGCAAGGCTTGCGTGGAATATACAACTATGTACCTTTCAACACAGTTATATTAGAAAATATACTCACTCAAGTGAGCAAATTTCACATGAATAGAGATCACACATAAGGAATGATATATGACTTAATCCATAATAGTATGCTAAATTGAAATTAAACTACAATTACAAAAATTAATACAAGAAATAAATCTAAACTTGCCGTTTAAATTTTGTTCAAGTAAAAGCAAGAATGAAATTCAACCAACCAAAAAAAAGAACCACCGGATAAAGAACCATCGAAGACGACAACAACAACAACAACAACAAAAATTCAAATATTTAAAATATTCACATATTCAATTATTTTGTGATAATTTAATTGTTGACAAGTGGCATCTCAGCAATAAAAAAAGAAAAAGAAAAAAAGAGTCGAGGTACAAGTTGTGAATGCATATATATATATAATGCCTGCTTAACTAGATAATAGTATAATTTGTAATTGTGGTATCCTAGTATAATTGATATTTAATTTTTAGATTATTCTTTATTATTTCTTAATTCGTGTTTGGTTATTCATATATTTATTAAATAATTAAATTGAAGAATTTAAATATTTATTATTGTAAACACTGACAGGTACTGTCATGTACTCCTCATGATGGAGATTCAGATTTAATTAAGTTGCAATGCTTTAAAGCACATATGTTGCATTTGTCAAACACATGGAATGTTTAGTAACTATTAGATGACCGCTTTTGTCATTTTTACATAATACATACCAAATATACTAAAAAAATTATAACTTCAGCTATAATATGAAAAATAAGAATTTTCATTTCGTTACTTATAAACATATGATAACGAGATATATTATCAAGAACTTCAGCTACAAGAATTCTCTTTGTGGATGTAACGTAATATCTAATTTATAAATTTTCTTTTAAAGAAATTGCTTTCTAATTGTTTCTATTGGCTCCCATTTTTTTTATTAGTAATAATTGTTGACTCAGCCACTAAAAAAAATTAAAAGTTAATTTGACTAGTGTAGAAGTCTGAAATTAAACTAAATTGAATTTCTATTTAATCTTTACAGCTGTTTTTAATTTCTTCTCCATTTTACTAACATATATGCTCTACACTTAAAAATTAGAATGAATACGTATAGCTGATATTAATGCCACGTATCCATCCATTCTTAAAGCAAATGGAGAGAATTTATGAGGGAGGGCCAAATCTTATGGATTCACATCCTCTCCGGTACCGTAATAGCGAATCTTTTACAATTATTAGATCTGGACCGTTTTTTTTAATTTGGCACGAATCTCAAAGCCCAATAATATTGCCCCCTGCGTTTGCCCGAATCTCAAAGCGGCTGAGAGTTAATCTCAAACCGTAAAGTGAAGGGAAACTTTTACAGTAATGGAGAGAATACTTGTTCAAGTCTTATATGGTCTAGGTCTACCATGAGTACCATCTCCAAGCAAGATAAGCACAAAAAAAAGTGCCCTCTCTTTCCCTCCCTTCCCTCATCCAAGAAAAGAATCCCTCAAACCATTCCAAAGTACAAAAACATATTACATGCACAAACAAAATCTTTCCAAATATCTGATCAGTTATGGTATGTATCGGCTTCGTCGGGTGCTCTCACCGCACCGTTGGTAGCTACTTTGTTCTGGCACTTCTCATGCTATGTGCTATCTTTTGCATAAGATTCCTTCTTTATGTTCTTGGGAAAGTTTGTTGTGAAGAGAGAGAAACAACAACGGAGGGAAGAGAAAGAGATATGAGAGAAGTTAGAGAAATAAGAGAAAGAGCGGCGGTGGAGGATGCGATGCATTTTGTACTTCGCTTGTATCCTCCTCGGATGATGCATCCAGAGCCTGAAATTCAAAATGCCGATCGAGATGTTACCGAGGAATGGGACAACAAGCTGGTGATAAGCGCGGGCGGAGACCATGTTTCCTCCATTGCCCGTCCTTGCCCGTTAAACCCTCCAAGTAAGGATCCCAATTAGGGTTTTGGAATTCAAGGAAATGCATGCATGTAATTGAAGGTGCATAGTTTCAGTTAGATATATTGCCATTTGCATCTAGGTAGTAAAGAAAATAGGACCTTGGGCGTTTGTTGTAGTATTTTATTTCAGATTTCAGATCATTTTATTATTATTAATTCGGAGTTTGTTATGTTGTTCTTGATTGTGAAAGGTTTATTTAAAAAATTGTTTTTTTAGCATAGAAAGGTTTGTTTGATACTTTGATCCCCTTTTTTAACAACACATGCAGGACAACACCCAAATTCTTGTATCGTAGAACATGTTGTTTGACACGTTGAGGGCTAAAGATATTGACGGAGCTATTTTTGCTTCACGCAACACATTAGTCATATAATTTTTTATTTCTGTCTCTATTATTGTGCGCTGTGTGAAGTCAAAATAGCTATGTCAATATCTTTACCCCTATCAAAGGTACTGATCAGTCTCGGCATAGAAACAGAGTGCCGGAAGACCTCGAAACCGTTGCCGCCGCGAGGTAGTTAAAATCAATAAATGTCGAGCTAGCGCCTTGTGAGGATTTATGGCGCAAGCTAGCACGCATCGACAACGTTTGACCAGATGTAATGAACCATTAATTATACAGTTTATCACTTTAAATTTCTTTATTTGCTGAATATTTGAACTTTAACTGAAATTTAAAGCACCCATTTCTAAGGTGCATCTCGGTTAATTAATATGGAAATCTTTGTTCATACAATTACTTATGAATTGACAAGATTTTAAATTACTTTTCAGACCAACTCTAAAAAATAATTAGGCCTTTTTCAACAGTTGAAATTACACATAAATGTAAAGCCCATGATATAATGGGTTTCAAATAGAACCAATTTTTCTCTGGTATTTGGGCTTTAATAAAAGCGATCAAAAAGCCCAATAAAACAGAACGCTAAACAGTTCTGAATAGTACGGAACAGCCTCCGAATTCATATAACTAAGGGTGTGCTCAATCAGGATCCGTATCCTCCGAGTACCTGACTCAAGACAATTGAAACGGACGGTCCAGAATTACTCTCAGCTGGTGCCTATTCGGGATAGCATAGGGGGCCGGTATTAATTGTGCTTTGAGATTTGTGCCAAGTTAAAAAAACAATCTTAGACCATTCATTTCAATTATACTCAGTCAGGTAACATGAGGTGATGTGAATTCGCTCAAGAGAGGGGTAGAAACTCTTCATTAAAGAAAAGGAATGGGAACGAAGGGGAAGAGGAGAGGAACGCGGTATGTCGACGTCACTCATCCGTTTTAGAGCAAGGTAATCGGAGAGGGAGGAGAGGAACGCGCTACTGTGGCGAAGGGAATGCGTTGTACAAAGTTCTGAAATTCATAACCCCCAATTCGGAATGTAAGTTTCACTGTAGCGAGGGAACCTCACTCGGGCTCTTCCTTCCCTTCCTCTTTGCGTTGCGTTTGTGGAGCACAGTCTAAGGTACATCATTTTTAATTTGAATCAGGTTCGTTATATACAAGTATGAATCTTAAAGGACACGTGCATTACAGACTTGAGCCGGATTGGTCGGCATTTTGATCGGACGGTCCGTAATCTACTAGCACAAATCATAATTGACACGTGCATTACAGTGTTGAACCAGATTGGGGCATTGTGATCAAACGGTCTATAATCTACTAGCATGAATCATAAATGACACGTACATTACAGACTTGAACCGAATTGATTCGCATTCTGATCGGACAGTCCGTAATCTACATAAACAACACGTACATTACAGACTTGAACTAGATTGGTCTGCATGTCTCTACTGGCACGAATCATAAACGACACGTGGATTACAGACTTGAACCTGATTGGTCTGCATTCTGATCAGACGGTCCGTCATCTAGAACGAAACTCAAACAGTGCATCCGAACCCGGGCAGTATTATTGTTGCTTTGAGATTAGTGCAGAAATATTTTAACGGTTCAGATTTTCCACAAATCAACTCAAAATTTGAGATATCTCAGGGGATGAGAATTCCAGCCTCCCTCCCATACTCACCTCCAGGGCTCCAGGCACCAGGTGGTGGGTTTAGTCTTTACTCTTTATAGAAGTCGGAGGGAGAGAAGCGAGGCGGGAGGAAATGGAGGGGAGCAAGAGAGGTAAGTCCGCCTCCTCCTACAGCTCAGTGCATCAGTTCGTGTCTGTGGTTACGCCTCTGATCGACCTCGAAAAGGAGGCGGAGATAGCGGCCTCCATAGGCTCCGCCGCTTCAAAGAGCCTAGAGCTCGCTCAGAAAAGAGGCTCCGTTCTCTCCAATCTCAAATGCTCCGATGCTCAGGTTTTTGCTTAATTGGAAATTACATGAATACCCCTGGGAAACCTGAATTGAATGCTTTAATGATAATTTGTGTAACTTTGTAGACGGGATTGATGGGAAAAACTCTTCTTGAGTTCCAGTCTAACAAAGGGGATGTTCTTCCCCCACACAAGGTATTTCTTTTGTATTTCTTCTCTATTTTTTGGTACCTGAGTATTGTGATTTCTACTATTTTGGTTCCTATTATTTGAAAAGAAGAGGCTTTCATTCCTTATTTCATATTGGCATGGAATGAATAGATTTTGTCTGGATATAAATCTTCTCAATAGGGACTGAATTGATATATTTGCTATATGTAATGACAGGAATAAAGCTGGAAACAGGAACCACTTGGACATTTAGATATTACTCCTTTATTTTTTTTTAATATATTAGAATGCCTTTGTTGTAGGATGCTTGATTGATGTTTATTTTACTTGTGTAGTTTGGAACGCATGATGTGGTTGTACTGAAACAAAACAATGCTGACACTTCAGCTGCTTCCCTTGGTCAAGGTGTAGTGTACCGTCTGAAGGTAATATATCTAAGCTAGGCCTCTTTCTGATTTCTCTATTTTTGTTCTTTTAGTTTTTGGTGAGTAATGTTTCAATTCAGATTGCCCCAAGTTAAACATAATTTCTCAATTTGACCCAAAGTTAGTTGCTTTGAGCTGGTACCAGATGTTTAGAACCGATTCAAAAGGAACACACTAATTGCATTTTGATTATTTTGATCAACAGGATTCTTCTATAGTAGTTGCTTTTGATGAGATACCTGAAGATGGCTTAAATAGCCCTTTACGTCTTGAGAAGGTTGCAAATGAGGTACTGCCTTTTCATCAATGCAACAGTCGTATTGTATTCTACCATGGTGCAATCATTTCAACACCTCAGAAAAATAATCAATTTCTAGTTTTTCTGTTGAAAGGAGCTTTAATTGACGATTACTCAGTTGAAATGAAAATTAGGTAACTTATAAGAGGATGAAAGATGCACTCAACCATCTTGGCATGTCTGTGCAAAAAGGACCTGCATCAGACTTGATTCCTGTTTTCTTTGGAGAAAAAGAACCTACATTTCTCAAGCAGGCCCCCCAATTTACTCCATTTAATAAAAATCTGGATGATTCTCAGGTAACACAACTTCCAATTTCATAAACGAAGACTCTGTATTTTGCAATTGACATTACCTTTCCTTTGGGGAGAACTTTCATCAAACCCTCTTTTTTTTGCTTTTCTGGTAAATTAAACTGTAAATTTATGGGTTTAAAAGAAACACCAAATTTTCTTATGTTTGCAATTTACCAATCCTTTTTTTTGGATAAGAACCCACGTATAAAAACAAAGGGTAACTCAAGCAAGAATGGTTATGTTAGTCCTCATGTTTTTATATGTATGCGCCCGATTGTATCATGACATATTTTCTACTATCGACCTTTGGTTCATGTTGCTTGATTGACTTGCATCTATGCTTAGAAATCTAGGTTGATTAAAAAGTTAAGGGCAAAACTCTCAGTATCAACAGATGATACCTTTTCTTTGCACTAAGCATTGCTGGTGTTATCGGCGTGTTTCTCAGAATATGTCTTGCCTTAATTGCAATAATGATAGTTGTTGCTTGTTATTTTCTTGTTATCGGCATCCTCTGGTTCCTCCTTTTATGTAAGATTGGTTAATGTGTAGATGTGCAATGTGATTAACATGGTACGGGAACCCATTAAGTTTACCAACTAATTTTAGTTTAGTCTTGAAAAGTAAAGTGGATCAGAAATAGGGTCAAAGTTGTCATTATTTAACAGAATATACTTTTTTTTGAGTGAGTCTATGGTACTATGCATAGCACGGATTAGTCGGTACTACGGAGCCATATTTTCATTTTGAAAATCCTAATGGTCGATCCGAACCGTTCAACGTGATCCCCACATGAATATGTACTTGTAGACTAAATTTTATATCTTTTCGAATTTTTTTACTATATTTTAAGATAGTTAGAAAATCACTTGATCTGAAAATTCTGGACCATCCAAAACAGTGATTTTCTACCTATCTAAAAAAATAGTAAAAAAATTCGAAAAAATAGAAAATTTAGCCCACAAGTATATTCTCATATGGAAATCATGTTGAACGGTTCGGATCGACCGTTAGGATTTTGAAAACGAAAATATTGATCCGTAGTACGGACCAATCCGTGCTATGCATAGTACCATAGACTCACTCCTTTTTTTTATCAAACTATATTCAACTAAACTAACAGTTAATACAGTATATTATTTGAGTGCAATTTGCAAAATCCCTTTTATTGATTACCATAAAGAAAGATCAGTCGGTCTTGATATTAAGAGCTCTTCAAATGGCATTGTAGAAAGCTGCTATTAAAAAGGCATTGGCATCAAAGGAAGTGTTCTTACTTCATGGCCCCCCGGGGACAGGGAAAACAACTACTGTGGTGGAGATGATTCTACAAGAAGTAAAAAAAGGATCCAAGATTCTTGCCTGTGCTGCTTCAAATATTGCCGTTGATAACATCGTCGAACGCCTCTCCTCTTACAAGTACTCTTTTAACACTCTTGCTAGAAGTACAATAGCATATTAGACAGGAGGAGGGTTCAAATGCCTCATTTTTTGTGCCTCCATTTTTAGAACTGAAATAACTTCAAAATTTAAAACTTAAATGTCAAAATAAAACCGTTAGATATGATCTATATCGTTTTTCTATGCACATGTAAAATATTATGACATTATGATTTAGTTTTGATTAGTATCAAGAGCTTGCAAAAATACACCGATGTGGATAAATTATGGGCGTTGATTTTTTACATATTGATTCTTATAATTCCTAAATCGAAAAGTGATAATATTTTGTGCATGTAGAGAAAATAATATTGATCACATCTAACGGTTTTATTTTGACATATTGCTGAAGTTTAAACCTTTCATTTTTGGTCCTATCCATCTGTACCATTTTTGTCACCTACGAAATCTCCTAGCCAGTTCTCATATGAAAGTCATGCTTGTGAGACATATTTTAGTTAAAAGTGACTGGCTCCATGTGACTGCTGATTAGCAATTCATTTATCTTTTGACTCAAAGAATTGTACAGATCATAGTTGTATAAATATCTTTTGGCCCTGAGAACCAAAATGGAAATGGGTGATAATTATTAATTAGGGTCTTTTTGTAATGTACTGAAACATAGCTCCTGACATTGTCTCCCTTTCCATTTAAAAAAAAAAAAAAAGACATTGTCTCCATTTCTGCTATCATCAAATTGTGACAATGATTACCAAAACACAAGCATTATTTGCTTCTACGAGTACAAAAAGGTAACAAGAACCTTGATGTAGCTTTTTTTAAAATTTCCAGAATTCTCACATGTCGATGTAAGGTTTTGATAGCATGTGAACAATCTCTTTTGGAAGCTAAACCCCGCCCTGTACCAGAATTATCATCTAATATACTGGAATTACTAGAAGGGTCTTTTGAATTTGAGCTTATTATCTGTAATGGCAGTCAATGGTGAAAGTGGGTTGGGTTGGGTTAACTACTCGTGGTCTAAAAATATTGTGCTAAAATCAGATCATGCCTGACCCAACTCTCCAGCAGCTCTACCTGTTAAGTTGCCAGTTCAGTCTAAGACCTATTTGGGTCAGTTTGCCAAACTTCGAATGGTTCTGAGTATATATGGAGTCGTTCTATTTTTTGTATATATAAAACCTTGTATAAGTTTTTATAATGAATGAAATGCTAATGAATGTACCACTTGTATACTTTTTTGTACTTATGGTAGGGTAAAACTTGTGCGAGTGGGACATCCTGCTCGGTTACTACCTCAGATATTGGACAGTGCACTCGATGCTCAGGTATTTATAACTGAAACCATAATTTATTTTTATAATTATAAGTTGAATATTTTACATCTTTGTTTCTGAAACCTAAACAGGTTATGCGAGCTGATAACAGCAGTTTGGCAGCTGACATTCGCAAGGAAATGAAAGCACTAAATGGAAAGCTTCTGAAAACAAAAGATAGAAATGCTAAGAGGGAAATCAGAAAGGAGTTGCGAAATCTTGCTAAAGAAGAGAAAAAGAGACAACAGCTTGCTGTCGCCGATGTCATAAAAAATGCTGATGTCGTGCTGACAACATTGACCGGTGCCGTTTCGCATAAGCTGGATAACTACTCATTTGATTTAGTTGTTATTGATGAAGCCGCTCAGGCACTTGAGGTTGCTTGTTGGATGGCTTTACTAAAGGTCCAATTCAGTTCATTTTCATTTTTGTGCCTTTAATTAAGTTACACATTTTGGCTTAATTTCATATTAAGGTTATCTTATTCTACCAGTCCATACCATAGCCATTAGAATGCAATATAGGAGACATTTGTACATATACAAAAGCATATTAATATTATGCTTGCCCTGTCATATGAGAACTATCTTATATACTCCTGCAAAGTATTAATCTCACATATGCCCCCATAAAGCATGGCAACAAAGACCATATGAACCCTCCTTTCCAGTTTACTTCAGAAAATAACCCAAAGAACTCCTTTTGTTTGTTAGTATATGCAAATGAGGAAGAAAAGATGTGTAAATTGACATTTTTAAAGAAATAGAGGGGTAGGAATTGTATTTAGAGTTATATCTAAATACATTTTGGATGGGTATGTAATTTTTCTGTGTAAATCTGTCTATTTGATGTTTTTCTTTTTGGTCACCTCCCTTGTAAAATTACAATAAAACCAGGGGTCAAGGTGTGTACTTGCTGGGGACCACCTCCAGCTCCCTCCCACTATACTGAGTGAGGAAGCAGAGAAAAAAGGACTGGGAACAACCCTCTTTGAGCGCCTCTCTCACCTTTACAGTGACAAAATTACCTCCATGCTCACAGTTCAGTACCGCATGCATGACCTCATCATGACTTGGTCCTCCCAAGAACTATACCAGAACAAGGTCTCTCTCTCTCTCTCGGGGTACTTATCGGTGCATTTATCATAGTTCAATCATAGGTTTTATACAAGCACACTAGCATGCATACAAAAAGAGAAATTGAAATGAATATAAAAAACCATCCATGAAGAACATCAGAATTAAGGATCTCAACAAATCAGGCACATGTACATATGGTATTGGTCAGATCAGATTGGACTTAATAATAGCACTAACAATTATACATCACAGTTATGTACATATGGTGTTGGTCAGGTCAGAACTAAGATCTAGATTTAGTATGGCTTATTAGGATTATTGTGGTACAGTGCATGACATAATTGACCCTTGCCTTGTTTGGTATCGAACCTAATCAGCATTGTTGAAAAATGGCTATTTTATATTTCTGTATTTTTTTCAGGCTGTTAACTTGTTTTGTAATGTTTGATGAATGTTTAGATAACAGCACATCCTAGTGTTGCAGCACATACACTTTACGAACTTGATGATGTGAACAAATCGTCTAGTACAGAACCTACTCTTCTTCTTATTGACACAACTGGGTAGACTTTCTTCCTCCCGCCCTCCTTGGCAACCTTCTATTAAGACAAAAAAGATTGGTTTTTATTCTTTTCTATACACTGTAAAATCAATCCAATTGGATCTCAGTGATTGCACTTACAACAAAATATAATATGAGTGCAAAACAGGTCAGTTCAGGTTATGGCACACTGACCTGACCCAACATAGACCTGTTAACTTATCAAGTATTGTAGCTTGATGTGTTAATTGATATATATATTTGTAGGTGTGATATGGAAGAAAAGAAAGATGAAGAAGAGAGTACCTTAAATGAAGGAGAGGCCGAAGTCTGTGTGTCCCATGCGAAACGACTTGTAGAGAGCGGCGTCTCTGCTTCAGATATTGGAATAATTACTCCTTACAATGCTCAGGTTTTGTCTTTATTCACTTCGAAATCATCTTTCATTATCAAATGTATATAGTATATTCAGCATGGCTGTACTAATATTGGTATCATTCGGTAATAGCAGTACCAAGTGTGCTTCTCAAAGTCCGAAAAGGAAATCCGAGCTTTACACTACATTGAAATTTAAGGAAAGATGACGGAGTATAAAAACACTCTCTCAGATTTGCTCTAGACACAATCACTAGTTCACTATGAACAGCTGGTCATCTGTTAAAACTTTATGAAATGTGGCATTGGGTGGTTAGGACCAATCATTCTAGTATCCAAATATTTTATCATTTACCAGCTGGTCCCTAAAGTATTTTCGTATTCAATCTTGGTTCTTAATGCTTCAAAGTCTGCAGTTGTTTTGAGATATTTCTCACTAAAAACTTAATTATGTATTAGTGCTTAGCCTCATACTAGGGTTTCTGTGTTCTTTCAATTTTGGAAATGATGGAAGTACCAAAGTGGAAACGTTGAAAGTTTATACCCTACACTTATAAAATAACCTTTTCTATATTTACCCCCTATGTAGCACTGACAAGGATATCAATGCCCTGCATGATACTGCATGACATTGATATGACGTGTCATTTTGATTCGATATATACTGGGACAAGCCTGTCGGTGCCATGTCCATGAACGCGAGTGTCAGACACAGACACGGCATGATTTTACAAGTGTCCTTGCTACATACTTACCCCAGTTTTTGTTTTATCGAAATACTAGAGTTGAAAAGCATACTGCATACAACTTGTAGAGAAAAACCAGAGACTTTGTATGATATGTGGTATGGTTTGTGCAGGTAGTGTACCTCAAGATATTGAGAGGGAAAGAACCGAAGCTGAAGGAGGTCGAAATTTCAACTGTAGATGGTTTTCAGGGCCGGGAAAAGGAGGCTGTTATTATATCGATGGTTAGATCTAACTCCAATAGAGAGGTATGCATGATGCTTTTTTATCTTTGGTTGCAAAGAGAATATTGGTAATACCAAAATTAAAAAAAATTACAAGTGAGTTTTTTTTGTAGGTGGGGTTCTTGAGTGACCACAGGCGAATGAATGTAGCAGTGACACGTGCCAGAAGGCAGTGTTGTTTGGTATGTGATGTAGAGACTGTCAGTACTGATGGTTTTCTGAAACGGCTAGTTGAATACTTCGAGGAGCACGGTGAATATTCAAGTGCATCAGAGTACACTCAAGTTTGACTGTAGAGCTTCTCTTAAATTAATTTTTTTCTTTGTTTTTAATTCTCTCTGCTTTCTTATAATTCATTGAGTATTATTTTGATTTATAATATTGGATGATGGAGTAGTTCAAATGTGATAACTAGTGACTAAATTATTTTTCATATGCAAAACTGTGGCACTAATCTGGACCATTCAAATATTTTTGCACGAATCTCAAAGCACAGTAATACCAAACGACATTTTAAATTGGGAAAAAAATAATATCATCATTGGCATTCTCGGGATGATCTTGGGTTACACCACTAATTGGGAAAAAAATCCTCACTGATTTCTATATAATTATTATATGTCGAAATTAATGAATCAGCCAGCCAAAAGAACTTTTCTGAATTTGTATATAAAAGCATGATTTATTAAGAAATTTTAGTTGTGTACCGTCAGTGCAGGTTTTCTGACTCCTGGAGGAAGTTTTGGACTTGTGCTCATGTGAAATCGGAGGCTACTAGGTTACGAATAGCATACAAAACGCCTACTATTTAAATAAATTAAAAAAGAAGTTACAAATTGCAGGAAATAAAAGAAAGATGAAGTTTGTTTGAAAAAAATATTTCAGAGTTGTACTTATAAGTGTTGCAAAATACAGTCTACGTACTATTTAATGTGGTCCGCACATGCTTATTTGGCAAAAACAACTATACAAATAAGAGGTGCCAAGACTTAGCCATTGCACCTTTTTTATTTTAAAGTTATGTTACTCCGATACTTCATATACGGTTCCGTACTGGTATCTCATACGTATCGTATTGTTATATTGATACCCATATTGTATTGTCCAATATCCTTATTAATATTGAAAATTACCTTAACACTGTATCTCGTATCATATCCGATATAATACTTGTACCGTATCCATACAACATAGCTTTAAAGGAACATGATTTTAATGAATTATTAAAAATAATTGCAAGTTATATCATATAGGAGACAAATTGGGGAACTCACGGACCGTATTGGCACGTTAGGAAAAAAAATGCTCTTTCATTTTAGCGAGTTGAATCAGATTTTAATAAGAGAAAAATGACAAGTTAATGTCAATCTGATTCAAATGCAATTCCGATTCTATCCACTGACATATAAGTTTTAGTATCTAAATTCTAATATTTATTTTGATGACTTCATAATCTTGTTTTGATTTCGCAAGTCATATAATATTTTTTTTTATTATTATGAAGTTAAAGTAAGATTGCCAATATCTTTCTCCACAATATTCAACTGCTCCTCAGGACAAGTTTCAAGTAAATCAATTTTAGTTACATTCTCTTCCCACTCCACTCTATGAGATGAAAACCTCTTGAATCCCAGTGCCCCTCTCCTCGTCCTATTTGTTAATTGCTTTTTTGAGAATTATTGTGTTAATTGTGATTTGTGAGCTACTGAACTACCTAATTTAACCATTTTGGGATATTAACAAGTTGTTGATGTACTAAACAACTTAAACATATAGAGAAGGCTGAAAGACATTTGTTAAGTGAGAACTTGCTAAAGAAAAATTAAACAACAAGCAACGTACCTGATTGTAAATTTAAAATTGTGGAACTTTTTATATTCTTTAAATTCAAAATACGAGGTCCTTTAATTTCATATTATAAAATAGGATAACTTTAAATTAGAAATAAAAAAATTTTGAACTTCAAGTTAGAAAACCATTTCGAAGTTCTTTGCTCCGTGTCCCAAAAGAGGAAATTTATTTAGACAAAACTCCTGATATATTTTTTAAAGATGAAAATCCATTTTTTGATGGTTTCAATTCCAAAATATTAAAAGTTAGTATGTCAGAATTTAAAAAATAATGGAATTGTCTGATTTGAAGATCTTTAGATTCAAAAAAAGAATTGTCTGATTTGATCCGACCACGTGGTAACTAGTATATGGTAGTGAATTGAAAAAGGGGCGGGTCGGTCCGGTCCGGTCCAAACCCGTCCGGTCCACGGGTCCAGTTTTCAGAGGCCGATCCCGGCCCTTGATCAAACCACGGGTCCGGGGGGTCACGGTCCGGTCCGGTCCACCGTTTTTTTTTTATTGTTGTTTTTTTTTGCTGTTTTTTTTTTCCAATTCAATAAGTTTGTTTTGAACCGAACAATTTTTGTTATAATAAGACGAACAATTTATATTACAAAAATTCTGTTTTAATATTACAAAAATTCATTAAATCAATTGCTTTAGGAAAAAAAACGAATTATTTGTTCTTAAAAACCGAATTATTTTAAAACAATTAAATATCGACTAAATATATTAGTTTTTATTGATTTTCTCTAATATCTTATGATGTGTTGCTACTCAGGAGTCTTAAAGTGATGTTTTAAAAAATCATACATTTTTTAGAGTTATTGGATTAAACTTCAATATTTAGATATATATATATATATATATATATATATATATATATATATATATGACAGTGCTACGCGTAGCATAGAGGCCTCCGTGCTACGGCTCAATTTTTGAGTTTTCAAAATTCTAACGGTCGATCCGAACCGTTCAACGTGATCTCCATATGAATATGTACTTGCAAACCAAATTTTACATTTTTTAGAATTTTTTTACTATTTATTAAGCCACTTTGAAAAAACACTAATTTGTACACAACAGTAAACTTTTCTGGACCATTGGATCAGCGATTTTCAAAGTGGCTTAATAAATAGTAAAAAAATTCGAAAAAATGTAAAATTTGGTTTGCAAGTACATATTCATATGGAGATCATGTTGAACGGTTCGGATCGACCGTTAGGATTTTGAAAACTCAAAAATTGAGCCGTAGCACGGAGAGG
The DNA here is from genome assembly GCA_028015225.1 of Carex myosuroides. Classification (NCBI taxonomy): domain Eukaryota; kingdom Viridiplantae; phylum Streptophyta; class Magnoliopsida; order Poales; family Cyperaceae; genus Carex; species Carex myosuroides. Next base: position 3,777,076 of record CM051466.1, read on the forward strand.
CTCTATGCTACGCGTAGCATATTAGCAAAATCCTATATATATATATATATTTAGATATATATAGGATTTTGCTAATATGCTACGCGTATATAAGGGCCCTCCGTGCTACGGCTCACTTTTTGAGTTTTCAAAATCCTAACGGTCGATCCGAACCATTCAACATGATCTCCATATGAATATGTACTTGCAAACCAAATTTTACATGTTTTTGAATTTTTTTACTATTTATTAAGCCACTTTGAAAAAACACTAATTTGTACACAACAGTAAACTTTTCTGGACCATTGGATCAGCGATTTTCAAAGTGGCTTAATAAATAGTAAAAAAATTCTAAAAAATATAAAATTTGGTTTGCTAGTACATATTCATATGGAGATCATGTTGAACGGTTCGGATCGACCGTTAGGATTTTGAAAACTCAAGAAGTGAGCCGTAGCACGGAGGGGCCCTTATATATGCGTAGCACCGTAGCACTGTTGACATATATATATATATATATATATATATATATATATATATATATATATATATATATATATATATATATATATATAGATAGATAGGCTATGGTGAGTTGTGAAGTAAAATGCTGTTTTACTTCACGCTATATTTTCGTTTTGAAAATTCAAACAACTGATCCGAACCGTTCAACTTTTTCTAAATATTGAAATGTGCTTGGAGACTAAATTTTACATTTTTTGGAATATTTTTACTATTTATTAAGCCACTTTGAAATCGCTGATCCACTGTGAACAGTAAAAACAGTAAAATTTTCTGGACCACCGGATCAGCAATTTTCAAAGTGGCTTAATAAATAGTAAAAAAATTCCAAAAAATGTAAAATTTAGTCTCCAAGCACATTTCAATATAGAGAATATGTTGAGCGGTTCGGATCGGTTGTTTGAATTTTCAAAATGAAAATATGAGCGTGAAGTAAAAATGACATCTTACTTCACAACTCACCATAGCCCAGCTCTCTCTCTATATATATATATATATGGACAGTGCTACGGTGCTATGCATATATAAGGGCCCCTCCGTGCTACGGCTCACTTTTTGAGTTTTCAAAATCCTAATGGTCGATCCGAAGTTCAACATGATCTCCATATGAATATGTACTTGCAAACCAAATTTTACATTTTTTAGAATTTTTTTACTATTTATTAAGCCACTTTGAAAATCGCTGATCCAATGGTCCAGCAGATTTTACTGTTGTGTACAAATTAGTGTTTTTTCAATGTGGCTTAATAAATATAAAAAAAATCTAAAAAATGTAAAATTTGGTTTGCAAGTACATATTCATATGGAGATCATGTTGAACGGTTCGGATCGACCGTTAGGATTTTGAAAACTCAAAAAGTGAGCCGTAGCACGGAGGGCCCTTATATATGCATAGCATGCTAGCCAATTCCTATATATATATATATATATATATATATATATATATATATATATATATATATATATATATATATATATATATATATATATATATATATATATATATATATATATATATATATATATATATATAGATAGGCTAACATGCTTCCTCTAGAACTTCGGCCTCGTGCTTCCGGGAGCATATCTTAGTGTTTGATGTTCAAACAACAAATTCAAACCGTTAGATGTGATCTCTATATTAAAATCTGCTTGGAGACCAAATTTTACATTTTTTGGAATTTTTTTACTATTTATTAAGCCACTTTGAAAATTCCAGATCCGGGTGAACAGTAAAAACAGTCTGGACCATATGATCTGGAATTTTCAAAGTGGCTTAATAAATAGTAAAAAAATTCCAAAAAATGTAAAATTTGGTCTCCAAGCAGATTTTAATATAGAGATCACATCTAACGGTTTGAATTTGTTGTTTGAACATCAAACAATAAGATATGCCCCCGGAAGCACGAGGCCGAAGTTCTAGAGGAAGCACATTAGCCATACTATATATATATATGAGGAGGGATCAAGTTACAACAAATTTGAGTTACAACAACCATTTTTTTCATTTTTAAAGTCCAAATAGTCGATCCAAACCATTCAACATGATTATCTAAATAAAATGTGCTTGCAGATCAAATTTTACATTTTTTTTGAATTTTTTTACTATTTATTAAGATGGGTACAAAAGAAAGCTCTGTATATATATATATACACATATAAAAAGAAACCTCTATATATATATATATACACATATAAAAAGAAAGCTCTGTATTCACATAATAACTTTCTCTGCTATTTGCATGCAAATTACATTTCCGATTCATACAACTGATGTGATTAGATAATTTTGGTTGGCTACAAAAGAGAATTATAATGTATAACAGGTTATTGCAATTAGAGAGGATATATTTCACATTTTCATTTGCACTAATAAATATTATCCCTAGAAGCAAGAGCTAAATTCCGTTTGTATAGATGCTTTCAAAAACATATATTTGTGATCTAATTGTGATGGTGATTGTCATTGTTCAAATTAAATTGTATAATTAAAATCAAAAGATCATAATTAGTGCATTAATAGAAAGTAAATTTATGATCCAATCACTCTAAGAAAAGGGTGCTATTTTGAGAACAACAATTAAATTTATCCTTATTTAAAATTCTTCTAATTATGGTAGAAACTTAATTAAGAATGTATCAAATATGTTAAAAAATTTATTAAATGCTACTAAAAGGGAATACAAAAATGACTTGATTTATTGTCTTTTTTTCTTTCTAACACTTGTTTCCAGAGCTGAGAGCTGAATGCCTAATGCATGCTTCATTTTTTTATTTTTTTTAAGGTTTATATTTTTTATATGAATCAAAAAGATAGTTTCCACAAATTCAAATTACTCCATTGATTTTAACAAAAATGAGAATATTGCATTCCATAAGTCATACTTACCTTCTTTTTTTAGCAATGCACTAATGCACAAGACTTCTTTAAATAAAAAATGTCTTTCTCATATGAAAATATAAACTAATTATGCCATAAAATTTACGATGTGAGGCTTGATTTTGATATTTAAATTTACACATAGACAATATTTTTACTATTTGCAACAAAATTCATAAATTTATTTTATTTAAAGTTATTTGTTCAATTCATGTCTGCTTTATTGTTTGCACAATTTTAATTTGTTCCCTCAGCCTTTTGTATTGAACATATGAATTAATTAGATAATTAAAAAACCTAATGTATTTCTGTGAAAATTGATATAAAAATATAAAAGTTTGTTTTGCATTGAGCATTCAACTCTCCAAATAACAGTGTCTTCGTATAAATAGAAAAAAGACAATAAATCAAGCCATTCTTGCATTCTCATTTAAATAATTATAAAAAAAGAAGATAAATTCAGTATGAAGAGAAAAAAAATTATACGTGCGATAATCTAATTGATGCTCTCAAAATAGCACTACTCTTCTGGCATTAATTAAAAAAATACTATTTCGCTAATTAAATATTTTATAGCAATAACAAATTAACCTCTCTTTTTTTCTAATTTTGTATTATTCCGTATTTAATTTAAAAAGTAACTATAAATATTAACTCTTTTTATATTATTTAGATTGCCATTTTTAAAACTATATTATATACTCAAATACAAAAGTTCATACACAAATTCTATTAACAATTCAAAAAGCAATTCCGGGTTGCTACGGTAAAATTTTCAAACTGCTACAGTACAATTCCGGGTTGCTACAGTAACAAATCCGGGTCCAGCGGCTTAGGCGGGTCCAGGTCCGGTCCGGAACGGGTCGGGTACACGGGTCGCATACAGGGGGTCCGGTCCGGTGGGAAGAAAACCAAACTGGCCCGTCCCAGGACCGGACCGTATCTAACCCCGGTCCAGGACGGGCCGGTCCACGGTTCCGCCGGTCCGGTCCTGGACCGGCCAGGTATTTTCAAATCACTAGTATATGGCACCTGTGGAAACAGCCTAACAGCAAGTTTATTTGAAGGCATGGTACTGACTACTGAGAAAGCGGTGCAAGAGGGGAGATTTGGCTGAAGTATTGTAAACAAATAGGCTGACGCAGAAAAATGATGGTTGGGCTAGTACACATAGCTTAGCTAGCTGCTGAGCGAGAATGTAACGTACGAAGGTTTCAATTGTAAGAATGCATTTGTAAAACAACTTGGTAGTCACATGTTTATATTTCTTACAACAAAGAGAAACTAAGTAAACCTGGAAATCCAAAATATCTCTCCCTTAATCTTTCCTTAATCTCTACCTTTTAGTCACATGTTTGTTGCTGACAGGCTGAACCTATAATAGAGAGCCTACAACAAGGAAAGAGAAAATAGAGAAAGTAAGCAAGCATTTATAATTTGAAGGCAAGCAATGCAAGTTCAAAATCACAAGTCTACTTCTAAATCATCTTCTTCCTCGTGCCTACGGGCTTCAATAAAAAGAAAAAAAATCTTCTTCCTCCTCCTCAGACATGTTGTACTTTATCACATGTTTGTTGCTGACAGGCTTGAACCTAGAATAGAGAGCCTACAACAAGGAAAGAGAAAATAGATAATGTAAGCAAGCATTTATAATTTGAAGGCAAGCAATGAAATTTCAAAAATCTCAAGTCTACTTTCATATCATCTTCTACCTCCTCAGACATGTTGTTTGTCACATCGTCTATAATTTGCTTCACCTCTTCCTTTCTATCCATCAAGTCTATTTTAAATTGTGCCCCTACAAAAGCAAGTATTTACAAGAAACATAAAATTTCACACACTATTCTTGTGACCAATTCCTCACGTAAGTAACAATTATTCTTAAACCAAGAACTTTATCTAATAAAATAAATTTTTTGTTGGAGATTAATAGAACAGCAGGATTGTGTCAACAACAAGTGAAATATGAGTATTCAAAACAAGTTGCCAAGATAAAGAACATATGGACAATTATATTATCCATCAAAATAAATTTTCACTTTTCAACGGTCTAAGATTCAACCACCCATAAGCCATATGGAATTATCAAACAATATTAAAAAGGTGTCTATACGCCAAAGATACACATATAATTTGCCATTATTTTGTTTGAAGCTTTTGTGGATTTGAGATAAATTGACAAGTTCATCAGCTAACTTGTATAGTCAAGGGACCCCATCACATAACTTATTTTTACTGGATGTAATACTTGGTAGCTAATATATAATCCAACCATGTCGATGATATAAATGCATCCACATTCAGCAATTCAAATGGACTGGTGCTCACATCCAAACATGTTCTGATAACTGAAATGCTGAAGACTACGAAATTTAAGGACTATAATGGGAAATTTGTGACAATGACCGGTCATGCAAATTACTCAATATGTCGGTAGTGTTCGGCAAGATAGGCTTAAATTTTAAGCTCCGCTAAGGAAGAGGTGTTTGGCAAGAGAAATTAAGAAAGTGAGTCTTTAGCTTTCTTAAGGAGGCTCAATTGCTTAAGCCATATAGAATGGGAGCTTAAAATTTGGGGCAAGCTTAAGAAAGTGGGTAAAAGGAAGCTTAAGAAAGTGATTTTAAGCTTTGCAAAGGAACAAGTGTTTCACAAGCTTAAGACTCCTTAGTTCCCTAAGGAGCTATAAGGTGCTCTAAGGAGAGTGTGTCGAACACTATCGTCAGGATTATAATTTGTATCATCTAGTACTCAAAAGGATATCAAACAAAAAATATGTACCTAATTGCCGAAGAATATCAGCCTGAGTAACCTGTAAAGGATTAAAAGGAAAATTACAGATTAATGTAAAGAACAAAAGAAAAGGCAATGAACAGAATTTTAAATAATGCCGAAGCAAATCACCCCCACCCTCACTATCCATAGAGGCTGTTCAAGATAGTTCCCATCTTAAGAACCATTGATCAGATATTAAAAAGAAGAACAATAATTTTTTTTATATCAATACCATATTGAAGTCAACTTTCATAAGTAATTCGCTGATAACAGATTGCAACTCCTCTTTAGTAGGGCTCTTAACTTCTTCACTCACGTTCTCTTTTCCTACACAAAAAGATCAGATTAATAATAATAAAAAAAACACTCAATGCAATAAATCAGATAAAGAAAACAACAATTTTAATGCCTTGTGTGCAGTATAAGTATATAGCAGTAAGGTCCACATTTAATCTCTCATTACTCCTTAGTGATTTATATCTTAAGAAATGAAAACGAAGCTTTATAAGTCGACAAAAAAATACTACACTTCACTCATGGGGTGCGACAAACACCAAACAAAAAATAACCAAACATAAAGAACAAAGGAACAAAGGTAGAGCATTTGTATCATATCTAAATATAAAATAGAAACAAAATTACCTTGTTTTTTAGCAGCTGATTTCTTATTCACCTTGGCAGCATTAGAAGTAGATGCTTTTGCCTCTTTCTTTTTTTCCTTTTGGGGTTTGGCAGCTGCCTCCTCTTTCTTACCCTTCTTCTTCCCTTCTTTCTCCTCCTGAACCTTCACCTCCTTGCACCCATCCTTCTCCTTTTTCTCCAACTTCCCCTTGGTCTTTATAGAAGCTTCCGCCGCCGACCTTTTATTCCTCTTAGCTGGAGGCTCTTTAACTTCTTCTTCCTCCTCATCTTCTTCTTCTTCCTCCTCTTCCTCTTCCTCTTCCTCTTCCTCTTCCTCTACCTTCTCTTCCTCTTCTGGTCGTTCTGACAAGATTGTGTCTGACTTTTCATCCAACTCTTTCTTTATTAAAACATGTACCTTCGTGTTTCTCAAATCATACCGTACAGGTAAGAAAAGGGATAAATCACGCACTTGCCCTCTCTTCCAGTCCTTGATGGAAACAGCTTTCGACTCACAAGTAACCGATTTTGGACAACAATTCTCATGAGTAACCACCCCAAGTTCACATGAGTAAACATGTTGGCCCCGATCGGGCAGATCAATGTAATACAAAAGGGGAACATACCCAAAATTGAGAATAGGCTCCTTCACAAGGAGAAATAGATCTTTACCGGGCCCAAGCAAGGTATAATAAAGATCCTTTTCATCAAATCTTATAGCACAGTATTCACCATAATTGTAGCAACTGCCGACCTCACTTTTGTAATTGTGAGGGCCGTGGTTCCAGTGTTCTTTCAGAAAATGTGCCCTCCATTGTCCTACAACATTAATTGTGCATAAACAAATATATATATATATATATATATATATATATATATATAAACCAAAATAAGCTTTGATTTTGCAAACAAACTTCTCGTCAGAAAAAATTGAGAAATCAAAATTTGCCATAAGACAAATGATTTTAGTAAGCTGTACTACATGGAGTTTAAGTTTCAATCAAGAAGAGTACAGCCCTGCAGTACAAACCACTACTTGGTACCACAGCCATTCCACAATCTAAAACCCTACATTTTTGTGTCAGTGGATCTGTTGTACTAATACCAGGACAAAAAAGTATTGACCAGCAAAAATGTGCACCTGAAAAGGCCTTGTGACCACAGCCTGGAATTGGGCATAGAGATGGGCCGAACTCACATGTATCAGCATGCACTAAACTCTTCGAGTAGGACACCGACTCACGGCAACCTAAATTGGCATAAGGGCAAGGTACATGTGCTGATTCCAACACAGCTTCAAATGCGATGTTTCGTTTCCCTTTTGGTTGATGGCAGGTGGGACAGATGTATTCTACTTTTTTCCAGCAGGAGATACACACGAGATGTCCACTGTAACACTGACAAAAGTACTTACGTGAATTTGTTCAGTTTTTGAATTTGTAATATAAGGTAAAAACAAAAAAATGTTTTCAGTTGTACCAAATTTAATTAAAAATTTCATCTAATAAGTTAGTAACAATAGTGTTACCATCTAAATAGAACATGCAAGTACTCCCAATGGAGTCTCCCACGAATATTCTACAAGGCAGTTGTCATTTCAAAATATATATGACACAATATATACTTGGTTCTCAGTTAAATTTGCAAAATATGAGGTGTTCTATTCCAAGGTGCAAACGAAGGAAACTGTTGGGGTAGTTCGCTTTCTTATAAGTTTATAAATTAGGACATAATGATCGCACTTAGGTCTAGATCATTCAATATTGAAGCTGAATTTGTTCATGAGTATCACTTGAAATTCGATGAAGCATTTAGGCAAACTAGAAGAAAAAAGATATAATTTTTTAGAGAATTATATTGAAAAATAAACCTCATGAACTGGAGGGCACAAGGGTTCGGTGCAAATGGTGCAGTCCAGTCCATCAGAGTCGACTGTGACTCTAATCTTATTTCCTGTAGAATTCGATCTCTCTGTTCTCACGATTTCTCCTCCAGTCTCTTCTTGAGGAGGAGGAAGAGGTTCATTTTGATTAGTCTTTGTCTCCCTCACCATGGCAGCCTAGCGAAAAGGAAGAATTTGAAAGAGAGAGACTCAGTAATTTAAGAATGAGAGAGAGAGAGAGAGAGAGAGAGAGAGAGAGAGTTAGTATTAAAAATATATAATCTCGCGATATGAATAGTCACGTCAATTAAACGAAAAATCTTTGGGTGAATCTTTTAACACGTTGGAACTTGTAGATTTTGACCAACTTTTCACCGGTTTTACAGCTAATTAATTTTTACCATTTTTTCTTTACCGTAGCATTTTAAAATATTAACTAAATAGTCTGATATTTTATATAGAGTGAGCCTATGGTGCTATGCATAGCAAGGATGGCTAGTGTACTACGGCTCAATATAGTACTTTTTAAAATTCTAACGGTCGATCCAACCGTTCAATGTGATAATCATATGAATATGTACTTGCAAACTAAATTTTATATTTTTTCGAATTTTTTTACTATTTTTTTAGATAGGTAGAAAAATTAGTGTTTTCTGAAAATTCTGGACCATCAAAATTCTACCTATCTAACAAAATAGTAAAAAAATTCGAAAAAATATAAAATTTAGTTTGCAAGTACATATTCATATGGTTATCACATTGAACGGTTGGATCGACCGTTATGATTTTAAAAAGTACCATATTGAGCCGTAGTACACTAGCCATCCTTGCTATGCATAGCACCATAGCCTCACTCTTTTATATATGATGTCAAATTCAAAAATTGTCCATAGCAACGTTTGAAAGGAGACCAAGCACTGTCAGAGAGAGCATTTTTTTTTTAACAAAATTCGTACATCTCTCTATCTCCTTGATTTGTTTAAACTTCTTCTTCCCCTGAATATTAACACAAATTTTAATTAATTTTCTGTTTATGTTGTAAATAATTAGTAAATACATACCAAATTTAAATTATGATTTAAAATTAGGATTTGACAGACCAAATTGGTTTATGATTTAGGATATTTTAAAGTGATACTCTTGGTATAATTTTTTTATTTAGAATAAAGATTGAAAGATATTTTTACAAGAGTATTTTTTTTGTTCTACAACAATAAATATAAAATTTATGATTTTAGAAAAAATACATGCAGATAATTTGTGTTATTTGTATTATTTACTTACAAATTTATTTACGCACAATCAAGTTATCTCGTGAACATACGCACGTCGTCACTTTAACTATTTTTTAATAACTTAGTAAGTTGATAACAAAATTATAAAATAATGTAGAAATTCGGAAAAAAATATGAAATAAAAAAATACAGCGACCTTCACGGAATCATCTGAGCCCTCCATAGCTCCGATGTCTTTTTAACTCCTTAAATCTACCAAAACGAAAGCAGATCAGATTAAAAGAAGAGTGATGCTTCTGTGGATTAAAAATACCGTCGCTACAGTTCATTTGTAGTTGATCCAATGTTTCATAAATGCTGACTATTTTCTTTTCTCGGAAGGTAAAAATGGTAGGAGAAGAGGCGCTAAGTTCCGATCCAGCAGACCCCTCTCCTCTCTCACGCGACCCCTCTCCTCTCTCATTTACACACACTCGTCCGCGACGGAAGCGAGGCGCTAAGCACTCGTCCGCGACCCCTCTCCTCTCTCACGCAAATCCAGCAGACCACCCTCCTCTCTCACCCCTCCAGCAGATCGAGCAGACCAGCGACCCCTCTACTCTCGTCCGCGACCCCTCTCCTTTCTCACTCTCCACCAGCTCCTCGCCTCTCTCGCTCGCTGCAGCACCTCCCTCCGCCACCCCCTACTCTCGCTCTAGCGCCAGCACCACCCTCGCTCCAATTTCCAGCAAATGTGCTTCACATTTTGGTGTGTGTGAGCAAACGACCATATGTTTTAAACAACGGTTCTGCTGGTTAACCAATTATGCTGGTTCTGCTCAATTCTGCTGGTTCTGCCCAATTCTGCTGGTTCTGCTCAATTACTATTGTTAGTAAAGTAATTGGTAAGTTTTCAGTTTATGTTCAATTAAGGAATAAGGACAATAAGAAAATTTGGTTATTTACAGTGGTGTATGGCCCCACGATAGCTAGTTAGAGGTCTGATTTTTTTCTTGAGTTGAATAACTTCTCTCAATTAGGAGTTTCTGCTTGGTTACTTTGTGGGGACTTTAACATGTTAGAAGGAGGTGAGGGTAGGCAATAGTTATAATCGCGTGGTGAGTAGGAGATTTAATCATTTGATTTCTGATCTACAGTTGTTAGAGTTATCTTTAAATGATAGACAATTTACATGGGCTAAAAAGAATACAAAAGACTATGAATTTCTCAAAGGCTCTTATATAGGCTCTTATATAGGCGCTGAATTTCTTACATTTGCTGCTGTGGTGCTGTAGTGACCTATTGACATGGCACTTTAGGTCAGTGATAATTTGGTGCTGCCTTATCTTCTCCAATCGGAGAAGGTGCCAATTTGAACCAAAAAGAAAGGTTTGATTGTATAATTGAACTAAGTGCAATAGTAGAAAGATCAAAATGAGAATAGGCTTAATTGTTTAATTAGAAGTTCAATTAGACACATATGATGTCTTCTTTTATGGTGTGTCATTATTTCTTCGTTAAGATTTTTTCCTTCTCTCATATTATGACAGTATTATAGTCCAAAAGACGATTTGTTGGAGGAAGAATTCAGGCTAAGGAGAAGATGGTATAGAAGAAAGGATTTGGAGGTATGTACCTTGTTTCTCTACTTGATCTGAAACTTCTTTTCTATAATCCAACCATTTGTGTTATGGTAAGAGCAAGAAAGAAGACTTAAGTCCATCAATTAACAAATCTTTACATCTGTGCATATGCAACAGGACCTAAGAGGTTTCAAAATTTCAGCTTTATATCCAACTTCTGTGTTATGATATCAGAACTTGTATCCCTCAAGTTTGTATTTAGACAAATTATTATGCAATTATGCTTTGATTAAGTAATATGAGTTTTATGGCAAGAGATAACACAAAAGAGAACAATAGAGTGAATTTGGTCAAGGCAGTAAATATGAGAGACACTTGGCACTACATACCAGTACTACATAACTTTAGCAATTTGTCCCATTCTGGTATTAAATGGCCAAGGGAAGAAGTTGAAATGCAGGCACTAAGCCCCTTATAATTCCAGAAAGAAAATCTCTTCCTTGTGTAATCTACTACCACGGCAACATGTAAGGATCCTGCAATTCCTTCAAATGTTGCATGTCTTTTCTTCTGGTACATGCTGGATTTTTGCATCTTTATTGGTAGATGTGTCACTGTGTGTATAATTATACTCCTTTACTAGAAAGTGATGGGGTCGTCAGTGATCTATGCTGGTGATGTCTTTTTATTTATTTTGTATAACCTCTCACAAACCACAAGTGTAATTTTGCAATTCATGAGTTTAAATTAGGATTTTGCAATATTGAGAATGTATTTATTTTTTGTGAAATCTATTTACCATGCAGAGTATAATTGAAAGAAATTAAATTGGAATTTTTTTTCATGCAGGTGCAAAAACTAGGGGAATTGTAGGTTTCAACTGGTGTTGCCATCATTTCTACTTTTGTAATTTTGGTAACTCTTGTACCTTTATATATCAGTTTAGAAATATTGTGCACTTGATTTTGTTTTTGTATCTCGTTTAGTAATAAGTTACTACTTTTTCTGGTCTGGTTTCAATTTAGAGCTTTCGAGTAGGTTGGTTAGTCGGTTCATGGCCTTTGTTCTGGGCTCTTTCCATCAGCTTCAATCTTGACATTGCTTACTCAATAATTTAAATACACTAATTTAATTATGTTGCAACTTGCCTTTTCATTTATCTTTTTTTTTAATCTTATCATTTTTACATCTGATACCTCCAATAAGTGCATTGAAAAGGAAACAAAAATATTTTCAGCTGCAGTTCTGCTGTTCGGACAACCAATCTTTAAAAATTTATTATGGACAATCTACAAAACCAAATTTTTTGTTCTTTTTATGAAAATGTAAAGGAAAGTGTAATATACATACATGCCAATTTTTAGGATTTTTGTAATTTTCTAGCTAATTTTAACAGATAATTGAATGCAGGGGTAAATATGGAACTGTGCTGTTATTTTGCTGGTTTTTTCACATTTTAAAGGCCGAACTTTGGAACTTCATATAAAATCGAAATAAAATCAGAAAAATGTGAAATTTTGTGTCCATTTCATGTGTTGTGAAGTCCTTTATTTAACCGTATAGATTTTTTGCATTTTGGTCCCTGTACCAATCTGCACTGACCGGTTTACCAGAACAGGTCATTTTTGTTGTTTTGAGGGCTTTCTTTGTACCAGCAGCACTTTCTTAATCATATGTCAGATAGGAGAATATTTTCTTTAACTCAAATTTCATGATAACTTTGTGACAGTATTTAAGGAGGAGAGCGAGCCAACAACTGATGCACCCGCCTCGGTAGTCTACTGCTGAAGCAGATCTCATGGTTCGTTTTTGATTGAATTTTCATATCATACCTGTTTTATAAATTGAGATTTTGTATAACCTATCACAGACCACAAGTGTAATTTTGCAATTCATGAGTTTAAATTAGGATTTTGCAATCTTGAGAATGAAAGCAAGTTGGCATAATGACAACAAAAGAATAAGACATAAAATTATGCACATGGCAGTAGCAAAAGGTTTAATTAGGAAACCATATTTAGTTCAATTTTGGTTATTCCCTAGCTTTATTCATGGAGGGAAACATGACCATATTTTGAATTACCAACAAGATGTAGAAAACTATTCCTACTTAATATGGTTTCATTCCATCAATTTTTGTAGGCTAATGAAGTCGACATAGCATCATTGAGAGAGTACGAAAGGGTTGTTACTATGACCTTTTCAAGCCAAGAAGAAGCTTATGAGTTTTACAACGATTATGCAAAAAAAATGGGTTTAGCATAAGGAAGAGCGTTATTAGGAAGGATAAAAAGAATGGCAGCATTACATTTCGTCAGTTTTACTGCAGCAAATCTGGTTTTCGAGCGAAGAAGTGCTTGGATAAACCAGATCAGAAAAGAGCAACCCCAGCGCTCTCTCGTTGTGGCTGTCCCGTCATGCTCTGTATCAAACTTGAGCCGAAAATGGGTAGATGGTGGGTGTCAAACTACGTAGATGTTCACAACCACAGTTTAGATGGCGGCTAGACTGGTGGGTGACCTACATTACATCGTTGCTCCAAAAGGTAACCCGGAGAGTCGGGTAGATGTGGAGTGCTTTGTTTCCGAGGGCAATATTGAAAAACTTACATGCACGTGTTATAAATTGGAATGTGAGAAAATACCATGATGTCACGTGTTTGCTGTATTGATAGACTTGGGCGTCTCGTTCATTCCTCATTGTTGCATTGATGAAAGGTGGACCAAAACTGCTAAGTCGTTGTTTTCTTCAGACAGGAAAGGTGGGTATTTTGAGGTTCCTGAACAGATTCAAATGTGCCATGAGCTGACAAAGCTAAGCACACAAATAAGCTACCAAGCATCTATGTCGAGCGCACAATATGTGAAAACAAGAGAGGTGTTGAAAGAAGAGCAGCGTCGCCTTGATGAAGTTGATAAAGGAATCAAGAAGTGTAAGGTGGAAAAGAATGTTGTCTCAAGTGATGATAAATCACACCAGAAGATTGAGAACCCAAAACCTGTTGTGACGAAAGGCGCACCGAAGAAGAAGAAGTACGAGCGGATGAAGTCCTCACTTGAAGGAAAGAGGAAGAACAAATGCGGGCATTGCGGTATGGTAGGTCATAATCGACAAAGATGTCAAATTCTCCAAGCGGTACGTGAACATACGATTATGTAGTGTTAAATTACATGTTAGAGATATTTAGATATATACTTTAACTACTTTGATCTGATTCTAAATAGTTTGTTTAACTAATTAGATATATACCGATGCTAAATCCCACAATTTAGGACCAAAATCTGATTACTTTGATCCTTGTCCAGCAAAATCTCTTGCTAATTACATACCATTGGCTGGACCAAAATACTTTGTTTAACTAATTACATACCACTGGCTGGACCAAAATCTCTTGCTACATACCACTGGCTTGTTATACTTTGCATACCACTAACCAGTAGATGGATATCGTACCTCTAACCAAAATCTGATTTGTATTAATCTTGTAAGATGCATGCAAGTAAATGATGCTGCTAGCAATATGGAGAAAAACCGGGAAATGTCGTAGTGGTGTGAGCATTTGTAATCGACAATAGGTAATTGTCTAAAATTTTCAAGTTTTATTCACATTGGACTGTTTTGTGGTGGTTTTTTTCAATCAGCTGTTTTTTGGATGCTATTTTAAGTAGGGCAAAATAGACATTTGGTAGTGAAAATAAAAATTTAATATAAGGTTCAGCATACAAGGCATCAGCATTTAATTTAAAATAGACATTTGGTACCCCCATGCTCAATGGCCTTTTCATGCTTTTCATGCCTGTGCAGTTTTCATGATTCTCATTAAAGCAAAATGTAGGGCATTTGTGATATTTTGATGGTTTGTAGGGACATACAAGAAATTTGTCATTTTCTTTTATAACTAATTTTGATGCTTTGTAGTACATTGACCGAAGTGCAAGAGGAGATTCTGAAAGGATGGATCAGAATCTTTCGATGAGTTTTCTCTGCCCATGGTTATTACAAGAACTGCAATATTTTAATAATGTTGGACTAAAGTGTAATTTTCCATTTTACTTTAAGAATGTTGGACTAAAGTGTAATTTTCTTTAAGAATGTTTCTGTAATTGAATACGAAATAATTGTTAAACTTTTGGGGGAAAAACAATGACTTTATATGTAAAAATATAGAAGCTATAACTATGCACTGAGTATGACTATTAGTTACAATATTCTTTGTTTTGCCATTTTTAGCATTCAAGTTGTGCCATTTTCTATGTATCGTAACCATAACTTCCCAACTGTCAATTTGCAATTGTTCATTTCTTAAGTATGTAACCAAATTGATGACAATCTGGTGGTGACTGATACCAGATTGATGACCAATATGCCAAAAAAATATGATAAGGATAAATATTAGATATATAATAATCTTTCCTAGATTTATAACTTCTACCACTTCATATTTTGTTTTTTGTAGGAATGCTACACTAGCTAATTTTAATTGCTTATTTTTTTGTTAAATATAGCTAGTCCAAGTCAGGAAAAGGGGGAAAAGGCAGAAAATTAGTTTTCTTTACATTTTTCTATTTTAAAAAATAATAAAAATATTTTTGTTTTTTTTTTCATATTGTAAATTCCAAAAAACAATATAAGTAGCCTTATTTTTCCACATTTTTCACACTAATTAAAAGTTCTATTTTGTTTTTACAATTTTCCCCTAAATTTGCAAGGTTTTCCAACGTATTTCAAGAAGGTATATAACAACGAGAAACGCGCCTGGAACATCCTGAAACTTGTCTATCATGTCCTTGGGCTGTCATTGCTGAAATTGGTTGAACACGAAAACAATACGTTGAGGTGGATGAAGAGAGGCATTGATCTGGACCATTGATTTCGAATCAACCCAAACATTTGGATATTTATGGATATGTGGCAGCACGAATGCTACAATTCTTCTATAAATACCATCTAACGTCTCAATATTTATGCTAGACGAGTATGCTCAACACTTAATAATGCTTTCCAGCAAAACTGCAAATTTTCAATTGTTAATTATGCTTTCCTGCAAAACTAATCACTAGCCCGCATAAAAAAAGGTAAACTTTGAAGGAGGTTTCCTTGAAAAAATAATTTCTTTATTCCTAAAAATATCACAGTTTTTTTTCAGTTTCTCCCTACTTTCTAGTTTTATTAGTAACCTTAAAAGTTTTTACTATTGAATTATTGAATTATTTTTTCTAAAAAAAGTAAAAACATAACACATGAAGTGCATCTTTGGCTAATTTTGAAGGAACATGTTGCACATGCCCAGGCTGGGACAAAGCATAATAAGAAATAGCACTAATTTCCCAAGTAAATGCATCAAACAAGCTTACTAACTTACTAGCTGTATTACATTTAGCATGCTTGAATTAAATTTGGTACTAAAGTTGCAATTCCAAATGAAAAGCTAAAATTAATTGCTCTCTAGTTACACAATGAAAAGCTAAAATTACACATTCAAGTACATCACATTCATTTTTTCTTCGAACAAACGAAACATGAATTGGGTTTGCACTTGGTGGAAAATAGCATCGTCGCACCACCCCACGAATCCAAAATTAGTAGTGGTACAATTGTAATATCTTCTACCGTTGTTGTTTGCGGTGTGTGCGGTTGTCACAATATTTGCACGTAGACATCTCAGACAAATAGGATTTAACATCTTCTGCAAATTAACATTTAATACATAGAGTTGTTGGTCAATATGTAAAAACACATAGCCTAACATCATAAGATATAAATAAAGGAGAGTTCTATACTTGTCAGAAATATGTCATAGGGCAGATTGGAGGTTATATACTTGTCAGAACATGTATAGAACAAGCCCACATCCAAATCCAACAGCAGCATAGAATACACCCGGCACCCATGATAATTACAACTCATTGAATACCATTTGGAAGAAAAATAGCTTGTAAATGGATACTAAGTTTCACCTTGTAGAAGTATGGCCCTATTCGGTATGATTATATCATTATACTATGCAGTCCTTATTCCTTTATAATTTTGTATTCCATTTTCCCTTTTGATCAGTGCACAGTACTTAATAAATATTTTTAAACTGAACCTTAAACAGAGTAATTTGGTCCGAGTATCATTTATCAAGGATATTGTTTTTTTTTTTTGTAGCAAGTAGCATTTTGAGCTTTATTTTAAAATGTTTTCTTTCATTTTAACTAAGCTATCTTTTAAGTGCATGCTCGTAGGCCATTCTTCAAGCTCAAAATAATGCATTCAAGGCTTCCAATTTGTCAATTAAAATTTACAAACATAGGATACAACAGTATATACTTCACTGGACAAGACTATAAACTAATTAAGATTAACAAAATGCACATGGAGGTGACTAAGTGCATGTGGTAGAGATCTAAAGTATAAAGAAGGTAGGAACCTGTAGATTTTTCTGAGAGGAGGTGTCACCATCAAAAGGTACGCTCTCCAATTTTACAGCTTGTATCATCATTAGCTCTATCAAAGTTGTAATCTGTACTTCTGCTACCTTATTACCTGTTCAAATGGATTTCTCTATTGAAGTTACCTACAGACAAGATAATAATTTAAGATAAGATAACATATAGAATAAAGTAATGAAGAGGGAAAGTATAAAGATTCTAATATTTTTATTTGCTGCTGTTGCCAACTTATTATTGTGGTTGATTATTGTCACCCTTGCAACCACATAATGCAATAATTATTTCTTCATCTAATTCACTTATCAGTCCCTTCCAAGGCAAGAGCAACATTATCTCCTCTTTTTCTAGCCAGACACTACTGCAGCTTCTATAATTGCTCATCATAGTCAATCACTTAAAAAAATTTATTTAATTTAAAATATATAAACATGCATGGAACATTGGTACATAGAAAAGAAAGTCATTATCTTGAGTGCTGATGCCTTAATAGATTGGTTCACATAGAAAAGAAAGTCATTATTTTGATCAGTGCACAATACTTAATGAAAGTTTAAACTGAACCTTAATAGATTGGTTCAGTTGAATTACCTTAGCTGATGCCTTTTAGTAATCTATAAAAAAAAGTAAAAAAAAAAATTAAATACATGAATGAAACATAAAATTCCTATAATTGATCATAAAATTGTAACATTTATACCCTGATTTGTATATCAAGACTCCATTGATATTAACCCTGATTTTAAATAATTAAGTGGATATTGTTAGACTTAATTTAATGAATCTGTTGTAAATTCATACTTGGATGTTGAGGCAGTATTCATACTTGTTAGACTCCAAGTATTACAAAATAATTGATTCATGTATCAGAAAGCCTCGCTTGAAATTAATACTTATTAACAACATAACAGCAAATTGAGGCAGTATTCATACTTTGAAATTAATACTTATTCATACATACCAGCAAATTGAGCAAATTGAGGAAGTATTCGTACTTAACAGGTTCAAGCCCGAGCTCTCCTCTCTCTCCTTTTCGTGTTGTCCTCTGTCAAAGCTCTTTCAAAGCTCCCCTTTCACAGTCTTAGGGTTTCCGTTCCCTCATTTCAAAGCTCCTCTTTCAAAGTCGTAGGGCCTCTCCTCTTTCAAAACCTGTCTTTTCAACAGATATAGACTTCTAATTTCCGTTCCCTCATTACAGTTGGAGAGTGGAAGAGTGAAAGGGGAACAAATCAAGCAATAGAGAGGCGAGAGAAGAAAGAGACCGATCGGGTTTGAAATTGAGGGTTTTTATTTGTTTTGAGAAAGGGAGGCGATCCGTGTGATGCCACGACAGCGATCCGTGGGATGCTTTCTCATTGGCTCCCAGGCGATCCGTGTGAGTAATTTATGCACAGTGGGGTCCGTGGGTCAGAGAGAGAGCATGCAGTGCCATTCAAGTTTTTTACATTTTTTTAACAGTAATAAATATGAAAATAATGCTAAATGAATATTTTAATTTTTTTTACATCTTATATGGCTAAATAATACTTAGCCATATCATTTTTATAGGCTTCAATCATTATATGCCCATTCAAATTTATAAAACATTTCCGGACCGTTCATTTTCACGTGGGAATTCAACGGTGGATCTGCAACAAAATCATTCCAAATCTGATCTGAAATGATCAAGGTACAATGTTGAACGCAACCAACACAAAAGTTCGGAGGTTTTATTATGTAGGAGCTTCGATCGAACACGAATTCCTTATGGCCATACGATGCTTCAATCTTCACTCAGCTAGATGGATGGGCAAATGAAAAAAAAAATTCCTGAAAATTTCAAGAAAAACATTAAATGCAGTGCTCTATGATTTCAACGGTCCCGATCGGTCAACGGACAACGGATTTTCGTGCCCCTTCATTAACTCTCCTCGCAAGAGTTTATGTTTAAAACATTAAATGCAGTGCTCTATGATTTCAACGGTCCCGATCTGTCAACGGACGACGGATTTTCGTGCCCCTTCATTAACTCTCCTCGCAAGAGTTTATGTTTAAAACATAAACTCTTGCGAGGAGAGTTAATGAAGGGGCACGAAAATCCGTCGTCCGTTGACCGATCGGGACCGTTGAAATCATAGAGCACTGCATTTAATGTTTTTCTTGAAATTTTCAGGAATTTTTTTTTTCATTTGCCCATCCATCTAGCTGAGTGAAGATTGAAGCATCGTATGGCCATAAGGAATTCGTGTTCGATCGAAGCTCCTACATAATAAAACCTCCGAACTTTTGTGTTGGTTGCGTTCAACATTGTAATCAACTAATAAAAAATTAATTTCTAAATTTTTAAAATGTTGTTAATGTATACAAAATTCATTTAGAAAGTTTTTTACGTTATTGCTGTCACAAAAAAAATTGCAAATAGGTGAAAAATACCTATTTTTTTATAAAAATTCAAAAAATTGCAAATAAACATGCAAAAATTTAAAATAAAGTAAAAAGTTTGAAAATATATATTTTTTTAATATTTTCGAAATGATTTGCGGCCTAAGCATATCTTGTATCACTTTCATAAAAATTCCCATATAAAATTGTGTAAATTTTTTTTTTAAATTCCATATTTTGTATCACTTTCATAAACATATTTTGAACATGTGCACATCATTAAAAATTCCCATATAAAAATGTTGAACTGACCCATATTATTTTTGTTTAGTATTACCCAAAAAATAAATAAGAAAATGAGAAATAATACAAATATAATCCAAAAAAAAATAAAAAAAATAAAAAATTAATAATAAAAAATTAAATTAAAAAATAATACAAATATAATCCAAAAAAAAAAAGAACTAATACAAATATAATCCAAAATGGAAAGACTCGTTGACTCGAATAAAAAATAAAAAAAATATAAGATAATAACAAATAAAAATATAAAATTAAATAAAAAAATTAAATATTAAAAAATCATTTTCTAAATTTTTTGTCCATTGTTCAACATCTCAAACCATTTTGGAACCAAAATTAAATATTAAAAAATCTCAAAAAATTAATTAATAAAAAATTAAATTAAATAATAAAAAATCAAAAATTAAATAATAAAAAATCTGGACAAATTATAAAAATCTTAAAAAATATAAGATAATACTCACTCACTCAAATAGAGTATATTACTAGAACATATGTTGGAGATCATATATGAAAGGTACAAACGTTATCAGAGATTGCAACACACATCATATACGCACTAGATTCCGAGCTATTCCTTGATTCCGAGCTATTCCTAATCTCAATACGCACTAGATTGCCTCCTCCATCATTGCAATCTAGAAAATATGCCAAACATCATTTAAATTTGCATCCTCGATCATTGGTTATGAACGAGGGATTTAGTTGAGATTATTAAATTTTTAAATGAAAAACATCTCAGTTTTAATCGAAGTCAGAGATTGCAACACACATCATATATCATATATCATATATTAGAGATCATATATCCGTGCGCATAAATGTTGATGCTAATTGTACGGTCCTAGATCTAATTGAACCTAAATATAGGTCCGATGCCCATCAGATATTATCTCATTGGAGATTGCAACGCACATCAGATATTATCATTTAATCATTTAATAATCTCAATACACATTAGATTGCATCCTCCATCATTGCAAATTACAAAATATGCAGAACATCAAATCGGTTCATTTATGGAAATGCCATCATTGTGCAGTTTTGTACTTAGGGAGAGATGAAAAATACATAAAATACTCTTTGTACATGCACCTCATATTGCCTAAAAACACACATCTAGGTGTTTAGTTCTCCAAGACACAATTGTTTCATCAGAAGTATATTACTAGAAAGGAATAATCAGATTTAGCACATATATCTAGCCTCCACTCAACATTGATCTCATTTGCTTATGAAGTTTTCTTCTTGAATCAAAAATAGAGCAAATTTGTGTCACTATCTTCATCTCAACTCTTTCTTCATTTCATCTCTTCTACTACATACTTCAAACAATTCAAAGAAAAAAAAAGGGTGTCAGACTTGTAATCAACACTATGTAAGTCTAGCTATTTTTTTTTTAAGTTTACTTTTCTTTTTGTTTGTCTTTTAACTCCTCCATCAATGCAGTTCTTTTGGATCAGTTTCTGTTCACATGTTTTCAATTCTATTGTTTGACTTTTAAAGTCAGGTTTCACTATATTTTCTATTAAGAAATAAGATCAGAATACAAACAAGGCAAGATCTCAGTAAAATTGGTTTACAAATCACGTGAGTCACTTCTTAAGTATGTAATCAGTAATAATAAATGAAGCAACAGATGAATTGGTAGCTGAAGAAGATCAAGACCTTTTAGAGGATAGGAGATGTTTTGACCACTCCTCCAAGCTTTTCCCGTAGAGAGAATCCATTTTTATAAAGGGCCTCCTTGCTTTAATCATCTTCTCACCCATTTTACCAATGAAATTTTCAGTGTCTTAGACTTCATTTGTAACTATTTTGAAAATGAACATAACGATATATATCAATTTATAGCACTAGTCTTAAAGTACACTAAGGGTAAGGATCTTTTGACATTGGACTAGAAATTTTCAGCTTTTTTTTTTTAACTCTTTGATGGAGTTATCAAAGGGTACTCAACATGCATTCTCACTAGTAAGACTCTATGGCCAAATTTGTTTTTCAACTTTTTTGGCTTGGTCCAAAAAACCTGTCAATATTGTCAATTTAAGGTATTCTCACTAGTTAGTACATTCTTTATCATATCAAATACTTAAGACAGGCATGTGCATTATTTATCATAGTGCTTAGTGGTTACATATAAACAGGTAAACTAGTACCCATAGTAACCTGATGGTATTTCAGCCTTTGTCCACCTTTTTTCTGGTTGGTTACATTTAACCGAGTAATTTAGGCTAGTTCAATCCACATTTTATCAAAAATGTCTCCACTTGAAATAAATCAAAATTATTTGTTCAGACATACCTGACCGTAGGCAAACATGCAACTATTATATCCTGACCTACAATTCTCTGCCATGGGTAAACCAGCCACTCCAAAAATCATTTCCTGCAATTCAATTCTACAGTTAAGCATCTTTACTTATGATTTCTTGACACTAATTTCTGCTGTAGCAATCAAGTGGGTTGCCACACGGCTTGATTATGGCATTGGAATTTATGGAAGTAGATCGGGCAGCTCAGTTCGTGCTTATGCTCGACGGCTTAAAACCTGAACAAAGGGAAAAAGTTGCAGATTTGGGTTTTGGTTGTCTTTTCAAATTACATCCAATTCTGATTAGTCGTATGTTGATAGCAAAACTCATCAAAATCTACCAATCGGATGTCCAGACATTTCGCATTGGTGAAAAGAATATATCACTCACCCCATGGGATGCCTATTGTATAATGGGCTTGAGAAATGAAGGCATTCATATCGACATGTCTAGGAGAGAAACTCCAAACGAGGCTCTTTCCAGTACATTTGAAAATCCTAATACCCACAACATATCTTTTCGCGATCTTAAATCCCGCATTTTAAATCTTGCCACGACCGATGAGAACTTCGTTAAAATATTTGTGCTCTTGATGATTGCTGGACTTCTAGCCCAACCGGTGGATGATCGTATACCTTGGGAGTATGTTAACATAGTAGAAAATGTGGATCGAGTATCTAAGTACAATTGGGCCGAGTTCACAGTTTCGTTCTTGCATCGCAATCTCGTACGAAATAAATCACAAAGATGCGCCTAGAGGGCAACTTCATATTACTCCAGGTAATTTTATTATTGCAACTTAATTTTATGCTACTAATTAAATCCAAAGTTACTTCAGATTTGTAAATAGTGACCCTTCTCACTATTTGTGTCACTTGTGCCATAATACAGTTGTGGTACTATGAGCATGTACAAGAATTTGCAGCCAACAACTATTTGGACCACCATCACCCCTTAATGTCCAAATGGACACGTGAAGAGATGAAATGTAGGCAAGAATATGAGCGTCAACATGGACGCTTCTACGGAAATATAATTCAACATATTAGCCTATCACAAATCAAAGGAAAACTCAATTCGTCTCCTGATGAGGTCCAGCTTACTCATCAATTATCTTTGAATATTAGCCTTCTCTACAAACTCTAATATGATTGATTCAAACTCTACGATAATTTATTCATTTCAGATGATTGATTCAAACTCTAAGATGGATGACAATGATGTTGGTGAATGCTTTGAGGTAAAGGAAATTAGCAAGGTACTATGGACATCAGCCCTTTCCAACAAGGTACATCTAATTACTATGTTGGGACTCATGACTTGACAACAGAATATAACAACCACATGTCTTAACAACATATCATGTAATTTGTGCAGAAAATGAAGGATGGATCTGTATGGCAGATACCGACCAAAACTCCGGAGAAAATGACAGAAAATAAAAAAAGGCAAGTAATTATGGTATATGATGATAATGAAGGACAAAGTGAGAAGCATGAATCATACAAGGCAAAACAAATTAGGCATTGTGAGCAAGAGAGACATTCATATGGATTTTATCAAGCAAACAACGATATGAAGTTGACATTTGGTACTCAAACAACTAACTCTTTTATGCATTTACTATAGTAATCTACTTCTATAAAATTGTATCCATGTTTTTTCAATAAAAACATTATAATTTTTTTTCAGATATACAGGACATCGGGCTAACTAAGTTAGAGATGGCAGCAGTACAGTATGTGAGAAATGTAAGTTCTAGTGCTCAAATTGTCAGAATAAACAGCGCAATTGGGGTTCTTGCATTGACAAGCGACGACATGGATTGTCTTATTCGTCCTACCAACGAGACAGGCTCTTTCAAATGGATTGGTGATCAGGTACATTTTTAACTCACAACAGATTTCTTAATAGTAACATTCAATCTCACATTATTCTGAACAGGTGCTTAATTGTGGACTCAGCATCATGGACCCTACTCGGCACTGCCTCCTCCAAGTAATGGCCGTGGATACGTACAACACTTGCGTGTACGCCCAACTTGACATAAAAAAAAACCACTAATGCACGTGATTTAAAGAGGTGGACACAATCGGGTAGTCAATTTCTGAATAGTGATTTGGTACGTACATGTAAATTATATGCCTTTTTTTCATAATACCTACGTTGGAAGAAATATTAACCCGTTTAATGATGATGTTTATTTGTAGGTCTTCTTCCCTATCAATTTTCAAAACTTGCATTGGTACGTAGGCGTCCTTAACCTCGGATTAAAACAATTTCAAATATTGGATTCTAAAGCTAAGCATTCGAGTCTCTATACCGATATGACGCTCAATTTGGTTAGTGATTGGGACCTATATGTATGTTTCATACAATATTGTGCTATGTTGCAATTACTGATTTACTCATGAAAATGTAGCGCAATGGGATCCAGTTTTTAATTTCTCTTGCACTCGATGCCGACAAAGTCCTCCGGACCAACTACTTACACCTAGATATTACCAAATGGCCTGTGAAATTGATTGAGACTCCACAGCAACAAGATGACCACTCTTGTGGTCTATTTGCTTTAAAATTTATCGAATTATGGGAGGGCAATGAGATGTGTAACTCGTCTCTCGAGGTAGTTATGTCATTTATAAAATTTAACTTCATTTTCTTGGTTTCACTATACTAATTACATTGCATATACGGATACAGGTACATCTAGAGTTGTTTCGAAACCAATTGGTGTACCAACTAATTTTTTCGGAGAAAAATGAACTACAAAATGTCCAAGACGATATTAGTAAAATGGCCCAAACATGACACTGCATCAATAGACCAATTGCCACCTATTATTATACTACTTTTTTGGGCTGCTGCTGCTTGTTTCTGCTGAAGTTTCAATATTTTTGTATTTGGGCTGTTGCCAAATTTTTGTTTACTGTAATCTCAAAGGATCATATGCAAAATCAGAAACTAAACATAATTGCAACTCCTCTAATTTAGTTCTGTGGTTGCAACCAACAAGGATAAGTGGAACCCAAGAGAATTACATGCAAATCAGGAAAAAAATAACAATCTAAATGGAGCTTACCTGTTCAGCATTATTAGGGTTGTACGGGCAGTCAGGCGCGACATGCTCAGGCTTCTTGTACTCCCACCCAAATAGACTGCACACCTTTCTCTGCAATTATCATTAAGTGTAAAATAAATATTCTTATTTTCATAAAAAAAAATATTCTTAAAAGAACATGTTGATTGTTGCTATTGCACTGATCAGGTCTGGTACTGGCCAAAAAGGGCAAAGATAAAGGTATAACTGGTAAAATACTGTAGATACAAATTCCAGGTTACCCCCTGCCTATTAGGAGTACATTTTTTGTTTAGCAGTTTCTTGAATTCATTTCTATTGTCTCCTAAGTGAAGATTTTTAACAAAACTACAAGAATTTATCTACCAAAATTTAGCAAAAACACATCTATCTACTAAAATTTATCAGCATTTCAATACCATTCTCTTTTTTCCAACTACATGTCACTTGTCTACTACGAATTAACCATGATTAACACACTAACACCATTCTCTTATTTTTACTACGAATTATGATCAACATACTACTAATGTTAATTTCTGAAGAGTTAAAACTATTCAAGTTCATCACAGAAGAGCCTCCTGCCAATCTCAAAGGAGGCAAATGCATCTGCACATGCATACCTGATCTGGTGCATAGTGAGATTCTCGCTGTCCCACTCGCATGCTCTAATGTGCCTCGGTTTGCTCATGTGCAGCCCCATTACCTCTTTGACAAGTGTTGCTAGCCCTGCACTGCTCAACTCAGGCCGATCCATTTTCTGTGCCGCCAGCTGTCAAAATACAATTTACCAATAAAATCTTCCTTTTTAACATGAAACCGAGGGAAGAAAACATCTAGGCACCATCCCATTCCCAGTATGTACTGTACCAGTCTAGGTACCTTGCCAACCCGCTATGCCTTGTACCAGTCCTGGTACATGGCAGTCTACATACCCACCTCTATATAAAGATTGATATGAAAAACACCCACAACACTCAGTGCAAAAAAAGAAACACAAGCATAATTTACACTATACCCTTCGGTAAAATGACAAATTGAAAAACAGTACAAACCACCAAATTTAGTAGAAATTTAGCCACATTCTCATTTCCTGAACACATTTGACTGCCAGTATCTTAGGGGGTATTCATTTCCCATTCAAAAACAACAAAACACTTCAGCAGATCAGATTGATTTCAACAACAAAACACCTTAACAACAGTATACCAATTTGTATAAAAAAAATTTGAATAAGCTAATAGGAATTACAGTAAGAAAATAAATGAAAAGCTATTAGAATTCTTCTTGTAGAAGCTTGAATAAACTGGTTGTGCATGCCATCTTCTTCACTCCAGACTTCATCTTTTTCTTGCCCCTAGAAAATAATTATGTAATTTGGGGATTATTTTGTCTTCATCTTTCTAAATTTTATTGCTATTTTTAAAGTGATTTATTATGCAGAGGGGTATAGTGGTCAAATGCTTGTGCTGTTTTTTTGTATTTTTTAAAATCCAACTTTGAAATTACTTAGAAAATAGAAGAAAAATTAGAAAAATGCAAAGTTTAAGTTTGGCTCTGAACTGATTGTCTTTCTATCCTCCATCTGACTGTTCAAATGGCACCTTGATTTGGATTTCAGATCAGCCTGCACTGGCCAATCAGTGATAGTTGGTACCTTCTCTATCTGACAAAAATGCACGAACCTGTGAATCAAGTAGATACACTGCACAGACAGAGAAATTCCGGCGTTGAAGATGGCTAACAAAGTTCTTCCAAAACAGTATATGTGTGAATAGCTCGATCTGACCTGATAAACAAAAAAAACAAAATCAGTTACGAAACACAATTTCGAATACAATTACCAGGTTTTCTTAATCTAAAATTATATATAGAATTCATAACCATAGCTAAAATAAAAATATATACCAAATGTCTATATAGAGGCAGCTGATGCCTTATATGTACCCATGTTAATAGAGGCAGCTGATGCCTTATATGCTGAACTTTAAATTAAATTTTTATTTTCACTACCAAATGTCTATTTTGCCCTTCTTAAACTAGCCTCCAAAACTCGACTGATTGAAAAAAAACGACCACAAAACAGTCCAATGTGAACGAAACTCGAAAATTGCAAATTATTTATTTTTATTCTTTTGTTGTCATTATGCCAACTTGCTTTCATTTTCATAATTGCAAAATCCTAATTTAAACTCATGAATTGCAAAATTACACTTGTGGTCCGTGATAGGTTATACAAAATCTCAATTTATAAAACAAGTATGAGATTGCAACATAACTGCTTGCTACAACCATTAATATATTTTTATAAATACAAGAGCAATTTGAAAATATATTTTTAAAAACATACTCGCTCAGCTAAGCCGTGGCTGTCAGTTGCTTCGCCTCTTCTAGCTCTAACGTGAATGTAATCCTTGGGAGGCTCAGGTAGTTGTTTTGTACCAGTATCCTTTCCTTTGCTCTTGCCACCATTGCCCTTCTCTGTTGTACCAGTACTGACACTCCCATTTGGTTCTGATTTGGGCTTAATTCCCTCTTCTTATGTCCCGTTACTCTCCACCGACTTGCATCTCTTTGTATCTGATCCCTTATCCTCTGAAACCTTTAGAATAAAAGAAATACAATATCAGATCTTGTGCCAATTTGAAAATAAACTGTCCATTGAGTATGAACAAGTAAAATTCAGTACTATGTGAGGCTAATGTAAACAATGGATGCTCAATTGAGATAAATTGGCCTGAACTGATGCTGATTCCTATTCTGAGAGGGCTATGAAGCTTAATTATGCTTAAATTGGGGTTTAATTGAAAATTGGAAATAATACTTAATTGCTCATGCAGGATTGCAGGTTATTTTCCTTGTCTATTCGTCAGTTTTATTCAATCTAGAATTTGAGAGCTAAGTAGTTATCCTAATTAGCTTCTACTTGATTAATTTCAATTTTCTGCTCATGAAATCAAGGTGCGAGTAAATGTGGCAAAATTTTAATTTCAATTATTAAAAAAATTCCACTGTTTTGATAAAAAGAATTATAAGAGAGAAATTTGAACCAAATCCCTGCACTACAAATAATATAATTAAAAAACCCTCCATTTTAAATATATGAAAAGGACCTTATCTTATGAGGAAATTCATAAAATTAAGAATAAAGAGCCGATCATAACACCATGAATTATTTAACCTTTCAGTGTTGCTAAGTAAGAAGAATTACAAAAATACCCCTAATTAAAGATCCATTTAGTGCCACTTTTTCCACGTACCTTTTGTGTCTCTTTCCCTTTTCCTTTTGCTGATGCCTTTCTCTTTCTCACACCGTTATCTGAAGGACCCACTAACCCAATTTGACCGCTACCTGATACCGGGTCTGATACTGATGACTCGTCACGCCCGTTAACAGCATTGTTGAACCCCAATTGAGCTTTATCAAGCAATTGTGTCACTTGTCCACCACCTAATAGTCCAGCTTCTGGCCTTTGATCCTTAATGGATGTTAAATCAAATTGGGTCATAAACCCGGGACAGTTCCGCCCATCAAAGCAAGAGAGTCTGGCAGCCCTTTCACTGAAACCAGAATCAGGTTGGAACTGGTCTATGTGGTTCATTGGTACAAGATTAGGCAACATGGGCATGAGACCTGCTCTGCCTCCCCCCATTGAGAGGTTAAGCTCTGGTGGAGGTGAAGTAAGGGACCCGGTACACTCCATCATCATCTGCACCAGAAGGGCTGCTCTCTATAGTCTGCAAGACAACAACATATCCATATTGTCAAAATAAAAACTTCTGCGCTAACACATACTGAAAAGTTACAATTAAAATGTGAAAGAAAGTTACCAATGTGAAGATTATGTGACTTCGACTGCTGACAAGATTGAAATTATTAGATCCCACATGCCTGTGCTCTGCACCGAAATATTGGATTGAAGAACTTATTACAAGAATTAGCAATATCTCTAATTCATAACAATAAAATTCGTAAACACTACTCTAATGGCAACCATGTAAGCTAGTCAACTAAAATATTAAGATTATAGTTGCTCTACATCATGTCTAGACAAAAAGTTTAAAAAATAAAACAGGCTCATGTGAACATCAGTACCTTCGCCAGATGATATTAATGAAAGGGCATGAGCATGAGACAGCACTACCTCTTCTTTAATTCCTTCCACATATGTTCCCTTCGTATAATACCAAGCAATTCAAGTAACTAATAATGATTGTTGGTGCTACATTTGGAAATAATTTTAAGGGTATGAAATTAGCTATCATTCAAAAAGAAAGAGAAAAAGAAATATTTGTTACTGACCTTGAGGCACTGGTGCCGGAGAGAGGCGTGAAGCACTAGCGTAGGGAGAATGGTGGAGCGAGAGAGAGTAGGGGGTGGCGGAGGGAGGTGCTGGAGCGAGAGAGGCGAGGAGCTGGTGGAGAGTGAGAAAGCGGGAGGGAGAAGAAATATGGATGGGTGAGGTTAGAGAAATCGCGATGGGAGGGTTTCAATAAGCTGATGGGAGAGTTTTGGGCCTAGCGCGCGGGAGGGTTTTCCGACGAGTGTCGTGAGAGAGGTCGCGAGAGAGTCGCCAGAGATAGGGTTAGGGTTAGGATATCGCCGCGATTTTTCTTTTTTGAAATGGGGAGAAGTAGACAGCGGGAGAAATGGGGAGAAGTAGACAGCGGGAGAGGAGGAGGTTTTGTGAAATTACACTATTGCCCTTCCGACCTAAAAACAGTGTAAAAATTAACAAATTAATTTGAACCGTAGGATCAAGTACAAATGAACAGTGTTGACGGTATTTTTAATCCACAGAAGCAAATGCCTTAAGAGAAACGTAGTTTGCGCGCGCGCGCATATATATATAGAGAGAGAAAACCCTTGCTGCTCATCCCCAATCTCTCTTGAAAACTTCGGTTAAGATATTACATGCTGACTTGCTGAGGTTATCAATTTATAAAAAAGATTGTTATTTCCTAGAAAGTAATAATTATGCTTTCTATTTTAGGCGGCGCCTTTGAGCAGATTGGGTCTTTCAAATCACTGTGTAATTTGTGATCTTTCAAATCACTTTTTGTCCAAGATTCGAGGTGTACAAATGGTAAATTTATTGGAGTTTAAATTTCCTCGAAAATGAAAAAAAGTTACTTCAATTTAGTCAAAATTTAAGTTCAAACTTCAAAGGATCACAACTGAGGGATATCTCCGGTTTGATGCGAGCGGAGGGAATTATAAATTTTCCGCTCAATGGAATAGCGAAGGGGGATTTGAAATGAGAATGGAGAGGGCGGTTCCTTCTCCCGAAAGGAAACATTTAGGTGGGGTCCGCTGGTCAGTGGGTAGAAGAGAAAAGAGTTCAACTGGGCGGTGGATTTCATATTTTCATCTGTCATAGAAATAGAAAGAGAGAGATGGAGAGGGTAAGGCTAGGGTTGTGTAGCCGTTTGTGTGTCGGGTACTTTTATTCATTATAACAATTTCATTTCTTTATAAATAAAAGTTTCAATTCCAATTGAACTTACGATTTCGAGTCTTCGAAGTTTTTAATTTAGGCACGATTTTATTTAATTCAAATTTGCATCTCAATTTGCCTTTCGGTTAAAAAATTAATTTGTCGAATTTTTTTTGTTTATAGTTAATTAAAAATCGTTCAACAGTTCGAGATATGACAGAATTATTAATAAATAATTGCAAGTTATATGAGACAAATTGGGGGACTCGTGGAGTCATGGACCGTATTGACCGGAAATAAATCTGCTGTGATTTTTTTAGAATCACATGATCCTCCTGCTATTCCAAATCCATCTCTTATTTTTCGAAATGCACAAATCTCAAAACAAATAAATGGATGGATTTAGAATAGCAGGATCTGTGATTCTCAAAGAATCACAGCAGATTTGTTTCCGTAGTGACCTGTTAGGAAAAAAACACTTTGATTCTCGTGAGTTGGATCTGATTTAAGTAAGAGAAAAATAACAAGCTAATGTCAATCTCATTCAAATCCAAGTCCGATTGGACCCACTGACTTCTAATTTTTAGTATCTAAATTCTAAAATTTATTAAATTAGATTAAATTATAATTTGGCTGAAGTGTAGGTTGGGATTTCATAAAACTAATAATAGTTGATATTTTTTTTTGGTAATTCTAATGTATATTTAAATTTTAAAGTATATCATATTTTAGCATACATTATGAATAATAGCCGATATACGGTTTTTAAAGAGTAAAAACTTATTTCTTATAATTATATTCAATCGAAGATCTTTGTATAGAAAATGTACTATAATTTTTATAGTTAATTACTTAATTTAAATCTCTGATTTCTAAAATATTTAATCTTTCTTTAATATTTTTGTTTCAATCTTTGATGGGAGCAAGAAAACAGTTTTGTTGAAATTAAGACGAAATGTTGTTATTCTTCCGTTTTAAAAAATGGATATATATTATATTAACAACAAATTGGTTGATAATAGTGACAACTAATATAACACTTATTGAAATTGATGGAAACAAAAAATATTCTGATATGTTATTCCTTGTATAAAAATTTATGTAGAATCAGCTATATGAAGGCCTTATATGATGTTGAAATTAAATTTGAGATTGAACATCTCAAGTTAGAAATGAATCTACAAAAAAAAGTTTGTCAAAAAGGTCTAAATAGAATGACATTTCATTGGTAAAAAAGGACTAATAATGTCTAAATGCAATAACATGTGAGTTTATATGGTGTTGGATCAATTTTATTCAAGGCATGAATTTCATGTATAAGTGAAATTAGATTGAAATCGAGATAAAATTTTGAAATTCTGAAATTTGTTGGTGAGGGTTATAATATGCAAAATATTCCTATTCTAAAATGCAATGCTTGTGGATGAATAATATGGAAATATGAAGATTCACGCCTGATTTTGCATAGAAGCCGGTTAAATTATGTGATTTGAGTAAAAATATACGAATGTTGGTTGGATTGACTATTTGGACTTTGAAAATCACAAAATCAATTGGTACTTGATGGACCAAAATGGTACTACTACTTTTAAAAAATTATAAACCCTAATTTTTACTTACATTTGTTGTCCCTTAGGCACCATTAATTTTGAAAATAAAGAAATAATTGCAAATAAAATAAAGTAGATGAGTTTAGAGAGATTTGACACAAGGAGTGATAACAGAGTTCGGCTTAAAATGCCTACGTCTCCGGGGCGTCGCAACCGCTTCTCGGTGCGCCTTTCTATTACCCAAAGAAGAAAGGTTACAACTTGTGAACCGGTGAGCCCTTACAACCAATGGAAAGTCACACGGCCAACTTGAATCGAGAACGAAGTCTCTAAGTTTGAAATCTCAAGATGAACACTCAAGAACTCACTCTAACCTAATCTAACTTAAGATTAGTGAAGTGGATTTGAGGTTGTTTGAGGGATATTGAAGTTTTTGTTCTCACAACAATGGAGGAACTTGAGCTCACAGAAAATTGCTTTTGAAATGATTAGGGTCGGCTATTTTAGAGGAGAACCCTAAGGTTCTATTTATAGTGGCAGCTTTCAAATGAGCTATCTGCCATAAAACATCCCAACATTTTGTAAAACGTAGAAAACGTTTAGTTCAAAAATTTAAATTTCTGTGAGAGTTCCTAAAATGTTGCCAACGATTATAAAACGTTGCAAGACGTTTTTGTCTGGAAATTTATCGACTAAAATGCTATTTTGAAGTCTGTAAAATGAATTAAAACGTCCAGACGTTTTGACAAACGTCCACAACGTTTTAGAGTATTTTTCAGCCTAATTTGAAGTCTGAGAAGTGAATTAAAACGTCCAGATGTTTTGACAAACGTCTGAAATGTTTTAGAGCATTTTTCAGCTTTTAATCGATCAATTTTTAGATCTTTTACACGAGGTAAAACGTCTGAACGTTTTGTTAACCGTTCCAACGTTTTGTCCCTGTGAATCAACATCAAAGCTACTTTACTAAATATAAATTTTACAATTTAGATTCTTGATAACTAGCTTGATGATTCTTCAGTTCAAGCACTTTATATATTGCAATTCCTATCGTCTTGAACCTGCATTCTTTCTAAAATAGAGAAAATCGTAAAATTCAATCATTGTATGTTTTGCAAATTAGTCAAATAAACTAAAAGAGAATTGCTTGAAACAACAATCTCCCCCTTTTGACGATTTGCAAAACATACAACGCAAGTAAGTGCATAAATCGATTTTTCTCAAATTTTTAAAAATTTAATTTCCCAATTAATCGGTTTTTCAATGTCTTGCATTTTCTCCCCCTTTTGGAAATCGACGAAAGGGAGACCAAATAACATCAAAGAGCATAATCAATAGTGCTCCCCCTCAAAATATGCACTCCCCCTCAATTTGATAATATATGACTAATAAAATTTGAAAATTATGCATAGCATCATAAATAAGATAAGCATGTAAGATAGTAAATTTACAAATAATCATGCAACCATCATGCAAACATTCATATCAATACCATAATTCAAAGAGTCATAATAATAGCATAAATATTCTTAAGCAAAAGAGAATCAATTCATGCAAGATAAGGAGCAAAATAAAACAAGTTTAAGGGATAGCATAACATAGCAACCATTTAGTGAATTTTAATTTAAAAAATAAGGGGAGTTTAGAATGAGGGGTCATCTTCGTCTTCTCCACCATCTTCAACATTGTCCTCGTCGTCATCTTCGGAAGGAATATAAGGGGCACTAGAGGTCGCACCACTAGAAGCACCGTATTGTTGCACAAAGCGCCGAGCAAGTTCGGAGGTAGTGATATCGACATCATGAATGGCTTTGGCATTTTTGAGACCTCGGTTTCGGATTTTGCGCGAATCTTTCTTCAAGACTTTAAGATCATTCTTAATCTCGGTAAATTCATTGGTATTGTTGCATGTGTTGAATAATCCAAGCCAATTGATTTTCCGCTCCTTGAGGTATCTCACCTTGAGCCATTGGTGGTACCTGATACCTCGCATATTTAGTCTATTTTAGGCCTGTTTTAGTACCAGATTCGTGCCCTAATTCACCAGAATCATGTGCATTTCATCGATATATCTTTAGAATTTGGTACTGCTGAGTGTTTGTTTGTTTTCTGCAGGTTTGGAGCAAAACACACGAAGAAACGGCGATTCAGATGATGAGGTACGACCCTTACCAGGCTTGGTACGGGTCTCACTAGACTTGGCCACTTTTCAGCTCATCACGCCTGGTACGGCCAGGCCGTACCAATTTGGTACGGGCCGTACTTAAAGGCGGCCTGACAGATTCAAATTTTGGCAGAGGCTATTTAAAGCGGGGAACTCTCCAATTTCGAAAAGGATTCCATTCCAGATCTATTTGAGAGCACAGTAAGAGAGAGAAAGAGAGCTAAGGAGCTAGGAGCAAGAAGGAAGGAAGAGGAAAGAGGCGAAACTCGACGGATCAAGCTTCCTCCTCTCGATCCCTTCGATCCATGGCTTTCTCTATCCCTTTTATTGTATTTTTAGATCAGATCATGTGCTGTGAGTAGTTATTTCAGTTTCTAGGGTTTAGAGATGGATTCTTGATTTGCTTTGACTTTCTTTGACTTGTATCTTGTATGAACTCTTTTGATTGATTGATTGTGATTTTATTTGCCATCTCTTGCTTTGATTGCTGTGATTGTGTATGATGAATCTCTAGGTTTAGATCGAACCTATCAAGGTCATGTGATCATCTCAATCTCTCAACCAAATCAATTGTTTAGGGTAGACTTGTTCGAATTGAAGCCGAGAGGTTGAATTCTCCTCTAATCGACAGATTAAAGGGTGCCTTAGGTCTCCAATCAACCAGCTAGGGTAGATCTGTACCAACACATGAGAATTGAGGTGTAGAAATCCCTAAAAGGCAATCAATTGCATTCCAACCTAGATCTTGATCCAACACACGACGGTTGAGGCTTATGAACCTTAGGTATGGTCAATTGAACCTTTCTAAAGAGTTTAGCACGAGGTACCAGCAAGGAATGCATCAACTCGAACTGGTAAGCTCTGTTCTGGCAAGCCAGTACGGGTCTTACCAGAGTGGTGCGGCCTTGCCTTACCAAGTGGAGTACGGCCTAGCCGTACCAACTTGGTACGGGCCGTACCACTAGAGGCAGATCACAGATGAAGTCTGAAACCCTGGAAACGTCTTTTATCCATAATCAAAATACAATTTACATTTCTTCTAGCATTTTATTACATTGTTTGAATTGCTTGAATTGACATTTTTAGGAACTTAAATACCAAACCAAAACCTTCTCACTTCTAGTTTTTAATTGAGTTTGGTAGATTCTAACCTAGTAATTGCCCGTCCCTGTGGATCGATACCCGATTATACTACTCGATAGGGGTTGTGCACTTGCAACCCTTACTCGTGAAGTGTAAACGCGGTTTTAAAAGGTACGCCCTCAAGCGTACCGAAACTTGCGTTGCGCTTTCGCGCGAACAGTACCGGTGGTGGTTCATTGTGCACCGGTGGTTCTTCTTCATACGGATCCCAATATTGGTTTGGTTGGGCATTGGGAGCATTTATCCAATCGTTGATTGGTCGTCCGTCGGGTTTGAGCATTGGTAAACCCGAGTCTGAATGACTTTTGATCCAACCATGTTTGGGTAAAATATCAACCAAATGGAGTGGTTCGTTAGCAATGAGATGACTTGGGACGGTTATGCCACTTTGGCGAATTAGGCGATGAATCACATGAGCGAAAGGTAGAGTGGCAACGGAGCTTGTGAAGCAAACAATCATGTGGCGGAGAATTATGTAGGGAATGTTGAACCGTTTTTCATCCATGGAAATGAGATGTCGCATGTAGTACATTGGACCCCACTCTATGTTTGATTTGATTGTTGCTTTGGGTATGAGAATGTTGTTGACTAGGAGAAAAAGCAAGCGATGTAGGGATAGAAGATGTGATGCATAGAGGGGTGCACCACCATGGTTATGTCGATCAAACCAGGTTTTGTAGTGACCGGCGGGTTCTAAGGCATGTTCGGTCCAATTCCGAAGGAGATAGGTTTCTTCACCTTCATTGGATAACCCAAGCCAATTGGCCACATTGTCTAGAGAGAGGATAATTTCTTGCCCGCATACATAGGATTTGACAAGAAAGGGTTCTTCGGTGAATGTGAGGTTGGAGTAGAAGGCTTTGGTGATTAGTTCACTATAGGGTTCATCACAAGTGAGCAGGGATTCCCATGGCCAATGGTTGATGTATGCAATAATTTTGTCATCTTCGGGAAATCGAAAGGTTACCGTGGATTTATCAAAATAGTAACAATTAGATAATTTCCTACCCGAAAATTGACCCAAGAAGTTGGTGTGAGCAATTGGAGTCTTAAAAAGATAGGAGTTGGATCGAGAGATGGTGGTATCCGGTTCAAGTTCAGTTCTACTTGATTGACCCGCTTCGGTTCGGGCCCTTTTCTTTCTAATTGCATTGAGTTTTGCAAGTTTTGGAGCCATTGGATTGAGAGAAAAATTGAAAGTTACCGATTGGAGAATGAAGCACAAATTCGTGAAGAGAGCAACTCTACGAGCACAATGGCGAAGTCGGATCGTCGATTTATCGGTCAGATCGCCGGATTTGAAGAGATGGCTAAATGTAGGGTTTTGGTGGAGAGAGAGAAAGAGAGAGAAAAGCTTGCTTTTGAGAGAAGAAATGGAAAGAGGGTTGAGAGGAGAGAAGAAACCACTCAAATTTATTTGATTTGGTGGTTTGTGGAGGCCAAAATTGGGTAAGGAGGTGTAAGGTGGCGGAGAGAAGAAGAGAAAGAAAGAGAGAAGGGTTTAAGAAGAAGAGAGAGATGAAGAGCCGTCGGTTCGCAGGAGGATTTTAGAAGTGGCGGCGAAAACGTCTGGGACGTTTACAAAACGTCGTGCAACGTTTTTCTCTGGGTTTTCTGAGATGAAAAATTGAGATTTTGAATTTTAATTTGACAGAAAAACGTTACGACGGTTAAGGAAACGTCTACAACGTTTTGGTTGAATTTTTGAAGATGAAATATTTCGACATTTTGAGAATTTATGATCAAGAAAACGTTACGACGTTTATCCAAACGTCTATGACGATTTGATTGTTTTCCGAGTTGTGAAAATTTAGTAGTCTGGGACACAAAGAAACGTTCAAACGTTTCCTAAAACGTTTAGACGTTTGAAGATATTTTGCATATTCAAAGCTTGAACATTTTCGGACAGGAAGAATAAGCAAAACGTTGCAACGTTTTACATAACGTTCCAGACGATTTGATTCTTTTCTCAGATATGAATTTTCGAAGTTTTAGGATTGAGAAAAACGTCCAAACGATTTGTAAAACGTTGGTGACGTTTTAGGTCATTTTGGTAAGTTTTGAAGTGATGTTCATAAACGTTCTAACGTTTCCAGAAACGTTTTGTAACGTTTTTCTCTGGCATTTTTGTCTTAAAATGAACTAATTGATTGCTATGTTCTCAAGAGACATGAGATGGGTATGTGATTGAAATATTTCATTCCTTAAATTCAAGCATGCCTAGTTTAAACCTCAATTCATTGTGTTGTTGAGTATTTAAGAGTTTGGTAAAAATATCAGCAATTTGATTTTTTGGTATCAATATGAATGAGTTGGATTTCACCTTTTTCAATATGATCCCGAATAAAATGATGCCTTATCTCTATGTGCTTAGTTCGAGAATGGAGAACCGGATTTTTGGATATCATAATGGCACTGGTATTGTCACACATAATTGGTACGTTGCGGAAGCGAATTTCATAATCATTCAAAGTTTGGATCATCCATAAAATTTGTGTGCAACAACTACCGGCCGCAACATACTCGGCTTCCACGGTAGAAAGCGCAACCGAGGTTTGTTTACGACTCGACCATGAGACAAGTGATCCGCCAAGAAATTGACAAGTACCACTTGTACTCTTTCTATCCATTCAGTCTCCGGCAAAATCGGCATCGGTGTATCCTATCAAATCCAATTCCAATTGTTTACCATACCACAATCCCAAATTTAAAGTGCCTTTGATATATTTAACAATTCGTTTAACGGCTTTCAAATGCAACTCTTTGGGATTGGATTGAAACCTAGCACATAGACATACCGCAAACATAATATCGGGTCTACTAGTGGTTAAATAAAGTAGACTACCTATTATAGCTCGGTATTGGGTGATGTCCACGGGCGTGCCGCTTGGATCCGAGTCAAGATTTGCATTGATAGCCATAGGTGTTGGACTCGTCTTGCTCTCGGTCATTCCAAACTTCTTCACCAACTCCTTGGCATACTTGGTTTGGCTCACAAAGATACCATCCGAGAGTTGCTTGATTTGTAGCCACAAGAAGAAATTTAATTCACCCATCATGCTCATCTCGAATTCACTACTCATAAGAGAAGAAAATTCCTTGGCAAGTGCCGCATTAGTTGAACTAAAAATAATATTATTTTACCCCTTGTGAATTTATTTTTAGTTAGAAAGAAAATAAAAATAAATCCACTATACCATACCCTTTGTTTAATCTCCCCCATGATTGACTTTAGCAATTTGAGTGATTTAGGGAGATTTGAAGCACAATATTACATTAGTTTAGCTTTAGGAATCCAAACAACATTTGCATTGTTGTTTCCTTTCCTAAATCTACATTCTAATGAGGAGTGACCAAGCTTACAACAATAATTGCAAAATATAAAATTCGACTTAGCACCTAATGCCGGACCCATTTCAAAACGAGTTTGGAAATGACTATTTAACTTTTGAGTTCGATTCCAAGAAGTATTTGAAAATCTATTTGAAAACTTGGATGAAGAAATTTTGTTTTTGTGTGAATCAAATTTATTGTTATATCGGGAAGCGATTCTTAATGTACTATTTCTTTGACTTCCATTTTGTGAATCATTTTTATCCTTTAATTCATAAAACCATCTATCAGGTCCCTTAAAGTAGATTTTGTTTGACCCTTGTGGTGCGAATGTATTTTTCGAATTACTATGTACAATTTTATTCTTATATTTAATATTATTGTTTCTATACATAAACGCGTGCTTTTGTTTTCCAGAACCGTAATTGTTGGCATTTGAGTTTTGAAATTGTTTCCCTTGTGGAATTAATGTACGTCTACCATTGTATTGAATATCATATTTATCCATAAAGTTTTTGCAATTGAAACCATACCTAACTCTATTTTGGTTATTTTTATCTTTTAAATTTTTATTGTATTCCCTTTTCTCTTGAGATTTTGAGCTTTTGGCATCAAGTGAATGATCCTTCTTATATCCAAAACCCGACTTATCATTTGGATATCGTCGTTTCTCAAACATTCTATCCACTTCATCAAGATTTAAACTAATAGGATTAGTGGATTCAATTTGAGACCTTAGAGCCAAATTTTCGGTTTTCAAATTTTGTACTTTCACCTTTAAAATTTCTATTTCACCTACATGTGATTGACATATGTTGGTCCCATTTAATTTTTGTAACTCCACAACTTTGGACTCAAGCTCAATAATTTTGGATCTTAACTCTTGAATGATATCATCTTTTCTAAGTGATATCTTATTGGATTCATCAAGAATAGTTGTTAATCTAATTTCCTCATTATGTGTTTGACCCTTATCCAATAAAGTGCTTGTATCAATTATACAATCACATTCTTCACCTCCTTCTTCTTCATCTGTCATTTCAATTTCGGACTCATAATTATTATTCTCAAGTTCTAGTGTTACCTCTTTAGAAAGAATTGTTGAGGCTTTACTTGTATCATCCAACTCTATGTTGTTGTTCTTAACATCCACCATCATCGGACTCTCATTATCATTTGCCATCAACGCAAGGTTGAGATCTTGATCATCCATCTTTGTCTCAATCCATTTAATCTGAGTATTTTCTTCATAACGATTTATTAGATCCTCCCACATTTCGTGGGCACTACTCATATCATCAATTAACACTCCAACAGATTCACTAACACTAGCAATTATTTAATTTATTGCATAAATGTTATCTTTCTTTTCAAGTTTGGATTCAATGGTCAATTCATTTTTGTCATCAAATTTTGGTACAAACCCTTTTTCTACAATATCCCAAATCTCATGAAAGTTTAGGTAGTTAACAATGTTTCTTTTCCAATAACTAAAGTTTTCGGTTGTAAGGCCAAAAATCGGAGGTTCCTTCACAATTCTATTTGGTGCTATTTTTAGATCGATAAAACTCAAATTAACTGAGTCATAATTTGAGTAACTCGCTCTGATACCACTTTGTTGTCCCTTAGGCACCACTAATTTCGAAAATAAAGAAATAATTGCAAATAAAATAAAGTAGATGAGTTTAGAGAGATTTGACACAAGGAGTGATAACAGAGTTCGGCTTAAAATGCCTACGTCTCCGGGGCGTCGCAACCGCTTCTCGGTGCGCCTTTCTATTATCCAAAGAAGAAAGGTTACAACTTGTGAACCGGTGAGCCCTTACAACCAATGGGAAGTCACACGGCCAACTTGAATCGAGAACGAAGTCTCTAAGTTTGAAATCTCAAGATGAACACTCAAGAACTCACTCTAACCCAATCTAACTTAAGATTAGTGAAGTGGATTTGAGGTTGTTTGAGGGATATTGAAGTTTTTGTTCTCACAACAATGGAGGAACTTGAGCTCACAGAAAATTTCTTTTGAAATGATTAGGGTCGGCTATTTTAGAGGAGAACCCTAAGGTTCTATTTATAGTGGCAGCTTTCAAATGAGCTATCTGTCATAAAACGTCACAACGTTTTGTAAAACGTAGAAAACATTTAGTTCAAAAATTCAAATTTCTGTGAGAGTTTCTAAAATGTTGCCAACGATTATAAAACGTTGCAAGACATTTTTGTCTGGAAATTTATCAACTAAAATGCTATTTTGAAGTCTGTAAAATGAATTAAAACGTCCAGACGTTTTGACAAACGTCCACAATGTTTTAGAGTATTTTTCAGCCTAATTTGAAGTCTGAGAAGCGAATTAAAATGTCCAGACGTTTTGACAAACGTCTGAAACATTTTAGAGCATTTTTCAGCTTTTAATCGATCAATTTCTAGATCTTTTACACGAGGTAAAACGTCTGAACATTTTGTTAACCGTTCCAACGTTTTGTCCCTGTGAATCAACATCAAAGCTACTTTACTAAATATAAATTTTACAATTTAGATTCTTGATAACTAGCTTGATGATTCTTCAGTTCAAGCACTTTATATATTGCAATTCCTATCGTCTTGAACCTGCATTCTTTCTAAAATAGAGAAAATCGTAAAATTCAATCATTGTATGTTTTGCAAATTAGTCAAATAAACTAAAAGAAAATTGCTTGAAACAACAACATTTAGATCATAAGCGCATGATTCTACCGTGTAGTATGATTGGGGTGTCGATCCACAGGATAGTGTATTAGATTTTAAACAATTTTTACTAGTCTAGGTTATCGGATTTTTGAAATTGAGGTAGTAGTGATAAATACAATCAAGATATTATAGCTAGTAAAATTGAATAGTAGATAGAAAGCCTCTAGGGTTTAAGTTTCCTGTCCTTCTTAATTACGAAAAATATAAATTTCGACGTCACTCTATGTCGCATGCGGCACTGTCACTATTGTATGCAGCATAAATTGCACTACAGCTACTCCCCATGCGGCACTGTTTGTTTTGTTGTTTACCTACCTCGTTGCAATTAGATGGTGTGAATATTTTCCTTTTGCCATAAAAAACAATAAGCTAAGTTGTTCATGTATTATCTTTCAATTGATTATAATAGTTTTCTTTTAGATTAATATAAGTTCTTATTAAATTTCTATTATAATTAAAAGACTTCAAAAATAAATTGAGTAGAAGAGAAAAATCCCGCGCTAAATATTATAATTGTTAGTGTCGAAATACAGCAGTTCATATATAAATAAATATTAATATTGACATGAAATATGCAATTTATATATTTTCGGAGAGGAGGGTTCCACTGCACCATTATTTGGTGCACCTAACGTGCACCCAAAACTCTTATAGTGCATTTTCAAAGTTCAAATAGTCGATTCGAACTTTCCAACGTGTTCTTCATATTAAAATGTGCTTGGAGACCAAATTTTACATTTTTTGGAAATTTTTTACTATTTTTTCAGAATTTTTGAAAATACTAAATTTGCTGAATTTTTTACTATTCATCAAATTATTGTTTAGTATTTTCAAAAATTCTGAAAAAATAATAAAAAATTTCCAAAAAATGTAAAATTTGGTCTCCAAACACATTTTAATATGAAGAACACGTTGGAAGGTTCGAATCGACTATTTGAACTTTAAAAATACACCATATGAGTTTTGGGTGCACGTTAGGTGCACCAAATAATGGTGCGGTGGAACCCTCCTCATTTTCGGAGCCTCAACAAATTATGTAATTTTTTATCTTTCTTAGATACTGCATATGTATATGCAGCGCACTATTTTTTCTGTATTGCAAATGAAAAATAAACTAATATAGAGCTTTAACACAAAAGAACGCACGAACTTGGACACATTTGATCCATGGAGAAACAAACAAAACTCGTGAGAGCCGTATTGAGCTGAATTCGCATCCTCTGAGATATCTCAAACTTTGAGTGTTTTTTTTAGAGAAGAGCACATTTTTTTTATGTTATGCACAAATCTCAACCGTTCAAATATGTTATGCACAAATCTCAAAGCACATTTTTTTTACAGAAGAGCTCGAAGACAAGGACTTATTATTAAGCATTATGTTTTAGCAAAACCTAACAACTGCGCCAACAATTGAATAGAATAATAGGAAAACAGGAAGTAGATATTCGCGATACTTCCACATCAACAGTAACTGAAGGCATCATATATATCATTTACCATCTAATCATAAATATAAGCAGTCAAACATGGGATTTAGATGGGTGAATTTTATCAAAAACATTTAATTTACATTTAATGGAAACCTTTAGGGCCCGTTCGGCAACGGCACTGTTGCCGTGGTAAAAAAAAATTAACTGTCGAGTAAATTTTTTTTTCTCACGGTGAACAGTAAAAAGTAGTTCAAAATTGTTGATTCCTATTCCTTAGCAGCCGCCGAACAGGGCCTTAGAGGTGCAGGTTTGAGGGAATTTGAGGATAACGTAATAGGATTTGTTTCTAGGGTCCAAATAGAAAAGGTTGCAAATTTACAAGTGCTTAACTAATCTCTCCAAGTCCAACGGTCCAACCCAATACTGGTAGCAGTACTACTTGTGGAAAGGTACTGGTACCAAGGTATGGTACGTTTGGCTGGTGTAGGTTTTAGTTATTACACTTTCTTGTAATAGGAATTTGATTTCTTTGATCAAATTGGGGGCCATTCCACTTTTCTCCAATAAAATATATTAAGAAAACCATTGTTTATGAATACATTTCATTCAACTCCAACACAAATCAGATATAAACTTGAGGCATTTATTCAACATTTCAATCACATAATTGTCACCAAAACATTATATACAGCTAAAATAAACTATTTCAATTTCTGATCAATAGGAATGAAATAATAATGTTAAATCTAAACAACTTTAAAAAATTGGTACCAAGTATGAAAACCACAGTTTCGATCCGACAGTTAATCCCAAATCACATCTTTACTGCATGACCCCAGACTTTAGTACGGTACCCATCCAGTACGCATCATATGTACCACACAACTAGCATAAGTATTGCACTTAATTGCCGTCTAATAAAAAACGTAAGCAGTCAAACAGTAATAATTAAACTTTAGAATGCACTGGGGAACTGATGCCTTCAATTCAAAAATCACAAGATATCAATATCACCAGCAGAACTTGCTGAGTCAGCACCGCCACCATCAGCATCACTCCCTTCGCTTTCACTACTACTGCTACTTCCACTCCCACTAGCACTGCTACTGCCGCTTGAACTACTCTCTCCACCAGAACTGGACATCTCCTGTTCTT
Source organism: Carex myosuroides (assembly GCA_028015225.1). NCBI lineage: Eukaryota > Viridiplantae > Streptophyta > Magnoliopsida > Poales > Cyperaceae > Carex > Carex myosuroides. The sequence continues at coordinate 3,821,454 of CM051466.1, forward strand.
GAGCCCCCTGTTCGAACTGGTCATCTCCTGTTCCAGATCCATTCACCTGGACCCCAAGTGCTTGGGCTGCACTCAGCCCGTCATTCTCAGCTGGCATGTCATCAAACAGATCAATGTCATAAAAAATAGGTCAGGTGTGAATCTTTTCTTTTTAAAGAATGTCAGGTGATATTAATAGTAGTTATTAAACAAAGATGGTGTGAATCTTTTCTTTTTGGCCACTAAAAAAACATTGCCAAGGACATATGCTTACAATTTACTTAGTATATACTTGTAGAATAAAATCTCATGCTTCTTAAGGGTCGAGTGCACCTTTTGTGAACTGTTCAGAATTTCAGTGATGACTATGCAAATTATCTTAACCCATTATAGGGTAACGGCCCAGCAACAGTTATTTACCAACTCACACAATACTAAGCCTAACCAACAATGCAAATGTTATTTGATTACTGTAAATTTTCTTCATCTTTTATTTGCAACTATTTTTATTATGTGCTTGTGTATGGGTGCCTGTGTGAGAGAGAAATATTACCAGTATTTTCAGGTCCACAGATATCAATCTTCTCAACCTCAACCTGCATTGTCAAGTCATCCTCAAAAAGAAAAAAAAAAGAAAAAAAACTTTGTCAAGTAAAAAGCACCAAACTTTATACCTAATCACATGCTAAGCTGACCAGTAATTTTATGTTACAAATTCACTCTATAATTTTAAACAGATTAGAATCATATAACTTACTGGCATGGCATGAGTGTTCACAGCCTGAGTACGTGCCACTTTTGGTAGAGGAGGATAATGGGCCTCCGCACCGGACCCACCTCCATTTACACACGCACCGCTCAACCCCGTTAAACCATTTGACTCTCCTGGGACCCAAGGATTTATAGGCGCGATGTAACTTCTCGAGCTTAAACGCGCCTCCATCAAAGAACAAAACAGCATCTGTTTCTTTGTAGTCTTCACTGCTTCCTTCAAAGGCCACCTTTGGCTTACCCGGTTGGTTGTTGTGAAACTCAACCGAAACCCGGTTTTCCTTGTTCTTGTGCAGCGTGCCAGGTTGGGTCTTGTCGATTGATGCTGGCTTAAATTCATCTATTTTTGTTGAGGAAAAAGTTAAATGTAATTTATGATGTTTTAATGTAAGAAACAACTAGATTGTTCTCTCTTCGGATAATTAAATAAAAAGAGGATACATATAAAATAAAAGTTAACAAGATACATGCTGTAAGATGTGTGGATTTTTAAGTGATTATAATCAGTTCAGAATCTATGTTCCCAATCAGACCTCTACTATATCTAATATTAACATATGTCCTTCAATTCATAATTTATGTAAACAATTATAATCATCTACTGTTGTATTTAGGCATTACTAAGATTTCTACCTTAATTCATGTAGTCATTTATTGGCTCGAGTTCTAGGTCCGCCACGCTTATTCCATGAATCCTTCAGATCAATGGGATGATCAAAATTGTTGCCATTCCTTTCTAATTTTATCAAATGATCCCGGAAGACGTTTCTGTTCATCCTTCGACCATGAATGGGTTTTTTCCTTTTGGGGTCCCTCAGTAGTGGATATTGCGATAATGTAGCGGTGCAACATTTCGACTCCCACCCGCCGTTGCCAAACGAACCGCACGGATACGGGGTTTTAGTACAAGAACAGACAGGGGTGGGAAGGTCGTAACCTAAATTCTGAAGCAAGGCAAACACATTAAAATATGATAAAAAATATTATCAACAAATTATCGACAAGTGAACAATATTAAACAATTTTATAAACTGTTCACTAGACATCAGTGAACAATATTATCAACAAGTGCAGCCAGACAAACATCAAAATTATTGAGGAGATGTATGTTACTGAGGGAACCAGAAAAATTAACAAAATTTGAGCCTTTAGAATGTTCAAAAATGAGTTTAAGTGATTTTCTACCTTTATGAACTCTAAGTTGTAATAGCGATCATCTTCAGCGCCATCTATCTTGGCTTCCAGGGCAGTGATATTTGCCATGAGATTGTCTTTCTCCTTTTTTAATTGTGATATCTAAATACAAATAAAGCGCAAAGATTTAATTGAAGACGATGATCATCAAACAAGCAAGAACCAAAATACAGGCTTTGATACAGTCCAAGTAGTGAGAGGCTATGGTAATATGAATATTACAGATCGACTCATGCTATGGATCCACATCTTCATTTTAAAAGTTCAAGCAATTGATCCGAATTGCTAAACATGATTGCCATAAGAATATGTACTTTGAGATCAAATTTTACATTTTTTAGAATTTTTTTACTATTTTTTAGAAAGGTAGAAAATCACCATATTTGAATGATCTAGAATAATATTTAGATCAAGTGATTTTCTCAACCTGATCTTCGAGCCGTCTAATTTCCTCCTTTACTTCACATATTAGCATGTCCTTTTCTCTGCACTCAACTAACTTCCGAGACTTTATTCTCTGGATTTCATCCTGTAACCACATTTACTAATCAAATAGGGACTAAAGAGCTAAAACTTGACTATAATTACAACGATTATGAAGAAATGCAATGGATTGTGCTTAAATCTTGTCAAGGTGCATGAGTATACCTGAGCATCGCTGGCTTTCTCGGCCAAATCATCGCATTTTGTGTGAAGTTCTCTGTTTTCCATCTCTAGTTCAGAAACCTTGTCTTTTAAGATCTGCTGGTTTTTTACACTAATTAAAGTTTTGTCTTCCTAATAACAAAGGTTCAATGTAGTTTCAAAAACTTTAATTAAGTAAAAAAAGGTTCTCTAAAAGAATTCAGAGACAATCATGTCATGTTAGTAAAGAAGCAGGCATGCACTTGTACTAACAAGATAAATTAATATTTTATGTATAGCATTTACCTAATCCTTTGCCTAATATGCCAAAGAGCTTAGAAAAGGTATGCTTGTACCTGAATCTCTTTGAGTGAAGCACCGCCGCTGCGCACCAAAAGAAGTTCACCCTGCAACTGCTCTATCTGGCTTCGCAGCCTTTGCATTTCAGCTGCCACTGGGTTGCGATTGATCTAAATATGCATAAACAATGGAAATTAATAACTACAACAGAAAAAGAAAGAAATCAAGTTTGTAAATGATGGGTTATCTTACAACTGCTTTGTTCCGGATGTTCCGGGCCCGATTTGCGTACTTGAGAGTTCTTATTGTCTCCTCAGCATTTGAGTCAGCAGGACTAATGCAAGCTGCAGACAAGTTGTACATATGGAATAAGTAACCACTGAACAACATTGTCCAGTTATACCACTGAAAAAAAAATAGAGAGAACAAAACACACCGATCATAACAGTCTTGCTGTTGCCTCCAAGAGAATCCTACAAAAGGATTTCTTTTTAATATCTAAATCAATCAAGCATACAGACCACAAAATTTTTGAATGCAATACTTCCAACATCAATCAGAGAAGCCAATTGCTCCAAAAGTAACAAAGTTTTACAAATTATAAATTAAGACTACCAAGTAACAACACAAATCAGCAACGACAGTTGTACTGCAAGATGTAAATTGCAAATGCTGTAAATCTGTAATGTTACTATTTAAAAATCAGAAAACTGAACCAGCAGTCAATTTCTTTGTCCCCTTGAAAGGTAAATTTATATGCATTATACCTGCAGCAGTCTAGTCAGCTTGCTGTCTCGATAGGGAACAAAAGCTCCCTCTTTGCACTTCTTCTCATCACTCAATGCACTGATGACATTTCCAAGAGCTAGAAGTCCTTTATTTATATTTATTCCTGAATAAATATGAAAAAACATTATGTAAACAAAGTTCCAGTTTCTCCCTTCAAGTGTGAAGAAGGTAAAACATTGTAATTGTGTAATTATTGTTTGGACAATTTTCTTATTCTTGTTTTACTACAATCAATTTTGGACATAAAATGATATTATTTTTTAATGACAAGGAAACGACCAACACCTGACTTTCTTCTTTTGTTATTGTTTGTACATCTCGTATTTACTTTAAACGTAGGTCCTAGGTACATACAGAACAGTAGAAGGAATATATTATATTGTTGAAAATAATCCAAGTCAGCAGATAGGATCATGCGGCCCGCGCGTGTAACCGTTTGTAAGCACGCAGGGATGTGCAGAAGTTATTTTCAGCAGTTTACCAGAAGCTATTTTTAGCAGTTTAGTTTCTGTTTTTAGGCGTGTGCAGGGACAGTTATAGCTGTCATGTAATAGGTAGGTTATAGCTGTCATGGGCTAAATATGGCAGCTTTGGTTAGTGGGTTTAGTTGAGTTCCTGTAATAGGGTTAGTGGGCTGATTATAGCAGCTTATGTACTGTCCTTTATATACTGCATATGTAACAGTGTTTAGTGAAGTCTAAGTTGAGTAATAAGAAATTATTTCTGAGTTATTTTTTCTGTTATCTCAATTTATTCCCAACAAATTGGTATCAGAGCCGAAGGTGAGAGATCCAGCCTAAGGTGAGAGATCCGACCAAGGTGAAAGATCAAGGCAGATCAGAGCCGAAGGTTCGGTGGGCAAGAAATTGAAGGCAGAGCCTAAGGTGAGAGATCAAGGCATATCCGACCATGGCAGAAGCAAGCAACCATACGACAGTTAGCATGTCCAATCCAACAATACCGATGTTCAAGGGTGACAACTATGAGTTTTGGAGCATTAAGATGCGAACTATGCTGAAATCTCATGGCTTGTGGGAGCTAGCAGACAAGGCAATTCCGACTCCTGATTTGGCACCAATCGACACAGCCAGGCGAGATGCAAAGGCGCTCTTCTTCATTCAGCAAGCCGTACACGAATCGGTGTTTGCAAAGATTGCAGCAGCAGAAACAGCAAATGAGGCCTGGACGACTTTGAAAACCGCATTTCAGGGAAGTTCCAAGGTGGTGGCTATCAAGTTGCAGGGCTTGAGACGAGAGTTCGAAACACTGTTCATGAACCAAGGCGAGTCTGTCCAAGTGTTTCTTACACGAGTTACATCAATAGTCAACCAAATCCGAAGCTGTGGAGAAAATCTGTCAGAGAACACAGTTGTGATGAAGGTGTTGCGCAGCCTAACAACCAAATTCGACCATGTCGTGGCAGCGATTGAAGAATCCAAAGACATGTCCACCTACACGCTTGATGAGCTGATGGGATCATTGCAGGTCCATGAAACTCGGCTCAACAGATCAGAAGAAAGAGATGACACCAAGGCGTTTTATGCCAAGGGCGATTCTTCAAGAAGCCAACAGCAAGGCCAAGGTAGCGGCAAAGGCAGAGGCAAGCCAAGTTACAATCAACCGCATTCTAATCAACCAAAGAGAGATGTAGAATGTTATTACTGTCACAGATTCGGCCATGTGAAGGCTGACTGTTTCAAGAAGAAGAGAGAAGAAGGCGTGGAGTGTCATTACTGCCACAAGCTCGGTCATGTGCAGGCCGATTGCTACGAGAAGAAAAGAGATGAAGAACAGGCCAGTTTCGTTGAAGAAGAGAGCAACCAAGCACGATTGTTCATGGCCAAAACCAGTGAAGAATCAGACTTGAAGAATCAGACAGTTGAAGGAAGATCAACTGAAATGGCGAGTTGGAGCTGGTATATGGCAGAAAACAACATACCAGTAGCTGACACAGAAGATGCAGAATCTGATGCGACCCGCATGGATTCTGATACGGTCCGCGTGGACCCTGATACGGCCCGCATGGATTCAGATCCGACCCGTATGGCTGTACCAGACAGCTATACTGATTCTGTTTTACCTCCAGGGATACACAACAGATTACAAGCTTTATGTGAGAAAGTGAAGGATCTGGAGTCGAGGGTTGTGTCTCAAGAAAGAGCATTTGTTAGAAGAGAAGAAAATCTCAGTCACAGAGAATTGGACTTGGAGAAAAGAACACACAAGCTGAAGGAAATGGAAGCAGACCTCGATGCAAAATCTAGGGTTCTGAAGAATTGGGAAGCATTTGTCAAAGAAGATGTCATGGAACAAAGTGGTGTTGAAGCATCAGCCAAGAATGCACCTGAGAAAAACAAAGTTTCTGAACAAACTGTTTTTGACGAGAAACCTCAAGAGTCTGACGATGCAGTCAAGCAAAAGCAAGTTCACAAGGCTGAATTTCCAGAGGAATTTGGCAGTGGAGCACAAAGTGGAGATGCAGTACAACCTCTTCCAATAGCTGACCCAATCAAGTCAAATAAGAGAAAGGCTACCGCAAAGCAGGTTGAGTCGTCTGGATCACAAGAAGTCTTATCTGACAAGAAGAAGAGAAGATCAACCGGTGTCGAGACATGAAGAATCTGCCTGACATTGGATTAAGGGGGAGTGTTGAAAATAATCCAAGTCAGCAGATAGGATCATGCGGCCCGCGCGTGTAACCGTTTGTAAGCACGCAGGGATGTGCAGAAGTTATTTTCAGCAGTTTACCAGAAGCTATTTTTAGCAGTTTAGTTTCTGTTTTTAGGCGTGTGCAGGGACAGTTATAGCTGTCATGTAATAGGTAGGTTATAGCTGTCATGGGCTAAATATGGCAGCTTTGGTTAGTGGGTTTAGTTGAGTTCCTGTAATAGGGTTAGTGGGCTGATTATAGCAGCTTATGTACTGTCCTTTATATACTGCATATGTAACGGTGTTTAGTGAAGTCTAAGTTGAGTAATAAGAAATTATTTCTGAGTTATTTTTTCTGTTATCTCAATTTATTCCCAACATATATACCTTCTTTAAGCCTCAAGCCATAGGCTCCGGTACGCTTGGCACTCTCTGAGCCGGCCAAATCAACCAAATGAAGTTTAGAGATTAGGATATCATCTCCAACATCGCTTTGGGATGAACTAGCGGTTCGCTTTTGCTCAATGCAAATGGTGAAGACAGCATGAGATCGGCTGTAAAGGGAAACAAGGGATCTTTTAGAAACTAACATAAAGACTGCAAAATGTAATGACACTTTAATAAGAGGTAACTTTGCCTATAAGAATCAAGATATATCATTTCTTGTCTTGGTTTTAGATACCATCAGACAACATGAAAAACTTGTAATGTGTGCACATAAAACCATGCAACTTTTGATAATACAATGAGCAAGGTAACAGTAATATAATTAACAGAAGCTATCCACAATTCTGGAGAGAGTATAATAAGTATTCACATCTTTTACTAAAAAGAAAATAAGATCATCAACATTTGAAACTTATTTCTTGTCTTGGGTTGCATGTACAGAAAAAACCAAACACAATGATCGAATAAAAGAACTGAGAAATAAAAGAGAGATACCTCGACTGGCTATTCATTTGCGTGCTAGCAGTAGCACGGTTCAAAGACCTTCGAGCCAGGAGAGAAGCCATTTCTTCTTTTGATTTCACTGTTCTTTCACTGACACCAGCAAGGGTGATGCCACCAAGTGCTGTTTCTTTTATTTGAATCGGCACTCTGTTAGTTTTAGACCTCGTTCTCGTCACTTTATTACATGCATATTTTGTTGTCTGAGTTTGTGGGTCTAAAAGATCAAACACCTCCTCATTGAAAATCTGCCGTGAATATTTAGCAGAAAAGAAAAATATTTATTTAGACAACAAAAAAACATTTGGTTTGAATTTACTGAATTTTTGTTAAAACGCGGGATATTAAAAAAGTTAAAAAATGAGAATGAGTGGATAGTAATGAGCGGTACAAATATTCTTTGGATTTTAATTAGCATACCTCAATGAATGAAACTCTGATGAGAAATTCTACGTTGTCACTCCGTTTGTTTACTTTTTCAAAAATCTCCTCCATGACTTTAGGTATGACCCCACCAGCATTAGTTTCTCCTGAACAATAAGTGCCCATGGTATATGTCTTCCCAGAACCTGTCTATAATTTTACAAAAATAGCATCAATATTTGTGAGAAAATAATTATTTAGTTATGTATGCACAGACCCTGTATATGCATGTTAAAGGGATTAAAATACCAGGTTCCGACGTTCCGTCACATTTTGCCAAGTTGACTCAACTTGTATTATGTATTATGTAACTAGTACAATTTGGTGCTTATTTCAAAAATTGAGGGTTAAATGGGGCACAATGAAGCAAGCTTTAAATAAATTAAAAAAAATCAAGTGAAGGTTGATCAGTCAACTAAGGGGTAACTAAGTCTAAGTAGCGCTTAGTTCACCATTCGGTAAGTAGTGGAACAAGATGCTCATATCACAAACCTGTCCATATCCTAGCACGGTGGCATTGTAGCCCCGAAATACCGCATCAACAAGCGGCATTATCAATTCCTCAAACATTCGACATGATTGTGGACCTGACGACCCATACACATGGTCATACGTAAACACGTGCGAATTAATTTGGACCTGCACAATTAAAATGAAAGAAGCTTCACGGCTACTGTACAAGAAAAAATGCTAGTTTCTCAAAAAGTGAATTGTGCTACTATGTACTTGACACGGCATGTTGAATTATTTTAACTGAAGTACAGACTGATGATTATTTCAAAAGGAAGTTTTGTTCAAGGGTATTGTTCAAACAACCATGTACAATTCTCAATTAGGAAGATATGCTGTGAGAAAATCATTTGGTTTCCTTGCAACAAGATTGAGAAGAAACTCCATTTTAAAATTGAAAAACTCCATTTTGTTTGAGTGTCTATGGCTGGAAAAAACAATAAGCATGAGACTATTCCTATTGCACTGCTTTCACACATATATGGTCTCACATAGTAAAGTAGAAATTAGAGATATGTGCAGTAATCTGACCTGAGGTTCGCCAGGTGTGACAGTCACACAATCGGTGCACCCATCGGGAAGCTCTGACGTGATCAGCGGTCGAATATTTACAGCGACCTTCACGGAATTATCTGAGCTCTCCATCGCTCCGATGTCTTTTTAACTCCTTAATCCCACCAAAACAAAAGCAGATCAGAATAAAAGAAACAAAGTAGTTTGCGCGCGCGGACACACATGTACATATATAGAGAGAGAGAGTGACTGTGTTGCCTTGCCTTGTTGAGAGTTGGCTCGACACTCAAAGAGATTGAGGCCGCGCACCAGTGACGAGGAGCCTCAGCCACCGAGTCGAGCACGGGAGAGAGGGATGAGCGTTTTCTCTTCTAGAGGCACCAGAGAAATGAGAGAGAGAGAGAGAGAGAGAGAGAGAGAGTTAGTATTAAAAATATATAATCTCGCGAAATGAATAGTCACGTCAATTAAATGAAAAATCTTTGGGTGAATCTTTTACCAGCTGAATTCAAATCACCGTCGGTACCGTAAAAGGGAATCTTTTACAATTACTTGATCTAGACCGTTATTTTTAACTTGGCACGAATATCAAAGCCAAATAATACTGCCCCCTCAGTCAGCCCGAATCCTAAACCGGCTGAGAGTTAATCTCAAACCGTAAATAGCTAGTTGTAAAAGGGAATCTTTTACGGTACCGTCGAGGATATGGATTCTTAGCAGGTTGGAATTGTAGATTTTGACCAACTTTTCACTGGTTTTACAGCCAATTAATATTTATATATGATGTCCCATTCAAAAGGGGGAATTTCATATATCCCCTCAAAAACTTCAATATTACGTATTTCCCCCTCAAAATTTTATAATATCATATTTACCCTTCAAAATATTAGAAACTCACATATTTACCCAAAAACAATTAAATAATATAATTTAACACTTAAAATTTAATAAACAATATTTATTAATCAAATATGACTATTATACCCCTCCCTTCTCTCTCCCTTCTCTCTCTGACTTATTAAAATCTACACCGTCCAAATCACATCAAAGTACGTGTAGATTAGAACGATAATCAGCGCAACAATCCATCGTCCATTACTAGACGCCTCCAGTCCCCTTCCCGTTCTTGACCCTCTTCTCTCCTGCAGCACAAATATTCCCCCTCCCTGATCCTGTGCGAAAGAGAAAAGAAAACCCGAAACCTCCGATCAGCGCACTGACATCCCTCCGCCGCTATATCCTCTCTCGCATCCTCGGTTGTCGATCTCGCACAAAACCCTCACGCTCACCCTCTCAATCTGGACCCTTCTCCCCTCGGATTTAGGTCGAGCTGGTGAAACCCTAGACGCCCTTCCTTGCTGCAGTGGAACTGTGACCCCCGCGAGAGAAGGGAGAGAGAAGGGAGAGAGAAGGGAGGGGTATAATAGTCATATTTGATTAATAAATATTGTTTATTAAATTTTAAGTGTTAAATTATATTATTTAATTGTTTTTGGGTAAATATGTGAGTTTCTAATATTTTGAAGGGTAAATATGATATTATAAAATTTTGAGGGGGAAATACGTAATATTGAAGTTTTTGAGGGGGATACATGAAATTGCCCCAATTCAAAAAATGTTCATAGTTACGTTTGAAAGGAGACCAAGCACTTCAGAGAGAGCATTTTTTTTAACAAAATTCGTACATCTCTCTATCTCCTTGATTTGTTTAATTGGCCTTATTCTTCCCCTGAATATTAACACAAATTTTAATTAATTTTCAGTTTATGTTGTAAATAATTAGTAAAATTGAAAATTATACATACCAAATTTAAATTGTGATTTAAAATTAGGATTTGACAGACCAAATTGGTTTATGATTTAGGATATTTTAAAGTGATACTCTTGGTATAATTTTTTTATTTAGAATAAAGATTGAAATATATTTTTACAAGAGTATTTTTTATTTTCTACAACAATAAATATAAAATTTATAACTTTAGAAAAAATACATGTAGAAAATTTGCCTTATTTGTATTATTTACTTACAAATTTATTTACGCACAATTAAGTTATCTCGTGAACATACGCACGTCACTAGTCACTTTTAACTATTTTTTAATAACATAGTAAGTTGATAACAAAATTATAAAATAATGTAGAAATTCGGAAAAGAATTATGAAATAAAAAAATACAGCGACCTTCACGGAATCAACTAAGCCCTCCATAGCCCGATTTTTTTATTAATAGAAAAAAATAAAAAAAATATCAAAATAGAGGTAAGATTTTGTGAAATATTAAAATATAGAAAGAACGGGATGGTTTATCCTGTCCACCGGACAGAATGAACCATCCCTTCAAGCTAATGCCATCTCTAATCACGCTAACTCACTAATATAAAAAAGAAAAAACCTGGACGGGATCGTCCGTCCATTCCCGTCTCATCCAGTGCTAATTAATTTTTTTTGGCAGATACTGGGGTCACGATTATAAGTCTACTGTGGAATCCTTCTCTCTCAATTCTAAAATTGATCTTCAATTGGCACGGTTACCTATGTATATATTCCAATTCTAATGATGACAAAACAAACTATACTTGTTAGCTACTGACAAGGTTTCAAAAAAAAAATGATGACAAAACCAAACTTCAATTTTTTTTTGCAAGTGCAATCCTGTTCAATATTTGTTTGCTGATGGATCATCCAAATGAAATCTAAAAAAAAAAATTGAACAGTAATGGACGAGATAATCCATCCCGTCTAGATTTTTTTTTTATATATATACATATTAGCTATTTTGCGGGATCAATAATGGAATTAGCTAGACGGGATGATTTATTTCGTCTGGCGAACGTCCGGCGGACGGGATAAAGAATCCCGTTCTTCCTATATTTTGATATTTCATCAAATTCTACCTCTATTTCGATATTTATTTTTCATATTTTCAATTAATAAAAAAATCAGCTCCATAGCTCCGATGTCTTTTCAAGATTTTTGCGGTCTTTCAAATCACTTTTTGTTCAAGATTCGGGGTGGACACATGGTAAATTTATTGGAGTTTAAAATTTCCTCAAAAATGAAAAAAAGTTGCTTCAATTTAGTCAAAATTTAAGCCGACATTTGTATTAATATCCAAAGTTAATTAGAAATTAATATTTATGCCCAGAATTCTTAACTTTCGCCAAAAATGTCCAAACCGGCCATTTTATGGCCGGTTTACTCTTTCTTTCTTTTTCTTTTTTTTTTAGAGACACTATGAAGAGCAAGATAATGAAATCTAACACTGAAAATTTGAATTTTTTTTAAATTATTTGATAGATTACTTCTTTTGATATATAATTAGCATATTTATACTAAAATACGCTAAATTACTTGAAATTATGTTGAATTACACTATATTAAGTTAAATTACACTAAATTACATTACATTACGCTAAATTACATATGAATAGGGACAATATCTTCACTGAAAAGGCGAAAAACGACGACGAAACTTCAAACGGTCATAAAACGGCGCTCGAGTGTCCAATTTCAGCAAATAACCACTTTTCGGAAGCTTGCGAAATTACGCAGGCGTCCGTGCCCGCTATGCCAGATTTCAAAATTCAGAATTGCCAAAAAACTAAGGGAAGAGCCTCAAAACTTGAGTTGAAGTTTCCGATTAAGATTTTCATTTATGTTGTTCAATCTAAGTAGCTAAGTAAATTAGTTACATAATAGACTTGTAGAATACCAATTTTTACTATTTTCTGAATTTTTTTACTATTTTTTATGATTCATGAAAGATGACACAAAATCGGTGTACTTTAGCGTAATTTTGGGTAATTTAGCATAATTTACCGTATTTCAGCATAATTAGCGAAGTTATTGTAATTTAGTGTAATTCAACATAATTTATTGTAATATAGTGTAATTCAACATAATTTCAAGTAATCTAGTGTATTTTAGTATAAATATGCTAATTACAAATCAAAAGAAGTAATCTAACAAATAATTTAAATAAAAAATTCAAATTTTCAGTGGTAGATTTCATTATTTTGCTCTTCATAGTGTCTAAAAAAGAAGAAGAGTAAACCGGTCATTTTTGGTTTAGGAAGCCGGTAGGGGTGTAAACATAGCGGATAATGCTAATACCAAATCCGTATCCGTCTTTCAATGAGCGGATACGGATATGGATAATAAACGGATATCAAAACTCAAAACCATATCCGCCTTAACCGAATACGGATACGAAGCGGATAATCTCCGAATACGAATACGGAACGGATAATTGTCGGATATTGAGTCATATGTATTCTAAGATACAAATACCAATTAATAAAATTCAAATATGAAATCCTTTCGGTATATAACACGTTCGATTTACAAAATATAAAAGATATAAGGTCCGGATCTCTAGTAATAATTAGTTCCACGGGTGAAAAGATATAAAAGTGAGACATCATATATAGAAATCGCTTTGCCTATGAAATATAAATGGGTTTCGGAGAGATGAATATTGGATACGGATATATGCGGATATCCACTCCGTTTAGAGGTATAGAAATTTATCCGTTTCCGTATCTGTGTATTTGACTATGTTCAATATATATCCGTATCCGCTCCGTTTAAAACGGATACGGATAGTAATCGGATACGGAGCGGATTCAGACCGGATAATCCGGATCCGTTTACACCTCTAGAAGCCGGCCATTTTATAGCCGGTTTGAGCATTTTTGACGAAAGTCAGAAATTCTGAACATAAATATTAATTTCTAATTAACTTTGGATATTAATAAAAATGTCGGAAATTTAAGTTACTTCAGATTTTACACGATCAGAACTGAGGGATATCTTCGCTTTGATGCGAACGGAGGGAATTATAAATTTCCCGCTCAATGGAATAGCGAAGGGAGAGCGGGATTTGAAATGAGAATGGAGAAATGGAGAGCGCTGAAAATTCAGTTGATACATGTGTGTATTTCAAGCCTTCAAGGGTAGAAGTATCATTTTTATCTTAATGAAATCATTTCTATTCTATTATGTATATGTTCCAATCAATATTTTGAAAATTTCAACTCTTCTTCATTTTGATTCCGATCATACAAAATTTAATTAAAAATCATCTCTATTAAATCTATTGAATTGAAATCAATTGAATTCAAAAATTGTTGGTTCCGATCAATTTGTCGAACTTTTACCCTCTTCATTTTCAAATTTGCCATTTATGGATATTGTCCTAAGTTATAACAGCTATATTGTCATATACACTTTACTTTATATTTTATATTCTTCTCTCCAATAGCTATTGTGCCTCAAGTTTAGGATTAAAATATTTTACAATGCATTATGTACTGTTATCATTTCTTTGAAAAGCGATCTCGTATTTGAACCAAAATTAGAGAATTTGTGCAGTGCTAATACAAGCCTTTTTTCTTCTATAATGTAATGTACATAGAACAAATTTGATTTATGAAGTACACCATCACACGATCATAACAAAATTATTTAATTTTATTTTTGTTGCTGATACATACAAGAAAATTTAATTTAAATATATAGCTAGGAAAAACAAAGACGAGCCATAAATTATAAACCGTGATTTTTATTAATATCCTCCAAAAATAAAAAAAAAATATCAAATCTGCTCTTGATATTTTTTTTAAAAAAAAATGCCATGACCACCCCACGTTGTGCGGTCCACTATTCAAACCAAACCACTTCACGTTTGGTATGCACCATATCGTCTTTGTTTATTTATCTGTGTACAAAATAAGGGGAGCTCGATGGGCCAAGCTAGGTTCGGATCTTATCTGTGTGTACAAAATAAGTTTGGAATTATTATAATGGTTTGATTTCAATATATAGAATAAGTTTGAAATTTAATATACTTGGGTTAATTTGAAAAGATGTTTCACACGTGCTTATGCTATTTTTATTTATTTATTTCAGTGTTTATGTTATTCAATGAAAAGATTTATACAATATGCGGATTATTTTCATTGTGTATTGTGATAAACGCACCGAATGAATGTATGATTCATACAAAACAAAAATGCTAGATTAATCATTCGGTTCTTGTGAATGTCATGCCATGCACATGACATTAGTATTTGATATTATAATATTATAATGTGTTTCATTGTTGTTGTTAAAACTGAAAAATGATGATGTTTCCTCTACCTTCGTTCACATTTATTTTTTAAACTTAAACTAGGTAAAATAACAAGATTTGATTGTTATGATATTTTTACAAAATTATGAAATTTTGTTATTACAAAAAATAGGATAGTGGTGGAAATTGATAAATGATACATCATTTTTCATTTATGAAATACCAGTAAAATATTTTATGGTATCAGACTTGTAAGATAAACGTCTCAATCATGACTGATGTTGGCTCTACCCCTTAGCCACATCCACCACCACTTCACACGCCTGATTCTATTATCTCCTCAATTTTATATTCGACCGCTATACCATACACTAAACTTTTAAACAAAAACCCCGAATACTGCTTGTTACGTGTTCTTGGTTGCTAACTCGTCCCTATAATTCTCATCAAACCACACGCTTTACTTTGTATCTTTCTCAACTATGTCACAAACCAAAAAAAAATATTGTTACCTTCATTTTCTCACTAACGAGTTATACATTGCTCACCATATACAATTTGATGAGACTTCCTTTCCATTCAAACAAAAACCTTCTACAGTTAACCTAACATTTCTGTTTTAAATATGTCACAGTTCTCTTTTAATTCTTTTCTACATCCAACGGCTCATAACTTCTCTCATTTAGGGCCCGTTCGGATGACTAATTTTCTACGGGAACGAATGGAAATTTGGGCTGACAGGGGTAAATTTCCAATAACCCGTTCGGATGACAAATTCGCTTGAAATGGGATCGTGTCTGTTTTCCTTTTTTCAATCCCATCTAACGTAAATTTTTAGGAAAACGAAAATGAAGTCAGCCATGATATTTTTTTTCCCACGACGAAAGAGCTGAGTCATTCGCTCCAATCGCCTCTCTTTTTATAAATGTTTATGTTTTCTTAATTGTTTTTATTTGTTTATAAATATTTTTATTTTATTTTTTCCATTTCATTTAATAATTCTTATTTAATTATAAAATAATAATTAATAAGTATTGTTATGTTATTGTTTATTTGATTTAATTAATAATTATTGTATTGATATCATCAAATTTAGAAGAAAGTATGATTTTCCACAACTATTCCCACAGTACAACAACCGAATACTCATTCAGTATATTCCCATAATTATTCCCGTGCATACTTATGAGTATGGGTTCCCGCAAATAAAAAAGTGGATTTCCGAACCCGTCAAATCCCATCCCGCACAATCCCGTGACAAACGAACATGCCCTTATTTCCAGCAGCTCCTAATTCCCCTCCCAACCTCAGCCCAAATATTTCTCCCCAACAACTCTGCCCAGCCCAACTAACTAACTCCCTTTTAACACAGCCCATTAACTCCCGAATCCATATCCTCGACGGTACCGTAAAAGATTCCCTTTTACAATTAGCTATTTACGGTTTGAGATTAACTCTCAGCCGGTTTGGGATTCGGGCACACTGAGGGGGTAGTATTATTGGGCTTTGAGATTAGTGCCAAGTTAAAAAGAACGGTCCAAATCAAGTAATTGTAAAAGATTCCCTATTACGGTACCGTCGGTGATATGAATTCTTAACTCACAGCCCAACTACAATTATTTAACCGCCACCCGACCTGCTATTATACCCAGCGACTCACCTCAATCTGTTTTTATAGAGAAGCTGACATGTTTAACCACAATTTTCTTCTTTTAATATCTAAATTTTAATATTTATTTTGACTTTATAATCTTGTTTTGATTTCGAGTCATATATATATTTTTATAGTATGAAGTTAAAATATCATTGTTAATATTACCCACAATATTTGAAGCTAAACTGCTCCTCGGGACAAGTTTCAAGTAAAACATTGTAGTAATGAAAGTTCGAACTAGCTCGTTCAATCCAGAACTGTTCCAATTTGGTTTGACATATAATTCTATGAGGCTCGATGGGCCAAGCTAGGCTTGGTTATTGTCTGTGTGTACTGTGTACAAAATAAGTTTGGAATTAATATAATGGTTTGATTTCAATATATAAAATAATTTTGAAATTTAATATACTTTGGGTTAATTAATTGAAAAGATGTTTCACACGTACTTATGTTATTCAATGAAATGATTAATGCAACATGTGGATTCTTTTCAATGTGTATATTGTGATAAACGCAACGAATGAATGTATATGATTAATCTTTCAGTTCTTGTGAATGTCATGCCATGGACGTGATATTAGTATTTGATATTATAATATTATAATGTATTTGATGGTTGCTGTTAAAACTAAAAGTCACGATGTTTCTTCTGGCTTCGTTCACATTTATTTTTTGTTATAAACTAGGTCAAATAACAAGATTTGATTGTTATGATATTTTTACAAAATTATGAAACTTCGTTTTTACAAAGTAGGATATTGGTGGAAATTGATAAATAATATATTTAATAATCAAATAATTTTAACAGGATTTGCATAGCTGATTTAGAATTTGAGAAAAGACGGTACTATTTTCATTTTCTCAAATTACTGGTTCAGGCTTAGAATTTAAGATTTAGAATTTAGAATTTAGAGTGATTAATTGAGTAGAGAAGTGTGCGTGACATGTTAATGTTGTGATTAATGCAGTAGAACAAAACAAAGACAAATGATTTCAGCAAGTTAGAGCTTAAATCGGACCATTCAAATCGACTTTTATGGGCATGTTCTGATGGCCGTATTTTCTTTGAGACGTTTTCTCCATTTCATAAAGAAAAATACAATTTTCTTATTCCCATTGCAGAACTCGTTTCTAAAGGAATGGATCTAGAAATATTTTGATGATAATGCATTATGAGCTGGTATTTTTATTAATACCCTAAAAAAAAAATTATCAAATCTGCTCTAACCGCTCAGCCACTGGGCGGTCCAGTTTCCATAGCTGACCGCCCAGCAGCTGGACGGTCCGCTAGTGAATTTTTTTTTTTAGAGACAATATGAATATCAAGATGCTGAATTCTAAACGCTAAAAATTCGGATTTTTTTTAAATATTAGTTAAATTACTTCTTTTAAGCATATTTATACTAAAATACGCTAAATTACTTGGAATTATGTTAAATTACGTTGAGTTACACTAAATTACTTTAATTACGCTAAATAACAATAACTTCGCTACTTATGCTGAAATACGGTAAATTATGGTAAACTACGCAAAATTACGCTAAAGTAGACCGATTCTGTGCCATCTTTCATGAATTTATAAAAAATAGTAAAAAAATTCCGAAAATAGTAAAAATTGGTATTCTACAAGTTTATTATGTAACTAATTTACTGAGCTACTTGGATTGAATAATAGAAATGAAAATCTTAATCGGAAACTTCAACTCAAATTTTGAGGCTCTTCTCTTTGTTTTTTGGCAATTCTGAATTTTGGAATCCGGCATTGCAGCACGGACGCATGCGCATTTTCGCAAGCTTTCCGAAAAGTGGTCATTTGCTGAAATTGGACACTCGAGCGAGTGCCGTTTATGACCGTTTGAAGTTTCGCCATCGTTTTTCGCCTTTTCAGTGAAGATATCGTCTCTATTCATATGTAATTTACCGTATTTTAGCGTAATTTAATGTAATTTAGCGTAATTTAGCATAATTTAAAGTAATTAGTGTAACTCAACGTAATTTAACATAATTCCAAGTAATTTAGCGTATTTTAGTATAAATATGCTTAAAAGAATTAATCTAACTAATATTTAAAAAAAATCCGAATTTTTAGCGTTAAGAACATCTTGATATTCATATTGTCTCTTAAAAAAACAAAAAAACAAAATTCACTAGAGGACCGTCCAGCTGCTGGGCGGTCAGCTATGGAAACTGGACGCCCAGTGGCTGGGCGGTTAGGGAAGATTTAAAAATAATTTTGGAATGAGAGCAGATTTGATAATTTGTTTTTTTAGGGTATTAATAAAAGTGCCGGCATTATGAGTGTTCTATTTTTTATATAATTAATGTGTTAAAATTATTGAATCTGCCTTTCAAAAAGAATTTTTTGAATTTGTATATAAAAGCATGATTAAGTAAAAAAAAATTAGTTGTATACTGTGTAGTGTAGCATTTTAAAGATAAGGTTTTATGACTCTTAAAAAAAATTGACATAAGCTCCTGTGAAAAACAGTGGATACTAGGTTGCAAATAGCAATTGAAAATGCCTACTATTGTTATTATAAAACCTTAATTGGCAATGGGGTGTTACTGTTCATTCTACAGTAACACCCCGTTTCTTTTCCGTTCGATTATAGATGAAGGGCTTCAGATGAGTTGATCTGACGTCAGCTGATGTCATCCCAATTTTCACACCTTCCGCCTCTTGAATTCGTCCCAAATAAAAAAATAAGCTGTCGTCGCTCTCGCCACGTGTTCTCTCTTCCTCGTCCTTTCCGCCATCTAAACTCTCTTCTTTCCGTAAACCTTCCCCTCTTCTCCTTTCCAGTGTCTATCTTTCCTCTTTCCTCTCCGTATCCCCGCCCCCCTCTCCTCCTCCTCTGCTCACTTCCATCCCGGCCTCAGAAATATCTAAAACCTACCTTCCTCCTCCCTTCCCTTCTCCTCCTTCGTTCACCTTTCTCTCAGCCTCAAGAAACCCTTTTCCTCTTGCGTTTTCATCTTCTATTAAGTAGTAGAGCACTTCCCCTCTCGGTCTTCAGGTACTCAAAAAAGCAATCTCTTTTCATTAAATCTCCCCTCTTCGATCTATTAACCTGAGATCCCTTTCGGCCCAATTGATTCAATCAGGCCGACGACAAAAGGAATATAGCTGATTGGTTGAAACGTCCAAATTGATTAATTGGCGTTCAATTCAATTTCAATTAAGTAACACAACTGAATATAATTGACAACGTGATCTGAGAACTTTTCTTTTATGTGCTCGTAATTTTGTTAATTTATGTTTTGTAGATGGAAAATATTATTTCGCAAACCATCTAACCTCTCCGCTCAAGACTCAACTCTCCATTGTTGTTGTCGCCGTCGCTGCCAGACAGACGAGATTGAAGGTTTCAACGAGCAGTAAGTAAGATACTGCTTATAATACTACGGTATGTAATGTATTTGTCTTTTAATTCAAATCCAAAAAAAGTCATGGATGACAATTTCTTGGTTGTTGCTTTTATGTGAGAGTCAAATTACCCACAAAGCATAGAACATAGATGAAATTCTGAAAAAAAGAAGTCGAATGGAACAAAGCCATCGATCTGGAGGTACGGTGTAATCTTCGGGTTTAAATCTAAGTGGTGCTCAATTTTGTAGGTATTTAGATTTAGTTCCAGTTTGCTTCGTGTATGTGAGAAGAATTAGATAACCTAACTAAATTAATAACTGGGCTAGTAATGCTGATTAGTACTTGAACATTTAAAAGTTCATGCTGATTTAAACTATACTGGAGGTGTCATAGTCTGATTAAGATTTAAGAATTTCTCTTAGTTGAGCAATCATTTTGAAAAGCCACCTGATAATGTTACTTTTTCTTTAAAGTGAAGCTACGGGAGTTTTCGCACCTAGGTCTGTGCTATGGATTCATATCTTCATTTTTTTAAGTTCAAACAGTCTATCTTAAATGTCTAACATGATCTTCATCTGAAAATGAATGTGGATACCAAATTTTATATATTTTAGAATCCTTTTAGATAGGTAGCAAATCACTGGATCTTAAGATTCTAATATCTAAAAAAGTAGTAAAAAATATTTTACAAAAATGTAAAATTTAGTCAGTAAATACATTTCTATATGGAAATTATGTTGAGCGGTTCGGATTGACAATTTTCACTTTGAAAATTGAGATCAAGTACCAGATAATAAGCAAGCACCAAGTAATAACTAAAACCTGCATTATTTATCCCCTGATACTAATATAGTATATTTTATTATGCAAGTTATAAATTTTTTTACCCGTTTTTCAACTTTTTCATGATAACAGCTAATGCCCATTGCAATGGAAGCAAGTTGTGAGCTTCTGAGGATTTTTGTTGCAGGTTCTCATGCTTTCATTTATTTAGTTCAATAAAGGTCACAAAAGTTATATAAACTGAATCTTTGAGACTTTGACCAATCCTTAAATAATTATTTAATCACAGAGGCTATTCAACGTGCTGCCTTAATTACTGAAGCAGAAGAATTGACACTATTGAGCCTACTTATCTGGAGAGAGTGCTTCCTCAACTTCTTTTGGATTTCTAAGACTATGGTAATGAGTGTCCCAATAGTAGGTAGGTTCCATGAAAGTTCTACAATACTGTTCTTTGTACATTTGTGATGAGAAATTTGGGTTTCTTTGGTCTTCAAAAGAATAGTACGCATTCTTCACTGTGCTAAGATCTTAACTTTGAGATCAGAATTTCATTAACTATTAGTTTTTGAAGTTAAAGTTGTCTAAATTTCCTTTTTCTCATTCATCTAATCATTATTTTTGCATTTCAGATTACTTGTATCAATTTTGTGATTATTTCTCAGTGGACTAATTTCACCTAAATTCAGTTTTACAGCAGGCGAACATGAACATGCAACTTAAGGATTTTAATAAAAAATTAACCTGATTGATGTTACATTTGTCTTTTTCTTTAACAAACCATGTTAGATTTTCAGATATATGAGAAATCTCTTCCTCTATTTGAAGATAACCCTTCTACATCTGTATACTGTAAATTTTCAAAATTCATTATTTTATTTTGTAAATGATATTAATTTTCACTTTTTTTTAACATAGTCTTCTTATTTCTCATAAACAAAAGGTTTAATTTTTAATTTAATTGGCTTAAAAAATTTGTAGGCACTCTTACACAAGCATCTCTTGGAAACTGTGGCCGCTCCTATTGCCAATAAGTTCCTTTACACTTTGGTAACCATTCATTTCTAAAATTCTTTTTGGTTGTGAATTTGTCAGGAAATGATGATAATTCTCTGTAGGATATGGGTAACAAATTGAAAAGTAGTGTTTAAATTGGAGGCAATGCAAATGAGACCTTGGCACTTAGTGTTGTTGATCGTAATTCATTGGTAATGTTTTCTTGAAATGTATTAACCGGTATTCTTGGTGAATATTTTATTATTTGGTTGGTACATAATGCGATGTCATTGTTTAATTTATCTAGGCAAAAGCTTTGCCTGAGGCACTGTTGGAGTGTTGGTTAAGGCGCAATCCTTGATTGAAGCATCAGAGGGAAAGGTTATCTATATAGCGCAATCTAAATATTTAATTAAATCGGATCTCTATGTTTGTCATGAATTGGAAGAACTTTTTTTAAATTTATGTGACAGTGTAGATGCCTTTATGGATGCATTAAGAGCTTTAGCAAATGATGCATACTGCCCGTAATTTTTTCCTGTTTATCTATCATATTGAAATTCAACTGATTTTTTGTCTTATCTTTATTATAGTGGTTTGTTAGTGAAGAACCTCGATGATAATTTGGAACTGTCAAAATTGCATGCCTGCCATAAGGTATGTCCTAATAAATTTTGAAGTGATTTTCTATCTATTTATCTAAAAAATAGTCAAAAAGTTCTAAAAAAATGTAAAATTTGATCAACAAGTATATTATCATGTAGAGATCATGTTGAACGGTTCAGATCGATTGTTTGAACTTTGAAAATAAAATATTGATCCATAGTACGGACTAATATACGCTATGTATAGTACCGTAGCATCACTGTTAAAATTATTAATTGGGGTGGTACATTCAGGTTCAATATTGGTATCAGAGTATGTACACCATTAAAACTATGTAATGTAAAATTACAGGGTAAATTATCGGATTAAGCATTCAAGTTGTTAACAGACTATCACAATGCACTGTCACTCTCTCAGCCGTGCGGGCTGCTACAACTGGAGGTGTAAGTCAAATTGCATACAATTATGAATAGGGTTCAAATGCCTCACATCATTATCTCTGTTTTCAAAATTCAAATAGTCAATCCGAACCGCTCAACATAATCTCCATGTTAAAATGTGCTTGGAGACCAAATTTTAAATTTTTTGGAATTTTTTTACTATTTTTGTAGATAGGTTCAAAATCACTGTTTTCAGTGTTTTTCATAAAGGAAGTATATTTCTGATAGAGATATTCATATAATTGTTTCAATTAGTGAATTTTGTAGAAAAAGCCCTACATGACCAACAAATTGCAGGACAACTCCCCACCTAGTCAACTTCTAAGAGGAAAACAAATCACATCACATACTGTTAACTAAATTTCTGACATGGTCATCGTATAGTTTTATTAAAAAGAATGGATTTCTTAGTGTGCCTAATCTGTTGAGAGAAACTTACATTAGGGTAGGGTGATAATACTTGGATGGCACCAATGCGTCTCTTCGTAAGTGCTTAAATAATTGTCAACAAAGATTTTTCTTAATAGCACGGTTCATAGGAGAATAGAGTAGATCCAAATTATGCAAGGTATACATGTACGTAGAATACATATTTACAATTGATGTTTGCAGTAGTAATTCTTTTGCTTTGAATGTCTTTGTTTGGATTGTCATTTATGGATTAAATTATTTTGTTTTGATGTTAAGCTTAATTGTCAGAGCTTCTTCATCCACCGCTCAAGCTCTGAAGGTCTCTCTCTGATTCTTTGTTAATGTGTCTAACTCAAAGGAGAATAATTAATAAAATTTAGTCTAATGCATTGATTAGAGTGGCCTTTCAAGTAAGCTGCTTTCTTTTCGCGTCATATAATTTGATAATCGAACAGTAGTTGGTTAGTTACTGATTCTTAGTGTAATTTTGAAATATAAATGAAAATGTGATATTGTTGCATTTTAGGGTACCAAAAGCTTATAGAAGCGAAACCCTCTTTATAATAGTATCGATTAGCTTATTCTCGAGTATTCTATCTATAGAAGGGCACATAGTATTTAGTATAAAAGTGATATTGTTGTATTTTATTAATATCGATTAGCTTATTTTTGCAGTATGTTATTGACAGAAGGAAACATAGTATTTAGTATGTGAACTAAACATATCTCAGATGTGTCACATGTGTGGGCCCAAAAGCATTGGCTTTCTCTATGGCAAGTTGGACCTCTTGATAATTTTTTAGCGTGCATAGTACTGATAATTTTATTGGATTAAATATGCAATAATGAGCCTTTCTTTGATGTTACACAACCTTGATAAAAGAAAAAAAAAAGGGAAGCAATAACCTGTTTGTTATTATTTATATTTTTGTGTAAATTGGTTTTATTTGTACCAGCTGTATTTCTTTTACATTTCAATTTCGCAAGAAATATGTACTGCAATAAGTAAACAGAAGAAGAGGAACAAAAATTTTACTCGTATACGCTAACATACACAAAAGAAAACGGTTGCGGCGTAGCCGCAACAATGCACCTAGTTGTTAATTAAATTACAAACAAAGTTACAAATGCAGGAATTTAAAGGAAGAATAAGAAAAAAGAACTTGACATAAAACATTCAAAAACTTGCTAGTTACTTGTACTTTTGAGTATCTAATTCTTTCAATTCTTCTCGTTTATTATGATCAATGTTTTAAATAGCGTTTATAGCGTCATAGCGGCAAGACTACAACAAAAGCTATAGTGAATAAAGTCATAGCGTTTTTAAAAAAAAATTATATTATATATTTGTACTAAATATCAACATTATCTAAAGTCTCATAGAACAATAAATAACACCAAATTAATTAAAAAATTATAATATTTATATTGAACCAATACAAAGTCCAAATTGCGGTTCAAAATATCCATAGTAATATCATAAACTATCGATCTTTTTATATTCAAAATATCTTAAGCATCATGATTCATGACATAATCTATTTTTTTTTCTATTCAAATTTCAAAATAACCTATATAAGAGTTTTCTTCTCAGTTTGGGCAAATTAAAAAATCTGTAGCAACAAAGCTTTTAATTGATTTCAGTTTGGGCTTTTATTTAACATTTTTGAGTCTTTATTTAAAGCCCATTATGCATAGTGCAGGCTATTTGCGCTACACGCTATGCGCTATAGCGGACTGCTATTACCGCTATAGCGACAGTAGCTCAATTAGCGCATTTTGATGCCATAGCTTAGCGTTTAGGGTCCAAAAACGCTACAGCAGCGCTATAGCGCCGCTATAGAGTGCTACTTAGAACACTGATTATGATTGAATGACTCAAATTTTTTTTCATAGTATCCTTGTTTATTTAAAAGAGAACATGTTATTCGGTAGAATTTTTCATGATGTAATTAATCACGTTATTTTTTATTATTCAAAATTTAGAGTTTTGAAAAATTATATATTTATGTTCTTATTTGACTTAATTGTAAGAATTTTCCATATGTGAAATTTTAATTTATTTTAAATATTTTTTGGAGCGAAATTCGGGAAACAATTATATTTTTCTAATGCTTGTTAGTTAACAATCATAAATTCTTCAGGTGATAGTATCACTTCTCTCTCTTTCTGTTTTCTATTTTTTTTTGAAAAAATAATATAGTAACTCCTAACCGACCACCTCTCTCTCTCTAGTTAATTACCGTATTGTTTGGTTTTCTAATTATTTTTTGTAATTTTCTTATGCTTGAAATTGAGTAGAATAAATTGATGAGAATAAATTTTAGTTACAGAAACTGAAATGAAACTTTTGGAAACAAAATAAGAGTGAGGCTATGGTACTATGCATGTCACGACCGAGTTAGTCTGTAATACATATTAATATTTTTATTTTTAAAATCCTAACGGTCGATCCGAACCGTTCAACATGATTCCCATATGAATATGTACTTGCAGATTGAATTTTATATATTTTAGAATTTTTTTACTATTTTTTAAGATAGGTAGAAAATCACTTGATATGAAAAATTCTGGACCATCCATAAACAATGATTTTCTATCTATTTTTGAAAATAGTAAAAAAATTCTAAAAAAAATATAAAATTCAGTCTGCAAGTACATATTCATATGAAAATCATGTTGAATGGTTCGGATCGACCATTAAAATTTTAAAAACAAAAATATTAATCTGTATTACTGACCAAATCGTGCTATGCCTAAGACATAGACTCACTCACAAAATAAAGAATCCATCTTCCTTTTGAAAAAAAGAAAAAGAAACAGAAACATAGAAATTTATGCCAAATGCACCCTTATTAGTTGTTCTTTTCTCTTTTTCTGATTCACCTAAGATGGGGTAGTTGGACACAAGTAGCAAAGTAACCATACTATTTTATAGTAGCACAGTACAATATACAACAAATCATGGAAGAAATTAAGGTGCCTTGATTGTGTCCAGTTATTTAATCCCTCCATTTCATCCAATTAAACCTGGAACTTTAAAACAATTTCAACAAAAACATGCTAAGATATCTGATATCTCCAATAAATTCTAAACTGGAGGGAGACATTTTCCTGAACGAAAAGCATATGGAATATAAAAATTGATTTGGTAGGCAATCATATTCATAGCCTCGTAGGAAGTTGCTCAGTGAAACATTTTCTTGGAGGGAAAGAAAAAGAAAACACGATGAACTCTTCTCCCTCTCTGATCGCCTCCGACGAAAGTCGACCGTTGGATCGCCCTCCACTCCTTGTCCTCCGTTCGCTCTCTGACGCCTGGTCGTCGGCTCTCTCCGCCAAATTCACTATTATCCAATCTTCGTCCCCACTCTCCACCTCCACTCGCGCTGTGCTCGTCTCAGGCGCTGTAAATCGGGTGAACTCGACTCTCCTGGACCAATACCCCTCCGTGAGGTGCGTTGTGACGACGGGTACAGGGGTGAACCACATAGACTTGGAAGAGTGCCGGAGAAGAGGTGTGCTAGTGGCGAATGTGGGGGGGACATTTTCCAAGGATGTGGCTGATTATGCCGTGGGTTTGTTGATTGATGCTTTGAGGAGGATAACCATGTCGGATCGCTACTTGCGAAATGGGTTGTGGGTTACACGGGGTGCCTACCCGCTTGGATCAAAGGTAGATTTATTTTATTCCTTTTTTATTCAATGTTATCCAAACCGGATCGGACATTGACCCGGTAAAGTTTCGGGTCAACGGTTCATTGGTTGAACCGATGAGTCAATCGGTTCAACCACTGGATTGAAATGCATGATTTTATAAATTGTTGTTTTAAACTTTCCAGGTAGGAGGTAAACGGGTTGGAATTGTAGGACTGGGCAGCATTGGGTCTGCGATTGCCAAGAGACTCGAGGCATTTGGTTGCAAAATATCCTATTTGTCGAGAAAACCAAAACCAACTGCCCATTACAGGTATATTTCCAATATCATTGATCTGGCCATTGAATCTGAAATCTTAGTTGTGTCATGCTCGCTAACTAAAGAAACTCACCACATCATAAACAAACAAGTTCTTCAAGCACTCGGTAAGGAGGGCATTATCGTAAATATCGGGCGTGGGGCCCATATTGATGAGCCTGAGTTGGTCCGATCATTGGTACAAGGAGAGATTAAAGGGGTTGGGCTTGATGTGTATGAGAATGAACCGAATGTGCCGAAGGAGATGATCGAAATGGAGAATGTTGTGCTAACACCACACCAGGCTGTGTTTACTCCTGAGGCCCTTTCAGATGCTATGCAAATCTGTATTGCAAATTTTGAAGCATTTTTTGCAGGTAAGCCATTGCTTACACAAGTGCTGGCTGATTGATTGATTTAATTTATTTGTGAGTAATCTAGTTGATTATGAGATAATAATGTGATTTGTTATAAAGCATCATAAAATATGTTATTTTTGTATGTCAATTATGGTGGGTAATTTCACAGAAAACATAATTAGTTACCTTTATCTAAAATTTCACAACATCTTTACATCAAGTACCTGAAATATTTTCTGAAACAAACATGAATTTCACCAGAAATGCATATTATTATTTTTTTTAAAAAAAGGCATAAGCCCGTTCCATTAAAATGAAACCATAATTACATAGTCATTGTTCAGCAAAGTAAGATATGAGTCTCTGATGAGGAACCCCGAAGAGCAAAAAGCAACATAAGATGCAGACCAACCAAGCTATATACCAAGCTTGTGTTGTTGCTAAAGACCAAAAGTATGCTAAAGATGCTATAACTAAACCGCATAAGAGGGGGCTAATGTTAACTACTAAGTACAAAATTTGATTAGTGGGAGTCTTCACTGCTGATCAGGCATCACTGGAGGTTGATACACCACCATCTCCATTGGCATATATTGAGCTAAAGGAATTGCGTCTTCAATAACGGGCATCCAGTCTTCTATAGCCGTTTTCACCTTCTGGTTGACATTACCTGCCCCAGAAATGCATATTATGCTCCATAACAAGTCAAAACATACGCATGCATGGACAAATGATTTCGAATACATATAAGATTTGCTCTTTTCTTAAATTACTCTCAAAGAACTTTATTGGGGCAAATTAAGTAATTGGATTTCTGTTTCAACACATATTAGTGTTAACACTAATTAGGTCGTGTGTAATATTGTTTATATATTGAAATCTGTCGTAATCGAAATTCTATATGTTTTGAGATTTTTATTTTGCAAAGTATTGGCATTTTGTGTTCCAATTATTTTTTCTGTAGCATTTATAAAAAAATAAAATTGCATATTTTTTCGAAAACTTCAGAAATCGGAGTCGGACACTATTATTCGTAGTGTCCGTTTTTTTTTGTTCTGTACATGTCAAGTGGAAATTAAAAATAAATTAAGAAATACTTACCTTTTGAATTAGATTTGTTTCTAATTAGAAGTGAAATTATATGTGAAATAATTATTTTCAAATCAAAATGTTATTTTCAAGTTTTGTTGTTCACTAAGTGTGTTAAATATTTGTTCAAAAACCGAAAGTTCAATGATGTATATATTACCAATTATTTTGTTGCTAATTGTGGTAATATTGAATAACAAATATTGTTTCAGAAATAATTTACAAATAACATTTTTATTTGAAAATAGTTATTTTTGGATTTTACAAAATAATTATTTTGCAAATAATATTATTGACGACTAATTCCACTTCTAATTTGAAAAAATATTCAATTTAAAAATAATTATTTGAAAATTTATTTTTAAAAATTTTATGAGGCAGATTTACAGAAAAAAAAATGCTTGTGCTGCATAACGTCCCTGTTATATTTCAAAATTTTCATAAAATGATACCATTAATTTTTTTTCAATTATACAGATAAAAAAAAATTGGTTTTTTGTTAGTGGTCAATTTGACAAATAATTTATTCGCAAAAACTGTGAAAACTTCAGAGGGATGCTCTAATGCCAGTTTTATACGACATGGTGGAGTGACACAAGATGTGCCTTGGCTTATGTCAAGATATTGATTCTTTACATAACAATTTGCTTCTCGATCGTATCGATGAAATAGAAGAGAGGTTAACCGGCAACGTTAATCCCTAACATCATGTTTGGTTGTGGACTAAACAGTATAATAAGAGCTTTAAGCTTCAATTATTCCACCAAATAAGTATTAAATAGCTAGGCTGGCCTAACTAAGCGTAAGCCTAAAGTTAAGCTGGACTAAACATGCCTAAACGAAACCACCTATTGAGGTGCCTTAACTTCCTGGAAGCGTAAATTGGAGTTATGGCGAAGATTTGGAAATTTCACCCTTCCATTTCTATCGTCACCGTTCTATATTTTTGAGAAAATAATATTTCTGTTTTACCAAATAGGTGCAATTTTATTATAAAAACAAAAAATTATGTCAAAAGCCATCAAACTCCTACCAAACAAAGAATAGCTTTAAGTCAAGCTATAAATTTAGGCATCAACCAAACATGATAATTTAGACCGGTTTAAGTTGGAATAACCAACTTAGGCCTCCTTAGCTTTAGTCCACAACCAAACATGATGTAAAGGCTAAAATCCTCAACTTAATGAAAATTGAGGTCAATTACACCTCAATTTAAACTTAATTTGACTAATTGCTACAACAAGTATGGTTCTATATCTAAGTTCAATTGTATCTGTAGCATGAAAAAAAATCAGCACACAAGAGAACATGATTCATATAACTTTATTTCATTTAAAATAATTTCAAACAAGTAAAGTGTCAAGTAAGACCAAAGTCAACATTCATTTTTACAAAAAAAAAATACCAATATGGACGACTAGAGAGAGAGAGAGAGAGAGAGAGAGAGAGAGAGAGAGAGAGAGAGAGAATATTGGTTTTGTTATTTCCAAGTACAAAAGAGAAGAAGAAATTAAGAAGAATATTATTTTCTGTTGAAAGAGAAAAGGATAAAACAAGTTATGTTGTTTGTCGGATTCAAATCCGCTGCAATTCTCTGTTAGAGAGAGAAAAGATACAAGGAGAGAGAAAGAGAGAAGCAGCTGTTGGCGTGAAGCCAAAATGAAATGGGCCGAAGCCCATGTCCCTATTTCACGGAAATGACTTCCGATTGAAAAGGAACAAAAATCGAGACAGCGAAAGGGTAAAGATTTATCCTCTCTAAGTTACTAGTCTGCTAATGAACGGGCCCCTTGTTCAAACTCGGCCCGGTTCGAAAATTAAGTAGAACGTGCCCTGTTCATGTTCGGCCCGAAATAAAAGACTCATGTTCAAGATCGGCCTGTCAAGAACAGTCCCGTTTCTTCATGGGTCAATTCTCCACCCTTCCCAGCCTATAAAGTTTCAGAAAAACAAAAGTTATTAGTTTTATGCCTGACAGAACCTTAGGTTGAGTTGTTGAATGTTACATGTAAATAAACCCTAACAAAACTGAATCTAATTGTGAACTAAGAAATGTAAACCGGTCCCTCTTGACAGGAGTAATTTGGTAATTTCCTGGACTATAATGATTCTGTCGGTCTAAACTTAGTTTTAGCAATGCATAATTTCCAAAGATTAATAAAATATGAAGGAAGCTTGTTGGAATATGTAGACCTATAACAGTATACTGTTCTTGGTCCGTTGAACAGAATGAGCTTAGTAATACACAGATTTATCATTTATATAATTCAAATTTAACAATATGCCATAAGAGACTGCATTGAAGATTGAGAGTTATAACTCCGAAGAATGAAGTAAATATAGAAGTATATTATAGTCATGAAAATTAGAAAGTGAAAACAACAAATTGCAGAACATAATAATGAGAGAACTAGAAAGTGGAAACAAAGAGGCAGTAACTTTGCAAAGAAAATAAAAGTTTGGAGAGAGAGAGGAGGCGAAGGAAATTACCCAGGGGTTAGTAGCTAGACTGGTCGAGGGTCCACTGAGCAAGAAAAAAGCAGCTGAGGCGATCACTGATGGCAAGAATTTGAGGAAGCTGTACTCTACCAGTGTCAGCTCAGCCAGAAAGTTTGTCAGATGCATCAGCGCTGGGTGCGCCTGACATTATTTTACATACATGTATCAAGACAGAGAAAATAATAGTATGTATCAAGGGATTCTGTACAATACCCACTATTTTATCAATCTCTTCTATGAAGCTAATTACAACTGTATATATGGACTCAAGCACTAGCAGGACATGGTGAGTTCCTAGTTTACATCAACTGGTTGTGGACAGGTTAGTTTTCAGTCAATTCAACATGTTTGAGGCAAATTAGCCAGTTTATGCACAATCTTAAAAGTAGGATTATTATGATCACAAACACAATTAGTAGGCGTCAATGCAAATACTATAATGATATGAGGTGTAATTTGCAAAACAATGCTTTGTATATATATATATTCTGTACAGCAAGGGATATAAATTACATGGTTGAACAATAATATCCAATTGGGAACATAGTTAGGAAACAACAAATACTATCATGGTCACACAAGCAACTATAAACTCGATTAAGTAACCAAAGCAGACAACATTTTCAGAAATTGACATACTGTAATACCTTGGAAGAGGCTTGAGCTGCTCGAAGAAATCTCCTGAAATGATAAATTCAATCCAAGTGATAGTCAGTACAAAGGTTTGACAAGTTAAAAGTAGCTCTTAAAATGAAAATAAACAACACTAGGTTATAAATAACCCGAGAAATATCTTTAACAAGATATTTGGATTTCTAGTGGTCATTTTTAACAAGGCTCTGATACCAAGTTGATGAGATCGATTTAATATGAGATAAACTTAATATATTTTAGTAATACGTGGAAGAGAGAACACACGCTATGACAGAAAATTAACTTATAATATCAATATTATCTTACTCTCTTACATTGAAAAGACTCCTTACATATTATATAGTTCCATAGAAACTTTCTACACACTCTACTATCACTAAATAATATTTAATCCTCTTATTAAATCTTCTCTATTTTCTAGATACGTTTTTCATCTTCCAAGACAATCTAGAAGACTACAACATGACTTTAGAACTCTAACAATAACTATTACATTCATGAGGTTTCTAGAGAGTTCCAACATTAACTATTACATTTGACTAATAATTATATTTATTAATTTCTA
Organism: Carex myosuroides; assembly: GCA_028015225.1. NCBI lineage: Eukaryota > Viridiplantae > Streptophyta > Magnoliopsida > Poales > Cyperaceae > Carex > Carex myosuroides. Next base: position 3,853,608 of record CM051466.1, read on the forward strand.
ACATAAATATACAACTCAATGTAGGAAAAAAAATAAGGTGAACAAAGGAACAAAGCCCACAAAATATCATGGCCAGAAAATAGCCACTAGCTCTCTTAAGGTTACTTCTACCTAAATAAAGAAGATATACTTCACCACTAGCTCTCTTAAGGTTACTTCTACCTAAATAGACAAAAAAAAACTGAAGGTAAATCTATCTCCTAGTAGCATCTCCTAGGGTTTCACATTTCAACATTCAGAAACTTCACCACATCACTCCCCATATTCAGAACCTGAATGACAACCGTAAAAAACTATCAGTGTTTTTTTTAAAAGAAGACAGGTTAAAAAGAGGGATTAAGAAAAATATGCTAACCTCTCATTTATCATAGGGATATATTGTATCAGTGATATAACAGAGAACTTCAATACGGGGTGGAACTATCTATCTCTTCATATTTCCTATATAAATTAAATATGCCAAAAGAAAGTCTCATCAGTGGAAAATTACATTTCGCTCAACTGTGGACAATAGTTTTCCTGTTGCATCCTCTCTCTCTTTTCTCTCCCATCTTCTCGCACACATTTTCCTAAGCAATAAACGTTCATGTTTGTAAATATACATTACATATTCACTAGTGGAAAATCATCTATCAAGAATGGTCAAAAACTGTCTATCAGAAACAGAATGGGGGCGATACTGACCCAGGCGATACTGATAGTACCACTAATCAGGATCGGTCAAGGAGCCGATAAAGATTCAACAATCAGGAACGGTCGTTTAGTATTAGCCGATACTAATGTTGTTAATCAGGAACGGTCGTTGTTATTAGCCGATACTAATAGTGAGAATCAGGAACGGCCTTTAAGAACAACTAATACTAATAGTGAGAATCAAGAACGACATTTAAGAACAACCGATACTAATTGTGAGAATCAGGAACGGCCTTTTAATAAACAACCGTTCCTGTTTCTTTTTTTTCTTTTTTCTTTTTTTTGCTTGCAAAATGTAGGTATGGGGATGGGTAACATCTGCTCCAAATATGATTGTCGGCCTATCACTGACAAGAGGGATCCGCCCTCTCAAAGCATCCATGAGAACTATCCATACCATGTTTATCAATGAATACATATATACAAGTCAAATAAGAAAATGACAAAAAAAGAAACAATTCAAATCAGAGAATATAGCACACACCTTTACGTTTATTTTCAGAGCCACATTGGCAAGATACTGCTTGCTCATCTTGAAAACGGAACGGGAGTAGGTCCGATGGGCATCGGACCTACCTCAGTTCGACGGGTTTAATCACCATCGATTTTCTTTTAGATTCGTGCGAAATGCTTTAAAACCCGTGTGTTTATGTTTCAATTTTCGTGCGCACAAATCATTACGTTATCCTACGGTAGATCTGCCCATCGGAACCAAACTAGGTCCGATGGGCATCGGACCTACACCCATCCCCTTGAAAACATGCTTCGTCATGCAGCATTGTGAGACTAACCCTAGATCAGTCTCGCATATTTTTTGAGGTCACCTGTATAGAAAAGAAAATAAAACAATTATATTAGAATGAGGAGTGCTAATCCAGAATTATACATGAAGCACACTATTAGCAAGAAAAGGAACAGCATACCATATAAAGAGCCGTTGTTGTCAGGTAAGATGACAATGAGCAGGTCTAGCTCTTTGTTTTGGCCTTGGCCTTGGCTTTGAGACTGCAGGCGACATTCACAAGGTATTGCCTCTCTGCAAAAAATATCAGCTGGCATCTAAGCTAATGTACAGTTTATTACAACAAGGACGTACCATTCCTGAAACTTGGCCGTGAACGCTGGCGCCACCGCAAATAAGCCGGCCAGTGACAAATCCTATCAGGGGAAGGCGGGGTTCTAGGGTTCTAAGGCGGGGAGGCGGACTTCTACCTAAATAGACAAAAAAAAAAAAAACTGAAGGTAAATCTATCTCCTAGTAGCATCTCCTTGCAGCTTTTAATTATGTCTTGGTGAGGGGGCAGATATCACGAAAACTACCAAATATCTTTAATAGCACCCAAGGAAGAACATCTCTTATTCAGTTGCAGTTCATGCATGTACTGGTCCCCAGCTTTTTAGTTTTAAGGCTTTATCAAGATCATTTTATGAGAAACCAAATTGGACAAGACAAAACTATATTGTAGGGTTTCACATTTCAACATTCAGAAACTTCACCACATCACTCCCCATATATTCAGAACCTGAATGACAACCTACAAAACTATCCGTGTTTTTTTAAAAGAAGACAGGTTAAAAAGAGGGATTAAGAAAAATATGCTAACCTCCCATTTATCATAGGGATATATTGTCAGTGTTATAACAGAGAACTTCGATATGGGGTGGAACTATCTCTTCATATTTCCTATATAAATTAAATATGCCAAAAGAAAGCCTGCCTCATCAGTAAGACAAGTCACACAAAAATTATATAGGCTTGATTTCAAACAATTTATCACATATGCATGATTTAAAAAAAATTCTGAAAAATTACATTTCGCTCAACTGTGGATAATAGTTTTCCTGTTGCATCCTCTCTCTCTCTTTCTCTCCGATCTTCTCGCACACATTTTCCTAAGTAATAAACGTTCATGTTTGTAAAAATAGATTACATATTATGTTGAAAATTTAAATAATTAAGTTTTAACTAAAAACCAAATAGAATTTATAATTTAGGTACTTACATATATATAATTCTTAATTTGCATGCAAAATCCAACCATTTTCCATTCCTGCTATGGGTCAGCAACCATAACTCTGAGTCATTGGGCTCCTCATTTGTTTCCTTGTCACGCTGTCATTAAGAGATTTATTTAAGTTCAAACACAATTAATGGCTATAAACCAAAAGAAGAATAAAAATAGTACATATATACATTTTCATAACTTATTTGTGAGAAGGACTTGCTCCCACAACCGTGATTATTGAACTTCGTTTTCCCTTGATTTGCTGAATTTATTCCACTCTTCTTCTATAATAGATAAATATATATGAACATATTAATTAATTATTTGTTTAAAACAACTTCATGCATTTAATTACTGTTAAATGAAATAAATCATAGTAATTGTAATAATAGCTGTAATTAGGTAATAGTTGTTCTTTCTTGTTTTAGATTTTTTTTGTCTATATATTTGTACAATATTGTTAATTGAGATATATAAAAATTTCCACTTTCAATTACTACTACATTAGTGCTTTATAATTATCAATCGTACCTAAAATTTATCTGTACCAAAAAAGTAAATGAGGTGCTTCCACACATCCATATTGAGCTCTTCAGGCTTGTTTTTAAGACGCTCCTCATCAGTTGCATATGCTCGGTAAGTAGCGACTAAGTTGGAGCGCCAAGTTTTGTACCTTTGACCGCAATTTTTAATATTTTCTCTTTGAAATTTTCATCATCTTTCAATTCCCAATGATCATGTAAAACAGTATATTGTACAAACAGCTTGCACAAACTCACATTGTACTAAATAAAATTAGTCTATAATTTTTTTTTTTACTAGTAAAGAGTATATATGCACATCATAATTCATAAGCACAAATGTATAACTGAAAAAAAGGAATACTAATTACTAGCACGTTTTGTACTATCATCTCCTTTAATTTTTTGGTACTTGAGACCATATTTCAACTCCTATAAGTGGAGCATGGTGCCACATTTGAACTACAATGTCGTCAATGAAAGATGGCCTATTAGCACCAATGGTGCCACCAAGTGTTGTCAAGAACTGAATTGGGAGTTTATTTTGGTTATTTGCGCGCATGCCATTTTTTTGTTGCCTTGTAACCCTTAACTGTTCCTCGTTCATTTCTACCTATAAAAAAAATACCTGGGAGTTCATTTCTACCGCATATGATGCCTGGTAACAAAAGAAAAAGAGTCAAATTAATGCAGATTTTTACATATTAAGTTAACAAAGGCACAAAACAAACATTATGCATCATTACCTGGGAGATTTTCGGGGTGCGTGTAGCAAATACGTACCTTGCTCTTCCTCAAGAGTATGAATGAACTGATCGATGAACATACGGGGCTTCTGCACTCAGTTCAATTATTTGTTTGCTTGAAAATTGAGTTATATATACTAACAATGAAAACTCAATTATTAAGCAAACAAATAATTGAACTGTCAGCCCCTGACAGGAGTTTCAAAAAAAAAAAAAAAAAAAGTTCAATCATCTTTGCATTAAGCCAAATTCTGCAATAGAAGGGGAAAAAAGTCAATGAGTTATTGTTTACTATAATCTTTTTCAACTTGGAGGTACCACTGTACTTTGAGCCCTAAAGAAAATTACTCCTTGGGTTTTACAATGTACCAGTCTCAAGTTCCTCTGTAACAAACCTCAGGTATATATTATTAGTAATAAATAAATAAACCATATATATATGGGTCATAATGCAAATATTTGAGCTACGATATTCAAAACATAAACAAGGTTTGGGCCGTAATGAAAAAAATTGACAATCAAATTGTTACATTAAAAAGGTATGTCTGATGAGACAATTGATAAATTCCAATTCCATAAGAGTTTAGTTAAAATCATAAATCCCTAAACTGGTACATAATAAACATCTTCTAGCAGAATATTTGATCAAAACGCAGAGTATTAAATTTCCTTAAGTAGGGTTAAAATAACACATTATTTTTGTGTCCGAATTATGCCTCACCGTTCCATTAATTGCTCCCGAGCCGCTTTAAAAAATATATTTGGTTTAGACATGAAACATATAGAGCACACCAGTCGGTATTTTCATTTCAGAATGGTACACACAAGTATTTTTATGATTCATTTATAATTCATGAAAATAACAATTTTTTTATTTTTTTTCTCCATTCGGATTGGAGCACACCAGTCGGCCTGTGACATATCAGTCTTACCAGCACAATATGTAAACACAATTTTTTTATTTTGAGTTGTAGATAAATACAATATTATATTTATTGCTCATACTACATTACAGTAATACCAGTATCAGAAAAATGTTAGAATGTTCCTACGGATGAACTGATACATTAACAACCATTGATCAGCTAGCCATAATGAAACAAACAATAAAAGCCAAAATAGCAAAATGTAAGAAGAAAGGGTTGTCAAATCACCTGATGCTATGTATATGGAACTTCTTCCTTAGATGATCTAGGTTCTACTAAAAGTGATGGGACATTTATCATTGATAGGGTACAGCCAAATCAGCAGGAAAGTACCGACCAAGATTGCTAACTTTACTAACCAAGGTGAGTTTTCAAAAGCGAGACCAACCAAGTTCGCAAGTTTGAATTTTGATTTAATTTGCTTCGAAGAGATTAGGGGTGTACAACCCCAATTTTTTGTGATGAAACGAAAGGAGATGAAGATCCGTGCTTAGGGATGAGAGCAATGTTATCAGAACCGGACCCGACCTTGACCTGGTAAATTAAGCTCCGGGTTAACGGTTTACTGGTCGGACCGTTGGATCAACTAGTTCAACAGCCGATTTTTTTAAAATCATTATAATATATAATCCGAAAATCTCACTTATTATTTATTTTTGTGTCTAAGTCTAAACAAAGTCAAAGTAGTACTGATAAGTGAAACTTTGTAACTGACATGGGAGAAAGGTAATAAACGAAAAAAGTGTCTAAGAGATCAGAAAAATAACCTGTGCACAAGCCACACACATATTATTATTTTATCTAACATGTATCGACTTTCATTTGTGTCAATAATACATGCATTTTATTTGCAATTTTCAACTATATGTAACAAAGAAGATCATGCTTATTCATGGAAAACACTATTCTAATTTGCGCAAATGATTTATTTTATTTGGTGGAATCAATCAGAATATGGTACTCAATATAATCAAGAGCTTTAACTATTGTAGCTCATATGTAAGAAATTTACTAATATTATCAATTTATTGTCAGTTAGGCTAAAAGGAGCTCAATTAAGAATTTAATGTCACTGGTATATTAAGGATAATTGAAAAGAAATGAAACACTACACACGCTCCCTTCCTGATTCTTATTACTATTTCCTGCGTATCAGTAAAACTAATTACTAGATTTTAATATTTTTTTGTAAGAAAAATTCTCTTTGATTCTCAAATATCAACTCTAATCTCATCTAATCAAACTGCCATCACCCTTAAAATTCTCCAAACTCACCACAATTCTTACCTTGAAAGCACATCAAACCCTCCTTTGATCTCCTCCTTCTTTCTCTTCACAAAAGAAGCACTGTATCCAATCGAAACAACACCACAATCTCCCCGATCGGTCATTTTACAACCTGGAGCAGGGTATTAGCGTCCTTTTGCCCGGAAGGTTGAGGTAGGTGGTAGTTGAGATGGTGGGTTTAGGGTTTAGGGTTTAGGTAGGTGGTAGTTGACATGGTGGTGGTAGGAGCAGTAGGAGAGGTCGGGAAGAAGAGGGTTGAGGTGGGTGATAGTTGAGACGGTGGTGGTAGTAGCAGTAGGAGGGGGTTGAGGTTGGTGGTAGTAGGAGCACTAGAGAGGTCGGGAAGGGTTTGTTCAGAGCAGCGTATGAAAGAGAAGGATACAAAAATCTTTGGTGAATTAATCTATTTTGAACCGGTTCTTTTTGTTGGTCTGGTTGTTGGTTTTATAATGAAACCGGCCGGTTAAACAGAATTTGACCGGTCCAACAACAGACACAAAACTTTAAGAGAACCGAACCGGTCAACTGACGGTTCCGGTTTTTTCCGTTGATAACACTGGACGATAATCGGATGATAGCTTCTCGGACAAGTCTCTTTCATTTGATCCATACTACAAACTACAAAGTAATTTATAGGGTTCGGAGCCGTCATCGTCTCCATTTGGACTGTTATACTATCTTAATTCTCCCTGCCCGAAATGGACAAAACATTTTGTAAGCGGTGTCTTGAATTTGTCATTTCTGTTGGTAAAATTTTCCAACGACACATACTATTAACTGCTAGGTCAAAATGTCCGTCTTATTTTTACAAATAAAATTAGTTTAATATTTAATATATTTTTCTTGACATAGGCATTATTTTGCAATTTGGGCTCTCTTAGAATCAATGTTTTTCTGGACCATCCAAAACAGCGACTTTCTATCTATCTATAAAAAAAATAGTAATAAAATTAAAAAAAAAATATAAAAATTGATCTCCAAATACATTTTAATATGCATATCATGTTAAAATGTTTGGATCGACTATTCAAAATTTAAAAACAGAGAAAAATGTAGAGCAATATTGGAGCATAAAACCGATAGTATATTTTAACTCTAATTAAAATGATATTATGTGCTGTGCAAGTTGATATATATTAATTGTCTTTGCTGTCGTTGGATTATGCTTTCTAATTCCTTTGCTCAAGTAATAACAAACCCGAGCAAGTGAATATCTTATGGTATACCCAGGGGCAGATTTAGAATTTTCGTGAGAGGGTAAAAAGATAGCGAATCAGATATAAATAGCTAATTAGGTTCCAATCTATTAGCTAATCAGATACTAGATAAAAAATAATATTCTAATTTATAATTTTCAATGCTCTAATTTTTTATCCTAATTATCAATCAGAATTCAAAAAAATTATTGTAATTTTAATCCTAAATTTAACCCAAATTACAAATCAAAATTTTAGAGAAGGGCAAATAAATTCCAAAAGAAGACAAAGTCTGTCCGGACCTATAAATTTCTATAAAAGTTCAAAATTCAGAGGGGGCAGATGACCCCCTGGACCTATATGGGTCTGCCCTGAATTCACATCCAGTGCAATACCTGACTGAAAACAATTAGATCTGAGTCGTCAATTAAACTTGGCACGAATCTCGAAATGAACCCCTATAGTTTCCATAGGCTCCGAATTGAGTTTGGCCCGACTGGATTAATCTGGCTAATTTTCCTCAGTGAAGTACCTGGGAGAATACGGGTCCGTCCACCCTGGGCATACCAGCACCATTGTCAGAAAAGGCGTCACATTTAGATGAGTCTGGCCAGTATGACATCAGTGTCATTTCAGCCTATATAACACAAACTCTAAAACCTATCGAATTGACTTCAAACGGTGAATCCAAACAGTTCAAACTGATTTATTTCAATAGTTGTGCGTTTACATGCAAAATTTATAATTTTTCGAATTTATTTACTATCAAGTCAAACGGTCAAATATGTAAGTTTTTAAGTTAATTTTAATGCATTTATTTTTCAACCTTTTTTACCGCTTGATTTGATACTAAAATAACTAGAAAATATAAATTTTTTGCATGTAAACGCTCACTAATAAAGTAAATCGGTTTGAACGGTTTTCATTAGTCGTTTGAAGTCTATCCAATCAATTTTGTAATTAGTGTCATATAACACCGATGTCATACTAGCCGGACTCCATTTAGATATATATGATGTTGTACCAGCCTGTAGTGGCATTTCTCTCCTAAACATTACCTAAAACATCAGCATTAATTGGTGTTTTAAAGAGAACTTGCTCCTGAAATATATTAATTAAATTAGATAAAATATTCTTCTAAACATAAAACAGATAATGTAATTTGCCTCTGTGATGTTATTTCTTATTCTCGGAATAGTTTTAACCCATGTGACTCAAACAATGCAATCTAACTATTTTTTAAGAGAACATATAAAAGATGACAATTTCTTTAAATTTTAAATGTGGAAATAAATTCTAATAATAAATGAAAAATAAATAGAGGTGATTAATATTTTTTTTTTGAAATAAGGCTATGAGGTCCATTTCATATGGAAACTGATTGATAACTTACAAAATAATAGAGGTAATTAATATTGAGAGTTACAAAATGAAAAAGTTATAAATTAACATTCATTATTATTAATTTCATAAGGCTTGATGGGCCAAGCTGGACCCAGATATTGTCTGTGTGTGTATCAAATAAGTTTGGAATTAAATATACCTGGTTGATTTTTATATATTAATTAAGTTAGAAATTTAATTTAAAAAAAATGTTTCAGTGCTTGTAGGATTATGCGTCGTTTCAATGTATATTGTGATAAAACACACTGAACGGATGTAGGATTCATAAAAAAAAATGCTAGATTAATCATTTGGTTTATGTGAATGTCATGTAATTAGTATTTGGTATTATAATATGTTTGGTGGTTATTGTTAAAAGTGTGATATTTCCTCTAGTTTTCTTCGCATTTATTTTTGTGGACTTAATTAAAAACGAGCAAGAGATAACAAGATAAAAAGGGAAATAAAAAAAAGATAAAAAAATATTTTTTTACTTCCGTAACTATTGACACAGATGGTTTGAATAATTAATATATAATATAAATTTTATAACTACCAAGTAAAATAGGAGGACAAAACTATGGTAAGTAAAACAAAAAACAAAAATTTTCAAAAGAAGAATTATACTTTTTATTGTAAAAAGAAAACTATTTTTTTGAGTAATTTGTTTTTTAGAGGAGATGAAAAAAAGAAAATAAAGAAGGAAGTTTATTTATTTTATTCAATTTGAGAAATACCAAGGTTCAACAAGGGTCTTGGTTCCATGCTATAATGTATTTATACCTGTTTTTGATAGATCTATAGGACATAGAATAACAATCAATCTTTATCATGCAAAAAAGAAAAAAGAAAAAGAATTTTTTACTTTCATAACTATTGACACAGATAGTTTGAATAATTAAAATATAATATAAATTTTATAACTACCAAGTAAAATAGGAGGACAAAACTATGATAAAAAAACAAAATTTTCAATAGCGACACATTTTTTTCTTTCCAAGAAGCGAATACGTACTATATTTAACATCTCTTATATATGAAATTAGGACTAATATATTTGTTTCTTATATATAAAACATCTCATCTAGGTCATATTGACTGAACCGAAAGCTTTTTTTATTTTTTTATAAATCAACTAGCATCTAATTAACATTCACTATAGGGATCTATCTATTGCCTATTAAGGTGTCAGTTGTAAAGATGAGAAATGTTGTTCCTATATTTTTAGAGTTTTCGAAATAACCGTAAATAATTGTTAATTTTATTTTTTGCTTAGGGAAAACCGCAAGATAGGATGGCTGGCGGTAAAGAAAAATACAACGCATTTTTCTATTCTCTTGTATCCAGTGACACACAGATGTGACCCCTTTGTTATTTCAATATCTTTCATATTCTGGTTGTTTTGCTCATATTACTGGTTCATGGTTGTGGTGTTTTGTTCTAAGATAACCATGGGAAATTTGGTTTTAGCCTATTACATTACAGTGTGTAATCGATACCATTCTTTGTAGTATTTGTTAGGTGCAAAGTAGGACATACTGGCGTACCAGTATGCACAGCATTGACAGAACTGTCTGTTTACTATATATTTTTTTAAATTAAAGCCGTTTTTCCATTGTTTATAGGAAATGTATTATTCTGCTGAAAGACGAAAATTTCTTATCGACTAATCATGTTTCTCAAGTTGGAATTGGAATTTACTAATCATGTTTCTTAAGTTTTAAGTTTTGTTTCTAGTTTAGAGTTTTGGGTTATTTGGGAAACATGTTCTTCATCTTTGAGGGTTGTTAGAAAAATCAAATGATGCTTTGTTTTCTTTTCTTCTTATTCTATACAACTAGGTATTAATTTTCACTTGAGAGTAGGTTCGATGGGCATCGGATCTACTCTGGTTCGATGGGTTTAATCACCGTCGATTTGCTTTAAGATTCGTGAGGAACGCTTTAAATTCCGTGCGTGTCTGTTTCAAATTTTCGTGCGCACAAATCTTAAATTAGATCGACGGTAATCATGCTCGTTGAACCTAAAAGTAGGTCCGATGGGCATCGGACCTACTCCGTTCTCATTAATTTCAACGAAGTATCAGTTTTATGTGAATGTGTTTCGCAATCACACTTGTATTTTTGTACTTAATTAATTTAAGCATAGATTGACAGTGATATATGTTTAAAGTCTAATATCTATTTAAGTTGCCCTGTTAGAAGGTCATGCTAGACCTTTCTCTATTATCTATCCAGGTTTTATAAATACTAATTACAATAGAGTATTGTGAATTATTAATTATTCGAAATAGTGAACTGTGTATAAAATTGTATATGATTTATCATTTTGGATGCATTAAAATTTTAAATATGATTAACACTTATCTTAATTTTAACGGTGCTTTTTGATATTGTGAGTGTGAATTTTGATGCATTTAGAAAGCTAATATTTTCTGATTTTTCTTTATAAATTTCGGGATAAACATAAATATTGGGAATTTTTTTATTTATTGAAATTATAATTAAATAATAAATGAAAACAGAAAGAGTGCTTTCATATTTTGATGTTAAAGATGGATCCGGAAAAAAAATTCACTAATCTAAAGTGTTTTATTTTGTTTCAGAAGATATTCTAATACTCTTTCTATTTAAAAAATATTTCAGCTACTCTTACTATCTCAAAAAATCTCTGCTATTTTTTTGAAAAATATCTTAGCACTCTTTCTGTTTCAAAAAAAATACTCAGCTACCATCTCAAGAAAAAAAAAACAAATACTTTGGATCCGAAAAAAAAAATCGATTCCAAAATTTGAACCAATTTTTTTTTAATATCAATCTATGACATCAAAAAAAATAAAGATACTCTTTATATTTCCATTTATTATTTAACAATAATTTCTATAAATAAAAAATCCCTAAAATATCTGTGAGGCTGAGGGTTTGAAAGATAAGAGATATGTCGCCGAGTGTGAAGGTAATCTCAATTATTGTAGCCCTTGAATAGATTGATATTAATGCGTTGCTAATTGAAAAGTAATTAAAGGGTTATCATTGCATCAAGCCTCATTGAATAATATTCTATCAACAATTAATAATAGTTGCTGTTCCTTCTCCCTGAAAATGAAGAAATATCAAATTTGACCCTCAATTTTTGAAAATATTAAAAAATTTCATGTTGATTTTCACTGCATTTTAATTGCATATTACTAGCTAATTATATATAGGTTGATACTTCATGTTTCTGGTGCCTTCATTTAAACCAGCTGATTAATATTGTTTAAAAGAATTCTAATTTTCTTTTACCCAAGTTGTTAAAATTTTAGGACATAAAAAGAAAATATATACTAGGGTAGCAAAATAAATTTTCTAAAAATAAAAAGTTATATCTCTAGGTGAATGAACATATAGTAACACACAGTTTCCTTTATATGTATGCCACTTTTAAGCATAAATTGGACCTAATAATAGAGCTCCATCTCAAATTCAATCATGATTCCAAAGGCATCAATCTCCACCTGTAGTAATATATCTGGTGTTAGTAGTGCCATGTCAATGATGTCATGCAACCCTAATTAATATCAGATCTCATATGGCTTTGATACATAGTAACAAAATTCGTGAATTATTCGCTAATAATTTGCTAATAATTTGGATTTGAACCGGTTCCGAAGCAATCCCCGTATTATTTGGTTTTCCGAACTTTTCTCGAATTTTATTAATTGTTCGTGAATTTTTTATTTTTTGGCTCTCTAGACTGCATGTAAGTATATAAATCTATCTGAATTTTTTCAGATTTTTCTTTGAATTATACCCGAACTATTTCCGAATTATTCGCAAATTTTACGAATTTTTCCATAACTTTACGAATTATTTGGGAAATTTTTTTTGGCTCTCTAGACTGCAGGTAAGTATACAAATCTATTCGAATTTTTTCCGAATTATACCCAAATTTATTCTCAAATCACAAATTTTTGACCCCATTAAATATTTCTCAAATCATTAAGTTATCACTATGCATTGATATAATGTTTTGGAGTATGATACTGTTCAAGTCAATGCCACAAGAGATCTGAAAATGTCCAATTTGACATAAGGCAAAGAATGTTTCCAGGCCAACTGCCTTTTTATGATTGGTCTTAGCATTTAATTTTTGAAAGCTCCTTGATTTGAAACCTTATATTGATTGGAAACATATTTATTAGTTGTCTTTCAAATTTGAACTTCAACCCCATGTTTTAATTGTTTTGTATGTTCTTCTTGACTAATTACCAAGATTAATTAACAACAAAGTTAGTTGACAATTAATCATATTGACATGTTATTGAAGTATTAACAAAATTTAAAAATAATAAAATTAGACATCTTCTCTATAATTTATAATTTAGATAGATATTGTATTAAATTTGGTATAATTTAAAAATTATGTGGTTACTAATCATGTGTTGATAAAAATTCGATATAAATTAAATAGACTGTGTATTAAATTTGATATAATTTAAAATATTGAATGACTCAGAAATTGATATTAATAATGAATTGTAGGGATGAAAATTGCTTGATATTATTTGAATAACAATTGCTCAAATCGCTGACGTAGCACACAAAACAATATATTGTAAGAATCCATATCGTCTGAGGTAACATAATATTTCTCTTTGGAATACAGCCGTTCGATCGGAATCCGGGTCGGACGGGGCTGCTTTAATAGTCGTGCTGATTCTGATAGACGGTTCAGATCCAAACATAAATATTCTGTTACCTTATTTGATACGAATTCATATTGTGAGCGGTCATGCACACGCTCTTGATTTAATACACAAGGATAAAAAATTTGAAAATTTGCAACACTATAAAGTCCTTTTGACAGAATAAAGAACAAGTTCAAGGACCCTATTAGAAAGTTTCATAAAATCTTCATAAATTATTTCCAATCAACCTCCCTATAAATACATTTCCTTTCCTAGGAGTTATGTGCCATCATCTCTCTCTCTCTGCCTTCCCAAACAAAACACAAGCTCAGTGCACACACAGCACACAGATCGAGGCAATTAATTGCGTACAATGGGTGCACTGGACCATCTCTCTGACATGTGTAGTACAACCGAAACAAGAAGAGCTCTTCAGATTAAGAAAAGAAAACCCTTGCAGGTGATATTTTTTCTTTTTTGTTACTTCTTTTTCCTGGATTTCATGAGACATAATTTTATCATTTTTTTTTTTGGATTGGTCTATGTTAAAAAAATATGTTATGTTATTCTTTTGCTAGACCGTAGATGTAAAGGTGAAAATGGACTGTGATGGATGTGAAAGAAGAGTAAAACATGCTGTGAACAATATAAGAGGTACTTGACATCATTTATATATCTCTGTTGTTTAGGTGCTTTACTTTCAAAATTTGCTTTAGGAAATTAGACATTATATATTTTTCTTAATTAGACCTAAGCCAACATAATTTTACATCTAGAGCCATTATTACATTGTTTACCTCAAAACAAATAAGAAAATGACAACTTCTTAAAATTATTTTATAATAAAGTGAAGTTAGTATGAACTTAATTAAACTTACTACTATGGTGGAAAAACATATTAAATCGGCTACAAACAAGAGATCTAAATTGTTGAAATTAATATACTTTATGAGGAATTTCTCAATTTATTTTTTAAATTCATTATTCGTCATTTTTTTTTACCGTTTGAATTTATACTAAATATAACTGAAAATTAACAAATTTGGCACAAAAACACATCTCTTATGAACATATTGATCTAAACAATTTGGGTTCGTTGTTTGAAGCTAATTAAATAAAATTTTAAATTATGCTATAACTAATCACCTTAGCTTAATTACCTTATATTAGCTTTTACTATGTAGAATAATATTATATTGTACCAGATATTTAATATGATGAATTATTGTTTTTGTCTTTGGCCTGTCTAAATAATTAATTTGTTTTTTTTTATTTTCTAACCAAATTCAGCACCTCAAAATTTTGCTGTCTTAAGGTCTTGGCACAAGCATCTTTCTCTAATTTCCAATACAATTGAAACAAAAATCTGAAAAATGTAAAATTAAAAAAAGGAAATGGTTGACATCTAAAAATATACTTGTCACATTCCATAACTATCTCATGGAGTAATACATCCTAACTACCTGACAGTTATTCATTTTAAGTGAATCCAACTCATCAGAAATTACAAAGTATAATGCATATAAGCACACAATTTCTTCTATATTTACTAAAAGCATGTTTTTTTTTCTTTGATAGGGGTTATATCAGTTAATGTAAATCGGAAAATAAGCCGGGTGACGGTGACCGGCCATATAGACCCGAAACGGGTATTCGAGAGAATTGCGAGCGTTGGCAAGAAAGCAGAGCCCTGGCCCTACGTATCATACAGCTTGGTGGCATATCCTTATGTCGGCGGGGTCTACGACAAGAAGGCCCCGTCGGGATTTGTACGGAGTGCGCCACAGGCGATGCCGAGCCCAAATGCAATAGACATCAAGTACATGACATTGTTTAGTGATGAAAACCCTAATGCTTGTTCTGTTATGTAAAAAAAGCGTGTTAAACGTGAGGTGTTGAGTTTAGATACAGTTTTGTAGTGTGCTTCTACTTCTGGTGACTTTTTTTTTGTATATATTAGTATCTATATATCAAATATATAGTCAGTAGTTTAATAATTTAAATTTTTGCAAATTGGGTGCTGAATTATTAGTATTATTATTATAATAGTTATTTATTCTTTTGAGGTCGCTACAAATGGTCAAAAGATATTTCAAAACTGAATGAAATGCAAAGACTATTTTATATAAAAATACATATATATTAGACGAGTTTAATTAGAAGATATCAAATTTATACTCCAATGCACTTCATTGAGGGACCAATTGGGGTCCAATGGATTCCACGTCCGTTTGATCTGCATTAAAATCTGTGCATACTGCTTCAATAAGTGTGCGCATGAATCTTAAAGCAGATCGAACGTGAAACTAATTGAACTCAAATTTGAGTTCAATACCCATCAGACCCAACTTGGTTTCTTTCTCGACTTCTTCTTGTCTTATTTTTTTCAATTTTTTTTTTTCTTCTTTCTTTTTTCCTCTTTTTTTATTTTGGCTTTGAGAGGAAAAGAGATCCACTACCTTTTCTTTAAACACAAAAAAACAAAGAAGAGAGAGAAAGTCCATTATACATACAGAGTGAATTTCTTTAAGACATCACACTTGGCAGCCGCTGCCAAGCATTTAAAAAAAAAAAAAAAGAATTTCTTTAAGACATCATGCCGCAAACAATTGTAAAATACTTCTTCAAAAAACTAATAATAATTCTGTAAATAACCAACGAACCGAATCAAAATTGCCAATGTTTACAAACAAAGATAAACATATACTGTGTATTCTAAGGATCAAATTGATCTCCCAAAAACAAAATGTGCACCAACTATAGTATAAAAATTCATAGCACATATCATGAACTCATCATCTTTCTTTCTTTCAGACCTCTCTTTCTCCTTTAACATTTTCCTTGTAAATTCTATGCATGTAGTCAAACCTTTCAAAACAATAGCATGTCATGGGCACCCCTTGGCAAGTTAATTTCCATTTTCCAACGAAAAAGGTGTTAATTTTTACATGCTAACAACTTCTTGATGATACATCAATTTCACCTTGAGAATTGGTGTTGGTAACCGAAAAAACAAATCAAGCTGAATTTTTAATTTCCCAATTTTCAAGATTCAAGGGTCAAATCAGCATAAACGAGTGTGTAAAAAACTTCAATCTCAGGTACACTAAGTAAGGTGGATATAAGTTTATTGTTTTCGGGTTCTGCTAGAAGGGGTATACTCATCTGAGATACACGTGGTAAGAGTTTCGCTAGGGCTAAGGGGGCGGTCCCGCTAATTTCTTCCCCCATTTCATCAATCAGCAGTTCTACCGCTTTTTTCATTGCTATATCCATGATCCTACCAAAATCAGGTCTGAAACAGAAATAGAAAAAACAAAATTTATAAAAAAAAGGGACTAAAATGGGAATTTTATTGATTTTTAAAATGACAGCGAGTATCAATCAGATCCATGGTAGCAGTATAGGGTTTTTCAATGGTTTTACCCCGTTTTACCAATTGCATTGTTTATTTATATATTTATCAAATTCTACAGCTTTGTTTTCAATGAGGTAAAATAACCTAGTGATAACTATTCCAAATTTTTTGTGATGGAAAAATGAAAGGGAAGCCCAAACATATAAAAAAAAAATGAAAAAATAATGCAGACTTTTCTAATGCATGATAGTAAAGACAGGATACCTTAATAGTATGGTACGGGTCTCAGACATGAGTTGTTCGAGCTTGCTCGTGTCTATAAGGTGGGTCAACTCGTCAGAGCTATTTGAGGCACCAAATAGCTTTCTATAAGTGGAGACGTCTTCAGGCACCAAATAGCTAACCCAGAATGTGGGCCCCTCAATTTTCACGAATAAATCCAATATTTGTGTGATTGTCTCTTGCAGCTGGCCAATGCTGAATGTGTCCTTTAGCTGTTTCCTGCATTTAAAATTGGATTATAAATTCCATCCTATTTGTAGTTTTGTAGAGGATGGTGTTTCTCGAAATTTCAAGATAATAAGAGGTTTTTGCAAAATTCTTATAGTATTCTCATATGTGTGAAGTAAATAGTTGATGTTAATAGGATACTTGTAAATTAAACCAAATAATTTATCATATTAGCAAAAAAATGTCCACATTAAATATTTGGAGATGCAACTAACTGTCATGTTAGTACAAGGAAAAACTGCGTGCCATTATAATTGCCATGTTTCTGACTCTATGCAAAATAGTCATGTAATTGAGTTAATTATGGGGAAATAAAAGGGTAGTTCGGTACTTCTCACTTGATTTCCCTGATTTCAATTCTTGTAAAATTATATCATCATTTTGTTATGTATTTCACCAGTAGTTTAATTTGTCACTTCTATCAAAACAAAATTCTCACCGCAAAATTGAAAGCAGTGCTTTTCACAATTTCAAGAATACAAGAGATTCTTGCAAAAGTTTCAAAAAGAGAAACCCAGAAAAGAAAAGCATACTCTTTAAGCACCTCCATGACAGCGCTTTGCATGTTAACTAATAATGTATTAATGCCATGTGTGCATAGATAATCAGCTGTTGCAAGGAACTCCTCACGACCATGGCTTCGCAATGAATCAGAATCACCCTATAAACAAATTATCGATGATTCTGTTATAAATAAAGAGTAAGTAATGCAAACCAAGCTTACATTTTTGTATTTAGATCAATGCTGGTAATTTAGCAAAGATGGAGCCAGGAAATACTATAGTGGGTCAAAATTTTAGGGTAGACATAAATTACATTACCTTGAATCGCAAGCTTATTTTTCTAATTTTTTACTTTAAAAAAAATAAAAATAAGGATATTGTACCACACAATATGCTAATTTTGGTGGTAACAAGTAGCACCAGCTTATCACATAATATCCTTCATTAACATGACGATTTCAGACTGTAAATATCAGTTCTAAGACATTGAATACTCCTATGTAAAAATCATCTCATTTCGCCTGAACGAGCTAAGAAACCAGCATGGACAGATATGATGCACTGATACCACCCTCCCCCCCACCCACCCACCCACCCACACACACACACATCAAAACAACATAAAAATAGATTAATTTTATATGTATGTAGGACCAGAGATGTTTATTGGATCCGACAGCTATGAGGCACACACAACACACACCCACCTCTTTTTTTTTTATCCTTCGAAAGAAGTGGCATCTAGTGCCACTGACTACAGCTGAAATAATTAACACATTACTGGGTTCAAGATAAAAATAGTGAAAGAAACAGCGATTCCAGTCAGTACCAAGTATATTCATGACATCAGCCTCTTGTACAGACCCTAAAGCTAATCTAGATCACAGTACTACTATTCACAGCCCACCTAAAGTGCCAACAATACCTCTATTCTCTCCTCTACTGATGTGCCATATTTGCAAATAACACCAAACATTTATCACTTTTGCAACTAACATTAAACAACTTTAGGGGTTTTAACATGAGTAGGATTAAAATGCACTATTGGTTTTGTACCCCAACCATACCCACATCTGTCTCCGTTTTCAAAGTTCAAATAGTCGATCCGAACCGCTCAACATGATATCCATATTTAAATGTGCTTAGAGACCAAATTTTATATTTTTTGAAAATATTTTACTATTTTTTTAGATAGGAACAAAATCACTGTTTTTGGATGGTCCAGAAGCAGTGATTTTGTACCTATCTAAAAAAATAGTAAAAAAATTCCAAAAAATATAAAATTTGGTCTCTAAGCACATTTTATTATGGAGATCATGTTGAGCAGTTCGGATCGACTGTTTGAACTTTGAGAACAAAGATAAAGATAAAGATGTGGGGTATGGTTGGGGCACAAAACCAATGGTGCATTTTAACCCTACTCTTTTAACATATAGAAGCCAGCCACTAGATTAGGTAGATGGAAATGTTATTATGTTCCTAGTTGATGCATTATTCAATGTAAAGAACAAACTAAAATGAATCCAAACAAACTTAAGTCTCAGTTCCAAAGTTTGTGTAATTAATTTAACTAGTGTGAAAAGGTCATTGCCTCGATGAACAATATTTACATACTGTTACTTGTAAAGGTCAAATGCATCTTGCATATATTATTACTTGGTTGCATTTCCAAACATATTATTACTAATTAAAGAAACATAATTTTGTACCTGTTCTTCAGCAGTTCTTGCAATATCAAGGTAGAGATGTCTCCCTAAGACATTTACTTGAATTCTAACATAAAGGCTTAATATTGTTACAGCCCACAGAGCAGCAACAGTTCGTGTAAAACCTATATAAAAACAAAAAAAAATCAGTTGGAAATCAAAATGTGGTCCAATAAATAATTATCTAGCACTCCACAGCTTTGTGTGGTGTATTTTGCAAATAGGTCCAATATTACCATAATTTGCAAATATACAATCAAGGAACAGTCAAAGCAAAAGGCTATGGCATCCATAACAAAGGAAATAACTTGACAATCCTGACAAATTATAAATAATTTACAAATCCGGCAGTTGGAATGTAATATAAACGTTATGCACATCATACACATAAATAATGATGGGATTTTTATGTAAGTTCCAAGTTGATCAAATGACTAGAATTTTTGCAATGATCCATATTTAACAGCATTCGATAAACTATCAAATGACATTTAAATCGCATAAAGATTAATCCAACTAATAAGATTAACAACCTGTTTATAAATTTATTTTACATTCAAAAACTTTTTTGACTTGATTTAAGAAATGTTGCAAATGTGGTAAAGTTAAGCTGCTGTTGATGGAGAATTCGCATCCTCTGAGATATCTCATATTTTGCATGACTTTTTGGAAAATCTCAACCGTTCAAATATGTTCTGCACGAATCTCAAAGCTCAAATAATACTGGCCCCCTGCGCTATCCCAGAATAGGCACCGGACACATTGGTCGCACAAAATCTGAGATATCTCGGAGGATACACACTCGTCGATGGATCCGAACCCAACCAAAAAGTGATTTTATTTGAATTTAAAATCTCAATTATCTTGCTTATTCTAGTTTTGTTTGATCTTAAGGAAAAAGAAACTAGAACTGTATTGGAAGCAAGGGTAAAGGTGTCAACATTTAACAAAATGTAACATTTTCAAAAAGTTAGTTTGACAAATACTAATATCTGTTTGCAAATGCCTCAAATAATGTTGCATCCTAGGTGCAAACAGAAAAAGTTAGTTTGCAATATGCAATTATGTCAAAACACTTGCGTATTGTTTGCAATAAAGAAAAATAAATTAAATTTATGTCCACATCAGATATTAGTATTTTTCCCTGAAATCAATAGAAATCAATTTACTATTAAATGACAGTTTGAATATTGGTTTGCTTTGTAAGACTGATTGAATTATGACACATTAGGGGCGATTTGTTTATCTTCCATGACTCAGCATTTCTGAAACAAACTACAAAAATAGGCAAAATGGAATGCAAATATCAAGAGTACTTTATTCTTACTTGCAGTCATAGTACTATAGTAGAAGTTTGGTCATAAACTCATAATCACAATTTGCAAATAACAAGAAAAATAAAAGGTCGAGGGCTTACTCAAAATCTTGAGACGGCCCCACAGCTCGATCCTCTCCTGAGGGCTGAGCACACCAGGCTGTCCCTTCCCTTGCATAAGCCGGTCCCGCAGCTCTGAAAGATCCAGCTGCTCCAATATCCGTGCACGCAACTCATGCATAGCATATGGCAACGTAGTTGTGTCTGATATCCTCTGTATGCTCTCAAAGTGGTTCTTTAATCTGATTATTCACAAAATCAAATTTCCATAATTCATATTTTAAAAAACCAACTTTTTTACACCAAATAAACTACACATGGAAATGATCGTCTACATTTAAAGGAAGGTCAAATCAAACAAACAATTAATTCGAACACACCAATCTAAATTTGTTTGGTCGGTTGTTATTCGATATAAGCTTAGAAAAATAAAAGCACTCATTAGCATTAGAGAAAATTAAACAGTATATAGTCAAAGTGCTTCTGTCATCAAACTAACCTTAACTATTGACTGTTATATGCAAATTCAGCAAAACCCTACTGTTAATTTGGATACAAATTCAGTAAAAATGGTAAGAATGGAAACATTTAATTCTTGTGCTTACTGAATTTTCATGAGCTCCTCATCTTGCCTCTCCCTCTCTTTCTGACGATTTAACTCAAGCATCCTTCTCTGGTGAGAATCCCATAACCTATAAATCACATAACCTCCTCCTGCTGCCCCCAATCCAATCAATATCTTTCTCTTATGCCGACCCCAGAATCCCCTAATTTCAATATTTAACAATAAATAACTTCATTAGAAAAATAGAATCCAACCAATAAACTTTGCATAAGCTCTAATTATGGCTAATAGTGGCCTAAAGTATATTATCACTTCTAATCCAACAATTTCATTTAGTAGCTCAAATTGGTCAATTTCTGTAAGAAGAAGTGGAAATTCCATAATTAATAGTAACAATTTCAAAGGAATAAGTATTCCCGACCAAAGAGAGATAAAGAGAGAGAGACCTTGAATAGAACATGACTGCGCCAACTCCTTAACGGACCCAAAACCCAAGTCCAATAATGGAGCCCTAGTCAAAAACAAAAAGGGTGAGTTGCAGCACAGAGAAGTTCTAGTCTTTTGCTCGCTGGGGAGGGAGGGAGAGAGAGATCGTTTAGAATGGAATTGGGGAAGCGTGCCGAGAGGTGGGCAAGAGAGAAGCGATATGACATGGACCTGTTCTACCTGTATAGCAGTCAATGACAGTGGGTCCCATTTTATTCTCATGCGGGGGGACCACTGTTTCCTTGAGATTTTTGTTAGGGGTAGAGAGTTTGACAGAGTAGTTTTGGCTTCATGCAGCGCACTGACTAGAAAATTAAAACATGACTACACGTGGTTAGTATGCTGCATGAAGCCAAAACTACTCTGTTAAAATCTTTACCCAAGTTTGTTGAGTACTTCATTTGTGTGAGGAAAGTGGTTTAATTGCTTGATTTTTCTAATTTTAAAGTTTTTAAGAAGTATATCTAATATTAAACTCATTTTGTTTAAAAAAAACGAGACTAACATTTTGAAAAAAAAAAAAAACTTAAACTGATATATGCATTGAGAGATAGATGTATAAAGGGCGGTGCTATTTAAAAACAAATATTAAATTATTGAGAGTTCTATTATACTTAATTTATTCTTAATAAAAACTTGTATCAAATATGTAAAAAGAAACTATTAAATGCTATTGAAAAAGAATACAATAATGGCTTGACTTGTTGCCTTTGTTATGTTTTTTTTATATGATGATACTGCTATTTTGAGAGGTGAATGCTCAACTCAATTTTTTCCCCTATTTTGACATCAAATTTAGTAGTCACCACATGCACATTTTTAAGATTTATTTTTCAAAAAAAATATAGAAAAAAATATTTTTACATATTAAAATCTCTCCGTTAATGTCGAAATGAAGATAATATATATTATTTCATAAACCATACATTACCTTTTTTTTTTTACAATGCATTGAGACACAAGACTTATATAAATAGAAAAATGTCTAACTAGTATTAAAAACATAAACTATTTATGATATAAGATACCGATCAAATTTATTATGTGAGGCTAAACTTTGACGTCTAAATTTCATAGATAAAGTCATAAAATTGACAATTTTTTAACTACTGCAGAAAAATTTATTTAATTTATTTTTTCTTTAAAGTTACTTATTAATTTGTTTTCCAATTCATTTATGATTTTTCGTTTGCATAATTTTAAAATTCATTCAACAAATACAATAGGTTTGTTTATTTTAATTGATTCATATGCTCAAAACAAAAGGCTAAGGAAACAGAATAAACTTGTCCATGTAGATAAATATAAAGTAAGGATAATTTTGATATAAAAATATAAAGAAAAATTATGTGGAGCATTCAGGTCTTAAAATAGTAGTGTCACTATAAAAAATATTAAAAAAATTACAATAACTCAAGCTATTCATGTATTCTCTTTCAATAACATTTAATAGTTTCCACTTATATTTATGAAATAATTTTTTATTATTTTTTATCATAATTAAAAGACTTCTACAGAAAGAGAAAATTAATTTCTCCATACGCCCAATATTATAATTATTATTTTCGAAAATAGCGCCGCCGATATATAAGTAAATATTAATTTTGACATTTTTTTTATGATATTAATTTTGACATGAAATTTGTAATCTATATAGTTTGGGAGCCTCAACAACA
This sequence comes from Carex myosuroides, assembly GCA_028015225.1. NCBI lineage: Eukaryota > Viridiplantae > Streptophyta > Magnoliopsida > Poales > Cyperaceae > Carex > Carex myosuroides. The sequence continues at coordinate 3,877,214 of CM051466.1, forward strand.
AACTATGTTACCTTTGATCTTTTCTTAGACACTGCATATGTATATGCAACGCACTCTTTTTTCTGTATTGCAAGTGAAAAATAAACTAATATTGAGCTTTAACACGGAATAACACACGAATTTGGACACATTTGATCCATAGAGGAACAAACAAAACTGGTTAGAGCCGCGTAGAGCTATGATCACGTGTGGCGCGAGTTCGAAGAAAAAACAAAGGCAAAAAAGTTATTATAACCCAGTTCTCTCCTTTACTAGCTCGTTACATATTTGTCTTCATAATTTCTGTTACAGAGAATCCTCTGTCTAAAATGTGAAAAAGATGGTAAATATTTAACAGAGCAGTTTCGTTTCATGCGGAGCACGGACTTGATAATCAAAACAGCGTTATATATATGATTCGTGGGCTTCATGAGGCCGAAAGGGCTCTGTTAAAATCTTTACCCAAAAAAAAAAAAAAAAAAACCGGAGAAGAAAAAAAAAAGTTCGCCTACCGACTCTTTTTAACCGCCTTTGTCGACCTATCAGGATCATTTAATGTTTGCATTTTTTAATGTAGGATCGAATTTGTTGCTAACGGACTTAATTATCAAGCATATTTTTTAGCACAATCTAAGAACTCAGCGAACAATTGAATAATAAAGTGATAGTTAGTGGAAACCGGAAATATATTCGCTATACTTGTTTTACATTGCACATCTCGGAACCAATAGTTTTCATGTTATATTTAATTTTTCAAAAATTTATTTACTGGAAATAAGATATCTCCATTTCTCCATTCCATTATTAAGCACGTTGATGTCCTGATCCGCCAACGGTTACGATTGAAAGATGAAATTTCGGATTTAATATCAGCCCTCCAATCACATAAGCTGTCATCTTTTGATTAAATGCATCTCTTTTTTGTGTAGAAGTTTATATTTAGTTAAAAAAAGACTCGTCACACGTACAACTACACTATATGTTACAATTAAATTTGAGCCGATTCAGTTTTTTAGTAATATTTATCTGTGTGTAATATGTTTCCTTATTTCTCCTACACTGAATTGTGCAGACAATAGAGATATGTTTCCTTATTCTCCTTCAATTCAGTTGGGCTGTCAGAGAATTAGAAGGAAAGTTGCAAGTACCTCCCTCACCTTTTCATATTTCTGTCATTTGAATGGGTGGGTAGTTAGATGATTTCCAACTTTTAAATTAATTTTAGGACTTCACATTGTAAGTTAGCAGCAATTTTTTTGTTCTCTTATAATACGTCCCGTTGCAACGCACGGGCACGATACTAGTAATGTAATATGTTCGTCTACAGTGTATTCAGAGCCCACTGTATATCTAGCATTATTTTTTTATAAAAGTTGGAGGTCAAACTATCCAATTATTTAATTTGATATTTACAAAATATTATCTCTTTCGGGTTTCGAATTCCATGTACTTGTGCTATGCATAGTATATCTAGCACTATACATCAAGATTCTGAAATTTTGTTAGAATTTATTTAAAGTGTATTTGTGCATTTTTGTTGAGTGAGGCTATGGCTTTATGGTACTATGCATAGCACAAATTAGTTCATACTAAGCATCAATAGTTTTATTTTCAAAGTCTAAACTGTCGAACTAATCAACATGATTTCCATACAAAAATGTACTTGTAGACTAAATTTTATATTTTAAAGAATTTTTTAAGTATTTTTTAAATAGATAGAGAATCATTACTTTTGAATAGTCTAGAATCTATAAATCAAGTGATTTTCTACCTATCTAAAAAGTATTAAAAGAATCTAAACATATAAAATTTAATTTACAAAAATATTTTCATACGAAAGTTATATTAAATGATTCAGATCAACTGTTTGAACTTTAAAAATAAAAATATTAATTGATAGTACGGACCAACATGCGCTATGCATAGTATCATAGCATTACTCATTTTGTTTATATTCTTTATCAACTTAAAATGTATGATAAAAAATAATCAAAAATATTATTTGTAATCAGTATATATATAGAAACTACGAGTCACGGGGCTTATCTAGAAACATGGTAGCGAAGCCTAGAAATAACAGCAATAAATATAAATCAAGTATTTAGGTATTCGCTTAAACTCTTAAAATCTCAATTTATCAATGATTGGGACAGCTATTAGTTAAATCGATACAAATAAAACATGCGAGTTTATAGCTGATTCCATAAAGCATGGGCATAGGCAGGATCCAATTTTTTTTTTTTTAAATTGTTAATAAATCATAAAAATGAAAAGTGTGTGAGACATGAAATTATAAAATAAAATGTTGGAGAAAACTAAATTATATTTTTCTCATACAATATATATATGAGTTCGCACGAATGCACACAAGACCATCATTTTTATTAATATCCAGCGTAAAATAGAAATTAATAAATATACTCAGCTTCTATGGGTTTTGATAAAAATATCCGTACCGGCCATTAACACTGTGATCGGAAACAAAATAAGTAAGAAAAGAATAGAAAAGATTAGAATGGACATGATTTCAAATTGAAATTTTAAGATCGGCTAAACTATTTTCTCAGAACGAATGCATTCTCAGTAATCTTATGATTACCCTTAAACTTCTTTCAATTTACAAATAATGCCATTAACACCTAGCTTTTAGGGTTTAATTTGGTAAGAGAAAGGAAACCAAATTTTTTTTTTGGCAGTGGATAGTAAGAAGAACGGAGGAGAAGAAGTAGAAACACACTTTGTCGGAGCAAATGAGAAAGCGACTCGCAGTCAGATTTTCAATCGGAGCAAACGGGGAGAAGGAAGGGGTTTTGCGTCACTTCACGCGGTTCCGTACAATTCTCGCCAAATACCTTCGTTTTGGCGTGGATTTCCCGACGGGATTTCGAAGGAGAAAAGTCGCGCGAATTCCTCTTGTTTCCTTCGTCGCCTCCGCTTCCGATCAGATACGCGACACGAATTCCGATTCTATTTCTTATTTTACGCAACTTCACTCCTTTCCGATCAGAGGGTAAATGGCCGGTACCCTCAATTTTTTTTTTAGAGACACTATGAAGAGCAAGATACTGAAATCTAACACTAAATATTCAAATTTTTTATTTAAATTATTTGTTAGATTACTTCTTTTGATATATAATTAGCATATTTATTGTAATTTAGCGTAATTTAACAGTATTTAGGTATTTAGCGCATTTTAGTATAAATATGCTAATTATAAATCAAAAGAAGTAATCTAACAAAAAAATTTAAACAAAAAATTCAAATTTTTAGTGTTAGATTTCAGTATCTTACTCTTTATAGTGTCTTTATAAAAAAATTGAGGGTACCGGCCATTAAATGGCCGGTAGGCAAAAAAATTCAAAACCAGCTATTTAATAACCGGTATGGATATTTTTATTGAAACCCATAAGAGTTGGATATATTTATTAATTTTTATTTTACGTTGGATATTAATAAAAATGACGGCACACAAGAGCTCGCCAGCCATTAATCGATCCTTCTTTCATACAATATATATATTTTTATAGTTATAAGTTATAACAATGCTTTATGTCGCAACATTGGACTCATATATACTTTCTTCTAATATAATACATATACGAATTTTACAGATTATGTATATTCTGTATTATTTTTCTCACAATAAATCCTTCAAATCTGAAACAGTATACAAATATCTAAACTATAATAATATTGATCAGTGTTGAATTGTACATTTGTACTCATGAATTGTATCCAGCTCTCAACTTTCTTAGAGTACGTTTGGATGAATCAAGGAACAGCAGCTATTTCTGGGTTGAGAATAGCTGCTAATCCAATATTTCATAGGAATAGCGGAATAGCAGCTAACTCGAGCTATTCCTTTGTTGAGAATAACGTTTTTTTTCACCCAAACGTGTTGTGTTAAGAATAGCTCGTCAGGAATAGCAGCTATTCCTGAATTAGCGCTATTCCTGTGTCACCCAAACGTACCCTTAATGATATTTAGAAAAGGTATCTCAACTAACACATTTTATACAGAATGTTCACGAGGTTTTCATTAAATGCAAATGATGTGTCAACACTCCTTCGAGTATTAAGTTTTGTTTTTATTATTCATTTGCATTGTATTTTTTATATTTCGTTTTATCAACAACTTATAAAATTTATGACAATCAACATTGCTAAAGCAACGCGAGACATTCATCAAAATTATTTTGTTTTGTTTACGGTCTGAATCTTGTCTAATAAAGTAACACCTAATACGCATCAAATCTCTCTTTTTTTCCTTCAGTCTGGCTGCACCATCCCTTCAGCCCGCCGTCTCGCTCTATTTTTTCTTCATCACTGTAACTCTTAGGGGTTGTTTGGCAACACCTCTTAATCAGCACTGGAATTAAGTCTTAAGACGGTTGTTCGGCAACACATGAGAGATTAAATATTAATTCGTACTAAAAAGGAGATGTTCGGTAAGTTAAAGAAAGGGGCATGGGATTAAGATAGCTAAAGAAAACTAAAGAAAGAGAGGGAGGTGCCTTAAGGAAGGGGTAGGGAATTAGATCTGAGCAAAAGGTGGCTAAAAGAAATTGTCTTAATCCGCATTAAGAAACCGGTATTCGGCATAATTAAGCGGCTAAAAAAGCTAAAAGAAGCTCATTTAGTCTTAAGGAGGCTTAAGGAGGCTCTTGCCAAACAGGTACAAGGAGATTTAAGAAATCGATATTCGATTGTCTTAATCCGTGTGTGATAGTTAAAAAACTAAAGAAAAGAGTAGATATCTTACGATATGGACAAGAATTAAGATCCGGACAAAAAAAAATAAAGAAGCTCATTTAGTCTTAAGGAGGCTTAAGGAGGCTCTTGCCAAACAGGTACAAGGAGATTTAAGAAATCGATATTCGATTGTCTTAATCCGTGTGTGATAGTTAAAAAACTAAAGAAAAGAGTAGATATCTTACGATATGGACAAGAATTAAGATCCGGACAAAAAAAAATAAAGAAAGTTAAAAAAAAAAAATTTTAATCCGTGCTAAAAAAAACTGTCTTCCACATAAGACTAAAAAAGTTAAAAGGAGGTCGTAAGAAGACTTAGTTATTTGGTCGAAGAGCACCTTAGTTATTTGGTCTTTCGTCATTTTGTCGTTTTGTTTTCATATCGGTCGCTTTTTTGTCTACAAGCATGAGAACTTTTTGGAAATAAATCTGTTGTTATTCCAAAGAGATAACATGACCCTGTTATTTTCATTCCAGCCGTTAATTTTTTGTTGAGATTCAATCATGAAAACTTTTTTCCTTGAGATTCGCGCATGAAAAAGTTTGAACGGTTGAGATAGTAGGAGAAGCTCCCCCAGTCCATACGACAATAAAACTGATCATTTAAAATTTTAAATTAATGCCATACCGAAACTCTCTCCAAAAAAGTCGTTACATTGTTAGGCATGTCGCCAAAACAGAGTCTCCCCGTCATCTCTACGCTCCCGAAGTCTTTTTCCATACACTTCCAATTTCCAAAGACCAAACCAAACGCACTTTGTTTATATTTTTAACTTTTTCCAATTCTTTCCCTCTCACTCTTCAGTCTTCCCTCTCTATACTTATTTTCTCCTCGTCTAAACCCAACTCCATGCCACTTCTCCTCTCCATTAGCCCACAATGATGGCTCTCCATCTCTCTCTTCCCTTAACCCTTCTTATCTTCTTCTCCTTCTCCACTGAATTTGCCTCTTTAGCACAAAGGCAATGCCTTCCTGGTCAGAGACGAGCATTACTCCAGCTCAAGAATGGATTCAGTACATCAAAGCTCCAGTCTTGGAATTCAACCGCGGATTGCTGCACATGGGAAGGCGTCACATGCGATCCAGCCACTGGCCATGTCACTGCACTGGAGCTGAGCAACCGGTCCATTTCAGGTCTGCTCGACCCGGCCTTCTTCAATCTCAGTTCACTTCAGAATCTCAGCCTCGCCTACAACCTGTTCAACAATGTTACCCTTCCAGAGACCGGGTTCGAGCGGCTCTCTAATCTGATTCATCTCAATTTATCCAATTCTGGTTTTGTTGGTCAAATTCCAACTGGTATGTCTCAGCTTACAAATCTTGTACTGCTCGACATTTCAACTTTTTACCTTAATGTAGGATCCAGTTCTCTGTATTTCAGAGATCCAAGCATCAAAACCTTACTAGGCAATCTTACAAAACTCCAAGTTCTTTACCTGGATGGGGTTAACATTTCATTGAATGGATCAGAGTGGGGTCTGGCAGTATCTCAGTTAGGCCCCACACTTCGAAGCCTGAGCATGTCAGGTTGTTCTCTGATGGGTCCTTTTGACCAGTCTCTCAGCCAGTTTAGTCAAATATCATACCTAAGACTAGATTATAATAACTTGAGTTCTCCCGTGCCAGAATTCTTTGCAAATTTCTCATATTTATCAGTTCTTAAGTTAAGTTCATGTTTGATTATTGGAGAATTTCCAGTGAGAATATTACAGCTGAAAAATCTAAAAGAGATTGATTTGTCAGATAATCCAACGCTGTCAGGTCAATTGCCAGAGTTTGAAAAGTATAGCTCTTTACAAACATTGATCCTTTCAGCCACAAACTTCTCTGGTCAAATACCAGATTCGATCGGCAACCTTCAAAATCTGTCAACCTTCCTGATTTATGACTGTAACTTCCATGGAGAAATCACCACTAATTTGCAAAAGCTTGCATGGCTCACTCATTTAGGCATTTCATGGAACAGGTTCACTGGTGAGATACCTAAATTTCACAATTGGCAAAGAATTTCAGAATATGTGTTGAATAATAATAATTTTGATGGATCAATACCAGATAGCAGTAGTTACGCCGGTCTAGATTATCTTTCAAATATTGATTTGAGGAACAACTCCCTCTCTGGCACAGTACCGATATCTCTGTTCTCTCTCCCTTCTCTTCAAATCTTGCTTCTCTCACAAAATCAATTATCCGGGAATCTCCCAGAGTTCTCTAAAGGGTCACCTGTTTTCCAAACTATTGATGTAAGTTCAAACAACCTTGAAGGACCATTACCAAGTTCCATTTTCAAGCTCTCTCAGCTAAAAGTGTTAAACCTCGCATCGAACAACTTCACTGGTATGCTAGATTTGGATTCTCTCTGGTACCTAAAGAATCTTACTAGTATTGATCTGTCCAACAACATGCTCTCAGTGACTGACGGTGCCATTGGTAACAAATCTTGGTATACCTCATTTCCCAACATCAAGACGCTAAAGCTGGTATCCTGCAATCTGACAAAGTTCCCTTCTTTTATGAGGTACCAGTCTGGGATAAGCAATTTAGACCTTTCAAATAACAAAATTGGTGGTACTATACCCAACTGGGTACAGAAAACTGGCAGTGGAAGTTATCTTGCTTTTAATCTCTCTCATAATTCATTTACTGGGTTAGAAGCCGATACCCTTTTTCTCTCCCTAGATACTTTGGCAATTCTTGATCTCCATTCTAACATGCTTAATGGGACAGTACCACTTCCTCCTCCAAGCATCATAGTATTTGATTTGTCTCACAACCTTTTCTCTCTTCTCCCTCCTAATCTGACCTCTTACCTGGGGTACCTAGTGTACCTTTCTCTCTCCAACAATAAGCTAACAGGGTTCATACCTGGTTCAATTTGCAATGCAAGCTATCTGCAAGTGCTGGATCTTTCTTATAACAACTTCATGGGTGAGTTACCACATTGCCTTCTGGAAAATACCAGTACTCTAGCTGTACTTAACGTGAAAAATAACAAATTAACTGGTTCTTTTCCTCAAGCTATAAGTGAAGATTGCGGATTTAGAACTATAAATCTAAACGGGAATAATATAAATGGAACATTGCCTCAGTCTCTGATGAATTGCGCTTCTCTAGAGGTTCTAGACCTTGGAAATAACAAAATAGATGGTGGATTTCCCTACTGGCTTGGGGAGCTCAAAGACTTGAAAGTTCTTGTCTTGAGATCAAATAAATTTTACGGGGCAGTTTCAAAACCAAGATCACAATCAGGAACAAATGATTCTACTGCCTTTTCAATGCTGCAAATTCTCGACCTCTCTTCGAATTCTTTCAATGGGAATTTGCCAAAGGAATACTTCAAAATCTTGAATTCAATGATGGTTAATTCAGGAAACAGTACCAGTCTGACAGTTGGTTTTGAGTACTTGTATTTCCCTGGAAGCCTAAGCTATTACCAAAACTCAGTGGCAGTTACTTTCAAGGGCTTGGAGGTGCAACGATCTTAAATCTAAGTTGCAGGTAGAATCGACTATAATCGATTCTAAGTATGAATTTAGAAAAATATGAGAGAAATAGCTAAGAGCAAGGGATAATCAGATAGAGGAAAGCAAACAGCAATTCCTTTCATTACTTAATAAAATGCATAGTATCTCTCCTCAGAAGAGTTGGCCTTATAAAGGCGAGCAAATTTGTAAAAGAAAGTAAAAGAAAAAGTTACAGGAATACTAATTTTATTCTCCTGTTGACAAATAACAACTTCTAACCAACTCTGGAGATGTCAGCGATGTTTTGCTAGAGCCTCATCTCCAGTTCCAACTCCTTCTGCCCCTCTCCAGTATTGTTGCTTGACCCCCCCTTGTCAGTCTCAGAGATGCGATTAACTCTTTTGAAAGGCTGGGGCCCCTCTGTAGTGACCACTTCTGTAAATGGGTTCTGCCCAAAAAGCTTGACCATTCTGCCCCTTTCTTCATCTCCCTCAATTGAATCCCCAACTCCAACGGTCATCCCCAAATCAAGCTTCTTCCGTAGCACTCCCTCCCCCTTAAGTAAATTCATGTCCTCATGAATAAAATTGGGAAACCTTTTGACTATTTCTTCATAGTCTTCCCAGGTGGCCTCCTCAGGCGATTGATTCTGCCATTGAATCAATAGTTGCGACTGAGCTGCATTACGCTTCTTCACCATGCGCCTCGCTAGAATCAAATGGGGTTCCAATTTATTAATCAGACAAGGACCACTAATTGGGAGAGTCGGAGATGGTGCCTGATTGTCTCCCAATTTTCCTTTCAACTGGGAAACGTGAAAAACAGGATGGATTTGAGAACCTTGAGGTAAGTTCAGTTTATACGCGACATCTCCAATTTTCTTCAGAATTTCAAATGGGCCATAGAATTAGAACTCAATTTATGATTCCTCATTCCCCCCACTGAAATCTGACGATAAGGCTGTAACTTTAGGTAAACCCAATCACCCTTAGAAAATTGCCTTTCACTTCTGTGCCGATTTTCCACTTTTCTCATTCGATCCTGTGCTTTCTTCAAATTGCTCTTCAGCTGTGATAGTGCTTCTTGCCTATCTCGCATCACAATATTCACTGCTTCCACTTGGCTTTTAGGAATGCTGCCTAAAGCTAGTTGAGGAGGTGGATACCCATAAAGAGCTTCAAAGGGAGTAGTTTTGATGGCACTGTGCCAGTTAGAGTTATACCACCACTCAGCTAGTGATAAATATTCTTTCCACCTTGTCTGCTTGTCAAAAACCATTCCCCTTAGATACTGTTCTAAACATTGGTTCACCTTTTCCGTTTGGCCGTCAGATTGAGGATGATATGCAGTACCCATATTCAGTTTCGCCCCTAATTTCTCCATTAATTCACTCCAAAATTTACTAGTGAACACAGGATCTCTATCCGACACAATGTCAGTAGGTAAACCATGCAATTTGTAAACATTATCCATGAATTCTTGAGCTACACTAATAGCAGAATAGGGGTGCTTCAAGGGAATGAAATGAGAATACTTGGTTAGTCTATCAACAACCACAAAAATGACCTCATATCCGTTTGATTTTGGTAGACCTGTTACGAAATCCATACCAACACTACACCAAGCTTCTTTTGGAATTGGAAGGGGTTGTATGAGACCAGGAGAAGGCACATGCTCCCCTTTATTCATTTGGCAATTAGAACACTGTTGAACATATGTGTGTATAGTATCTTTCATCATAGGCCAGAAAAAAGACCTTTTTGCCCTTTGGTAAGTAGCCGTGATACCCGAGTGACCACCTAAACTAGAGCCATGTAATTCTTGCAAGATCTTCTGCCTCCACCCTCCATTTGAACCCACACAAATCCTTCCCTTATATCTAATGAGACCTTGGTATTCTGTGAGGTGAGTTGTATCTACAGTACCCTTCTCTTTCAACTTTGCTCTTAACTCTTGCACCCACTCATCTCCAGCATAACTCTCTTTTAACTCTTCTACCCACTTAGGTACTAAAACACTTACTACCTCCAATTCAGCTATGGGTAACACCCCTTCTGTAATCCCTTCTTCTCTCCTAGAAAGAGCATCAGCAACTTTGTTTTCAACCCCTCTTTTATACTCAATTTTGTAGTTCAACCCCAACAACTTACTTAGCCCCTTGTGTTGCATGGGCGTGTTTACCTTCTGTTCAAGCAGATACTTGAGAGCAATTTGATCGGTTTTGATAATGAATTCGTTACCCATTAGGTAGTGCCTCCATTTGTGAACAGCTGTGAAAAGTGCCAACAGCTCCTTCTCATAGGTGGATAGTGACTGACTTTTCACCCCTAGCTTCTTACTCATAAAAGCCACTGGTCTCCTTGATTGCATGAGAACAGCTCCAATTCCCTCTTGGCTTGCATCGGTTTCTACCACAAAAGGTGATGTGAAGTCTGGTAATTTGAGCACAGGAGCTTGCACCATGGCTTGCTTCAAATGGTCAAAAGCTTGTTGTGCTGACTGATCCCACCTGAAAGCATTCTTTTTCAATAGATTAGTCAAAGGTTTGGATATGATTCCATAACCCTGAATAAATTTTCTATAGTAGCCGGTCAACCCCAAAAAACCCCTCAATCCTTTGATATTTTTTGGAATTGGCCAACTCACCATAGATTCAATTTTGTTTGGATCAGTAGCAACCCCCTCTTTAGAAATAATGTGACCCAGATATTCAATTCTGTGGACCCCGAATTCACACTTTGTTTTCTTGACAAAAAGCTGTTGATCTTTTAGTGTTTGCATCACTAATTTTAGGTGGCGAACATGACTTTCTAAGTCTTTGTTGTACACTAAAATATCATCAAAGAAAACCAACACGAACTTCCTCAAAAATGGTCTGAAAATGCTATTCATTAAGGCTTGGAATGTTGCAGGTGCATTTGTTAGCCCAAATGGCATAACAGTAAACTCATATAACCCCTCATGAGTTTGAAAAGCCGTTTTATGAATATCATTTTCATCCATTCGGATCTGATGGTAACCGGATCTCAAATCCAATTTTGAAAAATAGTAGGCACCATTTAATTCATCTAACAAATCCTCAATGATTGGAATTGGGAATTTGTTTTTTATGGTTCCCTCATTAAGCCTCCTATAATCTACACACATTCGCCATGTATCATCCTTCTTTTTGACTAATAAAATTGGGGAAGAATAAGAGCTGACACTAGGTTGAATGAATGATTTTTGCAGTAACTCCTGTACAATCTTTTCCACTTCGCCCTTTTGATGGTGTGACATTCTGTATGGACGTAAATTGACAGGTTTTGCATCAGGACTTAGGTTAATTTTGTGGTCTACTGGCCTTTGAGGAGGTAATTGTTTTGGTTCTTCAAAAACTTCTTGGAACTGGTCCAATATAGCACTAATTTTCGGTTCAACCCTCAGTTCAGTTTTTTCAGCCAAGTCTTCTATTTTGAACAAGTGAGCAAGATAAACCTGATTGCCTTTCTTTCCCTCCTTTCCCACATCAATTAATCCTTCACAAATTTTTAATTCAGACTCCTTGTTCTCATTCAGCAATTTTACCTCTTTGCCCTCACATTCTACCACAAACTCTCCTTTCATGAGATTCATTCTAATATTTCCCAATTGGCAATCCAATCTACTCCAAGAATCAAATCATACCCTTGGACCTCTAAAATTCTGAAATCATTGCAAAATGTATGCCCTTGAATGTTAAAAGAGACATTCTGACATAGGTTATTTGTGATCAGCTTCTCTCCACTTGCACTTCTCACTAACAAGGTTGTGGTGGGTGTGGTAGGTAGTTTCAAATCCTGAACTATGAGAGGGTGTATGAAAGAATGGGTAGCACCAGTATCAACAAGCACCAACATCGAAATATGACCAATCTGCCCTTTGTATTTAGGGGTTTTGCCATTTCCTGAGTTATTACTGACACTCAAGGTGACTATTTCCTCTTCTTCTACATTCTCCTGACTAGAATATCTAACCAATTGACCACCCTCATCTACTTCCCTTTCTTCTAACTCTTCTTCATCCTCACCTTCAAGAGTGTGCAACCCCTTGCTACATTTATGCCCCTGTCCCCATTTCTCATTGCATCTAAAACAAAGTCCAAGTGCCCTTTTTTGGTCCAAAGTCATAGTATTCTGGTTTTTCTGTGGAGGTTTGTAATTTGGTGAAGGTTCTGGGTTTTTTCGAAAATTACCCTCAATGGTTCTGGCTGGTCTGTAGCTAATGCTATTTTGAGGTTTGTAATTTGATTGAATTTGAGGTTTGAGAAAATTTGGTTTTCTGTCAGATGGTCCCACTGCTACCTCCAGCTCTAGTGCTAGATTGAATGCCTCATTCACAGTTTGGGGTTTAAACAAGGTCATTGAATTCTGGATTTCCTCCTTCAAACCACAAATAAAACTTCATACAAAGAAATACTTGTTTTTTTATGCCAGTCTCAATTAGTAGTCGAGCCTTTGCCCTTTGAAAATCTCGAATATAATCATCTACTGAATGTACCTGCTGCACCCGCTTGAACTGAACCACTGGGTTGAGGTGACTCCTGGTTTGAAACCTCTCAAACACTGCATTGACCAAAGCTGGCCATGTCGGATTCGGGTGTTCAACCCGGTAACAGCTATACCACTCGGCCGCATCACCAGTGAAATTTCTTGTCACTATACCCACCTTGTATATCTCTGCAGTTTGATAGTAATTAAAATAAAAATTACTGTGCTCTAACCAATCACTGGCCTTACTCCCATCAAAAACGGGCAGTTCAATATGAGGCATGAAACCCCGCTGTTGCCTATCCGGGTCTGGAGTTCGATTTGGTTTCCTGGCATCACTATATGCATCAGGATCAAATTCGGGTGGTACGTCAGACCTCTCCACTTCTTTGTCACGAGCTAATCGATCTGTTCTATAACCTTGGTTGCTGTTTTGACCGGTATCACCATGCTTATCCAACACCATGGATTTCATCATGCCCATAAATTCTCTGAACTCGGTTCGTAACACATTCATCTGATTAGCTTGATCTTGGAACTGAGCTTGGATCCTCTCATCCCGGGCTTGTTGAGAGAACTGAGCATCTCTAGTGAACTGAGTGAGCCTATCGTTCATGGACATCAGATCTAGGGCGACCTCCTCCGTTTGTTCGAGTACACGCTGTGGCTGTTTTGGTGGCATCTTAGATGTCGCCTATCTCTTCCCAGATGTAATCGGGAAGCTCTGATACCACAACTGCAACGATCTTAAATCTAAGTTGCAGGTAGAATCGACTATAATCGATTCTAAGTATGAATTTAGGAAAATATGAGAGAAATAGCTAAGAGCAAGGGATAATCAGACAGAGGAAAGCAAACAGCAATTCCTTTCATTACTTAATAAAATGCATAGTATCTCTCCTCAGAAGAGTTGGCCTTATAAAGGCGAGCAAATTTGTAAAAGAAAGTAAAAGAAAAAGTTACAGGAATACTAATTTTATTCTCCTGTTGACAAATAACAACTTCTAACCAACTCTGGAGATGTCAGCGATGTTTTGCTAGAGCCTCATCTCCAGTTCCAACTCCTTCTGCCCCTCTCCAGTATTGTTGCTTGACCCCCCCTTGTCAGTCTCAGAGATGCGATTAACTCTTTTGAAAGGCTGGGGCCCCTCTATAGTGACCACTTCTGTAAATGGGTTCTGCCCAAAAAGCTTGCCCATTCTGCCCCTTTCTTCATCTCCCTCAATTGAATCCCCAACTCCAACGGTCATCCCCAAATCAAGCTTCTTCCGTAGCAGGAGGTAACTCTGGTTAGAACACTCGCGATATTCACCTCCCTCGATTTTTCAGGAAATGATTTTGGAGGCAAAATACCACAAGAAATTGGAGAACTCAAGATGCTTGATTTGCTCAACATGTCCCATAACACACTTACCGGGACAATCCCTCCTCAAATAGGTGACTTGAAGCAGCTTGAATCACTTGATCTAAGTTCCAATGAACTCACTGGTAACATACCAGAAGAGCTTACCTTGCTCACCTTCCTCTCTCTGCACTGAATCTCTCTCACAACAATTTGGTGGGGAAAGTACCGCAAGATAATCAGTTTTTAACGTTTTCAAACAATTCCTACCTGTACAATACCGGTCTGTGCGGTTATCCTTTGACAGCACAGTGTGGGGCCCCTCTGTCAGAGATTCCAGTTTGGGGTACCAAATTCTCAATCAATCTCAACTGGCAGTTCATTTTTAGCGGATTAGGGTTTGTTGTGGGTTTTCTTGGTGTTCTTGGGCCTTTAATGGTATGGAATGAATGGAGAGAGCAGTTCAACAAGTGTGTGGATTGTTTGCTTTAAACTGTTTTGCCGTTGTGGATTTGCATGTGAAAATGAGCTGTGATAGGCAAAAGTGGAGGAGGAATTAACTCCAGGGAGCTGGCGCCTATCTGGGCTGATTTGGAATCTTTCAAATTAGCTATTGTATCTTTACTTTACTTGTATTCCAGTTTTACCAAAAAAACCAAGAGTGACAATATTAGGAAATAAATTATAGTGGTCTCCTGTGTTCTATAAAGGAGAACCTTTCCTTCTTTGACAAAAATAGAGATTGTATCACAGAAATAATATAGAAAAAACTCAATAAAATATGAGGGAGGGTTGGGCGGAGTCTTGTGTCACCTGTGATTGAATTTTAGCATTGCAGTAGTTGTATTTATAAACGGGTTGGATCAGAGGATGAAGAGAATGGACCTGTTAAATTGGATGAAGTGGATGAGGATGAAGAGACACCGAAATTTTGTTTATTTGTACCAAATTAGAGAGTATTGGAGAAAAGGTAATTTATAGAATGTTTTGTCAATTTGAAAGTAAAATGTCCTCTAGGTTGATTTCTTGAATAGTACCTTAAATTTTACTTTGCACAGAAATTTTTATACCATAGTTCATGGACTGAGTTCAAGTTTTATCTGTTGTCTTTTCTGGCTCACTTGACTTTACAAGTTTTTTTTTATTTGTTGACATAAAAAGTATAATTATAATTAGGTATTGAAAATATCACGTTCAGCCTTCTTTTCATGGTTTTTGTAATTGTACGTAAAGTGGCATTGCATTATGTTTGAATAAGGAAACTTGTCAATAAGGCCATTCCAGTGGGTTCATTCTGACAAAAGGATCCGTTCTGGTAGCGTACCACTCTGCTGGTACTGAGGCAAGCAGTCCAATTCAAGCTGAGGCTAAGGCGTTCAGGACTGCGATAGACTATGTACTCAGGCACAACCTCTCCCCATGCAAATTTCTTACAGATTCTCAGATTATTGCTCACCACTGTACACAGCTATAGCCACACTGGTACAGGCAGACTGGAAAACCTATGAGGAAAATTTTCAAATCTGGTAGCTGCTCAAGGAAAACTCAATGTTGGAATGTTGTGGTAATGATAGGAGAACTCAAAATGAGATCAGGGGGTCTCTCCTGGAATTGCACAGGCTTCACATATCCAATCTTTAGAGAGAGTTTTTGAATTTTTATGTTTTTTGGTTGGTTTTGAGCTTTTCTAAGGAAACCGACCTGATATTATTTTTCGGGAGCAAAAAATTCCTGAGCGCCTTGTTTCTTTCCTTCAATGAGTAGGAAGCTGATATGATCAGCATGCTTTGTGCATCAATTTTATGAAGGCAAAGGTTTCGTTATTTTTTTTTTATTTCAACAATTGAGCCTTTTTCTTATTTTCGTATTCAATGCAGCATTATATATATATATAGAGAGAGAGAGGGGGAGTAGAACTAGGGGGTTTTTAAGTTCACTAAACTTATTTGTGAACTCAACTCTAAAACCTATTGGATTGGCTTTAAACAACGAATCCAAATTGTTAAAACCCAACTACTTACGAGTGATGTATCTACATGCAAAAATTTTAAACTTTCGAATAAAATAAACACTTTTACCTTTTTGAATGAAATAAATTCTTGTAGCACGAGTCATGGGGCTTAATTAGTAACATGCTAGCGAAGTCTAGAAACAACAGCAATAAATGAAGTATTTAGGTATTCGCTTGAACTCTTAAAATCCAATTTATCAATGATTGGGACATAGTTAAATTGATACAAGATTAGATTGGAAGAACTAGGCGTTCAGGTAGTAATGAACACATTTTAGTTAGTTCAGGTAGTATAACTAGTATTTATTATTATTATTTTTAGTAAAAGTTGGAGGTCAAGTCACCGGTTCCGCTAGTATATTTTTTAGAAGAGGGTTACAAGGATAAGTAATATCGAATTGGACTGAAGTACAACATCAGTGGATGCAGTTTATTCCGTTAACTCGGATTTAGTGTTCATACATTATACATTTGGTTTGAATTTAGGAAAAGATGTGTTTAAAAGTCTCGAGTCTTTTTATGGTAATTAAAGGTAAAAAAATCTTAACTACGGATCATTTAGGAAAAAAAAGAAAAGGTTATACAGGTGTGCAATCTTGGTTGCTATGTGATAACTTAGAAATCAAAGATCATTGTTCACTATTGTCCAATTGCACATGAAATTTCAGTATTTCTTTAGCAGCGGCTGCTAAGATTTAAAAAAAAAAATAATTTCAGTATTTCTGGCATTACAGTAGAGGATATATGGGATTTAGATGGGTGAATTTTCTCAAAAACATTTAGATTTAATGGAAATCATTAGAGGTGCAGGTTTGAGGGAATTTGAGGAGAACGTAATAGGATTTGTTTCTAGGGGTCAAATAAGAAAAGTTGCAAATCTACAAGTGCTTTAGTAAATGATCTTAGTTACTGGTACCCAAGGTATGGTACCGTTGGCTGTGGTATAGGTTTTAGTTATTACACTTTCTTATAATAGGCATTTGATTTATTTAATCAAATTGGTGGCCTTTCCACTTTTCTCCAATAAAATAAATTAAGAAAACCATTGTTTATGAATACATTTCATTCAACTCCAACACAAATCAGACATAAAGTTGATGCACTTATTCAACATTTCAATCACATAATTGTCACCAAAACATTATATACAGCTAATAAACTATTTCAATTTCTCAATAGGAATTAAATAATAATGTTAAATCTAAACAACTTTAAAAAATTGGTACCAAGTATGAAAACCACAGTTTTTGATCCGACAGCTAATCCCAAATCACATCCAGTAGGCATCATATATCATATAATTAGCAAAGGTGTTGCATTTGCCATCCAATCAATAACATAAGCAGTCAAACAGTAATAAACTATAGAATGCACTGGCAACTGATGCCTTGATTTCAAAAGTCAAAAGATATCAATATCACCAGCTGAACTTGCTGAGTCAGCACCGCCACCATCAGCATCACTCCCTTCGCTTTCGCTATTACTGCTACTTCCACTCCCACTCCCACTCCCACTAGCACTGCTACTGCCGCTTGAACTACTCTCTCCACCAGAACTGGACGTCTCCTGTCCTTGAGCCCCCTGTTCCAACTGGACATCTCCTGTTCCAGATCCATTCGCCTGGGCCCCAAGTGATTGGGCTGCACTCAGCCCGTCATTCTCAGCTGCTATGTCATCAAACGGATCAATGTCATAAAAAAAAGGTCAGGTGTGAATCTTTTCTTTTTAAAGAATGTCAGGTGATATTAATAGTAGTTAATTACAGAAGTAGTTATTAAACAAAGATGGTGTGAATCTTTTCTTTTTTGCCACTAAAAAACATTGCCAAGGACATATGCATAGAATTTAGTATATACTAATAGAATAAACTCTCATGCTTCTTAAGGGTCGAGTGCACCTTTTGTGAACTGTTCAGAATTTCAGTGATGACTATGCAAATTATCTTAACCCATTATAGGGTATAGGGCCCAGCAACAGTTATTTACCAACTCACACAATACTAAGCCTAACCAAAAATGCAAATGTTATTTGATTGCTGTAAATTTCCTTCATCGTTCTTTTGCAACTATTTTTATTATGTGCTTGTGTATGCGTGCCTATGTGAGAGAGAAAATTACCATTATTTTCAGGTCCACCGGTATCAATCTTCTCAACCTCAACCTGCATTGTCATACACAAAAAATTTACTATAAATAGAGTACCAACAAGGAATCAACATCTTACTGGCTTATAGTGGCTTTTTCTTTTTAACAAAACATTAACATACTGACATATGTTCATACTGGTATCAGCCTGTTCATACAAGTACAGGACCTAACCAGTACAAAAAATAAAGAAAACATCTTATAGTGGCTCATCCAGAAAAAAAAAATTAGTACATACTCATACCTAACTCAACCAATTGAAAAATTTGTCAAGTACAAGTAAAAAGCACCAAACTTTATACCTAATCACATGCTAAGCTGACCAGCAATTTTATGTTATACAAATTCACTCAATAATTATAAACAGATTAGAATCCTAACTTACTGGCATGGCATGAGTAGAAGGCCTGTTCACCGCCTGAGTACGTGCCACTTTCGGTAGAGGAGAATAATGGGCCTCCGTACTGGACCCACCTCCATTTGCACACGCACCACTCAACCCGGTTAAACAATTTGACTCTCCCGGGACCCGCTTGTGCTTCAGGGATTTATAGGCGCGATGTAACTTCTCGAGCTTAAACGCGCCTCCATCAAAGAACAAAACAGCATCTGTTTCTTTGTAGTCTTCACTGCTTCCTTCAAAGGCAACCTTTGGCTTACCGGGTTGGTTGTTGTGAAACTCAACCGAAACCCGGTTTTCCTTGTTCTTGTGCAGCATGCCTGGTTGGGTCTTGTCGATTGATGCTGGCTTAAATTCATCTATTTTTGTTGAGAAGGAAAAAGTTATAAGTGTAATTTATGATGTTTTAATGTAAGAAACAACTAGATTGTTCTCTCTTCAGATAATTAAAAAAAACAATAAATATAAAATAAAAGTTAACAAGATACATGCAGTAAGATATGTGGATTTTTAAGTGATTATAATCAATTCAGAATCTATGTTCCCAATCAGACCTCTACTATATCTAATATCAACATATGTCCTTCAATTCATAATTTCTGTAAACAATTAGAATCAACTACTGTTGTATTTAGGCATTACTAAAATTTCTACTTTTATTCTTACAATGTAAATTCCAACACTTCTGAGTAAAATCAGATCTTAGATCTTAAAACAAAGACAGAGAAGAGAAAGGGAAAGCTAACATCGAAGCGTGCAAAAATTGGTTGAAGGCGAACTCTGGACGAAAGAAGACCCAAGTCTGAGCGGGTACCATGTATTCAGTTGAGGCCCGGCGCTCGTCTCTCCATTTCCATTTATATTTGCCATCTCTCCCCCCCCCCCACCCCCTCTCTCTCTCTCTCTCTCCTTTTTTTTTTTTTGTCTTTTGATTAAAAAGAATAAATCTTGTTTTAAGACTGAGAATAGGTTAGGACTTGGGCTATATATATATATATAAAAAAAAGAGAATAGGTTAGGCTAGATATAGAAATAACTATTTTAGAATAAATCTTAGAATAACTATTTTAGAAATTATTCTATATAGAAATAACTATTTTAGAATAAGTCTTAAATCAGATCTGTGATCTCAATAAATACCTATTTTAGAATAAATCTAGGGGAGCGCTATTTTGAGCATATACCTCAAATAGTTGTTGTTGTTTGCATATACCTCAAATAATGTTGCATCCTAGATACAAACAGAAAACATTAGTTTGCAATATGCAAATATGTCAAAACACTTGCGTATTGTTTGCAATAAAGATGAATAAATTAAACGATGTACATGTCAGATATTAGTATTTTTCCCTGACATCATGCATAAACGAAATTCATTCATATTAAAACAACAGTTTGAATATTGGTTTGCTTTTAAGTCAACAATAACCCAAATGAAATGAAAATTGGTCTTCCTTCTTTGTAAGACTATGATTAGGGACGATTTGTTTATCTTCCATGACTCAGCATTTCTCAAGCTAATTACAAAAAGTCAAAAACAGGATTTAGGGACGATCTATTTATCTTCCAAATATCAAGAGTATTGCAATTATACTAGAAGGTTGGCCACAATCACAATTTGCAAATAACAAGAAAAAGAAAAGAAAAGGTCGAGGGCTTACTCAAAATATTGAGACAGGCCCACAGCTCGATCCTCTCCTGAGGGCTGAGCACGCCAGGCTATCCCTTGCATAAGCCGGTCCCGCAGCTCTGAGATTCAGCTGCTCCAAAATCTGTGCACGCAACTCATGCATAGCATATGGCAACGTAGTTGTGTCTGATATCCTCTGTATGCTCTCTAAGTGGTTCTTTAATCTGATTACTCACAAAATCAAATTTCCACAATTCACAATTTAAAGAAAAAAAACTTTTTACACCACATAAACTCTTTTTACACTTGCAAATGACATCGATTCCAAAATAATATTGTAAGAAAAAAAAAGGAATCCCCTATTGCCATATATATTTGTGAATTTTATCAAAAACATTTACATTTAATGGAAATCATTAGAGGTGCAGATTTGAGGGAATTTGAGGAGAACGTAATAGGATTTATTTCTAGGGGCCAAATAAGAAAAGTTGCAAATCTACAAGTGCTTTAGTTATCTCTCCAACGGTCCAACCCAATACTGGTAGCAGTACTACTTTCGGAAAGGTACTGCTACCAAGGTATGGTACCGTTGGCTGTGGTGTAGGTTTTAGTTATTACACTTTCTTGTAATAGGCATTTGATTCTTTAATCAAATTGGTGGCCTTTCCACTTTTCTCCAATAAAATAAATTAAGAAAACCATTGTTTATGAATACATTTCATTCAACTCCAACACAAATCAGACATATAAAGTTGATGCACTCATTCAACATTTCAATCACATAATTGTCACCAAAACATTATATACAGCTAATAAACTATTTCAATTTCTCAATAGGAATGTAATAATAATGTTAAATCTAAACAACTTAAAAAAAATAATAACCCAATTTAGAATGCACCAGGAACTGATGCCGTCAGTTCAAAAGTCAAAAGATATCAATATCACCAGCTGAACTTGCTGAGTCAGCACCGCCACCATCAGCATCACTCCCTTCGCTTTCGCTACTACTGCTACTTCCACTCCCACTCCCACTAGCACTACTACTGCCGCTTGAACTACTCTCTCCACCAGAACTGGACGTCTCCTGTCCTTGAGCCCCCTGTTCAAACTGGACATCTCCTGTTCCAGATCCATTCACCTGGGCCCGAAGTGCTTGGGCTGCACTCAGCCCATCATTCTCAGCTGGCATGTCATCAAACAGATCGATGTCATCGTCAGATTCGGCATTATGATTTGGGACATTGATGTCGAATCCAACGGCTGTGTTTGTGTGGTGAGAAGAAGGGAGGGGGTTAGGGGTCCCCGGTTCGTCGTCCCCAAGGATGTCTAGATGCTCATCATGCTCTTGGTCTTGGTCTTGGTCTTGGTCTTGGTCTTGGTTGTAGGGGGAGAAGGGGTTCGGATTGGAGGGTTGGTGTGCTGTGCTCGTCTTGTTGTTTACCGGCCTTGTTGCAACTGTCAAAAGAAGATCAGGTGATTTTAATAGTAGTTACTGAAGTAGTTATTAAACAAAGATGATGCCAATCTTTTCTTTTTTGCCATAAAAAGACGTATGCATAGAATTTAGTATATACTTATAGAATAAACTCTCATGCTTCTTAAGGGTCGAGTGCACCTTTTGTGAACTGTTCAGAGATTCAGTGATGACTATGCAAATGCAAATGTTATTTACCAACTGACACAATACTAACCTAACGAAAATGCAAATGTTATTTGATTACTGTAAATTTCCTTCATTGTTCTTTTGCAACTATTTTTATTATGTGCTTGTGTATGGGTGGGTGCCTATGTGAGAGAGAAAATTACCATTATTTTCAGGTCCACCGATATCAATCTTCTCAACCTCAACCTGCATTGTAATACACAAAAAAGTTACTATAAAAAGATGAAATGGAGGTACCAACAAGGAATCAACATCTTCCTGGCTTATAGTGTATTTTTCCTTTTTAAACTAAACATTAGCATACTGACATATATTCATACTGGTACCAGCCTGTTCATATGAGTACGGGACCTAGCCAGTATGTGATACCACACTAGATCCGGTACTGTAAGACAACTCCTTTTTTTTTCCAACCTATAAAAGGTTTAAAGCATTGCGAGTTTGCCCAGGCAAAGAGAGCTTGCCTCAAAGCCACACAACCTATATAGGTACTTATCCAGAAAAAAACTTAATACATACTCATACCTAATAACTCAACCAATTGAGAACTTCATCAGAGTAAAAAGCACCAAACATTATACCTATTACATGCTAAGTTGACCAGCAATTTTATGTTATACAAGTTCACTCTATAATTTTAAACAGATTAGAATCATATAACTTACTGGCATGGCAGGCCTGTTCACAGCCTGAGTACGTGCCACTTTTGGCAGAGGAGGAGAATGGGCCTCAGCACTGGGCCCAGCTCCATTTGCACACGCACCACTCAACCCGGTTAAACCATTTGACTCCCCTGGGACCCGCTTGTGCTTCAGGGATTTAAAGGCACGATGTAACTTCTCAAGCTTAAACTCGCCTCCATCAAAGAACAAAACAGCATCTGTTTCTTTGTAGTCTTCACTGCTTCCTTCAAAGGCCACCTTTGGCTTACCGGGTTGGTTATTGTGAAACTCAACCGAAACCCGGTTTTCCTTGTTTTTGTGCAGTGTGCCTGGTTGGGTCTTGTCAATTGATGCTGGCTTAAATTCATCTATATTTTTGTTGAAAAAGACAAAGTTATAAGCGTAATTTATGATGTTTCAATGTAAGAAACAACTAGATTGTTCAATTAGATTGTTCTCTCTTCAGATAATTGAATACAAAGATAAATATAAAATAGAATTTAACAAAGATATGTTGATTCTTAAGTGATTGATGGTCAATTCAGAATATATGTTCCCAATCAGACCTCTACCACATCTAATGGGTAAATATTTTAACAGAGCAGTTTTGACTTCATGCAGCGCACTGACTATAGAATTAAAGCAGCAATGTATATGTCATGTGCTGCTTGAAGCAAAAACCACTCTGTTAAAATCAGATCTTAGATCTTAAAACAAAGACAGAAGAGAAAGGGAAAGCTAACATCGAAGCGTGCAAAACTTGGTTGAAGGCGAACTCTCGACGAAAGAAGAACCGAGTCTGAGCGGGTACCATGTATTCGGTTGAGGCCCGGCGCTCGTCTCTCCATTTCCGTTCGCCATCTCTCTTCCCCTCTCCCGTCTCTGTCTCCTTTTTTTCTCTTTAGAAGGGAAAGGAATAATCGAGACGAGAGATATAGAAATATATATTCTTGTTAGGTTTCCATTTTAGGGGGTAAATATTTTAACAGATCATTTTTTACTTCATGCAGCTCACTGACTATAGAATTAATGCAGCAATGTAAATGTCCATGTGCTGCTTGAAGAAAAAACCACTCTGTTAAAATATTTACCCAGGGGAGACTATTTTATTTATAGATAGGGGGAATTAAAGCAGCAATGTACATGTCCATGTGCTGCTTGAAGCCAAAACCACTCTGTTAAAATATTTACCCAGGGGAGAATTTTTATTTATAGAAAATATTATAAAATAAGAAACAGAAACATAAATAAATAGTATCTCAGTTTTTCTATATTATAGGATCGGATCCAAAAAGAAATATTATTTTTTCTCAACTTCCTAAACCGAAATTTTTATTGTTACCACGGCAGAAAATCGGAATTAAATCGTTACCACCCCGCTGACCCTTTATCGAATACTACCACCCCCGCTAACCCAGTTCGCGCACCAAATTGGCTGGTGCGCGGACTGGGTTGGCGCACCAGCTTGGTGCGCCAACTGGGTTAGCGGGCTTCGTACTTGTTAGTAGAGTGGGAAAATGGCACGCCGGAGCCGGTTCCGTCACGGAACGGCACGGTAACGGCACGGAACGGCACGGCACGCGTGTCATTCGCGTGCCGTGACTCGCGTGTCCCGTGCCGTGACCATTCGCGTGTCGTGACCATCTTTTGAAACTTTGGCACGGCACGGCACGGCACGTGAAAAATTTAGTCACGGCACGGCACGACACGTAATCACGCGAGTCACGTGTAATTAGGACCATTAGATAATTTAATGGTGAATCTTGAATAAATTAATTTAAAGTATGAATAAATGGCCACGCGAGTCACGCGGGTCACGGCACGTTTAGGCACGGCGTGACTCACGTGGCGTGATCATTCGCGTGCTGTGACCACCCCTTGACATTTTAGTCACGGCACGGCACGGCACGGCACGTGAAAAATTAACTTGATCATGGCACGGCACGGCACGAGACCAAAGTCACGGCGTGTTAGTCACGGCACGGCACGGCACGTTTTTCCCTCTCTACTTGTTAGGTATCCTCGTCAAATTGTAACAACCAATTGCAATCCCAATTCCAAAAATCTGCGCATAAACACCTGTCACTTCTTTCTTTTAATTTTATTATATTGGCTGCCCCAAGGCAAATTAAAGTAGGCACAAATTGAATAATCCATAATATATATGTTCTACTTCATATACCTTACTTTCCGACATTTTTATTAATATCCAAAGTTTAATACAAATTAATAATTATACCCGGCTGCCGAAGGAATTGCGAAAAATACCCAAACCGGCCATTTTCTGGCCGGTTTAGGGAGGGTACATAACCGGCCAGAAAATGGCCGGCTATGTACCTTTTTTTTTTTTTTTTTTCCCCCAAAATCTCTATAAAAGAGCACCGAGGCAGCTGCAATTTTCGCTCAAATCCGCGGCAGCTCTACTGTACCTCAACTGTTGAGGTAATTGTTTTTTTTTTTTAATTTTTTTTTTTAATTTTTTTTTTTTATTTTTAATTTATTATTATTTTTTATTTTATAGATTAATTAATTAGTTAATTATTTACTATTTAGTTAATTGTTTACTATTTAGTTAATTGTTTACCATTTAGTTAATTGTTTACCATTTAGTTAATTGTTTACTATTTACTTAGTTGTTTACCATTTACTTAATTTTTTACCATTTACTTAATTGCTTACCATTTACTTAATTTTTTACTATTTACTTAATTGTTTACTATTTAGTTAATTTCTTTCCATTTACTTAATTGCTTACCATTTACTTTGTTGTTTACCATTTACTTAGTTGCTTATTATTTACTTAGTTGCTTATTATTTACTTAATTGCTTACCATTTACTTAATTGCTTAGCATTTACTTAGTTGCTTACCATTTACTTAGTTGTTTACCATTTACTTAATTGTTTACCATTTACTTATCATTAACTTACCATTTACTTACCATTTACTTACCATGTACTTACCATTTGCTTACCATTTACTTAATTGTTTACCATTTACTTAATTTTTTACCATTTACTTAATTTTTTACTATTTACTTAATTGTTTACCAGTCAATTGTTTATTATTTAGTTACTTGACAATTATTTACTATTTAGTAATCTGACAAAAACTAAGCAATTTTCTAAAATGTAGTTTGTTTACCATGGCCTTTATTTCATTACACTATGGTGGGAAGATGCTTAATAGTGCACAAGGGGCGTACTACAACAAAGATGCAGCTCATTCATTGATGATTCCAGATGACATCTCACTTTTGGACCTCAAATCCATAGTTTACACACACACCGGTTACAACCCAGAAAGGTGCGACCTAGAATTGGCAACCCGATATTGTCATCCCTCCAACGGGAAATGGATTGTTGCGAAACTGGTAGATGAGAGTACGTGGAGAGGCATGTTCGGTTATTTGAGGTCCCAAGGTAATTTTCTAATAGAAATATTTGCTAGAAGAGTTCCGGTAGAGCCTGGGGTTGGAAGTTCGGGCTCTGGATCAGCGGCACCACATTATACCCCACAACCAGAAACTTACAGACGTGACTCCACCTTACCCCTCACCGAACCTGAGCCAGAACCCGACAACTACGTCACTCCACCAGCACCTCAACGAAGACACTCAGTTGCATCCCCACCTAGACACAATCGAGGCAGACCAAGACACTCAGTTTCAACCCCACCTAGATCCGTAAATGCCACTCCTTTACCGTTACCTCCAGTATCACCTTACCCCATACCTGCACCAGTAGACGATGCAAGCTGCCCGGACTTTGAAGATATTAATGAAATACCGGAGGACAATCTGGGGAGCGGGGATGAATTTGAGGGAGACATGTGGGGGGATTCAGACCACATGGAAGGTGTGGATGAAGACGGGCGGGCTGAAACAGCTGAAATGCATGCTGATGAGGGGGGACCGCTTAGTGGCCGGACTGATACGCACCCGTTCCCAGACCTCAATGATGTTTCTGAGTTTAGAGAGGCAGATATTGGTTATTATGGGCAACGGATTGAGTACAAAGGTGAGCTGTGTGCAAACCTATATTTTAAAACCAAAGA
This sequence comes from Carex myosuroides, assembly GCA_028015225.1. Taxonomy (NCBI): domain Eukaryota; kingdom Viridiplantae; phylum Streptophyta; class Magnoliopsida; order Poales; family Cyperaceae; genus Carex; species Carex myosuroides. The sequence continues at coordinate 3,903,828 of CM051466.1, forward strand.
AGACCTAATGAAGAAGGTCAGAGAGCACCATATAAAGAAGAATCAGGAGTTCAGATCTTGGAAAAGTGACAGGGATCGGGTTACTCTGTTGTGCAAGGACAAGAATTGCCGTTACGAGCTTAGGGCAAAGCCGACGGGATGTGGAGACGCATGGGTTATAACTAAGCAGGACAGGCCTCACACATGTAGGACTGAGCATACGAGGGTCGACCACGAATGTCTGACGGCATCACTCATTGCCGATGTCATTGAGAACGCCATTAAAAAGGACCCGTGTATGAGCATCCAGACGGTCCAGTCAATTGTTTTGTCTGTGTATGACAATGTGACACCTAAATACAACCGACTGTGGAGGGGCCGTGAGCTGGCAATAGCCCGACAATTTGGGAGTTGGGAGGCTTCTTACAGCTTGATGAGACCACTGATGCTTGCAATTTGCGCCAACAATCCCGGCTCGACCCACCAATTTCTGACCAGCCCGGTACGGAATAAGGAAACAGGACTAATCATGCCAGGTGTTTGCCAGTTCAGAGCCGTAGCCTGGGCGTTTGGTCCATGCATTGCAGCGTTCCAGTACTTGAGACCAGTGATCAGCATCGATGCCTGCTTCTTGTCTGGGCGATACGATGGGAGGCTTTTGATAGCTTGCGGCTACGATGCCGAGAACCAATTGTTGCCTATTGCATTTGCAATTGTACGGCAGGAGGATACTGAGAATTGGGGTTTTTTCTTGCAGTGGTTGAGAAATGAAGTACTCGGGGCGTGTAAATTTGTATGTGTCATATCGGACCAGCACAAGGGGATCAAAGCTGCACTGACAGCTGAATACGGATGGCCTCCCGAGCTCTTTGTGCACAGGTATTGTATGCAGCATGTTGCTGACAACTTAGTCACGAACTGTGGAGACAAATGGTACGGATGGAGGTTCAGGGAAGGAGCAAAGAGGAAGAAGCCGAGAAGATTACAAGAGATGTTCCAAGAGTTTGCTCATGTACGTCTAACTTATAACATTTCGTTTAATTATCGTATAAGAATTATACATAAATGAAATAACACCCCTTTGTTTTTGTGCAGCGAAATCCGAAGTGCAATGCATATTTAAAGAAGGTGGGCAAAGTACGTCCTAATGATGCGATGGAGCCGTCCAATTATGAGAAGATTTTCCAAACCTGTGACGGAGGATACCGGTTTGGTATCATGACAACAAACGGCTCCGAGTCGCTCAACCAAGTCTTCCGAACGAGTCGTAGATTGCCTGTTTGTGCCGTAGTGGAGGATACGTTCTACACGTGCAACAGATGGTTCGTTGCGCGGCGTCAGCGAGCAATGGAATTACAAGACAGGGGACAGGTTCTTTCTGACCGGGTTTTGCAGAAGATCAAAAAACGTTGGGGGAAAGCTGAAAAAATGAAATTGGTGCGTTACACGCACGGCCAAGGTCAGTACCAAGTTTCATCCCCAAATGAGTACGTTCCTTGCACCCGTAGCGACATGGGCAACATGGAACCCACTCACAGGGAGTTCATGTATATTGTGACGCGTGGTCCCGACAGACAAATGGAATGCACTTGCAGAGGTATCCAATTAACTTCTATTCCGTGCGCTCATGTCTTAGCCGTTTGCCGTGACCGGAACTGGCAAGAGGACGACTTTGTTGCAGACTGGTATAAAACACCATATCTTGTGAGTACTTGGAACCATGTGTTCAATCCAATTGGCAATATGGGAGACTGGCCTCCATGTGTTGAAGACAGAATCCTTCCGAGTAGAGGTTGGATTAGGAAGGGGAGGCGAAAACACACCCGTCGTGTAATGACGATGGATGAAATGGAAGGTAGACGAATGGGGCATCAGCCTCGCCGTTCCACTTCCGATAGGCAACGAAGAGGTATGTAACATTCATCCAAAATTATTTTTCTTTTCAATTTATACCAACTTACTAAGTAACACATGCAAATGCAGAGGCAAGAAACGCAGCAAATGCGGCAGAAAATGAGCGAGTACGTGGAGAGGGAAGTGGGTCCGGAGGGTCACGGCGTAGCACAGCTACGAGCCGTTTAGATGCAGCTGCTATGTATGCCGAAGCAATGGGAGATGCGGTTGACATAGGAGGAGAGGCGGTTGGGGTGCAAGGCCAGCCATCTGCCCAACCGAGGAGGTCCACTACTAGACGCACAACAAGGGCATCTACAAGCCAAGCAGGGCCATCTGGAGCCCAGGCCGGCCCATCTACAAGCCAAGCAGCGCCATCTGGAGCCCAGGCCGGCCCATCTAGTGAGCAACCAGAGCCACCACCTAGACCTCGTAAAGCATCTTTTGCAAGTGGTTTACTTCGGGGATTTAGACGTGGTAGTAATAGGTGATTTGTATGCATGTTGTAAAAAATGTGTGGACTCTATTTGCAATTTGTGTGTACTTTATTATTTTGTACGAAACTTAGAAATTAAATATTTGACTCTAATAGAAATCACCTATTTAAAAAAAAAAAAAAAAAAAAAAGGTACATAGCCGGCCATTTTCTGGCCGGCCAAGTACCCTCCCTAAACCGGCCAGAAAATGGCCGGTTTGGGTATTTTTCGCAAAACCCTTGAAGGTCGGGTATAATTATTAATTTGTATTAAACTTTGGATATTAATAAAAATGTCGGCCTTACTTTGGGACGGTGAAATTATTTTTGGTTTTTTTTTCATTATATTAGAATTATTTATGGGACTTTGAGAAATATTTATTCAAGAAAAAAATAAATTTATGAAATAAAAATCATTTCCATCAAAAATCATTTATTGAATAAATGTTGGACTCAAGTGTGTGTGCGTGTGTATATTTTGAAATACTAAAGATCGATGTGAATAATTTAAAATAACATAATAATTTGCAGAATTTTCACAAAATGTACTAATCAAATTCCACCAGATTTTTATGATTGGTAATCAAAGTACAGGACTATAAGTGAAAGCTGGCTTGGCTGGTTACACTTCTTCAAGACTTTACAGAATTATAAAATAATATACTTAATTTGATCAACCGAAATTTTTATGATATTTTCATGGTACATATTTCGATATTTTAATCAGATTTTTGGAAGAAGTGACAGGTGTTTATGCGCAGATTCCACCAGATTTTTATGCGCAGATTAAAAGAAAGAAGTGACAGGTGTTTATGCGCAGATTTTTGGAATTGGGATTGCAATTGGTTGTTACAATTTGACGAGGATATCTAACAAGTACGAAGCCCGCTAACCCAGTTGGCGCACCAAGCTGGTGCGCCAACTCAGTCCGCGCACCAGACAATTTGGTGCGCGAACTGGGTTAGCGGGGTGGTAGTATTCAATAAAAGATCTGCGGGGTGGTAACGATTTAATTCCGATTTTCTTGCGTGGTAACAATAAAAATTTCGGCTTAAAAAAATAGAATCTGTGCACGGAAACCAAGAAAAAAAATTTGTATTTTTTTTTTCAATTTTACTAAAATATGCTTTTATTGGTATAGGCTGAAAAAAAAACATTTAAATAATTTTTTGGATCGGTGGAATATTCACCGATTCAAAATTGTAATCGGTAAATTATTTAGTGATCCTTTTTTGTGCATCAAAATCTGAATATTTTTTTCCTCTTATTTTATAATATTTTGTACGAATAAAAATTCTTCTAGGTGGGTGCACATCTAGTGCCACATAAAAGCAGATGTGTTGTAGTTTTAATCAGGAGCGGATTTAGAATTTTCATTGGAAGGATAAAAATATAGCGAATTGAATTTAAATAACTAATTATATTTAAACTCATTAATTAATTGAGTATTTGATAAAAAAAATACTTTAACTTATATTTTTCAATGCTCTGATTTATAATTTATGATGTTTTAACTTATAATTCTAATTATCAATAATAATTCAAAAAAATTATTTAAATTTTAACCCTAAATTTAATTTGAATTACAAATTAGAAATTTATAAGAAACCAAAAAATATTTAGAAAAAGAGCAAAGTCAATCGGGACCAATAGATCTCACGTGGGTCTGCCCCTGTTTTTAGATCGTCTGACCTATGTTAAATGGTTAACATAGTTCATCATTTTCTTAAGTTCTAAGGAGAGAGTTATTGTCTAAAATCTAGTCGTCCGATATTAATCTGAAGATCTACATAGTTTTGTGTTAATCGGGCCGGACCTTGTAGAATTCACATCCTCCCCGGTACCGTAATAGAGAATCTTTTACAATTATTGGATCTTGACCGTTATTTTTAACTTGGCACGAATCTCAAATCCCAATAATACTGCCCCCTACGCTAGCCCGAATCTCAAAGCAGCTGAGAATTAATCTCAAACCGTAAAGTGAAGGGAATCTTTTACAGTAATGGATAGGATACTTGTCCGACCTTGTATACCCCAGGATGTGAATTCAGTTTCAGTCAGGTACCTGATCCGCTAGATTGATATTCGGACTGATTATTTTTAATTTGGCATCAATTTAAAAGACTTCCGTGTCCCGAAATATATATCATTTAATTTAATAAACCTTTTAGAATTTAGATAATTTAAAAGGTAGAACTCGGTGGGTCGAATTAGAATCGCATTTGAATCAAATTGACATTGACTTGTTATTTTTTTTTTCTCTTATTTAAACTAGTACAACATTTTATTTGCTAAACATGTACATTTTAGTGCAAATTTTATTTTTACAGTTTTTCTGTCTAATTCTAGTGAAGATATAATTATAAAAAGACAACAAAAAAACAGAGCAAAACAAAATTCAGCATTCCAAAACAAAATTATGAATTTCAAAATTTCAAAACAAAGCAGAACTTAAAAAAAAACAGACAATGTGGTGAGCACTCCTAGCTGGGGCACCAAGCTGGTGCACACCTCCAGCTAGAGCACCAAACTAGTGCGCTTCCCCAGCTAGCACACCAGTCAGGTTTGGTGCGCGTTCCTAGAAGCGTGGGTGGTATGTTTTGAATTCCAGCATTTTGAGTGGTGGTTGTTTAATTTCCAATTTTTAGGGTGGTAACTAAAATAATTTCAACGCTTTAACCTTCCAATTCTAACTGTCACAAACTGTCAATTTTTTCAAGTAATGTTAATTATGATAAAATTAGATCTCCAGAGTTTAGACCACAAAAGACAAACTTGCCCACTTATGATCACAATTCTAAAAAGCTATATAAATTTTCCTAACTAAAAAACAGAGATTCCCATCTATGATCACAACTCTAAAATGCTGTATAAATTTTCCTACATCAAAGGCAGAGATTCCCACTATGATCACAACTCTAAAAGTTATATTAGCTTATCTGCCCCGCAAATATGTATATATTTAGAATATCGCACGGAATGCTTAAGTATGTCTTTATAAATATTAATTTTTGGCATAAATATTTCATTTTCTAGCTTCATCAACAATATATTGAGAGAGCTATATGCCATTAATTTTTATTATTTAATGAACTTATTGGTAACAAAATTTGTATTTCTTGGTCACCATAAGCTATATGCCATTAATTTTTTATTTTTCGAAAATCAATTTTGCAAAAACTAACGATCCATGAGATGGAAAAATATTCATACAATTCACATATATAAAGACTTGTTAATTTATTATAGTTTTAAAATTCATGCCAACAAAACATATATAATTCTATCAATTATTACATACAGCAGGTCCACCGTAAAAGAAATTATAATTAAGCTTTTCCAGAAGAATATTTAACACCACTTGTTGTGAAGCAGTCGTATCTGTCAGTAATATCATTTATTACATATGGATCTGCTATTTGACCGAATTCATTAAAGATCTTAATATTGCTGATATATGCTGCCTTGTTTGCTCCTTCACAACCAATGTGTCCACTACCCATTGAAGGACTTGTTTCATTTTGGTGATACATAACACCACCTGCCCATATAATTTTAGTTGCATAGTCAAATGTGTTGTTAAAAAGAGCTTTTGGCCACCACCCAATCAAAATAGGGTTGTTGTTATCATCGCGGTATAATGACCAGTCTTGTGTTTTCTGATCCTGCAAAAAATATATTTAAAAAATGGTAAATCAATCACTATATATATACCCCCCAAAAATGTAAATCAAGTGACATCTTTTAACAAATAAATAAAAATAGAACCTTCTTTATGCTCAGTGTAACGAAGTAATCTTTCCCATTAAATGTGGAGAGTGGTGCAACTGTCCCTCCTGGAACTGGTGCACCAGAAACATTTGAAACAACAAAGCCTTGGCAGATAGTGCTATAGCACACCGTGGTGTCATTTGCTGTCTGTATATAAAAAAAAATAATAGGTTACTATGCAAAGTGTTTTGTAATATATATTATTTTTGAAAATCACAATATAGTTTTGATGTGTATATATACGTACAATCCATCCAGCAAAAAGTCGCAAATCAGTGCTGCCAGAATATAATTTTGGATATACCTGTATAATTTTGTTAATATATTCATCAAATATACAAAATCAAACATTAATCATACAAGCTTACACATGATTTAGTTTAGCGTGCTTCATAGAAGGCATCTGATATGTAAGAAATTACAGGATTCAAATGGATGTTAATTTCTTTTTCTTTGTTAAGAAAACAAGCAAATCAACCTTTGCATATATAAACCAGATTATTTCTAACTAAAATCTCTCATATATTTTATAAAGAGCACCTAGAAATTCTGATAATATAGGAAAATCATATGCTACTGAATTAGAGAGAAATAAAATACATACATGAAATCCAGCAACCATAGAATAATAATTTCCATTATTTTCATTCCAAACAGCTATGAAAACTGCACTTTCTGAGTTGTAATTGACATTCGGTATGCCCCAGACTGATATTCTAGCTCGTGTACCCTGTAACATGGGGCTTGGAGTAGAGAAGCCAGCATGCTTTAAAAGCCAACACAGAAAACTTTTTGATGAGTTGTATAATTTAAACGATGCAAAACCCATATACATAAATTTGAAATTTAAAGTATTTACATGTATGTTAACATGCAATGGATTGTCGTTAATAACATCGAAAAACAAACTCGAAATAATTCCCGAGTGATGGGCTTCAATAGATCTTCCTTCCTGTGAAAAAAATTAAGTAAATGGACACATTTTGTACAACTTAAGTTTTCCAATATATATAACATATTCAAAAATAAGTATTCTACATACCTTAGCTTCAGCTTGTTCGCCTTCAACTTGTACAAATTTTGTTCCTTCAATACGATTATGGTACAAAACAGAGAGGCATATCAAAATCAACGTTAGAATTTGCTTATAAGCCATGTTGGAGCAAAAGAGGAGGATCTCTCTATGAACTATGTGTCGATAACTACTTGTATGGACAAATAGCCTTCATATACTAGTTATTATGCATTATCTAGAAAGAGAAAGTGCTGAGAAAAATTGTCAGATTTATGACACTTTTGTTGTTCAGTCCTTGAAAAATTGAGAAAGTTACTGTCTGAACTAGGTTCAATGCTAGCATGATCATCAGCTGTGAATTGTGATACCTTCCTACTTGCATTTATTAATTTAATCATGACTATATCTTAGTATATTTTTAATTTCATTATGACTATATCTTAGTATATATTTTTTTTCGAACACAAATCTTCCGCATTTATGAAGCACATATAAATTGAGTAATGACCTTCTCAAATTGGAGGAAACATTAATTATATAGTTGAATCAATAAATTGAGGGAAATTTTATTCTGAGAGATCCTTTGAGTTGAGAGGGAATTTTATTCCTGTTGAATATCTTTTGATAGGCATGTGGCCTTGTTGTTACTGGTTAACCTTTATACATGATGTATTGATGTTGCTTATATAGTTACTAGGCAGAGGCCTCGCGTTGCTTCGGCAATTATTTTCAAAACATGAAGTTATGTCCAACCGAAATTAGTGAAATGCATAGACATTATAATAAAAACTTCATTAATTAGTAGACATAGTTCCAATTTGACATAACAAAAAGTTTACAATTAAAATCAGTTAAGATTGTTCTGTGATAAATCTTCTAAAAAGAGTTTTATCTCATAACAAAATACATTCAAGTGTTTTGTTGATGGGTATACCAACACAAAATAATATTTACAACTAACAAAATATGTCAAAAAAATTTGTACAACCACAATATGGTAATAAAGTAATATTTCAGAATTGATCTTATGTTCAATACAAATTGCTTTAACTAAATATTTGGGTAATTGACTGACATGTTTGTTGCCCAATCGACTAAGATGAAGGCTAATATGCAGAAGAGGAAGATAGTGCAATTGTGCTGCTATGAACTAAATTATCAGCTTTAATTGCAAAATTTTATCACAAAAACATTGTTCAAGAATAAAATAAAAATCTACTAACCACAATTTTGTGTGCTTTCAATTTCATTTGAATCTTCTGCACAGAATTTCTCTTTGTAATATCTGACTTTCTAGCCAGAATACCTGTCCTAATCTCATCTACAACAAGCAAGTAAAGGACATTTTATAAAGCATACTAAAAAAATTATGTAAGCATATTTACATATGAGGACAATTAATTAATTTGCAAAGAAGAAAATAACATACTATAATATAATATTTACGTCTTGCTTTTGTCTAAGAATTAATATCATGTATTCTTCTCTTCAACTCAGAAGTGTTGTTGATGACCTATAATATAATATTTATGCAACAGTTAATTTGATAAATAAAACTTGATAATTAATACAGAAACAATGTTAAAATTTAAACTTTAACATACAGCCAACTCATTATTTGCAGAGCTTTACTCTCAGATGACAATTTACTGTTAATTGTTATTCCTCCTATTTCTTCTCCTGTCAGGGTCGTCTCATTTCAGATTGCCTCCTAGCAGAACTTAATGAACACTGTCTCAAAGAGAATACTTACTGGAGTTAATTAAGTCTAAGAATTTTCTTTTCATCCTCTCTTTTATTTTTTTTGGTGGAGGGTAAAAAAGCTTACTTCTGTCACCAATTTCTGAGAATTTGGACATTATTCACCTACAGTGAAATCTACAGTGCTACTCAATAGTGAGACTTCCAACCGGGTCCCACTTTGCAGCGACACAACTCGGTTCCAACTTTTTTTGTCACCAATTTCTGTCACCACAGTCCAATCTATCCAAAATTAATATATAAAAAAGATTAGATACAATTCGATGGAATCAGAGAATTTTTTTCCTAACAGGCCAATACTGTTCACATAGGAATTCGTATCCTCTGCATTAACTCAAAAGAGAATATTTTGAGTTAATGAATATCAACCGTCCGATCTGTTTTAAGATTCGTGCGAATTAGATCTACACTAATATTGAAAGGCCCCCAATGTTATAGGCAGGAGCCGGATTGGCTCCGTTTAAAATCAGATGGTTGAGATTCATTAACTCAAAAAATTCCCTTTTGAGTTAATGCAGGGGATACACGTTCGTTCACATAGGCCCCCAATTATAATTCATTAAAAGGTGCAAAGGTTAAGTCTTGGCATCTCTTATTTGTACAGTTTTCTGCCAAATAAGCATTGGGTGCACATAAAGAATAGAATTAGCAACTATTTCGAATATTATTTTGTATTTAGATGTGTTTGAATTAGCAATTAGAGACTCTTCTTTGTTTATTTTTTGTGGATTAGCATGTTATTACACTAACTCAAAGTGACTATTCTCAATTTTAAGTTAGATCACTGTTCTCACTAACCTCTCTCTAGTAATATCATAAACTATGTATCGTTTTTCTATTCAAAATAACCTACTATTTAAAAGCAAAAACAATATGGGCCTTGAAAAAATGTAGTTCTTAAAAGAAATTTTCAATTTGAACCTTCAAATAAAAGCCTATGTAGCATAGCGTGTGCTATTTGCGTTACGCGCTATAGCGGACCGCTATTATCTCTATAGTGGTCATAGCTAAAATAGCATACTTTTATTACATAGCTTAGCTTTTAAAGTCTAAAAATACTATAGCGCGCTACTTAGAACAATGCCCTAAACCCTAAACTAGGCGAACACCAGTAATGAGATACATCCTTTTGTAATTTGAGAAAATAAAAGAGTACCATCTTGTGCAGGGTATTCATATTCTTTTTCTTCTACAACCGCGGCCGCTTTAGACGAGCTCTTGTGACTCTTCGCTAGACGGGCGAGATCGCCTGGAACAAAAAAAAAACAGAGTTAAGACTGCAAGAGAGGCGGTAAAGGGTTTGCCTGGAAAGAAGATAGAAATACCTTTGCCTGCCATGAATTCTTTGCTCGATCGGAACGTGGAAATAATCAAATTTTGTTTCTCACGGGTGAAACTAAAGGAGAAGAGAGCGGGGAGGGTTCTAATATAGGGAATCCGAATTTCGTTCAACGCCGACTTAGATGAGTGCGTATAATCTGAGATATCTCAAATTTTGCGTGACCGACGTGTCCGGTTCGAGATAGTGCGGGGACCAGTATTACTTAAGTACTTTGAGATTCGTGGAGAACGTATTTGAACGGTTGAGATATTCCAGAAAGTCACGCAAAATATGAGATATCTCAGAGGATGCGAATTCACGATGTGACGGATAAAGCTCTACAATTTATTCACAACTGGAGAATCCGGTACATAGTAAATTAGAGAAGACTTTTCTCCAGCTTATTCAAAACCGGATAAGATTCCCTATGTATATATTTTGAGCCAATTTAATAGAGAAGGATTTAAATGTGTTATTATTGTGTATTTATTTTTGAAATTTTAATAACTGAAAAACTGATAAGTGTGATTTATATTATTTTCTTATATACATGTAAAAGATTATGTCGTTTTAATTTATTTTGATTGTTATTAAGTGTTTGTAAAAATACACTCATGTACAATTAAAATTGACAAGTGATAAATTTTTATGTACATATAAAAAAAATTATTTTAAATGTGCAAAATTTAAAATTGTGAGATAGATTAATATTTTTTATTTAGGAAATTATTTTCACATTTTGAATATTAATGAAACATTAAATATTTTAGAAATCAAATATTTAAATTGACTACAAAAATCATAGTACATTTTTTATATAAAGATCTTCGATTCAATATAATCATTAGAAATAACTTTTCACTCTTAAAAATCATATATCACTTCTTCTCACTCTTAGAAATATTTTCATCATTTGGAAAAATATTTGTGCCAATATTCCTTAACCCCCTTGTATCAAATTTTCCTAAAAACATAACAAATTTTACCAACTTAGCAATTTACCAAATTTGTGCCAAAATTTCATGAAAAACATTATTTGCAAATTGTATGACATCTTCTAGTGGTACCCAGCTCAGCCAGTTGCTCTGGTTCCCTACCAAGGAGTGTAAAATTAAATTTGATAATATTAAATTAAAGTTTGAACTTGTTATCTAATTAATATCACGTGATTTTTCTCTTAAAATAATAAGTCCTAAGTGTCAAACAAACTCTACAAGAGAGAATGAATAATGATGAAAATAGCAATTTTTTTTTTTGAAGGTCAGTGAGCGGACTCACATGACGATTTCGTTGATAACAGAAAAGAAAGATATTTACAGTGTCTTATTATCTATTTACAGAGTCATAAAATGAAAAGAAAATAACAAGAAATAAGCATCCATTCTACTTTAATACTACTACATTCGCTGCTGCCAGCTGAAGAATTGTCTACCAGAAAGTTATCTCTAGGGAAACATTGTTTACTAGTTCTGTCACTGTCTTGCGCTGACCAGTGAAGAGGCGCTTGTTACGTTTACACCACAATGTCCAACCTCCTGCAGACCACACTGTGTCCCACAGTCTCAGAACCGAGTCAGACAAATTCTCTCGTCAGCTCCACCATAGCAATTTTTACATAAACAATCAAAACATGTAGATCAGTAACAACAAAATATCAAGTTTAATACAAATAATTTTGTTCTAATTCAAATACAATTCACACATACTAAAAATGCTCGAAATATAATCAATTACATGTTCAAATTAAATAGGTTCCGTATAATTATTTATTGCAGGGCTTTGCAACAAGTTATGACTTATGAAACATCATTTAAAAAATTGAAAACTATTCAAAAATATTGCATTTGCATATACCGTTATGTATGATAATTTGAAGGCTTTTATGAGTCTGTTTGTAAGCAAAAGTGAACAAATCACTCGAAATTTAATATTTGAAATAATTAATTCAAACAATAAAAAAATAAGGAGAGTTCTAATGGCTTCATTTTTTTGCCTCCATTTAAAAAAAAACTTTAATAACTAAAAATTTAAAATTTAAAGGTCGAAATAAAAGCGTTAGATATGATCTACATCATTTTAATACACGTACAAAAAATTATGACATTTAAACTTTATTTTGTTTGTCAACAAGAACTTGTAAAAATGTACTAATGTGAATAATTTCTAATTGATTTTCAACTTATCGATTCACATAAAAACAAAATCAAAATGTGATGATTTTTTATGAGCACACAGTGAAAATAACATATATCATATCGAACGGTTTTATTTTGACGTTTATAATTAAAATTTTAAGTTTTTAATATTTTAAAAATGAAGACACGATGAAGACACAAAAAGTGACATTTTTTTTTTGAGAAAAACAAAAAGTGACATTTTAACCCTCCAAAATAAAATCTGTTAATTTAAGTAATTTAAACATATTTAGATCAAGTTTGATACGAATGTTTGATAATTGCTATCGAACGCTTGTACAGTGTATTACATAGCGTAACAATTTCGGTCTGTGCAGGACTACAGGTTAATATTCAAAAACGGAGAGGACTACGCTGCAAAATTTCAACATGTCTCATGGTATTCGTGCGTTTTGCTTTGAAGTCCGATGCGGCTCAATATTCGTGCGTTTTGCTTTGAAGTTCGCGCGGCTCCGCTCTGATATTTGATAGCACGAATCTTAAAGCAAATCGGACGGATACCAAGCCCACCAGACCCAAGTTTTTACCTTCCAAAGGTAAACCAGGATTTGATTTTCTTCCGATCAGATTTGGATCTGGTATCCGTCCGATTCTCTTCAATTCGTGCTTATTGCTTTGAAATTCGTGCGTACTTCGCTCTGATATTCCTGAGCACGAATGTTAAAGCGCATCGGACGGATACCAAGTCCACCAGACCCAAATTTGATTTCTATTTTTTGAGATTAGACCCAAATTTGATTTCAATGGCCATCGGACCCAAATTTTTCCCTTCCAAGCTCAACCAGGATTTGAATTTTTTCCGATCAAACCCCTCAATCTAAGCTCTATATTCCCATGGCAGGTGATGACGTGGCGAAGATGATCGGAGTGGGTCTCATATGGGGCGCCACCAATGCCTTCATGCGACGCGGTGCCGCCATCAGTAGTAGCTCGGCCTCGTCGAGGCGTGGCTGGCTGGGCCCACTGCTGACGTGGCAGTACACCATCCCCTTTTTGATAAACCTCTCCGCCTCCGCCTTGTTCTTCTACCTGCTAGGCGGAGCGCCAATCTCTCTGGCCGTGCCTGTGACTAACGCCACCACCTTCGCCGCCACGGCTGTTACCGCTCTTCTACTTGGCGAGGAGATGCCTGTGGGACCCACATTCGTTGGTACGGCCATTATCATCCTCGGCGTTTGGATCTGCGTCTCTTCTTGAGGTTAGAATTTTAGAATTATGCACTTGTATTGTAGTCTATTGCTACTGATTCAGTTGTTCATAGATTTATATAGGAATATTGGTTAGAAAGATATGGCTTCAATCTGTGTGAATCTGGATCCCTGTTATTACTGTAACAATGTTACATGGAGTGAGGCTCTGGTACAATGTTCAACATGATCTCCATATAAAAAAGTACCAGTAAATCTAATTTTACATTTTTTACAATTTTTTATTATTTTTTTAGATAGGTAGAAAGTCACTTGATCTACAAATTGGAGACTATTCAAAAGTTGTGATTTTGTATTTATCTAAAAAAATAGTAAAAGAATTCTAAATAATGTAAAATTTGAACGGTTGAGATTGACTATTTAAACTTTGAAAACGAAGATATTGATCCATAGGACGGACCAATGAATCCATATCCTCTGCATTAACGCAACTTTTGAGTTTAAGGGTCTCCACCGTCCGATTGCATCTACGGTTAAGATTTAATTAGACCCTGCCCGAAGACCCCATCAAAGTTCTTGGACTTTTTACATTTTCAACCTTGAAACTTCTATAATACTTCAATACTTAAGCATCTTACTTAGAATTTTCTTAATTTCACAATGCAAATGGTGCCATGATGCCCTCTTGGTTTGATATTCATGAGATACATATTTCCTCAGTAAGTTTAATTACTCTCTCTCTTTCCCCAACTGCATAGTAATGGTTTAAATGGTTGTTATGTGAACTTTAGAAATTAGAGAAATGGTTTTCATTCTCTGATTCTGGTAGTGGGTTCCCTTTGGTATAATAATAGTTGGTTTTCGTATACAACACATGGAGTAATCCTGAACCAAGTTATTTGATATAATAATAGAATTTTTCCATTTTGGTGATGTCCCTCTTAAGCAGTTGGGTTCAGCTTTTAAAGGACTAAGCTGAAACTCTGCACTTGGAATTAAAAAGATGGCCAGAAGGAGAATTTAGCATTTTGGGGCAATTTATTAATAGGATATGCTGGATTTTTTCATAGTTACAGTACACGGCAATTCCTTTTTTTTTTCTAATTTACAGAGAAGCAAATTGTAAAGTGTTGGAGATGCAAAAATAATATTTGAAACTTGAATCATGCTACTATAGTCGAATTTGAGCAAAATACATATTGGAATCCAATTTGACTTCTGTTTCTATTAGGAGTGAGCTAATCAATATACATTATGCTTGATTTAAAATTTGCAGGTGGGGCGTTATCCTCAGCATGTGATAAGTTTTTTCTATAGGAACACATGGAGGGTTTGCTGAAATAAATCACAAGTTTGAAGATTGGAGGTGCAGTCCTAAGCTAGCAATTATATTCTGCTACCAAAGATCGATTACTTCATGTTTTGAGCTGGTAAGATGTGGTTGAAAATTAATGTGTTTGTAACAAGTTTGCATATGAGCATTTTTTTCGTTTGTAGGGAGGTTTTGTAAAGTTTTCCATGTGTACATTTTTTATTTTCATTATGCACTGTTACTAAGTTTATTGGTGCACTGTTACTTATTTTCATTATGCACTGTTACTTATTTTCATTATTGCACTGTTACTTGGAATTGTTTATAAGCATAGTCAAAATTGTAATTATTTATAAGCATATGTGTCTTTTTTCTGTACTTGATCAACTCGTACCAGTTCCAACCCTGATCTAGAGCATCATAAGCTTGACAGCCAAACATTTTTTGTTTTGCCTTACAAAAATGAATTAGCATATGATTATAAAGTAATACTTGATTAACTTAGGACATTGTAATTCTGATAATCTTATTTCTGGTAAAATCTGAATTATGGTACAAGCTGAATATGTTTTCTTACTAAAATTGATGTGCCCATAAAGTATATACCTGCATCCATTCAAGTAATTTGTCAAGCAAGCTAGTTCAGTTGTCTTACTAAAATTAAAACGGATCAAGAGAGCAAACAATAAGAAACAAGAACTGCGAGTGCTACAAAATTTTCTACAGTCATGACCAATCAAATCTGTCACTACTCCAAGGTGAAGCTAATCCACTTGTGTTGGAATCATTAGGTAATTTTTTGTCAATTGTTCACTTTTTGCTTGTCATAGAATTTTAATCTGCCCCTTCAATAGTGATTGCGTGATTTCAAACAAAAGTCATGCTAAATTGATATTCTGATATGGGCGATATAAATGACTATTCTAAGCATGCTTCTATGCATCATTTCAAACAAATAAAGGCAGAATGATCACTTAGACTTTGTCTGACACTCTTTTGCACCATTTTCAAATCATTAGAGGGACAATGGCTTTTGCCAAGGGGCACAGTAGGCAATGTTTAATTAAATGTTCATCTTGCATGCAAAATTTTAATTAAATGTCCGTTTAATTGACATAATATTTTTTCATACAACTTCAAGTAACCTGCTTTATTAACTAGGATGCCCTTAAAAATTGTCTATTATGGCCCAGAAGGTTAAATCCTTCTCTTGATCCTCTGGAAATAATATTTTAAAGATAAAGATGAGGTCTAGATGTTGAATGTCTATTGATTCCCCTTATTTCAAGACAGTATTGCTCCTAATTTTAAAATGGCATCTTACAAGGCCACAAGTATAAACATACCAGATTGCAGTTATTTCCTTGACTATTTGGAAAAAAAAAAATGGGCATTTATTTGATTAAATTTTACATGAGTGAACCCGTATGGTGTGTAAGCAAGCATTAATCCGGACTTACTTTTTAGCCTGATGTATTGATATGTGGTCAAATTAACACAATAACAACCCATGAGAAAAGTTAGTCAAGCTGATACTTGTATACACTATCAATACTGAAAGCTGGTAATGTAATCTTTGGTTCTGATATCTTTCTTTTCTTTTAGTTTTTGTTGTTTGAGTGGTCTTTTAGTTTGCTTAGCTCATAACTAATCCTATTGTATGAGTTATTTCTCCCTATACCACATAAAAAAAAAAAAATCCCTTTGTCGGCTTTTAGTTTTTACAGCATGCTTCTACTTCTTGCTCTACTATTTGTTACCAGCTGGCACTGCAAGAGCTGCATATAATTTTCCTTGTTTACTGCTTTTGTGTTTCACTCTATTTTACATAATAAGTTAGAACATGCTATTGCTCTTCTCTAACTGGTAGTGAGCGATATGGTACAGGAGTGCTCCACCTCTGATGTTAAGATTGCCTTTTATTCTGTTTCAAGACTGAACACATCTCTAGCTAGATATAGAAATTTACACTGTTCAGATTGCCTAAATTAATAACAGAATCGAAGAAGAACCAAAATTGGGTCTATGAAAGAATTTTACAGAATACCGATTACCAATACCCAACCTATGATAACTGCACAAGGAGTCAATACTGTTACACATCCAAAATACAGCAAAGTGCAAAAGTATGATTAAAATAACCGTGAACTCGTTTATCTAATGGAGAATGACAAAGAAAGCACACCAAGTAATATATCTCCAAATTAAAGTTCTAACAAAATTCATAGCACATGCCGACAAAATTAATCATATAACAATAAATATATCCCGAAATAGATAACTTACTAGTACAAAAACATATATAAAATTAAGCCTAGTCTCGTCACTCTTCTACCTCTGCTTTTATTTCCTTCATTAATTCATCCTTGTATTCCTGGAAGCTACCCGAGTATCTCCTCACAGAACCATCTTCAACCACCCAAATCTCGCTCTTTTCTTCATTCTCGCAAACCCGAGAAATTAACCTGGAATCATGACTCACCAGTACGACTCCTCCAGTGAACTCCTCCAGAGCTTCGGCAAGTGCATCTATGCTTTGCATATCCAAGTGGTTGGTCGGCTCATCTAAGAGCAAAATGTGCGGTTTTGACATAGAAATAGAGGTGAACACGACTCTTGACTTCTGACCTCCTGATAATTTTGCGATTGGAGTTAAATGGTTGTGGCTTGCCAAACCAAACTTGCCCAATTTTGCACGCACAGTCTCTGCTTTACTACTTCCTTCTTGATCCGGGTGCAATCTAAGTAGATACTGAACCGGGTTCTCCTCCATTGTCAAGAGATCCACAAAATGTTGAGAGTACCGCCCAATCCGCAACTTCTGGCTTCGTCTCACCTCCCCTTCAGTCGGTTGTAAATCACCGGCGAGTAAATTAAGCAAGGTTGATTTACCAGCACCATTTGGCCCCACAATGGCAACACGAGTGCCCATATCAATGCCGACATCGACATCCTGTAACTTAAAGTCAGGTCGATTAGGGTAGCTGAAGCCGACTTCAATTAATTGAAGAAGTGGTGGCGTCAACTCGGTTGGCTCTGGGAAGTGAAATTCAACGCTGTAATCTCTCCATCTTTTAGGCACCTCAGGTGGTGCCTGGTCATCATCGTCCTGTGAAGCCTTCCCTTTGCCTTTGCTTTTTGCAGCCTCTCTGGCAGCTTTCGATAGGGCTTGGCCTTTAACCTTGTCTTGTTGTGCCTTGCTCCCGCTCTTTCTTGCAGCTTTCATTTGCTTTTCATAAGTTTCGTATTTTTTATTCATCTCTCGCCTCTTCTGCTCATACCCCGACTCAAAATCATCAAAGTTGCCTCGATACACATGCAGCTTGAGGTCGTGGAGATGGATAATCTCGTTGCAGACAGTGTTCAAAAAGTCACGGTCGTGCGACACCACGATCAATGTTTTCTTCCACTGGCAGAGGTACTCCTCGAGCCAGAGCACTGCACGGAGATCAAGGTGATTGGTGGGCTCATCCAACAATAGCAAAGTAGGCTGCATGAAAAGAGCACGGGCCAGGGAAATACGCATCCTCCAGCCACCACTGAAGGATTTGGTGGGCCGGGCTTGCATCTCTTTGTTAAACCCTAGACCAGCAAGGATTTTTGAGGCACTGGCCTCGGCAGCGTCTGAGCCTTTGAGCTGGAGAGTCTCGTAAATCACAGCCAGACGGTCGCCATTATCATCAGCATCAGCCTCAGAGAGAGATTGTGCCTCAGCTCTAAGTTTCATGAGCTCTTCATCAGCAGATACAACTGCTTGTAAGGCTGATCGATCATCACCAACTATTTCTTGTTCAACTAGTAGGACATCTATGTTGCGAGGGACTGGGACCTGTAGTCAAACATATGTACAAATGACAAGTTAGGAAATAATGATTTTGGCTGTCAGATGGGAGTATTGCCCCTGAAGACATGGACATGGTGCCCCTCCAGTCCATGCCTCCTCTGACTGTGCCAGCCCTTGAGATGGAAGATGGCACCAGTGGTACTGGTACCAATGTTGCTTGCCAACTAGTTTACATGGCTGTTACACAAATTTACTTAGCCTTACTAGCTGTTATGTTTTTGCTTGTAATAATCATGGGCTGTGCCGATGTTTTGACTTTTACTGGCACATTTGTTAGTGTCTTACTGCTATTTTTACTGTTCTGGCACGTGTTAGTGCCATACTGGTACCACTGTTCCGGTACAGTTGTTGTTGCCTGTGGCTTTTGCTTAAAGGTTAGGGATAATTGTGTTTGCCATGGTCGATGATGAAACCAAATAGATAGGCTGAAATCTTGATACTGCTCTTGATGGGTCAGTCAAGGGTTCAGTATCTAATTCATGATGCTTGGGTGTGCTCCTGAGACCAGTAGGGCATTCTGGGTTTTATTTGGGTAGTTTTACATTTTTGCATATTTTGTTTGAACTAGCTTCTGTAAGTTTTCCTTTTTATGCAATGGAAGGGCATTTTTGCCTATTTTTCAAAAAAAAAAGATGGGAGTATTGCCATAGAATCACCAAACTGCCTCTGTATATGCCATAAATCAGATAAAACTTGAAATTAGCTACAAAACTAACAATACCATACCTTGCGCCAAGAGAGAAGCTTGAGCAGTGTAGACTTGCCCTTACCATTGGGCCCCACCAATCCGTACCTTTTGCCATGGGAAATTTTGACTGATGCATTCTTAAACAATTCCTTTCCTTTGGCGGAGACGGAGAAATTCTCCACCACTATATCCCTCACGTTATCCATTGCAGCCGACTCATCATCTGCATCTGCTGTGTTTGCGCTTGCGCGGGACCCACCCACAACAACTGAGAACGCATCCCGATCATCCTTCAATGCCTCCTGTCTCGCCGCCTCAGCAGCAAGGGCTTTCATCTCCTCTTTTCTTTCTTTCTTCTTATTTTCTTTACCTGTAGGAACGTGCTCGGACAAACCCTTGTCCGCTCTCTTAGATCCAGCCACAACAACGGGTTTAGAATTCGAATCATCCAATTCGATTGGTACTTCTTCCTCTTCGTCGGATGGGGGAAGATCGAAATCGTCCAAGTACGAAGAGGCAGCGGCGGATTTGGCTTTAGGTTTTGGCTTAGATGAAGTAGAGGAAGAAGAGGGCTTCGCCTTGGCTGATTTGGTTGGGTTGTCCATGGAGGCCAGCACGGCGGAGACCACGAGCTTCGAGGGCTTTGCTGGTTTTCCCTCGTCCTTTTCCTTTCGGCCCATCGTAAAGGCGGCGACGACAGCTAGCGAAAGCGAAGAGAAAGCAAAGTAGCGTGGCGGCGACGACAGCTAGCGAAGGGAAAGCAGTTGGGATGTGCCGTCTTGCGGATCGAGTCGGATGATATATATGAATTCGCATTCTCTGAGATATCTCATATTTTGTGCGTCTTTTTGGAAAATCGCAACCGTTTAAATACGTTTTGCACGAATCTAAAAGCTCAAATAATACTGCCCCCGCGCTATCCCCGAATAGGCACCGGACACGTCGGTCACGCAAAATATGAGATATCTCAGAGAATACGCACTCATCCAAACTCAAATAAAAGTTTGAAGTTATAAATGCAAAATTTTTACCCATCATCGTGATGGACTTCTGATCGAATTCATCCAATCGACAAATCGGACTCGTCTTGTACGGATTCGTAAATAATAAAGTGACGCTCCTATCTATTCAGATATTTTATAATTTTTTTCTAAAAGGTATTTATATGGGATGATAAAAATATTTATATTTTCTTTTATTAAAATAAAAACTCTGAAAGTTACAATTTTATTTATTCGACAAAATGTTGACTTGAACTTTCTTATTACTATTCAGAAAAAAAAAATATTTTATACAAGATATAAATATTTGTAAATTCAGATGAATTTTGTAAACACTTTCTCTGCATTAGAAATGTTGTAAGAATAATCTCTAATAAAAATAACTTATTTACATTTTTTTTCCTTGACCTGCTTTTGGTTGAATTTGCCTACTGCTCTATTGTGACTGTCTCTCTTTCGAATTGTATGTTCGTTTGGATTAAGAATAAGTTATTTTTTAGAACAACCTATTCGGTGTTTGGTTGGATTAGAATAGTTAAAATATAAAATCAAACTTGTTTGTCTTATTAGAACAAGCTATTCTCATACAAAAATAGACCAAGCTATTCTAATAAGATATACACTAATTTTACTATTCTAGCTATTCTAAAATTTCAATCAAACATAAATAACCAAACATAAATAATATGCTATTCTGACTGAAAAATATTGTCAAGCATATATTAAAAGAGTCAGAACAGTACTAGAAAAGGCTAACATGCTATTCTCGAATAGGTCAAATAACATATTAGCGATGTGCGGAATAACAAATATTATTATGTTTTATAGAGTTGGGCTCCGGTGCATTGCAATGTATAGGTTCTCTTATACATTAGACTATAAATCGTTGGATTTGAAGTTGAAATAGTTGATCTAAAGGGCTCAACATATTCTCCATATCAAAATGTGTTTGGAGACCAAATTTTATATTTTTTGGAAATTGTTTACTATTTTTTTAGAATTTTTGAAAATCGCTGTTTTTCAGAAATTTCTGGACCATAGAAAAACAGTGATTTTCAAAAATTATAAAAAAATAGCAAACAATTTCAAAAAAATGTAAAATTTGATCTCCAAATACATTTTAATATGGATATCAAATTGAACGGTTTGGATCGATTGTTTTGAAGTCAAACTAACGATTTATATTATATTATATTATATTATATTATATTATATTATTATTATTATATTATTATTATTATTATTATTATTATTATTAAAAAGTCGTTACAGTTACATCTTAATTTTGCTATAAATATCGGCATGCTAAGGAGAACGGAGTAGGTCCAATGCCAATCGGATCTATTTTTGAGTCCAATGAGCTCCAACATCGTCCGATCCATACTAAGATCTGTGCGTATGAAAATTGGATTAAATATATACGGATTTTAAAACAAAATGCACGCATCTTAATGCAGATCGAACGGTGAATCCATCGAACCAAAGTAACTCCGACTTCGGACCTACTCTGAATTCCATGCTAAGACAGCTTAATCTAAATCATCAGTATCGCATTAATTAATTATTTTCTTCCTTTCTTTTTTTTGGGAAGCGATCTCGCTGTATCATATCTTCATGTATACTAAAGTACTAATTAAATGCAACGCTGAATTATTCATTGAACAACTGGCAGTTGATATGCATAGAGAATTAGAGATCAATTAAAGATCAACCTAGATTCCAACAATTCTAACTTAAGATTTGGTTGCTGGTGGGGTGTTCATTGGGCCCGGTTTAGTCGGTTTTGAACCGAATCGAATTAGTTTGGACAAAACGGTTCGGTTTTTTCAGTTTAATGGTTCGGTCGGTTTGCTTTTTAAAACCGAATTATAATTTCGGTTCGGTTTTTTCAGTTTAATGGTTCGGTTCAGTTTGCTTTTTAAAACCGAATTATAATTTCCGTTCGGTTCGGTTTGGTAATTTTCAAAACCAAAATTACCGAACCGACCGAACTTTTATATATTATGAATTTGGTTCGGACCGCTCGATGAACACCCCTAGTTGCTGCACTGTACAACAGCCTAACTATAATCTCATGTAAATCTCTATATGAGATATGGTTCCATGTCCTCTGTTATACGCAAACAATGTCAAGATTTTGCAATTAATTATAACTTAGCCTACTAAAATGGTGCAGGTACAAAATTAAAGTCATAATATATATGTGGGATCTCACAGTTGTTATTTCCTCAATCAATTAAGATTTTGGTGCCACAAACTATATACAATTTCACAAGTGTTATGCATGCAAACTACGAG
This sequence comes from Carex myosuroides, assembly GCA_028015225.1. NCBI lineage: Eukaryota > Viridiplantae > Streptophyta > Magnoliopsida > Poales > Cyperaceae > Carex > Carex myosuroides. Next base: position 3,926,529 of record CM051466.1, read on the forward strand.
TGGTTGGATCTTCAATTAATATGAAGGCTCAAAATTACCGGATTGGCCAATTAATTTATGTTATAAATTTATAATTGGAATTTTATACTACATATGACTTCAATTGGCCAATAAAGAAGTTGAAATATATATATATAGAGTGATGCTACGGTGTTTTGGGAAGTAAAGATGGTGTTTTACTTCCCGCTCATATCTCCATTTTCAAAGTTCAAATAGTCGATCCGAATTTCTCAACATGATCTTCATATTAATATGTGCTTGGAGATCAAATTTTATATTTTTTGAAATTTTTTACTATTTTTTTAGAATTTTTGAAAATCAGTGTTTTTTGAATTTTTTTTATTTTTTATTTAATAAAAAATTGTCATTTTCAAAAATTCTAAATAAATAGTAAAAAATTTATCAGAAATGTAAAATTTGATTTCCAAGCACATATCAATAGAAAGATTATGTTGAGAAGTTCGAATTGACTTTTTGAACTTTGAAAATAGCGATATGAGCGGGAAGGAAGTAAAAAACCCTTTTTAACACCGTAGCATCACTATATATATATATATATATATATATATAGTAAGGCTACGGTGCTTTGCAAAGCATAGAGGCCTCCGTGCTTCGGGGCTACTTTTTGGATTTTGAAAATCCAAACAACCCATCCGAACCGTTCAACATGTTCTAAATATTGAAATGTGCTTGGAGACCAAATTTTACATTTTTTGGAATTTTTTTACTATTTATTAAGCCACTTTGAAAATTCCAAATCCGGTGGTCCAAATTTTTGTACTGTTTACCGTTGGATTTTGGGATTTTCAAAGTGGCTTAATAAATAGTAAAAAAATTCCAAAAAATGTAAAATTTGGTCTCCAAGCACATTTCAATATTTAGAACATGTTGAACGGTTCGGATGGGTTGTTTGGATTTTCAAAATCCAAAAAGTAGCCCCGAAGCACGGAGGGCTCTATGCTTTGCAAAGCACCGTAGCCTTACTATATATATATATATATATATATATATATATATATATGAGGAGGGTTCAAATGCACCATTATTTTTGTGCTCCAATATGCTCCACATCCTTTATCTCTATTTTCAAAGTCCGAACAGTCGATCCGAACCGTTCAACATGATCTTCATAATAAAATATGCTTGGAGACCAAATTTTATATTTTTTAGAATTTTGTTACTATTTTTTTAGATAGGTACAATATCACTTTATCGGATGGTCCATAATTTCCTTAAAATAGTGATTTTCTACCTATCTAAAAAAATAGTAAAAAAATTCTAAAAAATATAAAATTTGATATCCAAGCATATTTTATTATGTAGATCATGTTGAGCAGTTCAGATCGACTTTTCAGACTTTAAAAATGGAGATAAAGGATGTGGAGAATATTGGAGCACAAAAATAATGGTGCATTTGAACCCTCCTCTATCTATATATATATATATATATATATATATATATATATATATATTTGTTTTTAAATAAACATGCATATATATATTATTTTAAGAAATATATATTTGTTTTTAAATAAACATGCATGGAGGGTGAAAAGGATTCGGAGCCGGATAGTTAGCCGAACAGAAATACCCGGATTCAAATTATATCCGGATCCAACAACAACATAATGTGGGCCTACCTTTTATCTCCACTCACTATCTTCGTCTGTTAATAAGAGAAAGCCGCTCAGGCCTTATATAGTATCCACTTTTTACTATTACATCTAGTGTGGGACTAACCCATTTGCACATCCGGACAGCAGAATTTTTCTTTTTCTTTTTAATTACATCCCGTGCAGGGTGCAAAGCAATAAAGCATGAATGGCACCATGACTAACAAGTTTTTTTATTAATTACATCCTTGCCACGTCTATTGAAGCATATGCCAAGTGTTCAACTTTTATTCGACGCAAGTTTTTTTGGATGGATTTTCTTTCTTAATTAACTGAATTGATTGATTGAAACTTTGAATCAGCATTCTGTACAGGCATTATTCATTTATTTTCTATTTAAATTTTATTAATTAATATTTATATCTTAATGTTTATATGATTCAATTATTCAACAATTATTCGTTTCGTATATGTATTTGAATCCGTATTCATGGATTATCTGCTCCATATCTTCATCCGTTTAAGACGGATTTGATTTTAAATTTTGACATCCGTTTACTATTTGTATCCGTATTCGTATCCAATCATTGAAAGGCGGATATAAATTTGATATTAGCATTATCCGCTCTGAATATTATCCGCTCCGAATCCGCTCCATTTTCACCACTACTTGCATGATATATGAATTTAACACAATTAAGATGCTCTTATTCACAGGAGATACTTGTATATATATTCAAAATGGCATTTGAACAGAAGAAGTTTAACATACAAACACATATTATTTGATTACATGTAGTTTCACATTGCCAATGATATGGTTAGCTTGGCTATGTTAATTTGTAATATAAAAAGATGGACACTTGATTTGTTTTTAGATACTGCATTTGTTGAGGCCTTCTTGGAGGAAAGGTTCTTTTTTTTAGACAAAGATTGGAGTCAAGCTTCTCAACTTTAAATATTCACAAGGAAATTCTGAATCATGCCGTGAGCCCGTGACCATTCATGTGCTGTGGTCATCTTTTGAAAATTTGGCACGTCACGTCACGTCACGCGAAATATCTAGTCACGGCACGACATGGCACGGGGTCACACGAGTCACGTGTAATTAGGACCGTTAGATCTTGAACAAATAGTGAATATTGAATAAACTAACCTAAATAATGATCAAATAGTCACGTGAGTCATGTGAGTCACGCGAGTCATGTTTGGTCACGCGTTTGGGCACGGCATGACTCACGTGGCGTGACCATTCGCGTGCCATGACCACCCCTTAATATTTTGATCACGGCACGGCACAGCACGGAACGGCACGTTTTTTTCCACTCTATCAGGTGGTTACACAGGTGATCTGAACACATTGAATATATGATTCTGTCGGGTGATTGCACATAGTTCTTTGTTGCATTTTTCATTGTTGACATCATTCATTTTTTTCATGATTTGAGTAATGGTCTTTTAAGAGTGATTAATGCAAATTTGAGAATAATTAGGGATAATGATAAATGTAATAATAGGCAAATTTAGGTCTTATAAGGGCCGAGGGATTGATATGACACTGAGAAAAATTTGAAACAAAGTTTTGTATAATACTATGTTTCAATTTGTTTATTATTTGAAATTTTGTTCTTAACTTTGAAACAAAATTTTCCAAAATTTGAACATAAAAAACAGAGCGAAATTTGATAATTTCATATTCCATATACGAAAAAAAATTAAATATTTTTTTTAACAAAAATTAATTTTAAAGAGAACTACAAAAAGTTGGATAAGTAAAAATATTAATTAAAAAATATATTTAGAAATTACAAATATTATTTAGAGAGTATCGGACAGCTTCAAAAACAACGAAAAAAAAGCTTGGGAAAGATTCTTTTATTTATCGCCAGAAAATTATAATATTAAACAATAGATACGAGGTTATGTGGTCAATTATGCAGAATTGCGGAGAAAATGAGTTTATGGATGGGTGGTTTTTTTTTTCTTTTTAATTTCGTATAATCAGTTAGATTTTTTTTTTTTTTCACTATTGATGTATTGTCGAGTATGTCTACATAGGAATTAGTATCTAATAAGACCGAAATTTTTATTTTTACCATTGAAAAAAAATAATAAATCAAAAAATTATGAAATCTGAAAAATTCTATTTTTGACACAGACGTAATGTGAAATTGCAGCCAGAAATTGAGTGGCCGCAACTTCACGTTATGACCACCAATTCTTTTTTTCCGTCAAGTTTGACCATTCAAATGGTTTGATTGAATCTGATTGGCCGAAAAAATGTGAGGCCCACCTAAAAAAAAAGTTGGTGGACGCAACGTGAAGTTACGGCCACCCAATTATTAGCTGTAATTTCACGTTGCGTCCATGTCAAAAATAAAATTCTGATCAAATTGTAGTTTTTTAGTTTATCACTTTTTTTTAATGGTAAAAATAAAAATTTCGGCTCATAAGGTAACTCATTTGAGTTTTGATTCAGACCGTTCAATCAAAATATGTACAATATTAAAGAGATCTCATGAATTCTAACTTAGAATAAATTGGTTCAAACTCTAATCGGACAGTCCGGATCCAAACTCAAAGTTTGAGTTATCTTAGAGGATCCGGACCTGTCTATAGACTAGGGCTGGGCAAAATAGCTCGAACTCGTAACTCGCTCATTTATAGCTCGCTTTAACTCGCTCATTTACAACTCGAGTTAGTTCCAACTCGAGTTGGCTGACTCGTTTAATAAATGAGCTGAGTTTGAGCTGACCCCAACACGCTCATTTATAACTCGAGTTATATAAAGTTACACAGTCTTGGACACAAAAAATCCCAGAATAACCAAAATCAAACCCAAACTCGGCTCAAACTCAGCTCAAACTCGTTTATAACTGTGTTGTATTGATTTAACTGGTTAAACGAGTTTATAAATGAGGTTTTAAGCCAACTCGAGTTGATAACGAGTTAAGTTCGAGTTGGCTCTACAGCTCGCTATTACCATCCCAACTCGAGTTGACTCGCTCATTTATTTAATGAGCTGAGTTCGAGTTGGAGGTAACTCGCTCAAACTCGGCTCATTTACAGCCCTACTATAGACTAATTAACCAAAGAGTCCCTTCCTAACCTACAACATTCAAATGTTTAATACCCAATACTTTTGAGTGTTTTTCTGGAAAATCTCAACCGTTCAAATACCATCTGCACGAATCTCAAAGCACAAATACTGCCCCTGCGCTATCCCCGAATAGCCACCGGACACGTCGGTCATGCAAAAGTTGAGATATCCCCAAATCAGGCAAATTTTTTTACTAATACAACTAGCGAGTTACGGACTGACGTGACTCGTCTCAAATTAATACTAAAGGAGAAGTTACAATTCATGAAACTATTATCATTCGTGATGGATTATAATTTATAAATTATAGTTCTTCTGAATGAAGCAGTTTCTACCTTATCATGCAAGTAGCACTACTCATAGCAACTAAAATTCAATTCCTAATTTGAAATGGAACAAAGTAAACTCATCAACTTGCTAGCATTATTTTTCTATAATTTTTTTTACTAAAGTTGCTGCTAACTTTCAAATACTACTAAATCTTTTCTAATAAAAAATATATATATCTAATATTACAATGTTGTCCTTGGATATTTTATATCAGCTTTTATTTAAAAAACAAAGTTAGATCAAAAGACCATTTGGATCTCTTAATACATACTAAATTAAGTACATAGTACCAGAATAATTTCAAAGTTAGATCACCTATATAGGAAATTGTTAATATGCTATGCATAGCATAGAGGGCATCCGTGCTACGGCTCAATATTTGAGTTTCAAAATTCTAACGGTCGATCTGAACCGTTCAACATGATATCTATATGAATATGTACTTGCAAATCAAATTTTACATTTTTTAGAATTTTTTTACTATTTTTTTAGATAGGTAGAAAATCACTTGATCTGAAAATTTTGTACCATTCAGATCAAGTGTTTTTCTACCTATCTAAAAAAATTCTAAAAAAAATGTAAAATTTGGTTTGCAAGTACATATTCATATGGAGATCATGTTGAACGGTTCGGATCGACCGTTAGAATTTTGAAAACTCAAATATTGAGCCTTAGCACGGAGGCCCTCTATGCTATGCATATATAGCACCGTAACCAACTCCCACCTATATATGTATATACCCAATTACTATAGGTTTTCAAATGATTCAAATGAATTACACAACCATCGATTTCATCAATTTATAATTGGGAGAGTGACATATTTTGATTTTAGGAAGGGAAAAAGTGTGCTTTCTTCCTCAAAACTTTTTTTTTTCTCATAAACATCTAAGATTTTGTGCACTTGATAGATTCAAAAGATTTCTCCAGCTTACATTTAATCATGTTGTGCTATTATTTTAGGAAACTCAATAGTATTGACCAGAGAAAGCCTAAAAAAGTGACAGCTTACAAGCATGATCAATTCTATATTGACAGCTATAACTAAAAATATTCTACAGAAACAGAACCCTTCAATTAAATTTCACAATCTAAGCTCCAAATCTATTTCTTCATCATTCGGAGTTGTTAAATCTAAAACATGAATCCACTCGTGCTGTTGTCTTCTCATGTAATTCTCTGATTCCTGCAATAAAACCAATTTTAATATATTTGAACTTTAGAGACACTTTTCTGATATTTAATTTTTTTTTTTATAAGTTATACATATAATTTACTGCATGCAAGATTTGGAGAAACATCAACTTTAGTTTTCGAGAAATGAAAAAATTTCGACAAAATATTACTCGAAGAAGAACTAGATTCAGATCAAGAGAAACTAGATATAATGAAGATGAAGATAAACTCGATTCAGATGAAGAGGAATTCAACAAATTGATTGGAAATAAATATACTCAAAATGAATTAGAAAAAAATATTCAAAGAGATCGAGAAAGAAGCAGAAATAACTTGTGCTCATTTTGGTTGGCTAGTTCATAACAATTAAAACCGAAACAACTAAATTAGTTAGTTCTTTTTTGTGAAAGTAAAATCTTTTAAATTAATTACCTGTACATTTTTCTCAAACAGTGGTAATGTAACAGAGTCTTGTGCACATCGGTGAGAAATTATGTCGTTGTGACTCGAGGATGAACTACAAGGAAAAGAAAAGAAAGTATAAAATAGGGAACTAGAAATTAATAATCATAACAATATGTTCTTGATAGATTCATGTGTCAATGATCCTCAATGAGCTTGATCTCGGCCCACAAGTGACTCGGGATTCGGACCCCGCCAAGGACCAACTAGAGGTAAAACATAATAGGGCCCTTAACAAACTTGTCGTGGCCCAAAAGCAACTCGGGACCCGGACCCCTTCCCGGGCCAGCCCGAGACCGAAAGCAATAAGGCCCGTAGCCCGGCAACAAGCCTGTCCGACGAGACCCAGTCGGAGCATACGCGACAGGTCCAAAAGGCCACTCGGGACCCGAACCCCTTCTTGGGGCCAACCCGAGACCAAACTAAGCAAGGCCCGCGGCCCAGTTGCCGAACGACCTGAGGAAAACCGAACCGGGCCTCGTCCAATCAACCCGAAGCAATTATGCTTGACGAAGTCGAGTTGGACCTCACCTGATAAGGCCCAGTCCAGCCTCGACTTCCCGTCACCACTGCTTATGCGGGTGTCACCGCTTCTATGCAAACTCCCCTAACCGTTCTAACAACGCGTATTAACGGTTAGGGGTGACCTATTTAAGGCAAAGAGTTCCTTGAAATACGGGTCGCAATTTTCCTAAAACAAGGTATTATAGAGGATATATCACTAATACCTTCAAACCTTCCCCCTTCTCTTAGTCTCGGCCCGTCGATCCGAGACGGGACGAGCCCAAATTCTTAACTCTTTCCCTATATGGCCTACACCCCGGAATATGACGTATCAGTTCTTAAAGAAACAAAAAAATCACAAAAATAGGAATAATTTAATATGGTTCCTTAATTAAAATTAATTACCTGGTACTAAGCCAATGTACACAATCTTCATATCCAGCTTCAGGTATTTCACTACACGTATATGCCATCTATAAATAATGCAGAAATATTTTTTGCAGATTAGAGAGTCTGTATGTTGAACTATATATGAGATAATGTGAACTTGTAAACTTGTTATGCATGAGTTTAAGATGGTATGTAGTTAGATAATGCAAATTAAATGAAAATAATTATTTTAAATTCTTAAGATGACATATTATATATATAAACCATTGATTTTGCTTTAAAAGAAATAGGATGTACACACACGCGCGCGTGTGCGCCGTGTGTTGTTAATTGAGCTTAATGTTTCCGAAAATACCAGTTCATACCGTTATATTAGGATTATGAACAAAGCTTGATGCTTGAGGCATGATGCTGCTAAATGAAAACGGCAATGCTTCAACATTAATTCCCTGAAGAAATAAAAATATATATGTTCGTCTTAAATTTTCTTTGATTTTTCTAATAAAATCATGCTATTTCATGTCATCGGTTTGCAATCACAAAACATTACTTAATTTCCCTTTTAGGAGTTGCTTGTAGAATTTTGCAGTATCGATCTTTTTTTTTTTTATTAAAAAAAGAAGAAGATCTCACCAGTAACTTTCAATTTTACTATCTCAATATCAGAAAAAAAAACTTTCTCAAAAAAAAAAAAAGTATCAGAAAAAAAAAAAGATCTTAATTAGTCTTCTCTCTTATCTCTATTACAAAACCCACAAAAAATATTTTCAAGATCTAAAATATCCTTACAATAATTGGCATAAAATATGATAGATCAAGTTAACATATAGGTAAAGAATTTAAATATCAATTATTCATCCACACAAATTAATATATTCTTAATCCTTTCTTATCCCTTAATTAATGGTTATGAGTTTTGCTTGAAGTTAATTTTTATGCCTACCTACCTATATATGGTAACAGGGATAATTAATTCTTCTTTAAAAAAAAAAAGAATAGAAAAATATAGATCCAAAACAAAACCTGTTGAGATTTGCCAAGAAATGGAGACTGCATGGAGGGATCAATGTACTCAGCTATTTGTCTCTGCATCCTGATTTTCTCTAACTGAGCAACACCTAAACCTCTTTGGGGCTGTTTTGGTAATTTTGCATTGTTACTCTTTTTGCTCTTCTTAATAGAATTCAAGCTTCCAGCCATGATCTCTTTCTCCTGTTATGGTACAAAACCTAACCCTAGAATAAGCTCTGAAACGATCGATGGAGAACGAAAGAGATAGAAGTCATGTTCTTTAAAGAAGTATTGCATGATATCATCATGTGCTAGGCTGGAATGAAGATATTGGTTTTGTTTTTTCAGATTTCATGCTTAAATCATTTACAAAAAAAAATAATAAGAAGCGTGTAGAATTAAATAATGAAAGTGTGGATAGTGTGTTGGTATTGTTTATGATACATGACGACCCAAGATATGTGGTATGGAATATGGATAGGAATTCATGTATATATATAATATAAGGGCAGGGTTTGCTATAAGATCCTTGTCATACAACCATATTTGTATTATGCTAATGCATATTCTATATATATATATATCTAAAATATTAAATTTTCGCACTGTTTTATCATATCACATTACTTATATATATTCTTATCCATCCGATCTTAATTTTTTCTATGTATTTATTGTGATTGTATGGTTCATATATTCACATTATGTTTCTCTTTTTAGTTAAAAGAGAATGCATTTAATGTGCACAATGTGCAAAATAGTAATTTAAACAAGAGTGAGGCTACGGTACGTACTATGCATAGCACGGATTGGTCCGTGCTACGGTTTAATATTTGAGTTTTCAAAATCCTAACGGTCGATCCAAACCGTTGAACATGATTATAAAATGAATATGTACTTGCAAATCAAATTTTACATTTTTTTGATTTTTTTTACTATTTTTTTAGATAGATAGAAAATCACTGTTTTTGGATGGTCTAGAATATTCAGATCAAGTGATTTTCTACCTATCTAAAAAGATAGTAAAAAAAATCGAAAAAATGTAAAATTTGATTTGCAAGTACATATTCATTTTATAATCATGTTGAACGGTTCGGATCAACCGTTAGGATTTTGAAAACTCAAATATTAAGCCGTAGCAAGGACCAAACCGTGCTATGCATAGTACCGTAGCCTCACTCTTTAAACAATACAACTCTTTCGTGTTCTACTGTACATTCACTTATATATATAAATATATGTTCTTATCCATCCGATTAAATGAGACTATTTCTATATATAAAAAAAAATACATTTAACAATTAAATGTTGAGCATAATTGCATAAATAATTATTTTTTAAATGCTAAAGCATGTACAATGAAAAATGACATATATAATCTTCAAAATTGTAATGAACATTTAATAATCTGCAAAATGATTGTATTTCTATCTATGACTTTGCTGTGTAATTCATGTGCTAATTTCAAAACAACAATGGCCTATATATATATATATATATATATATATATATATATATATATATATATATAATTTCGATAATTGTTAAGATATCTAAATGATATCTAAGCTAGAATCACACTTTTATGAATTAACTAGAAAGTCGTTACACAGTTAAATCTTAATTTTGCTATAAATACCAGCGTGCTATCAGCATCGCTTTAATTAATTATTTTCTTGCTTTCTTTTTTTGGGAAGCGATCTGGCTTATTTTGTTGCGCATCGTGATATCAGATCTTCATGTATACTATACTAAATGCAACGACGCTGAATTATTCGTTGAACAGCTGGCAGTTGATGTGCATAGAATCAATTAAAGAATCAACCTAGATTCCAACAATCTTTGCATAAGATTTGGTTGCTGCACTGCTTGTACAACAGCCTAATATTCAGTTTCAAAAAAAAAAAAAACAGCCTAATATTATAATCTTCTGTATATATCTATCAGGGAGTTACCGTAATATCTTTATTTTTATATTAAGCACATATATGTTCTGATTCGTCAATGGCTTTGATTAAAAGATAAATTTTCAAAATGAATATTAGCCCTCCAATCAAATAATTTGCCTATTTTCGATTATGTGCATTTTGTTTATGTTTTTTTACGTATCGAAGTCTAAATTTAGTTAGACGCGTACTTGCTACATGGAAATTGTATTATCTTTCTGATTCGTTATAATTTCTTTTTATTTTTTAATTAATTGATAATTAATTGGTTATGTATATATTTATTTCTATTTTCTTATATCATTTAAAGAATGTTATTTGTCATTTAATATGTCATTTTGTATGAGATTTTTTTATGAAAATATGTCAATAAAAACATATATGTCATTTTATATTATTTAAGGAATGTTATTTACATGTAGATGCCATTTAATATGATAAGAATTGTTATTTGTTATTTAGTCTAAAGTTTTTTATGATAATATGTCATTTTGTATGAATATTTTTTGTTCTCTTATAATATATTTCCGTTACAATGCACGGACACAATACTATACAATAATAATTGAGTTAATTTTTTATATATGACCTTCAAAATTACTTCAATTTCTTATTTCTCCTCGAACTCCTTAATATATTGTATTTGTCCTTCAGCTCTTCTTTCTCTTTCATATTTATCTTTAGAACAAAAGGAAAATGAAACTAATTAAGAGCATCTACATCCCAGCAACTCAAATGAGTTTCTAAATAACTGTTAACCACTTTTTAGAAATTAAGGTCTCTAAAGTTTCTAACTTTTACATTTTTGAAATTAATTTTAGAGTTTCTATTAAGCCACGTCAGTAACAAATTAAAAAGAGAAATAATTTGAGCCAATTATTTAATCAGCATGTAGTTTATAAACAGTTTCTTAATTAATAAGAAATTTTACTGCATAGTTTCTAAATAAGAAACGCTCCCACATCCCTGAAACTGAATTAGAAACTGCCACATCATATTAGAAACTCTAATAGTATCAGAGATGTAGATGCTCTAACACTAGTTAAACTACACAAATTAACTAGCGATAAATTGACAAAACGAAGTAACTAATTTTATTAATGATTATCGATCTCTCTTCATATTTCTCGCCACCAACCAACATTATTGCCGAAACTAACCTTATTAGTTTCTTTTTCTTTAATTGATTGCGTGTTTTTCTACTTGATAACAACGTATACTGTTATGTATTTAAAAAGGGGGATGTATTAGGTAGCAATAATTGCTATCAATAAGGTTAATTTTATCAATTAATTAACAGAGATTGACAGTTAGTAGTTTGTGCAGTTCAACTAGTGTTAAGAAGAAACCGGTCAAACACCTATACCAGCCGATCATTAAAGCGATCAGTACGCGGTTCGGGGTGGAAGGCAAAGCTTCTGTCCTTAGGTGGGAGACTAACTCTCGTCAAATCAGTCATTTCGGCCATCCCTCTCCACTACATGCAGGCTCTTCGAATTCCGAAAGGTGTGGTGCAACAACTCGATCGGTTTCGAAGAAATTTTCTGTGGAAAGGGAATGACGAGTGCAAGAGCATAAATTGCCTCGTCAATTGGGAACGGGTGTGTGCACTCCGATCGAACGGGGGCATGGGGATTATAAGCCTTGCCACGCAAAACGAGACACTGCTCCTCAAGTGGTTATGGAAACTTGAGACTGAGCCGCACGGGCACTGGGCAATGACAATTAACCGTTTATGCGGTATTCAGACGGTGGCCCAACTATCGATGGTGCACATTGACTCCTTTTTCATGAGAAGTCTCCAAGAACTCATACCTGTCTTCCTCGTATCCACAACACGGGACCCGGACGGTGCCTTAAAGTGGAAATGGACGGAGAATGGCGCTTTCACCACGGCATCCGTCTATGCCATCATGCAGAACGGGGGCTTGATATGCCCGCTGTATAAGTTCCTTTGGAAAATCAAGGCACCACTAAAGGTCAGAGTATTCTTATGGTTGGCAACTCAGAACAAAATACTCACCCAACAGGTACTCGTAGGTAGGGGATGTCACGTACCATATGGTTGCGTGTTATGTGGCAATGATGATCAGGAGACAAGGGACCACATTCTGTTCTTATGCCCATATGCGACAACTTTCTAGTCATCATTGCTTCGGCACATGAATCCGGTCAGGACCACTGCCTCCACGGTGGTTGACTTCTGGCTGTCCAATAGGAAACCGGGGAATAAGGACGCATGTGTTCGGTGGGATGTGACGTGGGCGGCTGGTGTGTGGGCTTTGTGGAGAGAGAGGAATAGGCGAACGTTCGCGGGAGAGGCAAAGAGTGCTTCTCGGTTGCAAGATGACGCCAACATACAAATACAACAATGGATCGCGGCCGTCCAATAGACACCGGGGACTGGAGATCAACTGCGACTCCCTGTTTTGTATATTTATAGGTGTTTTGTATACTTTGTGATTATTAGGTTTTGGTACCTTATTTTTCTAATTTTTCCTTTTCTCCTTTTTCGGTTTATGGGGGTGTAAATAACTGTGTACCGTATTTTCTTACTTTAATGAAATAGTCGGTAAGCGGTTCGCTAACTGACCTTCAAAAAAAAAAAAACTAGTGTTAATTTTATTTTATTTTGTTCCAAGGATAAATATGAAAGACAAAGAAGAGTTTGAAAAGAAAAAAAATAATATATTAAAGAGTTGGAGGATCAGAAATAAGAAATTAAATCAGTTTTGAATAGCACATAAAAAATTAACCCATCATAATTTTATCCAGAGATGGTTCCATATCCTCTGTTATATGCAAACAATGTCAACATTTTGCAATTAACAACTTAGCCTACTAAAATGGTGCGGATACATAATTAAAGCCAATTAAATTTGACTTATTTTGAGATGGACCAATAGCACAGTTAGCTAGGAGAATAAGTACTAGAACTGTGGTTCGAATTCGAGCCACTCTCATAACTTCGCAGCTTTTGCGAATCTTTTAAAAAAAATGACTTATTTTAAGTATATACGTTTGCCTGTAAAATTTATCACTCATGATCAGGAACAGAACCAGGAAAATTTGTGGGAAACTAAAACGTAGAATACATTATGTGACTGGTTAAAATTTGAATCAAAGTTTCTACAACTACAAACTGAAATTCTAACAATAATTAGAACACATGCATTTTCATGAAGAAAGCTAAACTATATAAAAAAAATTAGAAAAAAAAATGCACTTAAATTTCAATATTATAATGTTTAAAATCACTCAGTTAACTAATATCGATTCCTATAACTTGACTTGACTGTAGATCCTCTCAAAACTCACAACATTAATTTACAGTAAGTTACTTGGCATTAACTAATATCCCTAACAATGCTATTAGTAGATGTTATTTCATCAATCAATTTAGATTTTGGTGCCACAAGCTATATATACAATTTCACGTGTTATATGCATGCAAACGATGAGTGGTTGGATCTCCAATTAACACGGAGGCTTGGTCAATTAATTTATGTTATAACCTAAATTTTACACTATATATATATATATATATATATATATATATAGAGAGAGAGAGAGAGAGCTGGGCAGGCTATGGTGAGTTGTGAAGTAAGAGGTCATTTTTACTTCACGCTTATATTTTCATTTTGAAAATCCAAACAACCGATCCGAACCGCTCAACATGTTCTCTATATTGAAATGTGCTTAGAGACCAAATTTTACGTTTTTTGGAATTTTTTTACTATTTATTAAGCCACTTTGAAAATCGCTGATCCGGTGGTCCAGAAAATTTACTGTTCACAGTGGATCAGCGATTTTCAAAGTGGCTTAATAAATAGTAAAAAAATTCCAAAAAATGTAAAATTTAGTTTCCAAGCACATTTCAATATTTAGAATATGTTGAGCGGTTCGGATCGGTTGTTTAGATTTTTAATAAAAATATGACGTGAAGTAAAACATCACAACTCACCATAGTCTATCTCTGGGTATATATATATATATATATATATATATATATATATATATATATATATATATATATATATATATATATATATATGACTTCAATTGCCAATTGGCCAATTAAGAAGTTGAAATATATTTTTAAAATAAATGATCGGTGTCTCCAAACCCACCAACTCCTTGTATCTCTTTGGTGATCCCATAAACACTTTGTTCTATTCAACACTTATATTCAAGTGATCAAGTTGACACTTAAATAGAACAAATATTATATATGAAATTAACACAATTAGTTAAGATGCTCTTATTCACATGGGATACTTGTATATATTCAAAAATATTGTTTTAACCACTAGATGATCAAAAATTGCTTCTTCTTTTAGAAAGAAAAGTTGACAAATTACTTTAGATATCACTTAAGTTTCATGTTTTTGTTATTATAGGCAGTTGATTTTTTTTTCAGATTTTCAGGTGTAAATATTTATTTCTAATAGAAAATAGGTTATCAATGATATCATTTTTTTTTCAAAAATAAAATATACAGTTCCACATACTCATGTTGATAAATATTTGAAAATCTATCAAGTTTATATGCTCTTATATACTCTCTTCAGAACCATAAGTCACAGGGCATGTTATGGTTGATCTGGTGATCCAATGGCCAGCATGTTTTGAAAGATATAGGATTGTCATTATCATTTCCATTTATTAATTATATTTTTGTAAATTAATCTAATATAACATACTTGTGCTAACTAATATCAACAAATAACTTCTGGAATAGCAACCAAATGTCAACAAAAGCAAATCAAAATTAAAGTGTGAACCTTGTATGTGAACTTAATAATTATAGCATTATATTAGATCTTTTTGTGTCAATAATAGCTAGCATAATACTAAAGAATTTGAATTGCAATCGTTGCAGAAGATTTCATAAGATAATGCGATGAGCATTGTGTCAAATCATGAGTGATAATTAA
Organism: Carex myosuroides; assembly: GCA_028015225.1. Classification (NCBI taxonomy): domain Eukaryota; kingdom Viridiplantae; phylum Streptophyta; class Magnoliopsida; order Poales; family Cyperaceae; genus Carex; species Carex myosuroides. The sequence continues at coordinate 3,941,998 of CM051466.1, forward strand.
TCTAATAAATATAATTAACAAATTTCTAATCTTTCATATATAATTGATATGTCCAACAAAGCTAAATGGACAAGAACAATATAATTGAGATGGATAAATTATTGTATTCTCAAAATTTTACTAGCGGTTGTTTTGTGTGTCAATTTTGAGGGTCAATATCATTTCCCTTAATTGTTAATCAATTGTATTCATAAAAACTGACACATTCCATGTGTCGCCAAAGGTGAGACTAACCAATAAGTCAATAACCAAGATAGTGTCTATCATGTTTGGCATAATATATTGGATTCTAATTAAATTTGTGATCCTCCTCAATTAACTAAACAATCATTCTGATTTGCAGGGTATCTTTTCATCTAATTTTTAATACCTAGCTTCATGGGCTCATTTTTTTTTTTTCATATTAATACTTACAAAATAAAAATAAATAATTAACCAGACAACCATAATCCATCCTAAATCGATCTGTTGTTATTGATTCCAAGTTTTTTTTTTATATTGTGGAAATTATTTTAAGTAAGAATAAGCTTGAGCAAATTCATGAACTTTAGATTCGGAAGTGCCCAGAAGAATATTTTTCGTTGGCAAATTTTTTTTGAGTTTCTCTTCTTTTCCAAATTTCCACATAATTTTTCTAAATATTCAAATCTGCATTTTTGAATTGTTGGATAAAAAAAATCACATTTAGTATGTTTTGTATAGGGGTGCAAACGGATCGGATATTATCCGTTCGGATCCGGATCCGTATCCGATTTTTTACGGATACGGATAATTTGCGGATACGGATGCGGATACAGATATTATCTTTATCCGTAACTTTTAATTTAACGGATATCCGTGTATCCTGGTAAAAAGTTTTCTGAAATTAGACCTTTTGACTTCTCTCAATTCCATTTCTACGCGACGGTTCGACTTCTTCTTTCATTATGGCAAAGCAAAAAAACTTCCACGAATAGATTAATAATTTTATATCTCTCGGCGTTCAAACCATCTTTTCTTAATTCAATTTCTTAAATCATATAATTCTGATTCGATTCTTTTGAAAATCATATATTAATTTCAATTATTATTTTAATTTCAGGTTGTGCAACATCAATTTTTGATTTTATGGAGGAAACAGAAGAAGAAGATGGAGACGATAATAGCGATTGATGTGTTAACAAAATATCATTAAACTATCTCTTTTTATTTTAGAATTATATATGTTTAGAGATAATACATTTTGGGTTGGTATATTTTAATTAGAATTATAGTTATGTTGGTGAATTTTAGTTAATTAGATGTGGTCAGTGAATTGGTGAATTTTAGTTATGGCTATATATATTTTGTAGTGGCATAACATATATATTTTGAATTAAGAATCCGAATTATATCCGTATTCATATTCGTATTCAAAAAATATTCAATTCATATTCGTATTCATTTAATATCCAATCCGTATCTGTATCCGAAAAAAAATACGAACACGGATATGATTTTAGCACTATCCGATCGATCCGTATCCGATCCGTTTGCACCCCAGTTTTGTACTTAAAATTCAAGCACCATTCATACAACAATATCTATACACACAAGGCGAGGCAGTAAAAGGATCCAACTGTTGTGAATATCATATCATTAATTTTATATGCCAATAAGATAAATATGAAAAAATTAAAGAAGTAATCTTTTAATCAATATTTGGTGCATGCTTCTCATATATGCCCGAGATTTTTATTAATATCCAAAGTTTAATAGAAATTAATATTTATGCTCAGTCTGGGTTTTCGTCAAAAATGCCCAAACTAGCCACAAAATGGCCTGCTTACGCTCCCCCTAAGCCGGCCATTTTGTGGCCGGCTTACTTTTTTTTTTTAGACACTATGAAGAGCAAGATAATGAAATCTAACACTGAAAATTTAATTTTTTTTTGTTTCAATTATTTGTTAGATTACTTCTTTTGATATATAATTAGCATATTTATACTAAAATACGCTAAATTAGTGTAATTCAACATAATTTCAAGTAATCTAGTGTATTTTAGTATAAATATGCTAATTATAAATCAAAAGAAGTAATCTAACAAATAATTTAAACAAAAAATTCGAATTTTCAGTATTAGATTTTGTTACTTTGCTCTTCATAGTGTCTCTAAAAAAAGAGTAAGCCGGCCATTTTCTGGTCCGCTTGGACATTTTTGGTGAAAATCGGAAATTCTGGACATAAATATTAATTTCTAATTAACTTTGGATATTAATAAAAATCTCGGCATATATGTGATCCATACAGTCGCATTTTGAAATAGTAAATGTAAGAAATAGTTGCACTAGACTACTAGAGGGTAAGGATAGTCCACGTACTTCTTAATCAGAGAGATATTATAGTAAAAAATGATATACAATTCATACGTACCGCTGCATTATAAAACAACAAGTATAATATATAGTTTCACCGGAGGGTGAGATTTGAGAATGGTCAGGAATGGATTCAGATTTTTTATCAGTACAGGACAGGAATCAGATTCAAATTTATTAACTAATCAGAAATCAGATAAAAAACAACAAAAATAGTCTCTTATATAATAAAAAAAACAAAATAATATTCTTTTACATATTAAAAACAACAAAAATTGACGAGAGGCAAAATTAAATTTCAAGAGGGACGAATTAATATGTATTAGTCATGTCTTTATTGTTGATATCAAATTCATATTAGCAAATGATATTTATTTACTTTAAATTGTCTTTGTTCTTCGCTAAGATCAGTTTTGTGTTTAGTTTAGGTTATCAAATTATTGGGAAGCGGATTTTAGAGGAAAAAGGCATTTTGTACATAATTAGTTGTTAAAATAATTTAATTAAGCAACTGATTTTTCCCTAAAGATTTGATTATTCTGTCACATCACTAAAGTGTCTTGCTACTAATTTACATAACATTCCAACCAATCCGTTTTGTGATTATGCACGAATCTTAATATAAACCAACAGTTGGGATCGAAATAATGAGTTGATAGCTAGCGCCTGGCTGCACACAGATGACTACATCCATTTCTACGTGCAGAGAATCCATACCGAAAAGCCACTTTCATTGGTCACACACTCACACTTCACAGTTCCTCTGAAGCAACATAAATTTTGAGTTAAAATATGAACCGTCCAATCAGAATTCGATCAATCCTATCCAAGATGAAATGCACGATGCCGCTTCAAATACGTTCTGCATGAATCTCAAATCACAAATAATACTGGCCCACCCTCTATTCACTCTTTGTCTCTCATTTCTTTCTTGAAAACCTTCGCAGAGGCGAACTCATGATCTATCTCTCATTTCGTACTCTCTCTCCCTCTATTCTCTCTTTCTCCATTTCCAGCCCCATTCCGGTGACCTGTTTCAAATTTTCCGAGAGTGTAAGATATTTGTTTTTCTTTTTACTAAATTTCTCTGATAGTTAGCATGCTAGCTCATTTATTCTGCTTTTGCAAACAAAAAGCAACAGAGAAAAGGAATCCAAATTATCCAGTACTCAAATTAGCATCTAATTATACTTTGGAGACCAAATGGCAAACCTAGCATAAAAAATATATAGAAAAAATATTTGTCAAATTATTTGTTGAACACAATTTACATGTGATAATTTTTCAGGAAAGGAAATTTTTTGTGACTCTATTTGAGATGTATCTAACACGGGCTGCTTCAAAGATCCGTCTTGCAAAAAGGCTCTATTTTGATAGCCTATAAAATGATGAACTCTCTGGCGCGAAAGAAATAGAAGGTTGTTCTCAGGCAAACAGAAGCCAGTGTATATATTAATTCATGATACCACGTTCAATGTATTGGTTTGGTCACATGATGGATAGAAGGGCAGGGGGGTGAGCAGACCCCCTTGCGGGGCGGGCAACCACACAGGGATATTCCGCCCTACTGGCAACAATTTTTACAAGTTGATTTAAATATTTTGTTTGGGTTGTTTTGCATGATTTTTGTTTTTGTTTTATAAAATTGTTTCTGCTCGAACCTAGACATGACCATTTGACATTTAGGGAATGTAAATATACCTTTTTAGTATCAATATATATGTTGGCGACATTCATAAATAAATAAAACCTTAATCAAAGTTATAATCGCACGAACATTTTCACAAACCTATGCTTTTCAAATTTTATTGAATTATGGGTGCCTTTTTTATAGCTCTTTTCAAAGTTATAATCGCACGAACATTTTCATAACTCTTTATTTTACTTTATTATGGTGCTTCAAAAATTAGATGAATTAAAATGTTCAAAATCCTGTGCTGTGATACCACATGTAAGATCTATGCATTAACACAAAGCGAATATCATTTTGGATCTTGAATAACATAAATTTCACAAAAAATAAAGAAAATATCTGATGCGGAAGATGCAGTCATGATAATTCAACTCGATGTACAAACAAATTTTCTCCCTTGACCCTCTTTCTCCTCTTGATGTTACAAATTTTTTGAATGAAATGATATTTCTGTAACTTTTAATGAGCAGTGACATGACATATTTATACTCATTTATTTTTAATCTGATAGGTCCATCAAATATCAAATGAACATATTAGATTTAGTATGCTATTAATCAAACCAATTGAAATGATCATTTGATGACACCGAGAAACCCAAAAACTGTCAATTATTTACTATCCATTATATGACCACTTTAATTTAGAATTTATTGAACAACTCAAACGTTGAGCTATCTTATAGATAAAATGAACTCAATGCTTCGACTTACCGCATCCTCTGAGGTAATAGAATATTTGAGTTTAGATGAAATGCACAGACCCCTTTAATATTTGTGGGAAAGCAGATCGGACGGCCCAGATCTAAACTCAAAATTCTGCTACCTCGGGGGATATGAATTCACGTTTCAGCGTGGATTCAAGGACTAAGGTCCAAGGATCTTCTGATGCACAATGGCACGAATCTTAGCGCAATAATGACCATCCGATCAGTATTTTACAGTGGGGAGATTTTAATCCTTTCGTGATAAATGTCAAAATAAAATCAGAAAAGGAAAAACTTATTAAGAAGGGTAAAGATTTTAACAGAGTATTTTTGGCTTCATGCAGTGCACAAACAATTCGCAGCGCTGCTTGGATTCTTATAGGCCGTGCGCTGCATGAAGTCAAAACTACTCTGTTAACATCTTTGCCCATTAAGAAGGGTTTCAACTTCCAAGTTCCAACTTCCAACGAATTCAGATCCAGTGCAGTAACCCAATTTTTGAGTTTTGATCCAAACCGTCCAAGGTGCTCTAACACGAATCTTAAAGAACCTGGACCCCACAAATAATACTGGCCCCCTGCGCTACCACCGAATAGGCACCATACACGACTAAACTCAAAAATTGGGTTACTTTAGGGGATCCGGACTCACTTCCAACAGTGTGCTTGACTGCTTGTAATGTCAGCTTTGCGCTATTAACGCAACTGAGAGAGAGAGACAGTGATCCAATTCGCATCAATGTCAGTTTTGACTTCATGCAGCGCATCAATCATATTCAGTGCTGTTTTGATTACATTGTCCGTGCGCTACATGAAATCAAAACTTCTCTGTTAATATCGTTACCCCGATCCTGGCTTTAATTCTTCTCTGTAATAAGAGATAAAATGCAAGGAAATAAATCTGCTGTTATTCCGATCCCAACCGTTCAAACTTTTCCTCGCACGAATCTGAACGAATTATTCATGCACGAATCTCGACAAAGACTAACGGTTGAGATCTGAATAACAGGTTTCTGTTATTCCCAAGAAATAACAGCATATTTATTTCCAAAATGAAATCAGAAAAAGAAAAATTGAAGGGTTCTCCAGTGTGCTTGTCAGCTCTGCGCTATTAACGCAACTCTCAGAGACACCTGCCAGCTGCCACAGAAGAGAGTGATCGAATTCGCATCAATGCTATCCTCCCGGCGCGGCGGCACGCCGACTTCCGGCGGTGGCGGCGACGAAGAAGTCCCTGCCTCCACCGCCGCCTCTTCCTCCGCCGAGGAGCCCAAGACACATCCCCCCGGCACCCTGACCGCGCGCCTCGCCTCCTACACACGCTCTCTCGTCTCCCTCTCCACCTCTTCCACCTCATTCTCTTCCCATTGCCTTACCATATCTCTCTTCATCGCCTTCCTTTTCTCCCTCCTTGGCCTTTCTGTCCTGCTCCGCTACTCGCTCCCCGTTGCTTGCATCCCGCCGTACGATCCCTTGGCCAGATCGGTGCATTTCTCTCGGCGCCTCGAGGGTTTGGCGTCAGATTTCGGTTCTCTTGGAGTTCCTTGGTGTAAGATCTCTTTGCTTTCTACTGTGATGTTCTCTTTTGTCAGAAGGCAGGTATTAGTATCACATTGCTTGGTACGATTAGTCTACCAGAACCAAAACCAGAATGTACCAGAATATATACATGCTACTGGTATTAATTTGGCCTGAATTTATACCTGACTTATTCTAATTGACAAAAGGCAGATCGAAACAGGGAAGAACTGTGGAGTGGGCACCAAGTGACCTAATCAAGGCTTTGGAAGAATTTGTACCAATCTATGAAACTCGGCCCATAAAGAACAACATGTATGGGATGGGATTCGACCACAGTTTTGGCCTCTGGTTCATGGCACGCTGGTTAAAGCCAGATTTAATGGTAGAAAGTGGGGCATTTAAAGGTCATTCCACGTGGGTCCTACGCCAGGTGACCTTACTTGGCTAATTATAAGTTTATTCGTGTTGTATTTATTTTTGTGACTCAAGTCCCATATTTTGATTGGTTTTCAGTGGCATCATGCATGTATTTTGTACATTTCATGGTTCTTGTTACAAGATGTATAGTATTTCTTGTAGTTGTTTTAGTAGAGTTTGAATGAAGGTATTATTTTATTAGGGGTTTTCGAGTGAACAAGATAGCCTTCTTTTAATAGCACTCACAGCTATAACTCTTTATTTAATTTTTTTAAGAAACACCCAAGAATTGTCAAAATCTAGAATTAACTCCCCAAGAATTGTTAGATTACTGATGGAAAATGTACCCTCCATTTGACATTTGCCTCTATATCTGCCAAGTACATTTTCCTCAAGTCTGATATTAAGTTAAAATAAAAAAAAAAAAAAAACTCATTTTCTGATTGAACCAGAAGAGTTAAGTTTAAAGTCTTTAGTTGATTTAATATAAAAATAGTTAGCTTAATGTAGTCTTTTGTTTAATGTGCTGATTCATAGGAAATGTTTGGTCTTTTTCAAATAGAATAAAAAGCTGGGTCTTTCTTTGTAAAACTAATCATCAACACGTCATCCACCTGTGCCTCAGTTCTCTTTTATTCTCCCTTGAACTAAACCTACACTACTATGACATATGCAGGCAAGGCCAGAGGCAAAGATTATCTCTCTCTCACCACGTCATCCAGAGAAGTATCTGAAAAAGGGCCCCGCTTATGTGGACCCCAATTGTACATATTTTACTGGGAAGAATTTTGTTGATTTTGGAAGTATGAGTTGGGGCAAGGTGCTGAGGCAGCACGGAGTCAAGGATTTAAGTAAAGTGCTTGTTTTCTTTGATGACCACCAAAATGAGCTAAAGAGGTAATAAATATGAACATTTCTTGTTTTTGTATATTTTTTTTTCTATTGGTGTTAGGGGTTAATTATTGCGTAATTTTGGTTTTAGGTAGATAATACCCTATGTTCTATCATATTATTTTCTTTGCAACCAACAGGCAACATATATGAGATACTCGCAAATTACACAGTTATTAGATTGGGACAATTGAAAGGTGCAATGGGTAAAATGTTGACTATTTTACCCATTTGGTGTTGGGTCCCAATTTTGTTATTTATATAAACATGCCAATGAACTCCATATTTTACATCTATGTTCTATCTAATAGGAACCTAGCCAATATTAATTATGTGTTGCCCATTGGTTTAATCCATAGTGTGCATATATATGACTGTATAACTATACATGTACTAGTGTGCCAACTAGAAAGTACTCAGCAGGCCAATTTTTTTTTTTTTCTTTAGTTGGAAAGAGATGATTTTCTTAATGCATATTTGTGCAGATTAAAACAAGCTTTGAAGGCAGGATTTAGGCATTTAATATTCGAGGATAACTACGACACTGGAACTGGAGACCACTATTCCTTGAGGCAGATCTGTGACCAATCTTATATAAGAGGTGCATGTTCTGATCTTGTCCTATTCAACTAAAATTTAGAAAAATGATGATGTAGGATTGAAATGGTATGAAGGACAATATATGAGTTCCTGTAGGTGTTCATGACCAAAAGATTAATTCGTGGATTTTAGGGTTTTAGAAATTTACAAAAATAAAGAAAGAAAAATGAAACCTTTAGACTAATATGATCTCTAGCACTGCTGAAACAATCTGGTTTAAAGTCTACAAAATTGATAAGAAAGAATTTAGATATTGTAATGTGACATTTGCACCTTCTTTTGCTTTCACAACATGCAAGAATATTCTTCTTTATTGAATAAGACACAAATGAAGGCACCACTTTGAACCTTTTTTATGCAATTAATGCAGAGGAAGGGTTTTCTGTTTGCAATTTTGAGATAAATTGCTTCTTTTTTTTGCGTGCAAAGCTCTTATATGAAATTTACCTGAAAGTGCTAGTCTTTTTATAAAAATCTTTTAACTTCGTCCACAGGTGGTGGCCACAGCTGCTTTAGGGACGGTGACGAGGCAAGAATAAGGTTGAAAAGAAAGAAATTTTGGGACAAAGCACTAGACATAGATGAAATATGTGGCAAAGGAGAAGCTTGGTGGGGTGTAAGAGGCTACATGCGTGATGATTTTAACCATAGTAACAAAGCCATATCTTATGCCGAGCATTTCCAAAATAGCCGTTTTGTCGAATCAATACTGAATGTGTACTGGGAACTGCCTCCTGTTGCAGGCCCCTCACTGACGCATCAGACCCGGTATGACCCGGCCCGTGCCTCTGATCCAATTGTAGAAGACGGCCGTTATGCTCTGTTCCAAAGGCTTGGTTTAGGGAAATTGGATTCATCGGTTTTTAATGGTTATACACAGATGGTTTATGTTGAAATATCACGCTGACTTAAGAGTTTCTCCCTCTAGTGAAAACCAAGGCTTGTTTTTGCCTAGTTTTGTTTAGCTTATAGTTGTATAATTCAGTTTTGTCAACTCTTGGCTTACTAGATTGCTTGCAAAGATCAAATTTTGTTTGTTTGTTTGTTTGTCTACTTGCTGTACTGGGAGTTGCTGAGTAATTTACAAATATTGATACTAGACTTCAGGAACAAAATAAGAAGACAGAATCACACTCAAAATTAATCCCGAAATTCACAGTTCATGTGCTAATGGCACTTTATTTCCCCTGGCTGAGGGACTTGCGGGACCCGCAATGAGGCCAGTAGCAGGATCGTTGATGTATCCACTCATGTTTGGTTCCTCTGCCACTCAGAGAGTTTCTGGTGCTGTTGAATTGTTGGTTGCTATGGTGATGTTTTATTTTTGAGAGGAATTGCTGACATTTTGTTAGGATTTGGAGATCTTGATCTCCAAAAAATTTTAGATTAGGTTGAGATGGATTTTGTGCTCTGAAAGTGTACGTGTTTATTTTATTTTTTTTTCCTTACTTTTGTTTTAAGAGCTGATGGGCCTCGCATCTTCTGTATATTATTGAAGTACATAACTAGATTAATATATTCACAAATCTGACACTTCGTTGTTTAAATTTGCAAGAAATTTGACAAACAAAATTAACAAGAAAAAAGTTGTTATGTTTGCTGTGAATATGAGAAATATTTGGTGCCTTTGTCAACCAAGAAAAAATTGGAGCAATTCGTTCAAAATTCCGTAAAACATTGATTTTGAAGAATTTAACTAATAAACTAAAGCGAAAAGAACACATCCAGGAAGACCTATCAAGGGTTCTTGAGCAATTCGTAGTTTCAAACTAGATAAGGAAAATAATTTAACTCTTTTATTATGCAAGAAAAACCATAGGCACAAATGTTCTAAGATTAATCCATACCTTGGCAAAATTTAAGAAACCAGTACTACAATAAACAAATAAATAAGAATAATCAAATAAAAAAGGATTGAGAAATTAGCAAGAAAAGACTTGCAGGCCTGGGCCTCCAACTTCAACCGTAAAGCATCGAAAACCGCATTCCTCGATTTGAGAAATAATGTTCTCTGTCACTGCAGCTGACAGTTCTGAATTCATGTCAAAGGAGTTAACATATAAAATTTCCCACTTTTATATAATCTCAAGCTTTTAGGGTTACTAGATTAGATAAAGTCACATAGTATCAGGTGTTGAGTTGAAATCCAACCAGGACCTATTTACAAACTAATTCCTACCCTAATAGTTTCTTGAAATGAGGCTATGGTACTATGCATAGTGCATATTGGTCCGTACTATGGATGGATATCTCCATTTTAAAGTCCAAACAGTCGGTCTGAACCGTTCAACATGATCTCCAGATGAAAATGTACTTCAAGATCAAATTTTACATTTTTTAGAATATTATTACCAATTTTTTAGATAGGTAGAAAATCACTTGATCTAAAAATTCTAAACCATTCAAAAGTAGTGGTTTTCTACCTGTCTAAAAAAATGGGAATTTTTTTTTCAAAAATAATGAAAAATTTAGTATGTAAATATATTTTATTATGGAGATCATGTTGAATGGTTCAGATCAACCATTGAACTTTGAAATGAAAATATTAATCCATAGTACGGACCAATCCGCGCTATGCATAGTACCATAGCCTCACCCTATTATGCCAGGTGTATATTTCTTTTTTTTTAATCTAGTATTCGTATGAGCAGTGCTTGTCAGTGATACCAGACTGTAAGAAAAAGGACGAGGAAAAAACAATTTTATATAAAGGAAGGATACGTGTAGGCACAAATGTCAAGACACAGCCGCCACCACCAGCCCCTGTAAGCTTTGAAACCAATTTTGATTTCATAGTTGTTCTAACAACTGTCTCTATCGATTCATGGCTAACCCCAATGCATTGAAGCAACCCCTGGTTCATCTCCATTAATTCCATCAATTTCTCTTCTTTTTCTGAGATTGCCACCTGATCTGCTGCTTGGGACTCAACTAACAATGCCAACTCATCACTGATCGAATTGATTGCATCGAATATTGATGACATGGCATGCGGGTGTCTCAATGCTCTTTCTGAAACACTGGCAACTAGCGATTTTGTATTTCTCCCAACTCTTGTGTCAGTGATCAGCATTTTGAGTGGGGTGGTTGAATTTACAGGCGTGATTGAGTTTGTTTTTGTCACTTCTTTCTTAAATTTGATCATGTTCCCTGTCACAAGTGAACCAAAAAGTAATAAATTATGTTATTAGAAAAATGAACTTGTAGATGATTTACTCATTTTATGAAAGCAGATTCAAAGGAGAGATGTACCAAAGGTGCTAACAGTGTTGTCAATTCCAGAAGGTTTTCCGTGAATTATTCTCTCTCCTTCATAAGCCCACTTGCTTACAAGTTCAAGATCTATCTTTTTCTCATTAGCATTCAAAAACAGCTTCTCAGATAATGCTATCAAAGCACCAGAGAGTGCCACACAAAATGAGGCTGATGAACCAAGACCTGAACCCATAGGTAGTTCGGAGGTTACAACAGCCTTTCCCGGCTTAAATCTGAAAATTAAATGAAATATTAGATAATCAATGGAGATGTCCGTTACACAGCACAATTGGTGAGCATTTGAATAGCTTGGAGAATATTTACCAGAATGCTATTACAAACTTCAACGACTAACTATGCTTGTAATCTTAGTTAGCAATAGTTAAATCTAGTTTAGACAAAGATTAGATCAAGAATAGCTTCTCTATAAGTACTTGTAATTGTATCTTTACAGAGAATAAATGAGAATATACAAACAATCATAATTCCTCTGTACTGTTCACATCACTTAAAGCAGCATGAGAACAATCCTTTAATCAAATTAGATATTTTTTTCTAATTCAACATGCTGTTACACATGACCTGTCAACATATTTTTTCTAGACCTTTTCACAGTTTTTTATTTGCATTTGTCATTTCCTGGTTTCTCCTTTCTATCTTATTGGGGTTTTATCAGCAATGGAAATCTAGTCAAAATAACCCAAAACAACACCGATTAAGAACAAATTAATATAAGATAACAAGAAATGGTACTGTGTTGCAATTGATAGTAAGCCTTAATTAAATATAAACAGGTAAATATGTTAGAATACTGCTATTGAAGTTTTAACAATACGAAATATTCATACAATTCAGTCATTTAGGGACTGAATTTTTTGTGGGTAAAATGGATATAGCTGGCCTAAAAGGTGTTTACCTTATTTTATAGTTCTGTGGCTTCTTTCTTGTTTAAAAAAAGGGGAATTTCATGTATACCCCATAAAAACTTTGATTACGTATTTCCCCCCTAAAATTTATAATATAATATTTACCCTTCTATATTTGAAAAACTCACGAATTTATCCATTTTATTGTCTTTTCTATTAAAACTCATTTTAAATTTATCAAATGCCCATTTTACCCTTTATTAGGAAACATAAAAAAATATGTAGCATGTTTAAAAAAATGTCAGTCTTTGAATTGGCAGGTTTCCGAGGGAAAATGGGTCATTTCTCTACATCTGACGCATATACAGTAACATTTAGATATATACAGTGAAATTCCCCCTTAAAAAAAAACCAGTATCCTATGCCAGTAACATTACATACCCAAGGATCGAAGTATATAGAAAAAGGAAAGCACAGAGACCAGAGCTGAGCTGAATATTCTCTTGAGGCAATTTTTTTTCGGCAACAATGCCAGAAAGCAAGTCCAATTTTTCAGAGGTACACAGCCTCGGTAATGTAGTGTCACCAGAGCAATCTCCTAAAACCTCCTTTAATTGGGAGCAAGGCCAAGACAGATTTAATTTCATATCTTTCAAATAAATCTCAAGTAAATCATCTTCTTGACCTGTAAAATAAACCAAAAATAAATGCTAAGAGTTGAGATGTTATAGTAGTCTGAAGTCGATTTAACATTTATAATTTTACTGATTTGTATGAACAAAATCTCTCATGCACATTGTCTAGCCAGTTCATTACTAACACTAACTGGCCTATGCAAACCAACTTATACTAAATACTAGTTCCAGTTTTTCTCAAACTAATGGCTTTCCGGTTTAATTTTTGCTTTTCTAGGCTTAATATTTGTTCTTCTTGGCTTGTTTAGATTTTTACAGCAAAATTAAGGGCAAATTGTGGCAAATTTTAACTAAGCTCTTTTAGGGTGAGAGATTAAGCAAATTGTGCAAAATTTAGCCAATTAAATCCACATTGCAAAACTCAGGGGGACTTGCAAGGATTCAAATCTCAGCCAACACACTCTGGAAAATCACTAATTTGTCCAGAAATTAAACCTAATTTGTTTATCCCCCTCCCCATTTTGAGCATTTTTTAAAAGAATGTGTCAACTTAGGCTTCCTTGAGCTAACAATTGACACAACAGGGGCTCAATTCCACAACAGAACATAGAAAATCATAATTTGTATTGAACATAGCACAATAGTGGGATCAAAGAGGCGAACCGGAAGGGCGGAGAGCGAGGTGCACCTCAGTGTAGAGATCAATGGAGGCGGCAATGGCCGCAGCGCCGTGCACCACCGCGTGCTCTCCGGCGAGTATTATCTTTCCCGGTGCTCGCCCCTTCACCTCCATCTTTCTCCCTCTCTCTCTCTCTCTTGTTGCAAGAAAAGGGATCGATCGAGCGAGCGAATGAATATACTGGGTCTGATCGGAAAGCTCCTCTGGAGTGGAAAACGCGAATCAGAAAGAAAGAGAATTGACGTCGCTTCGGCTGATCGGAACGAAGAAGCAAACGAGAGAAGAGAAGATTTGTCGCGATTTGGAGACGTTGAAATCGTCCAACGAAATCGCGTGCGGAGTGTAGGTATTTGACGAGAATTGATTTGGCACTGGTGAAATGTCAACTTAACCCTTATTTCTTCGCTTTTTCGTTTTGCTTCAGTTCCGGGTTTTGTGGCATCTGAAGTAGGGAGAAAATTAAGAGAACTTATTTATTACTTGTGAATGAATTCTTCTGATGTATTTATCCATTTTGATCATAAAAATTTAATTGAAATTTAATTCTATTGAATTCTCTTCTTCTAGTAAAATTATTTAAACTCTTCTCAAAATTTAGTTCCGGTCAGAGCTTGGCAAGTGACACTGAGAGAGACGTGACTACAGGTGCGTAGGTGAAAAACGTGAGAAACGACAAATCGTTTTGCACAGACTTGGAGGTTCTTATGTTAAATTTTTTTATAGTAATATTTGTGTAGTGAGTCAGTAGTTAATATAAGAAGACCCGCTAAGGTATTTTCTCAAGAGAAGATGTGACAGAGAATCCATAGTACCCATGTTTGGATTTTGTTCTGGTCTCCTTTTGTTTTTTTTAATTGTCTTTCTGTTTGATCTAGGAGCAATTTTTTTAATAATTTTCTTTCTGTTTGATCATTGTCTTCCTGTTTGGTCTAGCAGCGAATAATTTTTTTCATTTTAAGGGTTATACACCTCTCAAAAACCCGACATTTTTATTAGGCAAATTCTTCTGTGGATGTAAGGACCTATTTGTAAAATGAGTATATTTTCATTTTCAAAGTTCAAACAGTCGATCCGACCGTTCAACATTATCTCCATATTAAAATGTACTTGGAGGTCAAATTTTACATTTTTTTTGAATTTGTTTACTATTTATTAAGATGGGTACAAAATTCAATGGTCTGAATTTGACTAGTTTTGTAAAATACTTAATAAATAGTAAACAAATTCAAAAAAATGTAAAATTTGACCTCCAAGTACATTTTAATATGGAGATAATGTTGAACGGTCGGATCGACTGTTTGAACTTTGAAAATGAAAATATGCTCATTTTACAAATAGGTCCTTACATCCATAGAAGCATCCCTCTTTTTATTAATATCCAAAGTTTAATACAAATTATTATTTATACCCAGAATCCCATCTAATTTCGAAAAATGCCCAAACCGGCCAGAAAATGGCTGGCTTAGGGGTAGGAGTAAGCCGGCCATTTTAAATGGTTAAAATGGCCGGCTCACTCGGTTTTTTTTTTTTTTAAGAGATGATGAAGGGCAAAATAATAAAATCTAACACTGAAAATTTAAATTATTTGTTAGATTACTTCTTTTGATTTATAATTAGCATATTTATACTAAAATACAGTGGATTACTGGAAATTATGTTGAATTACACTATATTACAATAAATTATGTTGAATTACACTAAATTACGCTAAATTACAATAACTTCGCTAATTACGCTAAACTACGCAAAATTACACTAAAGTGGACTGATTTTGTGCCATCTTTCATGAATCATAAAAAATAGTAAAAAAATAGTAAAAATTGGTATTCTACAAGTTCATTATGTAACTAATTTACTGAGCTACTTGGATTGAATAATAAAAATGAAAATCTTAATCGGAAACTTCAACTCAAGTTTTGAGGCTCTTCTCTTTGTTTTTTGGCGATTCTGAATTTTGGAATCCGGCATCTTTGTCACGGACGCATGCGCATTTTCGCAAGCTTTCCGAAAAGTGGTCATTTGCTGAAATCGGACACTCGAGCGCCCTTTTATGACCGTTTGAAGTTTCACCATCATTTTTCGCCTTTTCAGTAAAGATATCGTCCCTATTCATATGTAATTTAGCATAATTTACTGTATTTTAGCGTAATGTAATGTAATTTAGCTTATTATAGTATAAATCAACATAATTTCCAGTATTTAGTGTATTTTAGTATAAATACGCTAATTATATATCAGAAGAAGTAATATATCAAATAATTTAAACAAAAAATTCGAATTTTCACTGTTAGATTTCATTATTTTGCACTTTATAGTGTCTCTAAGCCGGCCATTTTCTGGCCGGCTTTGGTATTTTTCAAAATTAGATGGGATTCTGGGTAGAAATAATAATTTGTATTAAACTTTGGATATTAATAAAAATGTCGGCTCAAAAACTTCCAAATTAACGTATTTCTCCCTCTAAAATTCATAATATCATATTTACCCTTCTAAATTTCAAAAAACTCACAAATTTATCCATATTATTGTTTTTATATTAAAACTCATTTTAAATTTAAGTACTCATTTTACTTTATATTAAAAAAATAAAAAATATGTAGTATGTTTAAGAAAAATTCAGTTTTCTAATTAGTTTTCGACGAGAGGAATGAACCATTTGTCCTCGGAGACCGACCAATTAGAAGACCGATATTTTTCTTAAGCATGCTACATATTTTCTATTTTTTTAATAAAGTGTAAATGGCTATTTTATAAATTTAAAATGAGTTTTAATGGAAAATGCAATAAATTGGATAAATTTGTCAGTTTTTGAAATTTAGAAGGGTAAATATGATATTATGAATTCTAGAGGGAGAAATACGTAATTTTAAAGTTTTTGAGGGGTATACATGAAATTGCCTCGTAGCATAGGGGGAAAGGTTTGAATCGACTGTTTGGACATTTAAAATTGAGATGAGGATGTGAAGTACGATTGAGACATGAAAGACATGAGGCTTCATCCGAACTACTCAACATGATCGCCATTTTAAAGTGTGCTCGGAGACGAAATTTTATATTTTTTTAAAATATGTTACTACTTTTTTAGATAGGTACAAATCATTGTTTTTTTATGGTCTAGAATATTCTGAAAAACAATAATTTTATATCTATCTAAAAAGAATAGCAAAAAAAATTCAAAAAAATAATATATAATTTGCTCCAAGCACATTTTAATATTGAGATCAACATGCGGCTTGAATCGGCTGTTTAGACCTTAAAAACATAAATAAGAATATAAACCACAATTAAGACATGAAAAACATGAGACATTTAAACCCACTGATAAAAATATATGTATGAACAAACTTTATAATTGATATAAACACATTTTATAAGTGATTGTATGTGTGTTCAACTTTATGTCAGGATTGCCTACGGCCATTTCATGGTAAAAAATAAATAAACTTTATGTCAGGATGGTAAGACAAATTCAACATACATGCTTATTTTTCTTTTCTAGATTTTTATCTTTTGTTCAATAGTGTATAAAATACTTTGTGGAGCAATTATAAATTACAAATTTCAAAGTTTTTTGCATCTATCCGAATTCACATTTTAAATGGAATAAATCTTCTCTGCATTTTAAAAAAATATTTATATATATATAGAGAGAGAGAGAAAGAGAATGGCTAATATACAAACGTTTGTTCCTGGACTCAGGAACAAATGATTCGGTTCTCTAATTTTCAAAGTCCAAACAGTCGATCCAAACCGTTAGATATTCAATCTATATTAAAATGTGCTTGGAGACCAAATTTTATATTTTTTGGAATTTTTTTACTATTTATTAAGATGGTTTGAAAACTGCTGTTTTTATTAAATTTCTGCAGCATTGAAAAACAGCGGTTTTCAAACGAGCTTAATAAATAGTAAAAAAATTCCAAAAAATGTAAAATTTGGTCTCCAAGCACATTTTAATATAGATTGAATATCTAACGGTTTGGATCGACTGTTTGGACTTTGAAAATCAGAGAACGGAATCGTTTGTTCCTGGACTCAGGAACAAACGTTTGTATATTAGCCATTCTCTCTCTCTCTCTCTCTCTATATATATATATATAGAGCTGGGCTATGGTGAGTTGTGAAGTAAGATGTCATTTTTACTTCACGCTCATATTTTCATTTTGAAAATCCAAACACCCGATCCGAACCGCTCAACATGTTCTAAATATTAAAATGTGCTTGGAGACTAAATTTTACATTTTTTGAAATTTTTTTACTATTTATTAAGCCACTTTGAAAATCGCTGATCCGGTGGTCCAGAAAATTTTACTGTTTTTTACTGTTCACAGTGGATCAGCGATTTCAAAGTGGCTTAATAAATAGTAAAAAAATTCCAAAAACTGTAAATTTAGTCTCCAAACACATTTCAATATTTAGAAAAAGTTGAACGTTCGGATCGGGTGTTTGAATTTTCAAAATGAAAATATGACGTGAAGTAAAACGACGTTTTACTTCGCAACTCACGATAGCCTATCTATATATATATATATATATATATATATATATATATATATATTGGAACATACCGAATAAACCATCTGAATGTTGTTGACACCCATTTTACTAGTTAATTATTAATTAATATTAATTTAACTGTACAGAGTTGGCTTCAAAAAAAAAAAAAAAAGTTGACTGGAACATAAAAGTCAGCTATTGTGCATTTTCATGAGCTCTGCCAAACAGAATTGTCATCCTTTTATAATTATACTTCCATTTTTTTATATTATTGAAGCTCCATTTGTACTAAAATTAGTAAATCACTGCTTTTAAAGCATACAAAAAAATGCAAACAATTCATGAGAATAATAATCACTGAATAAGTATTTATTCTTTTGTAATTGGTTATATATATAATTACAAAAATATTATTAATGTATAACAAATCAACCTACTGTGCTGAAGCATTAGAGTATCTGCACACCATGGCTTCCTTATACACAAGCCCTGGTTTACACAAGTACCCTCGGTTCGGGCTACAATGCCTATCGGTCGAACAAATGCACTGCCCTTCCATAGCACACCCGTCTTCTTTCTCTAATTCGCTCTCGGGTTTTAATACCGCATCTAACCAGAAGCTGTCGAAAATTCCATCCGGATCCAATTGCATCTTCACTTGCATAAATTTTCCCCAATTCGGGTACTTGTGCTGAAAGCCAAAGAACGCGGCACGTCGGTTCTTCCCGAAATGAGGCCTAGCATTGTATTTTCTAAATGCCATCTGTTCAATCTCTTCCATTACATCCTGATGTAGCCTCGGTGTAGAAGCATCGTCTGCTCTAAAATAATTGAAATCTACCACAACCGAATCCTCGGTTTGACCTAAGTACGCTTCTGATTGCTTTATAAACCTAATCAAGATCCCGTTATACATGTCGATTCCACAGAGGTTCTCTGCCTTCAAATCACGTAACTTCTTTACGTCGATAATGAAGTTCTTGAATTGAGATGCGGAAAAGATTGCGGTGCTCTCATAAAAGGACAGGCCCTTTATTCTCGGGTCCCATGCGCACATGCTTAGCAGGTCCAATGCGGAGGAGCGGAGGCAAGAACCCGAAGTTTGCATCTTTCCTTGATAGCCAACAACTGGATATCCAAGGAAGGTAATGCCATTGTTCTTCAAGCCATTTCCTATAAGTCTTTTGTAAGCTATCTCAGAAGCAGCTAGTGCACACTTTCCTTTTGTGCTTCTTGATTTCTCCAATGCCTTCTCTGTAGGCACACAGCAATTTGATTAGAATCAGTATTGACATAACAGTGTAATTATGTGAAGAAAGACTAATGACAATACTATATATATGTTACTTGAAAATATGGCTGTGGTATACTAGCATATATCCTGACTAGGTTTCTGGTAATTTTGAATGTAACATGATTCAGTGAGTGACATATCCTTTACATGATCAAAATGCAAGTTGTGCTTGACAATTTTCAAAATCATCAAAACATGTATAAATGACTAGAATATACATGCCTTTTTTCATCATTACTAAAATTTGATGAATTAGATCTCAGAAAAAATATATAAACAAAGAAGAGTTGAGGCATTCAAACTAAGCATAGCACGGATACGTCCATGTTTGAATGGTTCAGATCGATTGTTTGGACAATAAAAATGAAGATATCAATCCATAGTACGGACCAATATGCGCTAGTACCATAGCCTCAATTAACAAAGAATTAACTAGCTAGCTTTGATAAGTATAGTTGAATCAGACTTAATTCGTACAAACTCAAAAGAAAATTCATGATCCATATATTTATTCCAAGCAACAATTGTACCTGCAGCTCGTACACCAGCTGACACCACGACGAGTGTCGATTGGAACCCGATAAAGTCGTTTACAGCGTCACTGGAAGAATTCAGTGGAACCCGGTTGTCTTTCCGGTACACAGCCTTGTACTGTGATAGGTACCATGTTATGTCAGCAAATTCATGATCTCTTGCATGAGCTATGAAGTCTTCTTCAAGTGCAGCATCATTTCGAAAATCATTACTTATGCTTCTTTTAAATCTAGGCTCTAGAGAAAGTGTCACCTGCATATATATATGTTAAATATTCTTGATGATTGTTTCCTTTTATATATAGTTTCATGAATTGAAGGTTCGTGATTGAGAATAAAAATAATAAAAAGTTCTTAATACAAATCTTTACATCTCAATATATGTAGAAATTTAATAAGCTTCAGTTCATACGTACTAAATTTTTTTTATAACAAGGCAAAGTTCATACTAATTAACATTATTTGAAATGTAATTATTAAACTATCTATATATCCAATAATATTCATATATATTTAATTTTTATTTTTATTATTAAGATTGTCATATGATTCTCATAATTATAATATTTCTTACTCGACGAAAAACCTGTCGAACCTACTACCAGTGGCGGATTTAATAAGAATGAATTTGTATTTAGATATGATTTTACTCTATAATTTAGAATAAAATATGATGAATAATGTAAAATTGATTCTCATACTGGATAAAAAATTTATATGATTGACTCTTGAACTAAAATTTTTTAGATTTGACTGACGAAACTTAAGTCTGGCGCTGTCTCTGTCTCTGCTGCCTCTGCCTACTACACTCGAACTTACTACCAGTAGTGGATTTAATAAGAATAAATTTGTGTTTAGTCATGATTTTATTCTATAGTTTAGAGTAAAATTGATTCTCATACTGGATGAAAATTTTATATGATTAACTCTTATACTAAAGTTTTCCAGATTTGACCGACGTAACTTAAAAAGTCTGACTTTGTCTCTGCCTCTGCTTACTGCACTTGAAAGCATAGTAACATGATACGTGATAAATTCGCGAATAATTCGTATTTCATTAGTTTTTTTTTACGTTTCCAAACCGAACTCCGAATAAAAAGCAAAAGAACGTATAATACGTTTTATTCGCAAATAAAACGCGAATCACAAATTATTCGCGAGAAAAACACAAAAAGAATTAACTTTTTTTTAGGATTTGGATTTTTTTTTTAAATCCTTGTAATACCGAATCATTTTCAAATTATATCACAGATTTTTTATCCGCTCAAACTATTTGATTGTCATCTACTCGGAAGGGCAACAAAAAGCTAAATTTGACGAGAAAGGCTTGGGTCCGATGCCCATCAGACTCAAATTTGGGTCCGATGAATTTCAGGACCGTCCGATCCACTTTAAGATTTGTGCGCACGAATTTTAAAGCAGATGCGAAAGTTACAAGCGCAAATCCTAAAGCAGATCGGACAGTGAGCGAACCCGTCGAACTCATTTGGGTCCGATGCCCATCGGACCCAAATTTCTCCCAAATTTGACACATAAAGTACTTTTAGTGATTTCGGGGCCCGCAATCAACAAGAGTGATTGTTTTGTCGTATAGTGCTTTTAATCATACAAACCCAATGTGCGTTGTCGTCGTTGTGGTGCACTGGTGTTCCGCAACGGGGCTTCTTTAATTAGCTGCTTAAGTTTGGTGAAACAGCTGTCTACTTAGAACATTTTTTTTTAAGTTTTCTTAGAATAAATTCTTAAGCCGATAAAAACTCAGGTTTATAGCACAGTGTCTCCTTAGAGCTCCTCCTTGGTATATTTATACACTCTAAGCTTCATTGCTCTAAGTCTTTATCAGCCGAATAACTTCTCCTTAGCACAACTTAAACTCTTAAGCCTCATTGCTGTAAGCCTCGTTGCCGAACATTACCAGTTGCTGACGTAGTGGCGGATCTTAATTTTTTCTTAAATTTGAAGGCTTGTTGTCATTAATTAGGAAAAGCACATTTTTTTGTAGAAGTATAATATAATTTTTGTAAATTTAAGGGAACCAACCTCAATAATCAGTCTTTTTAAATCATTTCTTGATAATCGGTCTTTTTAAATAATTTCTTTATATTTATTAATGACGAAATAATTTAATAATTCTTTCAATTTAAGTAAAAATTATGTTATTTATATCTCATCATATCTCATATTTTATATCTTCATTTTTAAAATTCAAAACTATCAATCTGAACCGCTCAACATGATATCCATACTAAAATATGCTTGGAATGAAATTTTAGAATTTTTAGAATTTTTTTAATATTTTTTAAGATAAGTACAAAATCACCGTTTCTGGACCGTTCAAAAACAGTGATTTTCTACCCATCTAAAAAAAATAGTAAAAGATTTCCAAAAATCATAAAGTTTGGCCTCCAAGCATATTTTAATATGGATATCATGTTGAGCGGTTCAGATCGACAGTTTGTACTTTGAAAATGAAGATATAAAATGTGAAGCATGATGAGGTATGAAAATCATAAGGTATTGGAACGCTCCTCTATTTATATATCATATTATAAAAAACTTATTAAATTTAACGCAAGTTTATCATTCAATAAAAAAGATTCAAGCTCTAAGAATCTATCTCTATTTTATCTGACAATATCTTCAAATTAATTACACCAGCTCCTAATTCCATAAAAAATTTGAGGACCGTGTTTAATAGTCAAATTCTTTGAACTAAAATGAATATATGCCGTCTCAAATTGGCTAAAAGAAGAATAATTTCCTTTTAATATCTTTTATGAAATATCATAAATTCATAATACACTTAAATTACAAAAAGAAAATAGTACATAATAAATTCATAAAGCTAACACGTTATGGTGATGAACCTTGATGTATGAAAATTATGTTAGATGTATAAAAGGGGGAAATCAATCTACCAAAGCTAACTTGAGAAGTAAACAAACTCTCTATGAAATTGGAGTAAATTTACATGAAGTAAATCTTGCATTAGTTAAAAATAAATCTAAAGGAGGTAATTATAGAGATAAAATTATTTTAATTATACATTTTATTTTTTCTGAGTTCTAACTCATTTTTTTTTAGTCAATTCAATATGATCCTATACCATTTTAAAAAAGTTAATTTTTTTTCTTGCATTTTGTGTTAGCAGCCTTAGACAGTGCATCTAAAGATGTCAATGAAATTTATTTATCATATTTGTGTCATATTTTTATAAAAACGTGTAAGGATAAGAATTTTTTCATTAATTTATCGGATAAATGTACGGATAAAAAAAAATTTACCTTATGAGATAACAAGTATGGATAAGGATAAGAGAGTTATTCGTATCCGTTATCTTATAGGATAATTGATAACTTTAAAATATATAATATTATTTATTCATACGTATTTAATATTTATTATCATGATGAGATTAATTTATACCAAAACTTATATAATTTTGTTTAATAAATGTATTTATTTTCTTTTGAAATAATGGGTGCACTAATTGTAATTTTTATATTTTATTATTTTACATATCATGTCTAAAAGAATATTTTTAAACAAATACGCGTGTAAAAACACCTATCACATTCGTACCTTATCTCATTAACACCCTAAATGCATCAAGTAAAACAAAATAAATTGTCACTAAAACAATTGCCACTAACCTTTGAAATGACTCCTAATAAGCCTACTGAGACCAGAGCAGCATTAAACAGCGCATCCCCTCGCCACAGCCTCAGTACCTTTGCATATTGCTCTGTGTCTCCGGCCGGTACCACCAAGCTCAGCCCCACCACATGGTCGTGTACCGCCCCGCCACGGTCCCACCACGAGCTCCCGTGGGACCCGGTACTCAACAAACCACCTATGCTCACTCCTTCCCAGTACGGAGCTGCCACTAGACTTAACCCAGCCAATTCCACCGTGTCGATCATGTCTCTTAACCCGAAACCCGAATCCACCGTCACAGTGCGGTTTATTGGGTCTATATGTATCCCGGTGTTGTACCTGCCCGTATATTTGTATGTCTTATATATATATATATATACGTTGATCGAACGTCCAATCTTCGGAAAAAAAACAAATAATAGAAATTAGAAATTATTAGAAAATTCAATTTGTTAATTACCTTGAAGTACTAATAAGCACGGAGTCGGCTGAGGGAGGGCACGCTAATGGCGGAATGTTGTGTGCGAATGCGCTCACGACCTTAACTTTTTTATTATTCTTAACTGCCTCCGCAACTGCATCAATGATCTCTTCTTCGGTTGTCGGGTAGACGACAGATGGGACCCGGCAGTCGATGCGGTCGTTCCATATGCCGTAAGCATTCGAGAGGATGCAACTCGAGGCGTCGTTGCATTGGATCGGTGATCTCGGTGGCAATGAATATGTAGCTTTTAGGAGGATAGAGAAGAGGAGGAAAAAGAAGAGAATGTTAATGGTGGTGCCCATTTGATAGATAGATTTAATTTGTATAATCTGGTGGTGCCTTATAAGTCTTATTACTGTACTTTTTTTGGTTGGAAAGCTTGGAAGGGAATCATAGGCTTCTTTGGTGGACCCTGAACAGAGAATTTTAGGATATATATATATTATTATTGCCTTGTACCCTGTTGGTGTTTCTTCAAAAGATTTTAACAAAAGTTATTCCAAACCGGATTCAAATTATAAAATCAGATAAGACTTTGTCTAAAGCCATTTTGACAGGAAACCCATACTTGTATATAGGTAATAGGTGGAAAGGTGGATATGACCATTAGTGGATAGAGAATGATAGATTATTAGATTCATTGGAACAAAATATTGTTGCCTTACAAAGGGATATAAAGATGGATACAGCATTTAATTTTAAATCCGCGTTCATGATTCACAAAATGCAGCGTGATTCAAACAGTTCTTGTTAATTATCTCTCTCAATCTGTATGAATCGGACGGTCGTAATTGATCCGTCTAAGCAAAAGGTTGTTTTGCTGTTCGCCTGTGGTAGATGAGCAGCTATGACCTTTCTGCTTTTAGACTAATTTTACGGGGAGTGCTATTTTCAGGTCAATAATTGTAATATTGATTTGTTGAGATAAATGTTTCTCTTAAAATACATGATTTACCTTTTATTTCTCTCTCTTAAATTATAATACCTTAATTTTCAATGAGGTCTGACCTCAGCGATGAACAGTGCCAAGCCCTTTAATTGCTGTCCGATTTCATTTCGATGGACCTGATTGTTTGAGGCTGACGTTTGCTACCGTCATCCAAACAAAACCGACCAAAATTTCTGAAACGCTTCTGGCGAATTTGCCTGTGGTGACAGGCGTCGTTATCTCCTCTTTTGCACTCGCCACGTAGTGATTCCCCGCGACGTGTTTTTTTTCTTTTTTTTCTTTTTGAGGAGACCGCTACATGTTTCTTTTTTTTTTGCTGGTGGTGTACGAAATAGATGTCAAATAATATATTTATTTGTAATCACAAAAGTATAACTGAATGACACAACAGTAAGGTATACCATTTGAACAAAGTACTGCCGCTGCGTTCTTGGTGTAGGGTCGACCTCATATGAATTTTAACACTCTGATCGGAAAGTTGTGGAAACTTGAAAACGCGAAAGCGAATTGGAAAATTTTCAAAATTCGTTGATCGGAAGGGAAGGAATGAGGCGACGGGATTCGACGGGTAAAAAAGCGCCACTTGAAATCTCGTGTCTAATTAATTGATAAAGTTAATAAAGAAAAAGTTAACAAAGGAAGGTTGTTCTTCCGAGATAAAACATATATTTTTGAATTTCTAATAGTAACCTATTAAATAGAAAAGGTACTAACTGTATCATAGTCAAAACAATTGCGAATTATTCGCAAATAATTCGTTTTTTCTGTGATGATGAACCGAACGCCGAATTATTCTCGAATAATTCGCGAATTTTACGAACTTTTTCTGAATTTTCCGAATTATTCGCGAATTTTTCCCATAACATTTTTTTTGAGTTTTTTTTTTGCTTCCTTGTAGAACTGAGATTTCTAGTCTGAATAATTCCGAATCATTCCCGAATTATACTCAAATTATTCCCAAATCACAAATTTTTGACCTTGCCGAACCGAACCCGAATAATTCATTTGCCACCATGACTGCTACAATCATACCTGCCATGTTCTGTCGATTTCTGTTAATACAAATCTAACGGTGACTTAATTTGATGAATTTAATATTTCATGCACAATATTAAGAACAAATTGCATTTTTTTTGTAAACAAGTCTGTAAGCATACATTTAAAAACATGTTATGTTACAGTATAATCATCTGTAATTCTGTAGTACACCATTCTAAGGTTGCTACACCCATGAACCATTAATAAAGTGGAAATTACCCAACCAGTACTCCTAGCTGGTATTGAAAATCTCATCTTATGACTTTTACACCCAGGAACCCTTAACAATGAATTGTAAAATTGCTCAACCAGTACTCCCAACCGGTATTGAATATCCAAGTATCATGTTCAGAAAAGATCCTGATACACCAACCGTACTGAAAACCAAAATGAATTTAATCTGATCTGAAAAAAAAAACAATGCCCAGAAAAGAACCCTTACATCTTAATTTAAGCCGATCTTTCCACCAAAATGATTCTTGTCAGCCGAGATTGATCTGAATCATTCATACAAGTACCAGTTCATCAATACCCTGCTAGAACGACATTAGGAGTTTACACAGCCTCCCAGCAAAAAAGAGAGTGAGATGACCTCTTTCACTTAAAATGTCATGTATGAAACCGCCTTTTGGGCAAGCTATTTTAAGAGAACTTGCATGACCGAACGACCCGCTGGATTATCTTTGCGAATTTTTGTTTTTGCATCGTAAATGGTTTTTGAGATTACAATAAGGTTGGGGTTATTTTGCCGAAGAGAAGAGAGAAGTTGCCTTGGCGGTATTTCAAATTTGCTCATATGGTTGACGCCTATGATTCACACTATAATCTAAAATACTCTTAAACTTTCAGCCACTTCAACCGTGAGTTTCAACAATCAGAATTTCAGACCAAAGACAACCATCAAAAATATCACATGGCAATGGAAGTACTGGGAAAAAGGTAAACAAGATCTTTTCTACTAATACTTCGCAAAAAATGTAGAATTGACTATGTACCTGATGCATACCATACCAGCGCTTCACTTTTTAATTGATTCACATTGTATCAAAAGGCTTCTTAATTTAACCAATTAAATTACTTACTAATATGTGAAGGAAACAATATACAATCCAATAATTATAATTTATGAAATTTTAAATTAAAATATAAAATAATTACTTTGTGCTGAATTCAATAATAAGATGAATTGCTTACATTCTGAGGTTTTGATCGAGAATTTGTAGGTAGCAACAAAGTCCTCCTTTAATCAGCCTCTTTATCTTGTTCTCTTGCTTGAAGTATGAGTATTTAAACTTCTTTGTGTCAAGAATTTCAACATAGATGAAAATCGTACAATTTAATTTCGTATCGAGTTTTTCTTTGATTAATTCTGCGATTTGATTCACTTCCATTTTTGTTGTAGAGGTTGAAGAATGATCATGGAGAAGATGTGATATGGGATTTGACTAAAGAGAAAGAAGATACGAGAAAGAGAAAGGAAAAAGAAGAAATGAGTTAATTTCGATCAAGTTTGTTAATTCTCTCTTAGGAGGTAAAACCTTCCTTTGTTAATATTTTCTTAATTAATTTATTAATTAATTAGATAGATGTAAGAGAGATAAATGAAGGGTGAAGCAGGTTGTTGAGAGAAAAATTTCTCTCAGCACTCAAAATTGCAATTACTGATCTAAAAATAGCCCTTAATTTTATTTGATTGGATATTTTAACGGGAGGATTAGATCAACAGAGATTATTTGGTTACATTTTGTTATTTCCAAAAATTATATTGTAATTAAAAAAAAAAACTAAACAATCTCCTCCTCTTTCTAACGAATTCATATCACCTAAGGTATAAGAATATTTATGTTTAAATCTGGACTGTTCAACCAGAATAATATACGAATTAAAACAGTCCACATGTATTTCATCTCGAGCCTAATTAACCTAAATTCTAATCGGACGGTCCGGATCTAAACAGAAATATTCTGATACCTCAGAGGATATGGACTCCTGTCTAACCTATTCTTTTTGTTTTGTTCTTACCTAAATGCGCCTAACCAAAAAAGTGTAAACAAACAATAGGCGCATAAATCAGTTAGCAACAGGCCCAACAATGGATTTCTAGTCCTATATAAGCCCATCAATGAATCTCTAGTCCAATAAAGCCCACAGTCGATTCTTTTTTAGTTATGCTTATTGGATTAGACTGTAGGATTTCTGTAACAGAATAACCAGGTCCATTGAGCTTTTAGTTAAATAAAAATTAACAAGTGGTGCATTTCTTACATTACATCGCATAGATATAAAGGTTTCCATTCTAATATCAGACAAGACTAAAGATTTATGACAAAAAAATATGAGCACATTCTTCCCTGCCAAGCTCAAACCGTATATTTGCAACAAACCAATATAACTTGTAACATTATGAACTTCATGTTATATTCTATTTCAAAATAATTTTGTATAGAAATAGAATAATTAAACTATAAAATGACACTCCTTCTCCGTCCTATCAAGATATTTAAATGGCTTGCTACCTTTAATTCGTAAAAGACAACGCATGATAAGCCTACTATTATCTAAAAAACAGTGATTTTGTACCTTTTTTTATATATTATTATTATTATTTCAGAAAATCTACCCATCTAATTGATGGCGTGAGCCTACTGAAAAACGATACTATCAGAATCAGGTATACTTTCTTGGTAACACCTGGACTGCAAGCTCTCAAACCAGTCATTGATAAGCCTCCTGGTAACAGCAATCAAGGGAACCCAAGTGGGGCCAACATTACTTATGATAATGGCTTCCACACAGTCAGCTACGCTTCACCGAATGCTCCCAGCAACCAATACACAAAGCTGCCGAGACAACCGACGGTCAGGATTTACTGTGAGGCTGCTATGGAATTGAGTATCACTGCATGAAACAGTACTGTTGTGCTGGCACCTGCCAATTCTAACAATCACTATCAGGTAGTTAATCAATTGATTAATTAGTCGTTATTTTTTTTTCCCTTTTTTTTGGGTGATCTCTGATATTAATTGGTTTTGTTTGATGTAACATTTTAATATGAGCTCATTAATTTAACTCCTTTAATTTTTTTTTAAATTAATGTAGCACTGGATCAAGGACATGAACTCCTTTAATGAGGAAAAAGATCAAGATGGTTTTCCTATTTTTGCACTGGTCAACAGAGTCACTGAAGAAGGCGAGAAGCCCTTCAAAACCCAGCTAGCGAAAATCAAGAGGTAATTAAGTAATTAATTATGTTAACAAAACTTAATAATTTGGCATGCATGATAGTAAAATAAACTCATAATTAAGATATATAAATACATAAAACCCCTGTTTAATTTCTACATGAATACATCAGGTTAGCTTAGTTCCTTACGACCAGAACGGCCTCGACAACTCAGTGAAGTAGACGGAGGTGGCATCAACAGGTTTCCGTGCCATTAGGATTACAAGCACACCTACCTTGAATATGACTGTCCTCGTCCTCGCCAAAGATACTGGCAAATTCAATGACGGCGCCAAGATCATCGTCCAACGTTGGGCTGACACCCGAATCCAGCACTGGAACATCGTTCCTTGCAATTCTAATGTTCCCTATTAATTAATTTGTAATCTTGAGGTAGCTAGCAAGGTTTCCAAAACTTGTTCTTGCATGCCTTTTTATTATTACTGTTATCATTTTTCATTATTTTCGCTCTATATATGTTTCTAAACTTGGGATAATAAAGTATTCTTGCGGTGGATTACCTGAAATACAGAAATAAAAGGTGTTGTTTCTCTTATATTGTTGATTGAAATGCAATTTAATAATGTATTATCCATTGACAATTGGTATGTTCATTTATTTACGCTTGAGCTGTAACTATATATATGATGTGATTTGTTATTTCTAAAAATTGTATATATGTTTTCAATATTTAGTTACATAGAACGAGTATTAATATTATATTGAGTTAATTTTAAATTTTAATGATAATTTATCATGAGTCGTTAAAACTTTAAAATTATTTGATGGAAGGATAAATATTTCTCAATTTAATTAATTCACAAAGCTAAAATAATAGAATGTCTGATCAAATCAGATGAATTAATTCAACAAGTTATTATACTCAACCATGAACACTTTCTCTCGTCTATTATAGCTTCATTTACAAAATGAAGAGGAGAGTAATCAAAGAACTTTTAATGTTTGGGCCTTAAATTGTGCCATGTAAAATTAACAAGGCCCAAATTATCAAAGAACTTTCATATGATTTTAGTGAAACCAGGTCCATTGGGCTTTTTGTTAAATAAAAAGTGGTGCATCCCATGTATTACATCGCATAGATATAAAGGTTTCCATTCTAATATCTGACAAGACAAAAGATTTTTGACAAAAAGATGAGCACATTCTTCCCTGCTAAGTTCAAACCATATAATTCCAACAAACCAATATAATATAATAGTCTATTCAATCTTTTACATTATTACAATTGGAACAGATTTTACTGGAACTGTGACTTGAGGATAATATTTGTTGCCAGTGGTGATGGATCCCACTAGCACTACAATCAGTTCATACCCAACTTTTGGTTAATTTCATTCTGACATAACAATTCCAGAGAGAAACAAATTCATAATCAATCATGATAGAATTATTGATTATTTTTTTCTTACTGTCAATAATTTCAACTTTTTGAAAAATTTCCATCATGGGTAAATTGTCAAATTCCAATAAATTGGTGGATAAAGGATTAAGCATTAACAGAATGTAGTGCAATCCAAACCATCTCCAACTGCAATTATATTGACAAAAGATGATGAAAGAGATTAATTAATGCCTTTGGCAAATATCTGGTACCTGTCTCTTCATTCATACAATAGACAATTTGTTGGTTAAAACTTAAAAGGGTTAAGATATACAACTTGAATGCAAAATATTGCAATAATGAAAGAAAGAAAAAAAAAAAAAAAAAAGGTTGAACCAAAATGATGAAGCAATCATGCACAAAAAAAGAAAAAGAAAGATAAGCTTCTTCTTTAGCCCAAGTATTCTATTCCTCCATGGAATGATGGAAATTCACATTTTAGAATTAGGGGTAAATATGGAAAATACACAATACAATCGTTCGAATGGCGTACTTCATATTTCTAATTTTTTTTCCTCTTTTGATAACGCAAAAACGCAAATTAAGAAGAAGAATTTACGATGACTGCTTGTTTGTTAATTAGAAAGGTGCAATTTTTTTATTGAAAACTCCTGTTTTGTATTTGGAATGATAAACAAAAATTACACTCTTAATTTCTTCCAGTTATGAACTTTTTTTTCATTATTTTCTCCTTTTACATTACTATATAAGAAAAGATTCAGTTCACTACTGAACTATACTGTTCAACAGTATATTGGTTCCCCGGTATCCAAAAATATTGAAAAGATTGTCATGAGGTTTATCTAGTCAAAGAGAAAGCCGAATAGGTCATGTGTGTCTAATGAGGAAAGTCGAAAGACAGGTCAAGTAGTGCTAAGGGAGAGTACAATAGGGCTTCTTACTAAGTAGAAGACTAGGAACTAGGTAGGGATAGGTACAGTATCATAACGCTAGGGAATGTAAATAGGGTGGGCTATGGGAGGCAAGCAACGTAGTCAAAGAGTAAGGGCCTGGTTGGCGTGGTACTGTGCGCATGGGAAAAAAAAATTCACTCAGACTGAATTTTTTTTTTTCACCACGCGCACAGTAAAATTCAGTTCAAAAATTTGTTTTTCTCAAGCCCATTCCCGTTCACCAAAATGATGAAGCAATCATGCACAAAAAAAGAGTAGAGAAGTTGGGTTAGTAAAGTAGGCTAAGGTACTGTTTCTAGATGACTTTCTTAATGTGTTGATGGAGTACTTTGTCGATGATTCATAAGACAGTATCTAATATGGTGGTTGTTGTTAGGAGCGTTCGTGCCCGACCCGAGAATACTTCGTTTTTGATTCATAATCATGATTAACTATTCAATATATTTGTGGTTGTTTTGGAGCGTTCGTGCCCGAGAATACCAGGAGGAGATCATTCAATCATGCTGGTACCGTACCCATTTCTAGGTAAGAAACCAGGACTTGAAAAGCAGTGTGTGGGCACTGCCCTTGCCAGCTCCGCGCCTGATCCATGTCGTTTCCGATGATATCGACGAGTCAACGCTCAAATCGAATATGGAACCGATAACGCGACCCTTAGAAGGGTGGGTAAATTTTGAAGACAGGCTTGGTCCTCTTAAGTAGAAAATGAGTGAGGGCTTTACATTATTATCTCTAAAGAGTTGCACAAGTAGGGCTACTTTATATGAAATTTGTATCCATTCAATTTCCACAAAATCTGCATTTGAGAGTATTCATTGATTAGATAATTATGGCATAATATTCTTCAATATTTGATGTAGAATAGAGACGCAAATCAAGCACTAATTCTGAATTTTTATCATCCAAACACTCATTATTTTTTGTTCTCTCTTCAACATATCACAAATAGAAGTTTCATGGTTATCTTGTCATACCATAACTTCAAATTTAACTATATATCTAACACCACTACTCTTAATGACACTTAATTTACATTTTAATCCATTCTACCTAATAATTACAAACTTTTCATAAAGTTTATGCAAAACTCTACACTAGAAGTCCCAAATTAAGTCTACACTATATGACCTTTTCACAGAGAGAGCTAAAACAGAAAGTATATATAATAAGTTTAAATTTTCATTGTTAGTTTATTACAGGAAATAGTGAGAGTCCATATATATATATATATATATATATATATATATATATATATATATATATAGAGAGAGAGAGAGAGAGAGAGAGAGAGTAGAACTAGGGTGCTCTCGAGTTCACCAAGCCCTTGGTGAACTCAAGTCCAAAACTCATCGGATCGGCTTCAAATGATGAATCCAACCGTTGAAACCCGTCTACCTTACGAGTGATGTGTCGACATGCAAAAATTTTAAATTTTGAAATTAATTTTGCATAGAGTCAAGTTGTTAAAATTAGAAGGTTAATAAATTAATTTTAATGCATTCATTTTTTGACGTTTTTTGACCACTTGACTCTATGCAAAATTAATTTCAAAATTTAAAATTTTTGCATGTAGACACATCACTCGTAAGGTAGACGGGTTTCAACGGTCGGATTCGTCGTTTGAAGCCGATCCGATGAGTTTTGGACTTGAGTTCACCAAGGGCTTGGTGAACTCGAGAGCACCCTAGTTCTACTCTATATATTTATATATATATATATATATATAGAATTGAGCTATGGTGAGACGTGGAGTAAAACAATTTTGTACTCCATGACATTATATTTCTATTTTGAAAATCTAAACAACCGATCCGAACCGTTCAACATGTTCTCTATATTGAAATGTGCTTGGAGACCAAATTTTACATTTTTTGGAATTTGTTTACTATTTATTAAGCCACTTTGAAAATCGCTGATCCGGTAGTCCAGAAAATTTTACTGTTTTTTACTGTTCACAGTGGATCAGCGATTTTCAAAGTGGCTTAATAAATAGTAAAAAAATTCCAAAAAATGTAAAATTTGGTTTCCAAGCACATTTCAATATAAAAAACATGTTGAACGGTTCGGATCGGTTGTTTGGATTTTCAAAATAAAAATATGGTGTGGAGTACAAACTTGTTTTACTCCACGTCTCACCATAGCTCATCTCTCTCTCTCTCTCTCTCTCTATATATATGTGTGTGTGTGTGTGTGTGTGTGAGTGTGTGTGTGTGTGTGTGTGTGTGTGTGTGTGTGTGTGTGTGTGTGTGTGTGTGTGTGTGTATAATTACGTATATTTGTACAAAATTAACAAAATTTTCAGAAAAGTTTATTTAGTATCAAATATTATTAAACCATTATTAAAAGAAGAGAATATGCGCTGAATCTGTAGGTGTTTCTCCCAACTTATAGCTAGGGTTTGGAATTTGAGTTTCTTTTTGTCAACTTATAGGTATATAATCTAGATCACTTCAACAAATAATTAGAAGCTTAAATGTATACAAAGAAGTAATAGACAAATGCAGCTAAGTATTATTGCTTTTTGTCAATAAATTAAATTAATGTTTCTTTTCTTCTTCAACCATATTCAGACTTCAACTAGAGAAGGTTCCTTAATTAAGTACTGCTTTGATTAAATTAAGATTATCTAAGCGCTAGTTGCATGGGGAAGTTCATTACTAAAAGAAGCACTTGATATAAGGTGAAAAGCATCTTTTGATATTTTATAGACTAGTGACTAATTATCAATCTGTCACCCAAATTATCATATTTCGTTATCACTTCATGGTGTGAATATTATAACTAATCTAACCATGTCGTTTTCAAATCTAGTCAAAAAATTCAAGTGGTGTGTAGGAATAGAATAAACTAGAATTTAGTTTATGAAGAATATATTTGATGCAAAAGAGAGAGAGAGAGAGAGAGACATAGAAAATATATACCGCGTGTGTTGTACATAAACCGTGACGCTTTGAACATTAAAAAAGGTATAAATTATTTTCATATTAATTTGCAAGTGACGCAATTTGTAAATTTAAAAAAAATCTACAAAAATAAAATAAAATACTATGAATGTTTCAAAGATTCAGTAGATTTTATTTGACTTCTATATTCTTGTAAATATTGTAAGACTTTGATATTAATTAATATATTAATTGTTGGCTGGATGCATTTTTCTATTTCTATTATTAGTATAAATTGTATATAGAATTCAATATTGACCCCACACTTTTCATAAAAATTGCTCACTGTAATATTCAAATTTTTTCAAAGTTAATAAATTAAAATGAGAATTACGATATTAAAAAGAGAGAAAGAAAGAAGAGTGAGTCTATGGTACTATGCATAGCACGAATTAGTCCGTACTACGGAGTCATATTTTCATTTTGAAAATTCTAATGATCGATCTGAACTGTTCAACGTGATCCCCATATAAATAGGTGCTTGCAGACTAAATTTTGTATTTTTTCAAAAAAATTTCCTATATTTTAAGATAAGTAGAAAATCACTTGATCTGAAAATTCTAGACCATCTAACGTCTAAAAAAAGTGATTTTTTACCTATTAAAAAAAATAGTAAAAAAATTCTAAAAAACA
This sequence comes from Carex myosuroides, assembly GCA_028015225.1. Lineage (NCBI taxonomy): Eukaryota > Viridiplantae > Streptophyta > Magnoliopsida > Poales > Cyperaceae > Carex > Carex myosuroides. The sequence continues at coordinate 3,977,159 of CM051466.1, forward strand.
AAAAAATTAGCCCACAAGTATATTCTCATATGGAAATCATGTTGAACGGTTCGGCTCAACCGTTAGAATTTTGAAAATGAAAATATTAATCCGTAGTACGGACCAATCTTAGCTATGCATAGTATTATACACTCACTCAAGATAATTACAAAATCCATTTCTGTTAAAACAGTAGATTTCATGTGACGCTGATTTTGGTGGAGTAGATTCGTGGTTGGATTTTTGTCTCCATTGAAAAAACAAGCGGGACCACTGTCAGATCCTTTTATCACAAAACGACAGGAAGTCTGTTCTGACTTGTCATCTCCAAAAAAAGCACGTCTTAGACTCGGCTCTGTGGACCGTTAAAATTTAGCTAAATCAGGGAGCATATCGCTACCGTCTATTTCACATAGAATATAGTTTAACAACGGAGCAGATCATCTTGGTGCTCTTGAAAATAAAGCTTAGGGATCCGATTTGGATAGCTCAAGCAATTCTGGGGTAAAGATTTTAACAGAGTAGTTTGGGCTTCATGCAGCACACAAACAATATGCAGGGCTGTTTTGAGTCTATAGGCCGTGCGCTGCATGAAGTCAAAACTGCTCTATTAAAATATAATCGGTCATAAGTTTAAACTCAATTTTTAAAAAGTAAATTCATATGTTGATCTCAGGTTATTTTATAAATAATGAATATACATTCTAAATTTATAATTTTTAAATTTTATACAAAAAAGAATCGAGAAAGGGAATAGAAAAATGTAGGCCGCGAAGTTATTTTTATGTGCTCAATTTAAATAATTTCTAACATTTTGAGACAATACGAAATAATTTTAAAAAATTTAAACTTTAACGTAAACTTATTTTTTTGTGAAGTAGATCATTATAGTAAAAGATGTAGAGTGTACAATGATGATGGTAAATGGATTGATACTCTTCCTATTCATATAGTTTGAATTCATGATTTAAATCAGAATGTACAAAAATACAAAAAAAAATACTCTAAGTGCTTTAATAAGCAAATGTCAAGTTCTCTATAATTTATTCCTACATGAAAAAATATACTTCCACTTGCCTGCTTCTCTTTTTTTATCATCTTCATAAGTTCGAATCGGAAAGTCCACAAGCATATTGCGTAATCTTTTAAGAAATAATTCAATTTTTAAAAAGCGTATTTTTGCCGAAAAGGCGAAAATGTATGTTATTATGTGAAAATTTTATTAATCATATACTAGTTTTCTTTTATTTTTCCAAAAGATTTGAAATCCAAAAATACTGTTATAATTTTCTCACTTCTCAAGAAATTTGGATTTTTATGATGAACCGTTTCTACATTGAATTTTTTTTAATGAATAATCCAAGGTTATTTCTAAATTAAACTGTAAGAATTCTAGTATTTTTAGGTATTTCACAGAGAAATTTTAAATATAAAAAAAAGGAATCTTAATATTCCATCCCTATGCTGCTCTCACAAACCATAAAAAAGGAAAAACATATCTTCCGTCCGTAGAATGGAGCGTGCCATAAAATCACATCTATAAGATATCACGCACTGCAAAATTAGGATCCTATTATGAGACACTTATCCCAATCGTATCTCCGTATTGAGACACTATACCAAATTATGTTCCTTGTTGGGACACTATATCTAATTATGACTAAAGGGACATATTATGAAAGGAATTTATATCACCTAAATTAACTAAAATTTGGATTTAGATTCGAACCATCAGATTTGTTTTGAATTCGGATTCAGCGAAGTAACTCAATTTTTGGGTTGTAATTCGGGACCGTCTGATTCGAATCCGAGATCATCCATTCCAAAGTGGAGTGCACACATCCCGACGACGGATTCGAATCCTGAGACGATCTCGAGCGACAGAATCAAATCGGACGGTCCCGATCAAAAACCCAAAAATTGGGTTACTTTAGGGAATCCGGACCCATTTGTTTTGGCATGAATATTGAAGGATCTTGTGCATTTCACCTCGAGCTAGATTGGTTCAGATTATGATTGGACGGTCCGGACTCTTACGTCGGTGATGTTTGATTGTAGACTAAACAATGGAATAAGGGCTTTAGGCTTCAAGTATTCCGTCAAATGTGATTTAATTGAGCCGAACTAAGATGGAATAAGTCGACCTTTAGACTAGCCTAAATTGGCCTAAACTAACCCACCTCTCTAGTGGTTTAATTTTATTTGAGTGTGAGGTTTAACTTTTTGTTATTTTTATTATTTTCAATCACTTTTTAAGGAATGTAAAATAAGCAATTATTTTTTTTCCATTTAAGCATAAAGAAACTTATAACTTCATCAATTATAGAATAAAAAAGATAAAAGACATAATTTTTTAAATTAACAAAACATGCAATCTATAAAATAATTCAATAATTCTTTTATAGAAATGTACCAAAAATAAATATATTTTTGTTCAACAACTCAACATATTTTTAACAAACCAATACATATAAGTTGAATTAAATAAGATTCGCTAAATGCAATGTGAATCTCTAAGATAAAAGAATTAATTAATTTGTACAAAATTCATTTTCTTATATAATTCCTTTTAATCAAAATGAAAAAAAATACGAAGAACAGTTTTATTATTGATATTACAAAATTTGTAAGACAAAAAAAAAAGTAATATCAAATCATGGGTTAAGCAATCAAATTCTTACCAAATATGGAATAGTTTAAGTTAAGGTATAACTTTAGATATCAACCAAAAATAAATAATTTAGATCGGCATAAGTTGAAATAACTAAATTAGACCTCATTAACTTTAGTCCACAATCAAACACCACCGACATGATTAGAATTCGTCTTTGCTTTTTTCCGAATTTTACCTCTACGATTTTTAAAGGTTTAATTTTGAAATAACTTTAATTATAAAAAAAATCGGTATTTTTAAGTAACTTTGAACTTGATGGCATTGTATACATCTTTCTTTGAAAAATTTAAATATAATTTTTTTAAGCATCCCTAAACTATAGGATGAAGCCAGACTTTCAAGTTACGAGAGTTAGACATGAATGAGGTAAATCATATAATTTTTTTTTGCTACGAAACGAAATTAATTTTACACTACTCATAGCATTTTACTCTAAACTATCTAAAAAATAAGAGCACAAGTATAACAATTTTCAAAACAAAAATGAAGTCAATTTGAGCCCCAATTCTTTAAGTGTAGCTCCACCACTAACTACTACCATGACATCTGTGAACATCTTAAAGAAAAACTATCAATACTTTTAGATTCAACAAGCATGATGACCGTCCGATCTAATTTAAGATTTGTGTGCACAAAAATTGAAACAGACACGCATAAAATTTAAAGCGTCCCGCACGAATTTTAAAGCAAATCGATGGTGATTAAACCCATCGAACCTACTCTCAAGTGCTCTATAAATTTATCATCAGAATCGAACATGTAACTATTGGATATCTATTTTATTTATTTGTTTTCTTGTAATTTTTTGTCTCTTTAACCTATTCTATGACTTTTATTAAAAAAAAATATTGACTAAATGGTATGGAACACGATTTTTTTTTACTAAATAGTATTGAACTATTGAATAAAAAATGTTCTCTACGACTAAGACAGCCAACAAAGATTTGCAACGCTAGATAGATAAAAACTAAAGCGCCTATGTTCGAAATATATTTTGTTTGTAAAATATGCTCGATTTTCCAAATCAGCAATTTTACCTATTGTTTTTGCAACAACGTCAAACTATCTTCGTTGCGATTAGGGGTGTCAACGGGTACGATACGGGTCGGGTGGAGGCATTCTCATACCCGTATCTATTATGATAAAGAAAAAAAATCTTTATTGTTACCCGTCTTTTCGAATACGGTAAGAGTCGGATAAATGGATAAAACGTGCCATTGACATCTCGATTTGTGCTTGCGATAAAATATTTATAAAAACAAGAAAAAAATAATGAATACAACTAATTTGTATTATGAAAATTTAATAAAATACAAAATTTTATTATATCAAGTATTATCTTCATACAAATATATATCTATATATATAATTTTATTTTTGAAAGTTATCTTATAGGATAACGGGTAAGATAACGAAAATAAAATATTACCCTTATCTGTACCAATAAGCTAATGGAAAAAAAAAATTACCCTTATATGTATTTTCGGATACAATACAGATCATATAAACGGATAAAAGGATGTCATTGACACCCCTAGTTGTGATCCATCTCAAATGTAAGACTAGTTTTGGATTTCAATATATTTTATTTTACATCCTTCAATTGACTGTTGGCGTGGTAATTTCAGCCAAATTACTACAAAAAGAAAAACTTACTAAATCCCCAATTATTTACATTATAATAAATATTGTAATTGCCATTTGTACTTTTTTTTAATTAGTTTGTCATTAAAATGCACATGCACATACATCGAATATTTTAAGTGGTTAGAAATTGGGTGCTTTTTAGGATTTAGCAGCCGTCAATTTTGAAATTGGGATGAGGCTCTCCATTCTCCAAAGAGTTGGGGAGTGATTTTGGGCCTGGTCCAGAATTTAATGCATGGAAGGGAAATTCGATGTTGGCGCGACAGACATGGCTCATAGGAAGTAAATGCCAGCGGCTGTTTAGGCCCGCAAGGGCCCACCAGCAGGAACCACGTGACCTTGCTCTCGTTCTTCAGTGGCTCATGACTCATGAGGGAAATTTGTGTTATTGCTTTTTTAGATTTTATTATTAGTGTAAAGCTATGTTGCATGGATACTGGTACGAGTATCGTATCGGATACGATACGGATACGGCGATACGACAATTTTAAAAAATTTAGAATACGATATGCCTATTATATATATTATTTTTTATTATTTTATATATTGTATTTAGATAATCATAATTTATTAAATTTGTAAAAAAAACAAAGACTTAACCTAAGTATAAGTTAAATACTATATTTACTAGAACATATCACATATGATACTCTAGTGTAGTGGTTAAAGATTTTGATGCTCAATAGAGTATCGGTGACCATATCACATATTTGTGGGTTTCAATAGAGTATCGGTGACCGTATCGGCTGAGTAGGGATACGCCACGTAAGCCGATACGCCAGTATCAGATACGTATCGATGTCGTATCGGTATGAGACGGGTACGATGCTCAATCTGAAGTATCCGAGTAACATAGCTATGAGCTCATGAAATTTTTTTGTGAAGTCAACTTAATTCAATATTAGAATTATCGGAGTATGTCACCGTTGCTAATTCAAGCTCTCTCTTAATTTTGATTTTCTTTTTTTTTTTCTTTCATTGTGACAAGTGATTTTAAGTAAGAAGTGACAAGTGATTTCTAAGTAAAAAGTGATAGAACTGAAGGAGAGGTTTTAGTCAAACAAAGAGGGTTTTGGCTCATTGTAATTTGCCCAAGAGAATTGAAAATAAAGTAGATAAGATTTGATTTTCGGTGTACAAATTAATTATTGAACCAGACTAAATAAAACCGGCATTCATTTTTGTCCTTCCGCTTACACGATGAAGATAAAAATGTGACTAGATAAAATCGGACGGTAGAAAAACACATCAGGCTCAATTTGAGTCTAATGGACGTCGGATGTAAATTTCTGTCAAGATTATGATGTGTGTAGGAAGTGGATGAAGTTTTATTTTTTTGTACTTGAAATTCTGCTCTTTATTTTTCTTTGTAGCTTATTTATCCACCTCATTTTGGGCAAAAAGGAAAAATTGTAGATTCAGCTCTACATAATCTGTAATTGCTAATTAAGAAATAGTGTTTTTCACTGTCATTTTACACTGCTCCCTCTGATGTTTATCAAAGAGATATAATTATCATGGATGTTATGTAACAATACTAACATGCTTATTAATAATATAAAATTATATTTCGCTTTATCATTCAAATTATCCTATCAATGTGTAATTTTATAAATATTTTGATGATACTTCTATAAATAATAAATTATCAAATTAAACATGAAATGTCGAATTTATAATGAAATAGTATCCACAAATTCAATTCAGTTAATTTTATAGGAGAAAATACGCTTAACCATTTGAACATTTTGAGATGGATAAAATATTGTACAAAACACTAGAATTTCAGGGACCCAAATCAGCCCCATAAATAAAATTAAATAGGCAGAAATTTTCAAGTTCACATAGCCAAGAGACCGTGATTTTTATTTTTACCCAAAAAAAAATATATTTTAATATAAATAACCACGTTTTTAAAATATTTTTATTTTTACCCAAAACGCTAGGAATATCAGCGTTCAGAATTCTTAATTCGGAACGCTAGGATTCCTAGCGTCCCGAATCTCTGTTTTTTTTGGAAAACTTATATAAGGAGAGCTGCGTGGAGAAGGAAGAGAAAAAAAAAAGAGGAGAAGGAAGAGGGAGAGGAAGGAAGAGAAGAGGGAGAGGAAGGAGAGGAAGAGGAGGGAGGGGAGCTGAAGGAAGAGGAGGAGGAGGAGACGGAGAAGTCGTCAGGTAATTTTATTTTACATACGTATTTACTGTTAATACATACGTATTTACTGTACACTACTGTTCACATACGTATTTACTGTACAATACTGTTCACATACGTATTTACTGTTCACATACGTATTTACTGTTCACATACGTGTATACTGTTCACATACGTATTTACTGTTCACATACGTATTTACTGTTCACATTTACTGTTCACATACGTATTTACTGTTCACATTTACTGTTCACATACGTATTTACTGTTCACATACGTATTTACTGTTCACATTTACTGTTCACATTTACAATTGAAATCAGTAAACTGACCAAATATTTGTTATTTATGAATGTAGTTTATTGGCCATGTCTATTGCAATTTCAATACATTTTGGAGGAAAGTTCATAACTGACCAGTATGGAGTACGTTACTCCAAACCTGCAGCAAATACGTATTGGGTTGATGAAAATTTCTCATTTGAGCAGTTGCAATCGCTTATTTATGAAGCGAGCGGCTACAATAGGAATCGTTGCCAATTACAAATTCAGGCCTGAATGGTCCACGCAGGAAAGTATGTCAAAATCACATTGGGAGATAACGGGGCATTGAGAGGTCTAATAGCGCAGGTTTTGAGGTATGGCGAATCATTATTGGAAGTTTTTGCACGCAGAATTCGCGAAGAGCCAGGGGCCGGAAGTTTAGGCCAAAATTCGGCTGCCCAACATTATCAAGAAGATAATGAACCACACACTCCTTTTATCGTAATGCCTGTACCAGAACCGGAACCAGAAATATACAATAATTCACCCCAATCTCCACCTTTTGTCCCACAACGAGTACAATCTCCACCTTTTATCCCACCTATATCCTTACTTGGGCCTGAACCAAATCCTCACCCCAGACCGCCACCAGTACAGGAAGATCCAAACGAGTCGGAATTTGAATTTATAAACGAGGTACCGGAGGAGAATCTGCAAACTGGGGATGAATTGGGGGAAGGAGACTGTGACATTAATGATGAAGGAGATGAAGAAGATGAAGAAGAATACCCACAGCCCACTGTGAGGCAGAATAGAGAGAATATGCCGTTAGGTGGCCGTTCTGAGACTCACCCTTTTGTAAACTTCAATGACACATCAGCTTTCCGAGAAGCAGATGTTTCTTACTATGGTCGTCGGGTTGAGTACAGGAGTGAGCTCGCAAAAGGCCAATACTTCGTAAGTAAAAAGCAACTGACGAAAAATATCAGAGAGTACCATGTTGACAAGAACAAGGAGACATATACGAGGAGAAGTGACACATCCCGACTAGAAATTAGATGCAGCACTCCGGGTTGTCGTTTCAAACTGAAGGCAAGAGCAACAAATGCAGGAGATACATGGATGATAACTGAGCAAGACACGCCTCACACATGCGAATCTGAGTACACCAGGTCGGACCATGCACAACTCACGGCATCAATTATCGCAGATATCATCGAGAGCAGCATTAAGGAAGACCCCACTATGAGCATCCGGAGTGTGGCACACTGCGTGAGGGTTAGGTTTGGCAGTATAACCCCGAAATACAACAAACTTTGGAGAGGTCGTGAGATTGCAGTAGCCCGGCAATTTGGGAGTTGGGAAGAGTCGTACAATTTTATGAAACTATTGCTTATCGGGATATGTTACACGAATCCCGGCTCAAAATACCAATTTCTGACAAGTCCGAGCATCGATAAAAATACAGGACTGGTCAAAGAAGGTGTTCAGACATTCAGGGCCGTGGCATGGGCTTACGGACCATGCATTACCGCATTTGATTACTTAAGACCGGTGATCAGTATAGATGCAGCCTTCCTTTCTGGGCGGTATGAGGGCAGACTTTTGATGGCTTGCGCCTATGATGCCGATAACCAATTGCTGCCTCTAGCATTTGCAATTGTACATACGGAGAATGAAGAGAACTGGGGTTTTTTCTTACAATGGCTTAGGATTAATGTGATTGGTGTTAATAGATTCGTATGTGTTATATCGGACCAACACAAGGGTATCAAAGCTGCATTGAAACCTGAATACGGATGGGATAGGGATAATTTTGTGCACAGGTATTGTATCCAACATGTTGCAGATAACCTGGTCCAGGCGTGTGGGAAGGACAAATGGTACGGAACTAGGTTCAAACAAGGAGCCAGGAAGAAGAAGCCAAGAAGGCTGAAAGAGATGTTCGAAGATTTTTGCTCGGTATGTCTAATATTGTCTAATTTATATCATTTTTGTTTCTTTTAGATGCATTTTGTCTAATTTTGCTTTGTTCTATTGCAGCAAAATCCGACGTGCAATGCTTTTCTGAGGAGAGTGGGCAAAGTACGTCCTGATGATGTCATGGAGCCGTCAAATTTTGAAAAAATTTTCCAGACATGTGATGGAGGGCACCGATTTGGTATCATGACAACAAATGGCTCTGAGTGCCTCAACGCTGTCTTCAAGGATAGCCGAATGTTGCCCGTGGCTGCACTTGTAGAGGAGACATTCGCCAAGTGCAATAGGTGGTTTGTTCAACGACGAGAGGCAGCGACGGAGCAAAGCAATGCAGAACAGCCTTTTTCCAGACGGGTACATGTTAAGCTCGCCAAACGGTGGGAGAAAGCTACAAAAATGGATGTCATCCCATACTCGCACGGCGAAGGTAATTACCAAGTCACGGGCCCAAATGAATATGTTCCAGTGGTCCAAACGCAGGATGGAACTATGTCAATTATTCATAGAAGGTTCCAGTATATCGTGACATTCGGGCCAGAGAGAAAAGTGGAATGTACATGCAGAGGTATCCAATTAACTGGAATTCCGTGCGCTCATGTGTTAGCGGTTTGTCGTCATAGAAACTGGTCACCCAACCTATTTGTTGCCCACTGGTATAGGGTGGACTACCTTCTGAGTACTTGGAATGCATTGTTTGTTCCTTATGGCAATCCTGAAGATTGGCCTACAACCACTACCCCTAAAATTGAGCCAAACAGAGATTGGTTACGGCGTGGTAGGAGAAAACACATCCGTCAAGATATGACCATGGATGAAATGCAAGGTAGGCGACGGGGGCACCGTCCTCACCGTTCCACTTCTGACAGGCAGAGGCGAGGTATGTCACATTCAATCCTAATTATTTTTAGTTCTAATGTTGAATAGCTTACTAACTAACATATTTGGGCTGCAGAGGCTCATAACGCAGCAAATGTAGCAGAGAATGAGCGAGTTATGGCAGAGGCGAGTGGATCGCAAGGGCCGCGGCGAAGCACAGCCAGAAGCCGTACAGCAGACCGTGAAAATGCAAATATGATGTTTAGGGAGGCAATGGGAGAAGTACGGGCAGGAGGGGAGTTCTTTGGAATGCAAGGGCCTTCAGGTACTACCCAGCGAAGAAGGAGCACAACTCAAGCAGGTAGGAGGAGCACATCTGGCGCAAGGCCATCCGATACAGCACACCAGCGAGAAGAAGGAGTGCAACCAGCTAGAAGGACCACATCTCAATTAGGAAGGACGAGCACATCTGGTACAGCTAACGAAGCGCAAGCAGGACCGTCCGGTACAGCTAACCGGCAAGACGAAACAGTGCAACAAGATAGAAGGAGCACATCATCATGGGGATCTGGTTGGCTCACGGGCCTTCCTTTTAGAAGGAGTCGTAGGAATTAACTTTATTTTGTGAACTTTATTTGTATGAACTTTATTTGTATGAACTTTATTTGTATGAACTTTATTTGTATGAACTTTGGCTCAGGGGCCTTCCTTTGAGGTTTGTATGAACTTTATTTGTATGTATTTTATTATGTTGCAGTTTTTTTATTATTATTTTCCAAATAAATTGCAGACGAGGAGGATGGACAGTAACAATAGAGGAAAGAGCGAGGAAAAGAAATGCAATTGGGGCTGCGGAAGGAAGAGAAAGGACTGTCCAATTTGGTCTAGGAAATGTGTGCAAGGATCTGCTGATGATTTTAAACGACATGACATATCTGATGATGATTTTGTAGAAAACCCCTACGGCTATGGATTGGGAAAAAAAAAGATGATGTACAGACGCCTAAGACGAAGAGTAAGGCTAAGACTAAGGCTAGCACGTCGTCTGTTGTTACCGAGCCGTCATCGTCAACCTCGGACGATGATTTTGTTCCATGTACGTTCAAGACCGGTAAGACGAAATAGTATGTTGTATGATCATTTGAAGCAGATATTAAGTTTGTATTTTATATTTTGGATGTTATTTCTGGATATTATTTATATTAAGTTTGAAATAGTATGTTTTATGATCGTCAATGGATGTTATTTCTTTTTGTTGTACGAAACATAACGAAACATAAATAAACTACACTAAAAAAAATAGAACATAATAAAACATAATAGAACATAATAAAAAATAAAATGGAACATAATAAACTACACTACACTACACTAAAAAAATAGAACATAATAAAACATAACGAAACTACACTACACTAAAACTACCAAACTAAACTAAAATAAACTACCATAATAAAACATAACATAGCACAACTAAACTAAAACATAATAAAATATACCCTCTATCCATCGTACTGCGAAGGGGAGAATCGGTGAGGTGGTCTTCCCCTGTTCTCTCTACTGAACACGCGCTCATGCCAATCATCCCACTGAGGCTGTCCTGCCTGCGCGGCGCGAGCTGGTGTAATATGATCCTCGAGGCTGTCCTGCCTGCTCATCGTAAGTGCTGTATCCCATGGATCCGAGGCCCCGTCGGTAGCTGGCGGTGGCGTGGGAGTATGGAATATGGATGCCACAAACTGGGACTCATAATCAGCCTGAGTCCGGCTACCAGAGGCCTCCCAATCGTGAGCCATCTCTGAATACGGCTGACGCGGTGGCGGGGAGGCGGCTGTGTCGGCATACATGTCTGCAAGGCTAAAACTCATCCTGTCATCCTGCACAGACTGGATCTCTGGAGACTCATGATGCTCAGGCTGTGTCGGCATGTATGCAGGACCCTGCAAGGATAGTTAAAATTTAGTAAATTTAACTATCTTTACTTACAGTAAAAGAATAAATAAAATAAAGAATCACACACCGGGGGAAGAACTGGACGACCGTACTCATCACGGTAGGCGTGCCAACCGGCCATGTGTAGTACCCAACGATGATAATCCCACTCTGGCTGCTCTGATGGCTCCGGTGGCATCTCACTGGTCATAACAGGTGGCGCGTCAGGCTCGTCCGGCTGTACTGCGCGCCAATCAATATTCTCTCCGGCGTCTCGTAACATGGTGACCAGCTTTGCCTCCTGGCCGTGGTCCGCAATGCATGGGGCAACCAAGTTCAACATCGCGTGCCCGAACGCTCTGTAGCCACGTTTTCCAAGACAAACGATTGAACGCGCGGCACCTTTAAGCGCTAACAGCAGCTATAAAAAACGTTAGAAAAAATAAAGGTTATGATAAAAAGGTTCATAACGCATAAAAATGTGTTGTTTTAGATGCATTACTTGGCGAGCACATTTCCGGCCAGTAGGGGTATAACCATCGTCTTCGAATATCTGTGAGCGAAGAAACTCGCCGTAATCTCCCTCTATATACACCGAAGCCATGCCGACCCGCATGTACCAAGCCTGATATCTCAATAGGGGATCTCCCTGGAACTGCATCGCATCAATCTCCGGCATCTGCCATAAGTTGGCACTCATATTGCCCGCCTTGCTGTAGTACTCCGAGTGATGCTCACTCCAATCTCTATCCCAGTGATTACCGTGTGTTATCCTCTAATTCATATGTCAGTTGCAATTTAAAGACAAGAACTAATGTTAAGTACAAAAATGCTAAAAAGAACATAGCTTACCCGTGTAGCCTCGTGATCACATATCTCGGGACGTCTGGATCTGCGGGGATGAGTGGAGGAAAATGAAACTGACGGAGCACCCGGTCTGGATAGTGGTGCTCCATTATCCAGAAGCACACCAGCGGTCCCCTGTAGAGCCACATCTCCTGATCATCCGCTACAATCTGCGGCAGCCTCCCCTCAGTGTATAGCTCATGGTACGGAGTCCAGCGCACCTGCGTCTCACCCAGACTCTGAATCTGAGATCGGACCGTCCTGATACCTGCTGTCTTTCCGTGAGGGTTGTCCTTGTACAAGTGATGTCCGTACCATTTCATGCCGAATGCCAGTCGATTTCCATTTTCGGGCTCTCCCCATGGATCCTCGTTCGGCTCAGGTACCCCCACCGGTAGCCGTGACCACGACCAATGCTGCAGAAGAAGCATTGGCCCGTAGATTTGCTTAGTTTTCCGCTATATTTTTGAAGAATACCAGCCGTCCGTGACAAGTTAAATAATTAAAATAATACAACAAGTGCATGACAATATAGGTAATTAAAATAAGACATAAATAGCATACTGACCTTGCAACCGTGGCACAAGTTGGAGTAGAGATGTGCTAGGACAGCCCCACCCAAGTTGTACCTGCCGCTCGACGGCTGAAGGTCTCGCAGCAGCTCTAGATACATCATCGGGATGGTATTACCACTAGCATCAGCAAACATGACAGAACCAAATAGGTCCATCACGAATCCCCGTGTGTATCTGTAATATCAAAATTATAGAGCAACTCATTTTTCCGCATGAAACAGAGTACAAAATAAATGTAATACAAATAGTTTGTATGAGTACCTCTGAATCTCGATCGGAGTGGAATCGCTACCTATACCTCTCGCAAACATAGCTCGCAGCTTCGTCTTCTCCAGACAGTACTTGGACTTCCCCCCGTTGTTGCGTATATCTTGCTCCGCTCCTAACAACTCAGTGAGCATGTAATTAATCGTCGTGTCATCTGGATCTGTGGGGTCAGATATGCCACCAACGGGCACGCCCTGGATAGGCAAACCCCATAGAGCACTAACGTCCTGGAGAGTCACTGTCATCTCTCCAAAAGGTAAGTGGAACGTGTGCGTCTCGGGGCGCCATCGCTCCACTAGTCCTGCAATCAGGGACGCGTTGATGGACTTAGTCTCCGACTGTAGAATATCGACCAAATGCTGCACCCCCAAATTTTCCAGATACGCCTCCATCTCCGGGTAGTACTGCATGTCCGGATACCGACCCCTGGCATTTATAATTGCCTCACTCTGCGTTCAAAAAAGTGAACAACATGAAAACCTAAAAATACAAAAATTCAACAAAATCCAAACTTAAAAAAAAAGTAATCAAGTACCTCTTTAGATGCATCTGAGACTCGGTGCTCCCAGTGAGGCATCCATAATAAAGGACTGAAATGATCCTTGCTGTCAGTGGGAATGGGCTCATCAACCGGGTCGGCTGCGGGTGGTCTCCTAGGTCCCCTAGCCATCCTACGTTAAAAAAAAAGGTTAAACATGCTACAATTGGCTAAAATATGCTAATTGCGGTAAAAATATGCTAAAATACGCTAATATGCAAAAAGATGACTATGGAGTTGATGCTAAAATACGCTAATACGCTAATATGCAAAAATATGCTAGTACGCTAATGTTTTTATAAATTTGTATTTTTTTTAAAGATAAGGTTTCCATTAGAAATGTATGAAATCAGTTAATGCAAACTAATTTCATTTCATACAAATTAATGCAAAATAAACTTTCAAATATACAACCAGCAAAAATAACTCATTTATTTGTTGCGAGTATAATTTGTTTAATCACACAAATTTGATGATACATATAGTACATATTAACCTTGGAACTATAGATATAGTTTTTTTTTTTAAATAGAAGTAAGAACAAAAATAAGCTCGTACTATGTAATAATATTTTCTACAATTTCGCTAAAATATTAATAAAATAAGATTTTAAAGGAAAATCTATTCTTGAATTAATAAATCTATATTAATTGATTTTTAATGAAATAATAAATATATCCAGTTTTACCGATTAAAAATCCAAAGTACAACCTTACTATTAAATATCCCTATTATTCTAATAAAGGAAAGCCTCCAATATCTTCTCAAATTCTCCATTTCTTCCAAATAGAATAAAATCAATATTATTCAAAAAAAAATAAAGTAACATGAAAGCAACTTGATCGAATTTAATATTTAATTAAATAAATTTTGAGTTTTATCAATTATTGTTTCTTTTGCTACTCTAATCAACTAATAAAATATATTATATTTGTGAATTATGAAGATTATGAACAACATATATATTTGTAAATATTTTAATTATTTATTCTCGTGTTTAGTGAAGACGCACCAATTGAAAGTAATTATAGAAAAATGTATTCAAATTTTGTTATTCAACAATGTCAATTACTTCTCTTGGCATCTAATTAACGATAAACTAATTCAATTAATCTAAAATCTAATGTACGCAATTAAAAACCGTACGTGACCATTATAGTTATTTGTAGGTAATGATACGGGGATGATGAGGAATGATAAAACTAATAGATTAAATTTTAACTAAGACGAAATTGAGCTTTATTTTAATTTATGTGTTTCCTAAGTTTAGACTTTAAAAATATAATTATTTGCCTGTTTTCTATTTTGAATCCAGTCCGTTTCATTAAGAGAATATGCAATTCTAACTTTATTTTAACTAAGCAAATTAATATGCAATTCTAACTTCTTTGAATCACTAATATGTAAAGAATCAGTTATACATAAATTAATATAACAAGAATGAATTAATCTAAAATATTTATAAAACATAAGTGAACACATAAACGAATTAATCCCAATTGACATGTAAATTGCATGAAAACAAAAATAACTTAATATAACTTAAATTTGCATGCCACATAAATTAATAATTTAAACACAAGAAAACAAACAAAATTATAAATGCAATTACAATATAGCAAAATAAACTAATAATCCAATCTAAATTAGATCAATATATATTTGGCTGGCATATACACAGAAAATCCAATCTAAATTACAATCTAAATTACAATAGGAAAATAAACTAATAGGAAAATAAACTAATAATCCAATCTAAATCCAATCTAAATTACAATCTAATTTTTTTTTTTTTTTTGCATGTTTCAAGCCCGTAGGCAGTACACAAAAATTCCCCCAATTTAAATTAGACCAATCTAAACTAATAATCCAATCTAAATTACAATATAATCCAATCTAAATTAGACCAATCTAAATTACACAGAAAATTCAATCATTGGGACTACATAAGGGTTGTGAAATAATGGTGAGATTGAGAAGGCAGCAGAGTTTCTACATGTCATAACCAACAGTTGGGATCAGAATAACAGCAGATTCATTTCCATGAGCATGAATTCATAATAACAGCAGATTTAATTTCCATGACCCATCTTATAGATGAATTCAGATCCTCCCCGGTAATGTAATAAGGAAACTTTTAGAATTACTAGATCTGGACCGTTTTTTTAACTTGGCACGAATCTCAAAGCCCAATAAAAATGCCCCCTGCACGAAAATTTAAGTAGAAATTGAGAAATTTACCGTGAATCGACGACCGGCGGTGAAGAGGCGGAGGGACGGCTAGGCGGAGTGGCGGCGAGGCGGAGGGGCGGAGGCGCGCAGGCGCCTCTTCTTTTTTCCTTTTTTCTGGCGGAGAGGCGGAGGGGCGGAGGCGGCGAAGGCGGCGGCAGCGGCAGCCTTCTCTTCTTTTTTTCTTTTTTCCTTTTTTCCTTCTCTCTGGCGGAGCCTCCTCTCTTTTCTTTTTTTCGTTTTGTTTCTGGCGGAGAAGAGACACAGAGAAGGAGAGAAAGTCACGGGTGCGGGTTAGGTCCGAATTAAGAATTCCGAACGCTAGGAATCCTAGCGTTCCGAATTTAGTATTCGGAACGCTAGGATTCCTAGCGGTCCGAATTTTTAATTCGGAACGCTAGGAAACCTAGCGTTTTGGGTAAAAATAAAAATATTTTAAAAACGTGGTTATTTATATTAAAATATATTTTTTTTTGGGTAAAAATAAAAATCACGGGCCAAGAGAACATAAACATGATCTTCTTTTTCTTTTTTCAAATAGTTGTTTAAAGCAAACACTAATGTTCCATTTGATATTTTACTGGCCAAATAACAAAAATATTATTCTTTTCAAAACATAGTTGAATTTACTATTTTACTAATTAATTATACATTTGTCCTTCCTCAGTGTAATGTCTCTACTTCCGACAACGCTTACACAAGCATATACCTAGATGTCACCGTGTAAACGTCAGAAGTACAATAATTATCCATTTACACTTGAAAACCATCCAATGATATGACTGACATATGTCTGAAACATAATACATATTTTTATTTTTTCAATAAAGGCAAAACAAGTATTTTATGATTGAAAATGAGTTTTAATAGAAAACACGATAAAATGAAAACCATCCAATGATATGATTGACATATGTCTGAAACATAATACATATTTTTATTTTTTCAATAAAGGCAAAACAAGTATTTTATGATTGAAAATGAGTTTTAATAGAAAACACGATAAAATGAGTAAATTTGTGAATTTTTAAGAAGGGTAAATATGATGTTATAATTTTTTTTAGTAGAGAATAAATAATTTAAAAGTTTTTTAGGGCTTCATGAAATTGCCCCATATAATATTGACAACACATTGGCGCAAGACCTATACAATTAAAACATTCGGAAGTGCTTGATGTTGTGCCGCATGAGATCCGGTAGATGATTCATCCTCGAGTCAGAGAGAGGAGGAATGAGACAGCCACGTGTCGACCTACATCGGCACGTGCCTCTCTGCCGTGGGCGCGCGCTTACTTCATGCTCTGAGAGACTGAGACGGCGAGACCATTGCTCTTTTTTCCTCTTTGATTTCCTGTTACACAAATCTGTGTAGCTATGTGTATTAGATTTGCGAAGAGGAACTGAAAGTGGTGCAGGGACTCGTTACACGGAATAAAATATAGGTAGGTTAGAGAAGATGAGTAAGACAGATGGCGGTCCAATGCAAGTGTCAGCTCCCCAGTTAAGGGCTTCAAGGGGAACCAGATAATTGGTGACCGTAATCTGGATTCCATGCGGCAGAGAGATAACAGCGAAAAAGGTTGCGGGTTGATAGCATGGTAGATATGGAACCGCAAATAAATTTAATTCGAGTAAGCTGATTCTAAATCTAGTAATATATAAACGTAGTTAAGTTTTAATCAAACGATCCAGGTTTGAGTAGTAGCATAAATAAATCATGAACTATGACCTAAGCTTGCAAAATATAATCATTATTTCGAGCATGTATTTTGATAGATTGACACATGATTCGGCATATTAGTACGTGCCACGTGAAATCCCATTATTCTCGTCCTTTGCTAACCTTTGCTTCCAAGTCCAAGGCAGTCCTCTAGCGGTCGCTTTAACAGAGAGAGATTTGGAGTAAAGACTTTGAAAATTTTGAATCGTATTATCATATTATGGGAATAAGACGCTTTTAAAACGATAATTAAAAATATTTATTAGTTTTTACCCGTATTTTTTTTTTCATTAACAAACTCTACAATTTGGGCAAATTCATAACGGATAACTTGACTGAATAGGAAAAAGAATAAATAGGAATCGGAACTGTTTAAATCGTACCACTATAAAAATTATTCAAAAACCTCACCGTTTTTTAAAATGTTGAATAAATTAACATATGATACTGAAATAAATAAATAAAAGTATTAAATTCGATGATTATCGTTTTGTCTATGCACATACATATTAAAGTTAAATACAGTTTCATTTCAACTGATATTTATTTAGAGCATGTTCGGTCATGAAATTATGCGAGATAGAATTTATGGGTTTGAGAGCTCACAAATCAATTTGTAGGACCTCACATTTGTGGAAAGTACTAAAATGATTACGAAAATGTGCTTAATTGAATGTTCGGTTTGTCTTGTGAATATAGTTAGAGAAAATCCTGATTTGTTTATAAGGTATGTATATTTATTTAAAAAAAAATTATGGTTGGCGGCAAATTGCCGTCAACAAATTTTATAGATAAAAGAAAGTCGAGTGAGTCTATGGTACTATGCATAGCACAGATTATTCCGTACTACGGAGTCATATTTTTATTTTGAAAATCTTAATGGTCGATCCGAACTGTTCAACGTGATCTCCACATGAATATGTACTTGCAGACTAAATTTTATATTTTTTTGAATTTTTTTACTTTATTTTAAGATAGGTAGAAAATCTCTTGATCTGAAAATTATGGACCATCCAAAAACAGTGATCTTCTACCTATCTAAAAAAATAGTAAAAAAATTCTAAAAAATAAAAAATTTAGCCCACAAGTATATTCTTATATGGAAATCATGTTGAACGGTTCGGATCGACCATTAAGATTTTGAAAATAAAAATATTGATCTGTAGTATGGACCAATCCATGCTATGCATAGTACAATATACTCACTCTCTCTTATATATATTAAATCTATTTGTAATCATTGTCTTTGTACGCTGATCAAAGAAAGAGACGTGGAGAGAGACATCAAGCAAAAAAAGAGAGAAAATAATAATCCAATACGGTCAAATTTTTTCTTTCTCACAAAATAACTAAGAATTGAAAAAAAAATAGAAATAGAATCCAATCCCATCTTACAAAAAAAAAGGGTTTACAAACAGGCTGCAGGAAAAATTCCCCCCTCGAGTTCAAAATTCTGCAAATTCCCCCGAAATTTGTATTTATAGCATCTTAAAAAAATAAATAAACTAAATAACCAGTTTTTTCTTAAAATTCAATTTTTACCCTGTCCGCATTATCAAACTGTGGACACTCAAATTTAATCCGCAATTTGATATCAGTTCATCATGGTCTCAAAAATCCTGCCAACACGTGGTCTGTCATTTCAAACTGCGGATACCCAAATTTGGCCTGCAGTTTGAAACTGCGGACAGGATAAAAATCAAACTTTTAGAAAAATCTGATTATTTGTTGTTTTTTAAGATGGTAAAAATAAAAATTTCAGCAAATCCCCACATGTTGGAATCAATGTTGTAAAATGCGGTTTCTATGCGGTATGCGGAAGGCCACCGCATACCGCATATACGGTATGCGGCCGCATATGCGGATTTTCATGCGGACTTATATATGCTGGTTTTAAAATGAGAATTGATATATATAAACAAGTATGCGGTAATATGCGGTAATATGCGGTATATGCGGTAAGCGGTAATATGCGCTATGCGGTAATATGCGGTCGAATATGCGGTAGAAATATGCGGCCGAATATGCGGTCGAATATGCGGAACCGCATATTGGAACCGCATATTGATTTTCCATACAGTTGCCAACCGCATACACATATGCGGCCGCATGAACCGCATTTTACAACACTGTTTGGAATAAATACATCCCAATATGCCTTTAGAATAAAACGAAAGAAGGAACAGTAAAAGGAGTTGGAAAACTTTTTCCAACTTTTTGGTGAAAGAAGAAATTGTTTAGACTTTAGCAAAAAAAAAAGACATAAATATCTAACTATAGGGAAAAGACTATAAAGAAAACACATAAAAATGCAAACTACAAATTAAGGCCCCTGCTGGGCTCTTTGTTTCCGTGCCTGGCCATAGCACGCCATGTCTTTACACGTGCTGCACGTGCGTGCGCGTGGAGTATGAATCATCCCTTCATTTTTTTCTCTTCCAGAAAATGAATCAAATCTTAATTATTTTCCTTTAGAATTTACTATTTTTCTTAAACTGTGCTTTAGAACATAGCCTGCAAAAAAAAAAAAACAGATTAAGAACCGTATAAGAATCGAACCGAACAAACTGAAGTAAACAGTTAAACTGAAATAAGATATTAATCGTAAAAATAAACATTTTTTTATTAATTTTTAAATTCTTTTAAATATGGATCTAAAATTTTTGTTTGATTTGGTTTAACCGATTTTAAACCGAACCAAACAATATACATTATGTCATAATTTTTGAATTTTTTTAAATATATGTTTCAACAAATGATGAATTTACAAATTTCAATCGGTTCGGTCTAACCGGTTTTAAAATTTCAAAACCAAACAGAACCAAACTATAAAACCGGTTTTAAAAACAATGAACCGAACTATTCGTGGCTCTACGTCAGCTCTTCTTCTGAAGGAATTCAGATCTTCCCCGGTACCGTAATAGGGAATCTTTTACAATTACTTGATCTGGACTGTTCTTTTTAACTTGGCACGAATCTCAGTGCCCAATAATACTGCCCCCTCCGTCAGCCCGAATTCCAAAGCGGTTGGGAGTTAATCTCAAACCGTAAAGTGAAGAGAATCTTTTACAGTAACGGAGATGAAACTTGTCCTCTTCTGAAGCATACTCTTAAAATAAATAAATAAAAATATAAGGTTTTTAAACAAATAATTGCCAGGCAGGCAGAGAATAATCCGCAATTAATAATAATACAAGGATTAAACAAACGCATCACGCGAAACAGACTCCGGGAAACATGTACGGATGTACCGATTTGTGTTAATAATGAAATATTCGATGGAATATAGTCAATGGAATCATATAATGACTAATGAGAGTTCATTAACACTACAACAGCAACCAACAACAATATTTTAATGAATATCAATTAGGATAAAAGTCAAAAACTAAAATGTTCACATGGACTAGGTTCATACTACTTCATAGAACTTCACAACCCAGTACCTAACTATTAGGAAGAATTTTATGCATACCCCTGAAAACTTAGAAATTACGTATTTTTCCCTCTAAAGTTCATAATATCATGTTTACCCTTCTAAACTTAAAAAACTCACAAACTCACAAATTTACACATTTTATTGTCTTTTTTTTTTATTAAAACTCACTTCAAATTTATGAAGTATTGATTTTATCCTTACTAAAAATATAAAAAATAGTAGCATGTTTTAGAAAAATGTCTGTCTTCTAATTGGTCAGATTTTTAGGACAAATGAGTTATTTCTCTACTTCTGACGCTTATACAAACATATACCTAAATGTCATTGTGTAAGTGTTAGAAGTAGAGAAATGACATATTTGTCCTTGAAAATCCGCCAATTAAATACTAATATTTTTCTAAAACATGCTACATATTTTTTTATTTTTTAACGAAGGGATAAAATGAATACTTTATAAATTTAAAATGAGTTCCAGTAGAAGAGACATTAAAATGAGTAAATGTGTGATTTTTTAAAGTTTAGAAGGATAGATATGATATTATGAATTTTGGAGTGGTATACATCAAAATTCCCCTAACTATTATTATATGAAGTGTATTTAAAATCTAAAAGCAGTTTGTTTGTCTATTTAATAATCAGAATACGGCTATTGGTGTTAGGTACCACAAAAGATGAGGTGTACTTTTCATTAGTGCTTATTGTGATAATATATTAATTCCAAATAGAGATGTTTCATTCGTTTTAATTTATGATTAAATTTTGACTTGAGAGGGTTATGCGTGTGTCGGACATTAGTACCTAAAAGGGGAGCTAAGTTAATACCGGTGTACACGTAATATTCTCATATATTTATGCTTTGGGCTAATATGATTTCGGTGGCATTTAGTCTCTTCCGATTCAAAATTTATCGGATCAGTTTGAAACGACGAATCTATCTGTTCAAACCGATATCTTTTGTGAGATCTTCGTGTACATATATAATTAATAAAATTTCAAAATAATTTAGTATCAAGTCTAGCAGTAAAAAAATGAATATTTTTGTGTGCATTTCAATGCATTATTTTCAGAAATGTTTTCACTTTTTGACAACTTGACTTGGTATTAAATGAATTGAAAATTTTAAAATTTTATATGTAAGGAGATCTGTTTGAATGGTTCAGATTTGTCGTTTGAAGCCGATCTGATGAATTTGAACCAGAAGCATATAGACTGAAACGCAAGGAAAACGTATTAGCTGAACTACATGTTTCACTGTTATTTTATGATTATGATTGTGAGAGCTTTGTGTGCATATACAATTAATAAAATTTCAAAATAATTTAGTATCAAGTCAAGCAGTAAAAAAATGAATATTTTTGTGTGCATTTCAATGCATTATTTTCGGAAATATTTTCACTTTTTGACCATTTGACTTGGTATTAAATGAATTGAAAATTTTAAAATTTTATATGTAACGAAACTCTCTTGTAGGAGATGTTTGAATTGTTCAGATTTGTCGTTTGAAGCCGATCTAATGAATTTGAACCAGAAGCATATAGACTGAAACGCAAGAAAAACGTATTAGCTGAACTATATGTTTCACTGTTATTTTATGATTATGATAGTAAGGCGGATTTATGTCAAAATTAAGGAGTACTCAACTATTTTTATTTTTAAATTTTTCATCGTATATCTTCAAATTTATTAATTCTTTAGAGTGAGGCTATGGTGCTATGCATAGCACGGATGGGGTCCGTGCTACGGCTCAAAATTTGACTTTTTAAAATCCTAATGGTCGATCAAACCGTTCAATGTGATAATCATATGAATATGTACTTGCAAACTAAATTTTATATTTTTTTAAATTTTTTTACTATTTTTTTAGATAGGTAGAAAAATCAGTGTTTTCTGAAAATTCTGGACCTTCAAAATTCTATCTATCTAAAAAAATAGTAAAAAAATTCGAAAAAATATAAAATTTAGTTTGCAAGTACATATTCATATGGTTATCACATTGAACGGTTGGATCGACCGTTAGGATTTTGAAAAGTCAAATTTTGAGCCGTAGCACGGACCCCATCCGTGCTATGCATAGCACCATAGGCTCACTCAATTCTTTATAGTTCTTATATAGTTTAATTCCTTATAAAATATTAAATATGTAGAGTATGGCTAAGTTGCTGCCGGCAGCGTTTCGGCCATTCTGGTGTTCAAACAGAAAATCCGAACCGTTCAACGTGTTCTAAATATTAAAATATACTTGGAGACCAAATTTTACATTTTTTGGAATTTTTTTACTATTTATTAAGCCACTTTGAAAATTCCAGATCATATGGTCCAGACTGTTTTTACTGTTCACCCAGATCAACAATTTTCAAAGTCGCTTAATAAATAGTAAGAAAATTCCAAAAAATGTAAAATTTGGTCTCCAAGTAGATTTTAATATAGATTGAACATCTATATAAAAAAATTTGTTGTTTGAACACCAGAATGGCCGAAACGCTGCCGGCAGCACCTTGCCGAAATGCTGCCGGCAGCAACTTAGCCATACTCTAAATATGTATACTTAGTTTAGTAGTTAGAGTTTAATTTTATCAATCTAAATTCCTGTTCCGTCCATCAATAGTAAAAGCTCAGAAAACAAAGCTCTCGAGACTAATTTTGACACAAAGAAAGTAAAATAATAATTAATGAATAATTCTCAATTCATACCAGAGTCATGATAAGAACTATCCGTTTTTTCATATTTTGTTTTACTGTCAAGTATAATAAAAAAGTACCTATATACAAACAATAGGCCAAGTTTATATACCGCATCACCTCCAATTGACATAGAATTGACCGATGTGTACCTGTCCCCCATCAACACTTGTCTACTTTTCTCCGGAAATTTTTTATCCATCAAAATTATTAAATCTAAAGAAAATACAAAGAGCCCATTGTTTTAAATAAATACAGAGAAATCTGACTCATTAGGTCCGATCTAAAATATATGGATATGACTCAATGGTCTAGATCTAAATATTATGCTTTTCTGAGATCATCTGTGGACCAGAGTTTGATTCTCTTCTAATCAGACGGTCCAGATCCAAACTAAAAAATAAAAAAAATATGGATCTGAATCATTGAGTCCAATCCATAATTTTTGAATCAGACCCAATAAGTCAGATCTTTCTATATTTGTTAGAAACAATGCACTTTTTCTATTTCTGTACGTCTGATTTCTACGAATAAAAAAATTTCCTTTTCTCCCGATCTCAACTATGTGTATCTCACCCATTCAAAATAATATAAAAGTGAAATGCAAAATAAATAAATAATAATAATATAAAAGTTTTGTAAATTTACACACATTCTGACATTCGTTGTTCATGTTGGTTTTATATTATTTTCTTACATCTATATCGCTATATCATCGCTTTGCTGTTTCCAAATTGATAATTAACTGTCCTGAGTTGAGTTTTGTTATACCGAAATTCTTATTTATAACATTTTCTCAAAAAAAAAAAAAAACCAAAACACTCATGTTTCTATGAAATTTGATTTCTACCCAGACCACTTTGGTATTCTGCGGTCTCAAACACAGAGGCCGCACAATGCCCTGCGGCCCCATATTTTTTTTTTTGGTTTTTATGCAAGTGCACAAATTCCAAAGCCGCAGGGGCAGCACAAATTCCAAAGCCTTCAAATGAATAGCTTTAAAATCAAAGGATTTTAAAAAAAAATTGAATAGGGCCGCAGGGGCATTGTGCGGTTTCTTGACTGGGGCCGCATCGGTATTGTGCGGACCTTAGTATTTGAGGTCACAAAATACCAGAGCAGCCTGAATAGAAATCAAATTCTCGTGTTTTGGTTTATTTTTTTTTTTTATATTATGGTATAAATAAAAATTTCGGTTTGTTACCTAAACCAATACTTCTTTTAGGTTGAATATATGATATATACGATGCATCAATAGTGTCACTGTTAGTCTGTGCAAACTTTATATTTCGGCATAATATAATTTAAACAAATGATTTATTTCAACCATTATACATCTTCTTTTGAGAATCAATATCTAGTTTAGTGGTAAAAGCACATGATTCTCATGTAAGAGGTCATGAGTTCGAAACCTACAAGGTAGAGAAATCCTTTGTAATATATACATGAGTTTGAAAGAAGTTGGTAGATTAGACATCCCCTTTTCATTTAAAAAAAATACATCATCTTCTTTCACAAATCACCATAGAATATGTCATTTTTATATATGAGTGAGGTTCCCGTACTACGCGGAGATATATTGGTCTTCGAATCAATCCAAACACTTCAAGGTAATCTTCTAATGAAAATGTATTTGTAGATCAAATTATATAATTTTTATAATTTTTAAATTATTTTTTAGCAGGGTTGTAAATAGTGCCCCTATAGCGTTTTTGGACTATAAAAGGTATGACGCTATAACGCACTATAGTGACGCAATATGGACATAGCGCTATTTTTTAGGAGAACGCTATAGTACGCAATAGCACCAATAGCACCATTTTTTTAACCGTTCCGCTATGATGCGATAAACGCTATTTAAATCTTTGGTTTTTTTTTAGTAAAAGTTGGAGGTCAAGCTATCTAACTATTAAATATCCACAAAAAATTGCTCCTTTCGGATTTCGAACCTGCAACCTCCCACACAGAGAGTATTGTCTTTGCCACTAAACCAAAAGCTAATTCTCAAATCTTTGGTTTTTAGATAGTTAGAAAATTGCTTGATCTAAAGATTCTAGTCCGTAAGTACATTTTTAATATGAATTTCATATTAAATAATTTAGATTGATTGTTTGATTTAAAAAAAAAAATAGTGTGAACCAATCTGCCTTATGGTATCATAGTCTCACTCTTTTGTTCTGGTTTTTTGCAAAATCTGTGGGCATGGGTTTTAAAGGAACGTCTCCGTTTTTTTTTATAACTGGAGAAATAAAATCCCTCGTTATTCTCTCCATTTTTCTCCCTGCCTTTCCGTCGCCGTTGAACAAATCCAGAACGAAATCATAATCTATCCCCAAACTGAACGCTGGCACACACCTCTCTCAAAAACATAGACCATACAGAGAGAGCTGCAGAGAGCGTGATTCCAATCCCAGACAATTCTAATCTCATCTACAAACCCTAGCCATAGACAAGTCTAAGCATGGCTTCGCCAATGGCGGGAGATGGAGTTCTTGCGTTGATGCCACTAGAAGTGGCCAATCCAATCGACTCTTCATCTTCTAACGGGACCCAAGATACAAATCGGAATAAGAGACCAGCACAGGAGTTTCCAGTGTTGATATTTCTCTATTTCCAGAAGGCGATTAGGTTAGAGCTGGACCGACTTCACCGGTCGGCAGTTGAACTGGCGACAGGTGGCGGGGGTGAAGTGTCTGCCTTGGCTGAGAGATGCCGATTTCTGTTTGATATATATAAGCATCACTGCAATGCTGAAGATGCGGTAGGGATCCCTTTCTATTGTTCATGCTTTGTTTTGATAACTGTTTTCAATATTATTATCTAAGAAGCTAACTAAGAATGAAGGAAAAATGGAATTTTGAGAGAGCAACTATCAGTTGAAAAATTTCCAAAATTCATTTCGATAGATATCCTCTTAAGGAAAAAAAAATTGAATATGCAAAAAGGAACCTCTCTCTCTTGCTCTGCTCTTGTCTATATATATGTCGAGATCAATCAAAATGTGCAACACAACAAAGGAAAGAGTAAAAACATAGCAAATTATTCACATCTTTTGTTGCTGATTGTAGGTGATTTTTCCAGCTCTGGACAATAGAGTGAAGAATGTTGTGAGAACATACTCACTTGAGCACAAGGGGGAAAGTGACCTCTTTGACCAGCTGTTTGACTTGCTGCACTCTGACATGCGCAATGATGACGATGACAGCTTCAGGCGCCAGCTTGCCTCCTGCACAGGCGCCATTCAGACCTGTCTCAGCCAACACATGTCCAAAGAAGAGGAGCAGGTATTTTTTTTTTCTTTCACTTTTGTACTATAAAAGAGTTGTTGTAAATGGAACGGGTCCTCATATTAACACATTATCTGTATACCCTTGTGTTTTTGCATACTTCAGAAATAATAGTTGCTACAATTGACAGGGCCATCTGAGGTGAGTCTGCGAGGAAGTACCAGATATTTCTGTACCATTTCTCGCTTGAGAACCAATTTGATGCTTCCGTTCTTCCATCTTTTTTTTGTGTGTTTTTGTTTACTTGGTGCATTATGTAAAAATGAGGTACTGATTGAGGCCTCAACACTAAATGACCCTGATAATCATTTGTCATATTACGGTAGGATGTGCGTAGCATCTACAGGCAATAAGTTAGATTTTGGGCATAACAGATATCCATTTTATGCAACTTTTTGTCTGGTAGGTCTTTCCATTGCTGGCAGACAAGTTTTCATTCGAGGAACAGGCAGATCTGGTGTGGCAGTTTCTATGTAACATCCCTGTTAACATGATAGTCGAGTTCTTTCCTTGGCTCTCATCCTGCGTCTCCCCTGACGAGCGGCAGGATATACTTACGTGCTTGTGCAAGGTTGTTCCAGATGAAAAGCTCCTTCAGCAGGTATCTGTTATTGTTTCTTTTTTTGTTAACAGTGGCAAGATGTAGTACCTAGTTAAATCACAAGTTGCTTTATGAGGTGTACTCGTCATTTCTCAAATTTAAATAGTATACAATTTATTTCCTGATTGTCTAATTAATGTATAGCAGAAAAATTAAATCAAACCCTTACAAACCCCCCCCCCCCCCCCCCCCCCCCTCTTCACCCGCCCAAAACAAAAAGAAAAGAAATACCGAGTTGCCTCTGAATTCTCATATCTATTCAAGTAAGTTGTGACGATTAATTCATAGCAAATTCGTGTTGAAAAAATAATCTCCTTTGCTTGATTTAAATTCAAATTGGGCCTAAAAGAGAAAAGGGTTCATAGGTATGTCCAATATGTCAACTCTAAACGGGGTATATCTTCACCATTATATCAATATATGCAAGATGTTAAATGGGAAAACTTGAAACTATACTAGGCATTGGCCACAGATGATAAGAAACATTGGGTGTCTCTTGCAAAGAGGTTTAATATTCAGTGCAATGTACAAAAGGCCCAAAATTAATTTGATCATAACCAGACTTAATGTACAATTCTACACAATATACAGGTAATTTTCACTTGGATGGAAGGAAAATGCAGTGGAAGCAATGAAAAGAACGATGCTTGTCAGGACATGTGTTCGTTTGACTATATAAAGATAGGAAAGAGAAAGCATAACGAGTCGGAGTGTAGCGTGTCAGACTGTAACGAAACTCACCCTATAGATGAGATCTTGCATTGGCACAGGGCTATACGTCAAGAGCTCACTGATATTGCTGACGAGGCGAGAAAAATTCAAAGCTTGGCTGATTTTTCAGATTTGTCTGCTTTTAATCTCAGGCTTCAGTTTATTGCTGATGTGTGCATATTCCATAGGTAAGTTTTAACTGTCTCTGTATGTATTGATACGTGCCTTGTGGTACACCAACACTGAATCAATCGTAATACTAAGGCACGAAGTAGCAACACAAACCGAAATGGGGACTCAAAATTGGCCAATCGAGCAATTTAGTATGGCTATTTCAGTATTGCATGAGTCAGTACATGCTCACTCGTACTGATACAGTGGCCTACTAATTTTTTTATCATCTTATCACTGGAGAAACAAAAGGTTTATTCTATTTCATTCAAATTATGCAGTATTGCTGAGGATAAAGTGATATTTCCAGCCGTGGATGGGGAAGTGTCTTTTGAGGAAGAGCATGCTGAAGAAGAGTCTCAGTTTCGTAAATTCAGGGGCTTAATTGAACAAATTCAGATGCAGAGAGCTGGAGCCCACTCTACCTCGGAAGAGTTCTATTCTGATCTTTGTTCTCACGCCGACAATATAATGGAGACCATTCAAAAGCACTTTGATAGTGAAGAAATGAAGGTTAATTTTATTTTCCCACTTGAAGAAACTTCTAATGTATCCTTGAAGAACTTATTTTACTTTTGGTCCTCTAAAATGCATAGAGCTTCTGTATGCCCCCTTTCCCAATTTTTGATGAAAGGATAATACTATCCCTCACATGCATTATTGAGGGTTGGGGGGTTAGAGGGGGGGGGGGGGGGGGTATGTGGGAAAAGCTACCATGAGAAGGGTCAAAATTTGATGGCACTTCATTTTGCTTAATTTTAGATTTTCTATGTAACATAAGCTACATTTCATGTTTTAGATTCTTCCGCTGGCCAGGATGCATTTCTCTTTGGAAAAACAGAGGGAACTTCTATTTAAGAGTCTCTGTGTGATGCCTTTGAAGCTACTGGAACAGGTTTTGCCATGGCTAGTCTCCAAGCTAAGTAATGAAGAGGCACGCTCCTTCCTTCAAAATATGCACCTAGCAGGTTCTACCTCAACCTCTTTTACTTCTAGCACCATTAGATGGTTCTAGAAACTTCACCCACAAAGCAACCTTCAAAATATATGGATTTCTACACATATTGTTTTCAAGTGCTTATAGTCTATTTTGTTCTAAAAATATAGCCTCGGCATCAGAAACTGCACTGGTGACTCTCTTATCTGGCTGGGCTTGTAAAGGCCGCGTCAAAGACTCAGCTAGTTCTGGAAAGTTTATATGCCTCTCTCCCAAATGCCCCTTGGAAGGCACAGAAACCGAGGTAGAGGATTGCGAAAATTCATGTGCTTGTGCATGTCCTCTCAGCTTAAATAACAATTGTACTGGCACAAGATTAAGGAACAATATGAGACCTATTAAGAGAGTCAATATCTCAGAGTCTATGATGCTTGAACCCAACCCTGAATGTGAAAAGAAACCTTGCCAAGTTCCCGGATTAGGAGTTGACACAAAACATTCCTGTCGCTCTTTTGCACCTTACTTGTACTCTAGCCTCTTTAACTGGGACTCTGAGATAATGTCATCTGACTCGGATGCTACTGCCCGACCAATCGACACCATATTCAAGTTCCACAAGGCAATCAGAAAGGATCTTGAGTACCTAGATGTGGAATCGGGTAAACTAATAGACTGTGACGAAGATTTCCTGCAGCAGTTCATTGGCCGATTCCGCCTTTTGTGGGGTCTCTATCGAGCCCACAGTAATGCTGAGGATGATATAGTGTTCCCTGCATTAGAATCGAGAGAAACCCTACACAATGTCAGCCACTCATATACTCTAGACCACAAGCAAGAAGAGAAACTCTTCAATGACATATCTGGAATATTGTCAGAAATATCAGTTCTACACGACTCATGCACTAGTTGTGATGAAATGTACTCGGCAAAGAAGCACA
Source organism: Carex myosuroides (assembly GCA_028015225.1). Lineage (NCBI taxonomy): Eukaryota > Viridiplantae > Streptophyta > Magnoliopsida > Poales > Cyperaceae > Carex > Carex myosuroides. The sequence continues at coordinate 4,007,543 of CM051466.1, forward strand.
ATGAGCTGGCAACAAGGCTGCAGGGGATGTGCAAATCTCTGAGAGTAACTTTAGATAACCACGTTTTGCGGGAGGAGCTGGAGCTGTGGCCACTTTTCGACAGGCACTTCTCAGTGGCTGAGCAGGATAAAATTGTGGGGAGGATAATTGGTACAACTGGAGCAGAGGTGCTGCAGTCAATGCTGCCATGGGTTACTTCAGTGCTCACGCAGGAGGAGCAGAATGAGATAATGGACACCTGGCGGCAGGCTACAAAGAACACAATGTTTAATGAGTGGTTGAACGAGTGGTGGAAGGACAGCCCCATTTCTCCCAAGGATAGTTCCTCGGCTGGGACATCGCCTTCTGGGGTCACAGAAGGTAAGTATTGATTTGGAGTTGTATTTTTGTCTATCTTGAGAAGTAATAAAAAAGAGTAGAACTAGGGTGCTCTTAAGCTCACCAAAGGATTGGTAAGCTTAACTTCAAAACCTATCGGAACGACTTCAAATGACGAATCCAAGCCGTTAAAACCGATCTACTTCACGAGGGACGCAATTACATGTCAAATTTATAAATTTTTGAATTATTAGTATAAAGTCAAGTGGTGAAAAAAAAGGAAGTTTTATAAGTTAATTTTAATACGTTCATTTTTCATTAGTTTTGACAGCACTGCTGTACTTTAACCCAGGAAAGAATTACGAAAGTAAAAAGGTACTAAAAGTTGTTTAAGTAGTATGAATATATTACCGGCTCATGCATAAGTTGATGGTCGGTACGGTGAGTTCTTTTTTCTTGTTTATATGTAAAAATGTCATGTTACTTTCTTTCCTTAGAAACTGAGCATCAAGAAAGCATGGATCAGAGTGACCAGATGTTCAAGCCTGGGTGGAAAGATATCTTTCGAATGAACCAAAACGAGCTCGAATCGGAGATACGAAAGGTTTCCCGTGACCCTACACTTGACCCTCGGCGGAAGGCTTATCTAATTCAAAGCCTTATGACTAGGTTTTCTTTTTTTCTTTGTTGAAGTGATAATTTAACAATCATCTTTGATTTCAGTATCATCCTAGTTTGGTCCTGCACCTAAAATAAATATTTAGTAGGTTCAATAGATTCCCAAATCTTTCCATTTTTCAATATCTATTTTTATTTTGACATTGGCAGCTTTGTTGGTATAGCATAAATATTTTAACTTGTACATTATATTCTTCTGAGTTAGTGGGCGGGCCAACGTTATATGATGAAGATCATAATAAATAGAGACTTTATATAATAATTATATGATTATTGTGATTTTTCTTTTATGCAGTCGATGGATAGCGGCTCAGCAAAAAATGCCTGAAAGAAAAACCGAAGAGGGCGATGGAGGTGGAGACAGTGTACCTGGGTGTTCTCCATCATTTCGGGATGCTGAGAAACAAGTGTTTGGGTGTGAGCACTACAAGAGAAACTGTAAGCTCCTGGCCGCTTGTTGTAACAAGCTCTTCACTTGTCGTTTCTGTCATGATAAAGTCAGTGACCATACCATGGATAGGTATTTTCTCTCTCTCTTCCTTTTAAGGCTAAAGGTTATCGTTTTCTTTTTTGTTATAAGTTGCTTTTGATATGCTATAGCATCAAGTTCATATGTAGAAGAAGAGAACGGAGTAGGTCCGATGCCCATCGGACCTACTTTTAGGTTCAACGAGCATGATGACTGTCCGATCTAAATTAAGATTTGTGCGCACGAAATTGAAACAGACACGCACGAAGTTTAAAGCGTTCTGCACGAATCTTAAAGCAAATTGACGGTGATTAAACCCATCGAACCAGAGTAGGTCCGATGCCCATCGGACCTACTCTCAAGTGGTAGAAGAATTATTAATGTTTATTAGAATGTACATTTTTCTAGTTTCTTAAAATTTCATTAATGAGTACCGTGAAGTTTTATAAAATTACATGTTACAAATGGTTAGGAAATTGTAAATTACTGAGAATTGTAATTGTTAGCTGCTCAAATTTTTTTGTTGGCATTTGAGAAACCAAGAAAAAGATAAGAAAAATAATAAAAGGATATTAGAGTTTTAATATGAATATTAGGTGCTGATCATAATGTCTCAACATGACTTTTATCAGGAATATTTGATGAAGCAGAATAGCAAGCATAAAATTTATATTCAAGAAGATTTATAAAGATAATGAACTTTTTCTCTGTTTACTGAAGCAGCATGTCAATATGTGAATGTACCAGTATTACATTCTAATCGAAATGTACTCCTGCTACTGTCCTTTATTTTGCATTTGACGGAAACAGTAGAAATTATTGATGCTTCTTTCAGTTAATATTGAGGATCTAATGGGAGGTAGTTGTCCATTCAAGCAACTTGATTTTGCTTTTTAGCTCATTGTTGTCGTTACGGTTTCAGGAAAGCAACTGCTGAGATGATGTGCATGCAGTGCTTGAGAGTTCAACCTGTAGGGCCTACCTGCAAAACACCTTCCTGTAATGAGTTCTCTATGGCAAAGTACTTCTGCACCATATGCAAATTTTTTGATGATGAGAGGTAAAAATCAGATCACTTGATTTAAACTTTGTTTGGAATATTGAAAAAAGATGTTTCCGTCAAACATCAGTAACATGGAAGTTGGTTTTCTTGTTATAGTTTCTTTTTCTTACCCCACTGTGCACAAGTGTCATGTCAAGTGTTCACATAGTTGCAGATTGGATTTTGGGATTGCATTATGAGACGTGATGCTGATTTGAACCAGATGATATTGGCAAGCTGGTTTTGACTTCTGAGCTATGATTAATTTCAGAATTGGGGACATACGAGGCTTAATTAATTTCACAACCGAGAGGGTAGTTAGCTTGATTGTTTTTTTTTTTCAGTTTACTCTTGGGGAGTGGGGGCTTTGTTGGAAAGTAAAAGAATATGTGATATCAGATTGAATTCATGAACTCAACCATAAAAATAAGAATGAAAATTTAAACATATAATATTACTTCTGATTTCTGAAATAAACAGCTCCAGCTATGACACAAAGGTTCGTGAATTGATTTTGAATAAATGTATGGCCAAAAGTATCCCAAACATTCTTTGCATAAAAAATATATTTTTTTTATAATGAACGACACAATTTTTGCAATAAATGGGTGAGCTTCTAAGTTTAGAAAAAGTTAAATATTACAAGGTTCGAGAGGATCAATAGAAAAAAGATATGGGATTGCATTGAGGATAAATAAGGTGTAGGTGTGTAACAGTATTAAATAAATTGATGAATCTTATCCAATCTGAACTTTCCTCAAATCTATACAAGACAGTAACTGGGTCTAATTCTGACTTGTTTATGTCATACATTGAATTGTGAAGGACAATAGAATGAATTGAATTTTAGAAAGTTGTAGCAAATAAAAGCTTGACTAGAATTAGTTATGGATTGAATTTGACCTTGGGGTTCTTTCACAAATTGTTTGTTGAATTAGTAATGGATTGAATTTGACGTAGGAGTGCACCAATATTTCATTCATTTCTGTTTATTTTTCTTCCTTTTTTTGACATATGTTGAACCCTATATTGCTAAAACAACTGTCAATCTTACTTCCGCAATTTGTGATCACGGCACAGTCTTCTCATTTCATTTGTGTATATCATTATTTTCTGCTTCTAATTGATCTGTACCTGACCAGGTATTGGATACCCAATATTGAGATTTTTCTATGTTCAAAGTTTGAAAAAACTTCATTTTTTCAAATTATATTCAGATATGTATGTCTCAGTATTGGTACTTCTATACTGATTCTAACTGTCAGTTCTGCTAATTTTCAGGACGGTATACCACTGTCCGTTTTGCAACCTGTGCCGGTTGGGGAGGGGGTTGGGAGTTGACTTTTTCCATTGCATGACATGCAATTGTTGCCTGGGCATGAAACTGAAGGAGCACAAGTGCAGAGAGAAGGGCCTCGAGACTAACTGCCCCATTTGCTGTGATTTTCTTTTCACCTCCAGTGCAGCTGTCAGAGCCCTCCCTTGCGGCCATTTCATGCACTCTGCTTGCTTCCAGGTACCTCACCTTAGGCCTTAAGACTTCAAATCATTCATTTATGAGTGAGGCTATGGTACTATGCATAGCGCATATTGGTCCATACTATGGATTGATATTTTCGTTTTCAAAGTCCACACAGTCGATCTGAACCGTTCAACATGATCTCTATATGAAAAATGTACTAACAGAATAAATTTTACATTTTATCACTACTTTTGAATGGTCTAGAATTTTTAGATCAAGTGATTTTCTACCTTTCTAAAAAAATTCTAAAAAAATGTAAAATTTGATTTTCAAGTACATATTCATATGAAGATTATGCAGAATGGTTCAGATCGATTGTTTGAACTTCAAAAATGGAGATATTGATCCATAGTGTATGGACCAATATGCGCTATACATAGTACCATAGCCTCACTCTTCATTTAAAAAAACATTATGAATTTTTTTGAATATTTCTCTGACTTTGTGTTTATTTATTATTTTCTAGGCATATACTTGTAGCCATTATACCTGCCCCATATGCAGCAAATCATTGGGCGATATGGCGGTGAGTAATCTATTATATATTTTGTTACCTTTAGTTATCTATAGACCGTATATATTTCAGTCATTTATAAGTTTGTTACGGTCTATGCCTTTGCGATCTTAGCACTTGAGATCTTTATACTTGCATCAAATGACCTACCTATGGGCAGCTTATTGGTCAAGAGTTAGAATCCAACATTTGAAACAGCATTTTGGTTTCTCAAATATAAATATAATTCAGTTTCTTCTACCTTTTCACCTGGTATTTAAAAGAGAGAGATCAGGGAATAAATTAACTGAAAGTATGTTTCCATCTAGGTATATTTTGGCATGCTTGATGCCTTGCTGACTACAGAGGTCCTTCCAGAGGAGTACAGGGATAGATGCCAGGTCATTTTCTAATTTACCGTAGAAGAGCTGAACAATGCACTTTAATTTAATACACACTTCTGTTACGGATCTGAACCTTTTGTTCTTACAATCTAAACCTTAGAAGTTGCTTGCATCAGAAAATGTCGAAATATTGCAATTTTAGTTGGTACTCAATACTTCCTACTGTTGGTTACCTATTGGCATGGTACACAATACCCTCTCGTGTGCTATTAGGCCACTACTAATCTATCGTAATGCAGTAATGAATTTACTGATTTAGAATTTATGTAATTTACAATAATGCATAAAAGGAAAAAAAGAAAGATTCAAGATAAAACCACACAATCAGTAGAGGTATCAACAAGGAAATTAATCTTATCCCAAGCGAGAGTGGGGATGAGAGTTCGCCCTCATCTTTTTTTGTTCATCTACCAAACATGGTCTATGAGGTGGGTTTTCTGGGTAGAGGTGGCGATCGGGCTGGTCAGGTTGGGTCAGTTTCGGGTGTGGTTCAGGTCAGTTTGACTATGGGTCATTGTTGGGTCTGAGTTTTGGGTCATATCGAGTCGGGTCGGGGTCAGGTCGGGTCAAGTTCAGGTCAGTTTGACTTCGGATCATTGTCTGGTTTTGAGTTGGGTTCGGGCCATTTTGACTTCTTGAAATAATTGGGTTGAGTCAGATATTTTCACCTCTATGCATTGGTGCTAATTTTCTGACAGAGAACTATTGGATGTACTTGGGACTGGAATACTACCTAGAGGCACCATATTGGATTCTTTATTCCCTTAATAATATGTACTGTCATTTATTGATACTTGTTTAATTCTTCCAGGATATACTATGCAATGACTGTGGTAAAAAAGGCACATCCCGATTTCATTGGTTGTACCACAAATGCAGCTCTTGTGGTTCATACAATACAAGAGTAATTAAAATTGAAACAACCATCTGCTCCACTTCAAACCGGCCGGATCAATGAGAGGTGCTCAACCTTTTAAATTGTTTTCTGGAGTTTCCCTTGTTTTTTTTTTTTTTCCTATCATTTGTACATATTTTCTTATAGCGGACTCATTGGTTGAAGGGTTATAATTCATTGTAAAGAACAATTTATTTTCTCTAACACTTACAATGCAAATTTTGGGCAATTTCGAGTTTGCTATGGTGGATACAAATGTAGCTCCCGACATTTTATCCAGTCACTAAAATGGAAAGGGTCTGACTAAATTTTTTAGCACTACATTTTGTTGATAATAAAGGGTCTGAGTTACTCGTAAATGTTGCATAGAGATGTGTAGGCAGGAAATTGATAGTTAGGGTTAAGATAATCTGCATGGTCCCTAGTCCCTAGACACGACACATCATGTATTATGGACCAGCATTGGTACCACACCATACAGGGATCGACACGTGCCAGGCGTGGCGGTCACGTGTCGTGCCACTTGGGTGTGTCATGTAGGAGTTTTGATTGCGTCGGTATCATGCAATCGTAATAGATCATGATTTTTCAGCTTAATTGATCTTTTTAGGCAAATTTTCAATTCTGGACTGAATGCATTTTATAGCTAAAATAAGATGAAAAGTTGAGTGAGGCTACGGTACTATGCATAGCACGGTTTGGTCCGTGCTATGGCTTAATATTTGAGTTTTTAAAAATTCTAACGGTCGATCCGAACCGTTCAACATGATTATAAAATGAATATGTACTTGCAAACCAAATTTTACATTTTTTTTGAATTTTTTTACTATTTTTTTAGGTAGGTAGAAAATCACTTGATCTGAAAATTTTGGACCATCCAAAAACAGTGATTTTCTACCTATCTAAAAAAATAGTAAAACAAATCGAAAAAATGTAAAATTTGGTTTGCAAGTATATATTCATTTTATAATTATGTTGAACAGTTCGGATCGACCGTTAGGATTTTGAAAACTCAAATATTGAGTCGTAGCACCGACCAATCCGGGCTATGCATAGTACCGTAGCCTCACTCTGAAAAGTTTATATTTGTTTGAGATTTAGGTTTCAAATTTTCAATTATTAGTAAATAAAATAAAATGTGGTATAATGTTAACGATGAGCTTGCTTTTGAGTTTTGATATTGAAATTCCCTCATATATAAAAAATGTTAACATCTAAGGAGTCTAGAACAGGTGGATCACATTAAAAACACCTTTTCTTATGGAGTTCGCAGCCATCTAAGTTCTTACTCCGTGTTTTAAAGGAGTCCGGATCCCTAAAGTAACCCAATTTTTGAGTTTAGACGTGTACGGTGCCTATTCGGTGGTAGCGCAGGGGGCCAGTATTATTTGTGGAGTCCAAGTTCTTTAAGATTCGTGTTAGAGCACCTTGGACGGTTTGGATCAAAACTCAAAAATTGGGTTACTGCACTGGATCTGAATTCGTTTTAAAGCCTATTGTCAGACAAACATTTATTAACATATTTTCTCTTCCTTCGTTAACCGACGACGTCAACATTGACTTTTTCATCTCCACGCAACGCCGATCTATTAGAGACTCTATTGCCTACCTTTCTCCCCGTTCTACTTTCTCTGATCGCCAGTTCACTCCGATGTACTTTCTCTGATTGCCACCATCTCCGTTGGAACTCTCTCTGATCGGCAGTCCATTCAATGGAAGACATGTGCCGTCTGAGATACTGACTACTCGAATTTTGGAAGAGGCACAACTTTGGCTGAAATATTGCACATGAGGGGTAACACTTCAATGTAACAGGCGTCGAGTAGGTTTTCACAAATTTTGAGGGTTACGTTTATTTTTGGTTAAATATTGTAACAAGGGCACAGGTTTGAAAAATTCTAGGGGCATGAGAATATCAAACGGTACGATGTAATGCTTGTTCTAAATTCAATAATATCACTTGGTAGCCTTTACCAAGATTTAAAAAAAAAAAAAAAAAAACAGAAGCGACCTTCGATCGAGTGCGTGTCCCCTCAGATATTGGAGGGTACAATGAAAAACGGATGGCCCAGATTAGTCTCAGCCAGACCAAACTCAATCTGATGCTTATGGAAGTTACAGGGGGATCCGTTTTTGAGATTTGTGCCAAATTAAAAGAACGGTTCAGATTTAGTTATTGCACCTCAAGTACCTGGAGGTATACGAATTCCCTTCGATCAAGCCTTGTATACCAAAAATTTGCTTACATCACTGTGATCAACCAGGTGTGCTACTCCCAATTCAAACTTGTTGGCTTAATTGCTCTATTTTATTGTATCAGCTGGTTGATATCAAGCAGGACTTGTTTTTTCTCATCCAACTATTCATCTTCATTGAGATTCTGGCATGAAAAAATTTGAACGATTGGATGAGGAAAAGTAAATTATCTTCCGTTGATACGGAAGTAATATTAAGATATCATGAATTGTCCTTTACTAGAGACGTTATTCTCTTGTTGCAATGCTATTATTTCTAGTTTTCTTGAACTAAAATGACAAGATGTATATGTAAGGAGACCAAGTAATATAGGCAGTTGATGCTTGCTCATACACTTTCCCTGAACTTGATTCTTTTTTTTTTTTTTTTAATTTGTATCGTTTATTTGAACCAAACCTAAATTATGATGATTGTAGTGGGTACGAAACGTAATTGGTACCAATCATGACACATAAGAGAAAAGGAAAAATTTCAAAGTGGTTTGAATGTTAGGCCGGGTTATATGTGATGCATACTTGATATGATATGAGCATTGGCATGTAAATTAAAAATGTTGAAAATGGTATTTCAAAGACTAAGCTAAGTTTTCAAAACAACACCTGATCTTTGAACTTCTAATTAATCAGCTTAGTTTTGAACAAGTTATTAAGGATATTTCAAGTTTTTGTAATAATACAATTATACATGGCACCCATGTTGACATGCTTATTTTTTATGCTTTGTACTCAACTTTTGAATAATGGAGTCTATATGCTTGATTGGATTGTGAACGAGGAAATTTGGTTTTCGAATAATGATCGCTATTTTAATGTTTGATTTATGTAATGCTACTTACAAAAATTAGAATTATATGGATATGTTTTTGTAATTCAAAAGCTGATCGCAATATTTAATTCATAAACTAAAATATGTTGTCCAATTAGTTAATAACTTAATATTTTGAGGGATTGATTTTTTTTTGAAAATCTTCGTAGAGGCTGGGGCTCAGAGTGATGATTATTACTTAAAATTTAGAAACTGACAGTGTTATTCTAAAATTTACATTTTTATTATTCTACTTGAGTAAACTAATAATATCTTTATATTTATGATACGAGTCCCAATGCAATACTCATGTAAAATTAAGCATTTTACATACTGATTCTTTTATATAAAATTATATATTATGTTTTAAGTTAGCTATGAAGTTTAATAAATTGGACGGCATATAACTTCTCATCAAATTCCTATTTTATAAATATTAAAATATTCTTGACATGTTAGCATTTACAAAAAAAAGAAAAAAAAGCTCAGGAAAAGCATTCTTCACAAACTGCCGTTCAGTTGATTTTGCAAAAGAAACAAATGCTTCGTCTCACAGCGCCAGCCCTGGCCAGCCTTGATTTCATGGTTTGGTCACAAAAGCTGGCGCTGTGAACTGTGAAGGTGAAGGTGAAGGTGGTACAATAACATCATCGACGAGTGTTTTGCACGTCGAAGAGTGTCGAACTGATAATGCTTGCCCTGGCAGAGGGAGAGAAATGCTTGCCGGGTATCAAAGGACTCACTCTCGAGGATATCATCCCCGTCTGTGGTGTCACTTGCCACGCCAGATATCTCCACCTGAAACAAACAGCGCATAATCAGGATTTATAAGTTGCAATTAAATTTCATTATTATGTTCTCATGTGCAGTGCAAAATGGTAAAATAATAACACAATATAAAAAGTATGATAAATAATAATATCAAAATAAAGCTCTACTGGAAGAGAACCCAAGAAAGAGAAAACTCACTGGTCTGAACGTGTGTTTCTCCCTGCTAAGCGTCGGGTGCCTCTCCCTGAACTCACACAGTTGTTGCGCTTTGTGACATCTATCATGCAGAGAGAAGATTGTTCATTCAAGACATTAGATGAATAAATGCAAAAGTCAACCAGAAAGATAAAATAATCATTTTGAATAATTATAATGCTCACTTGTTGCAGAGGTTGAAATATGGGCAAGTATTGCAGACCCAGCGTGTTCCAGACACCATAAGTGTGCAACAGTGGTTGCAGGGATGCTGGAGATGAACCAAGATCAAGTCTTCCCTCTTGGGATAGATTCTTTTGCCCAGCTGCATGCACAAGGAAAAACAAGCCCAAGTCAATTATGAACCACCTTCTCATCACTTGCTTAGTTAAAAAAAAAAAAGTACCTTGTTCATCAGCATGGTATCCTTGGACACATCACTTGCTTTCCTGGTCTTTTTTTTCTGCAGCTTAAGGTCATTCTCCTCTTGGCGCAGTTGAGTAATCATGTGTTCTGCAGCTCCTGGCCAATAATCGCCATCAAAATAAGGCAGACGGGTTGCTGTCACCTTTGCTCTGGACTCCCCCTCATTAGTGAAGAAGTGGTCATACAGATTTGTAAGTTCAACCACTATGTTTTCTTTTACTCCCTTCTTCAGCAAAGACAGGTACCTTCAAAACATAGACATGATGTTTAGTAACATTCAAAGCAATGGGTTACACTTGAAGTTACTGGGAAAACACATACCATTCACGTAATGCATTAGACTTGGGGGTCTTTTGAATCTCAGGATGGCAGTATAAAATGTAATCTTCGCCCTTGAGAGGGGGACAGGCCCATATGTAGCAGCTTGTGAAGCCACGCCTTTTGACATATTCAAGGTATCCAATCTGGAAAAAAATAATATATATAATAGGAACCAATTATTAATTATGTATTATCTGGAAAATAAGAGAAACTATACCAATATTTCAAACAAGTGACTATATATACCAAAATTTCATGATACACAAAGGTGCGAAGTGCCTCTCCACTGACTGTTCTGATCTGAGGTGTGAAGTACTTGACTGAATCAAGATAGGAGAGGTAAACACGCCGTTGGTTTGGAGAGGCACATTCTGTGCCAAATTGTTGCATGTACATTGCAAAGAGGCACACCTCTACACCCTCAATCTTTTGAAACAACAATATTGCCTAGAAAGTAAAACCAGAAATTAATTTAGTAAAAAAAAAAACTGAAATAAATTCCATAGAATATTGTGAAATGAAATGAAAGAAAAAGAAAAAGAAAAGGACCTTAGATTTGTAGGGAAACTCAGTCGGATAGTTTTCCTGCTGAAATATCTCTAAAAACCTTGGCTTCACCTCTAATTTCTTGTCAACAGATGAGACAACTCTAACAACAAGTTCTTCTGCTCCTGGTACCTCATCAAAGCTCTTTCCAAAATGGTTGGCTCGGTCCTGCCTTTCCTGCTTCAACCGTTTGAAGAGACGATTCTCTATGTGGTCACTCAAGATTGTGCGTGGTAGATCCTTGGCACCGAGCATAGCACTCTGGGGTAGTGGTTTGCGCTCACCTATTTCTACCTCTTCAATGTAGCAGTTTGGGCAGGTGTACTCAGCTTGATCGTCATCATTCATACACTCATTAAATAGAGCACATATTTGGTGCTGCCATGCCTCACACTTGTCACATTGCACCCACTGCATGTAGAGAAGGTATTGGTTAGTTCTTATTGGTACCCTACACTATACTACAAATCTACAATAGAATACATGGTAGAGACAGACGTACCTCTTCTTCAGTCTTCTTCTCATCATTCCTTTTCTTCTCAAGACCTCTCTTGGGGAAAACATGGCCCTCAATCTCTATAGTTTCACTGCTTGCATCATTGAAGCATGGGATACAAATATAGTGCCTCTGCTGATCAGTGCCAACTGGGGTGCAGTACATTGTGTTGCGCTTTATACGGACCCCACATGGGGTGCAGTAGATTGGCGGTGGCTTGAAGGTCAGCTTCTCAATGCCACACAGCTGACATGAATTCTCATTCATTGAGACGGCCTCTGATTTGCGCTGCATCACAAACCACATAAATTGTTATTATTCAATTCAAAATATAATAAACAATGCACATGTTTCTCATTCATTGAGAAGGCCATGTTTGATTGTGGAGTAACTAAACCCCTTCACACTTAAGCAGCTACTAAACGACGTGAAAACAGGACAGGAGCAAGATGGAGTTAAGGTGTCGTAAGTTAAACCACCATGAAAAAAACCTTAAAACTCTTTTCCTGGAAAATACAGATCGTTGTTTTCACGGAGAAAATGGGTTTGCATCTGGTGTATACAATAATTTAACTCTCAGAATCTAATTTAAGAAATTTAAGTTTCCTGGATATTACTAGATTGGGGTCAATGCACTCAAAACTGAAAATCCACAAAAAAGGATGATGAAATGAAAGAAAAAGAAAGATAACAAGCACGATTCTAAAGAACTATATATACGCACGCACACCAAACCACATCAATCCATCAACAATGCTCAGGTGAGCTCAACCAAAGATCCTGAGTTCGTAAGTGTACTTGTCAGTTATAAGCAAGTTTGAGAGCTGACAAGAAACAGAGAGAAGAGATCGGCCGCGAAGGTATGAGCAGCGCCGGAACACGGAGAGAGATAGTGGGCCCGGTACTAGTAAAACTTACAGTGCACAAGATTAAACAGACTTGTATCCTCTACAATGGTGGCGGGGAGAGGCTAGTTGGGAGGGGTGGCGGAGGAGAAATACCTAATAGAAGTATTGTCGATGGAGAGAGATAGTGGGGCCCGGTACTAGTAACACTTACAGCGCTCAAGACTAAACAGACTTGTATCCTCTATAATGGTGGCGGAGGAGAGGTCATCTCAAGGAGAAGCTGACTGACTCTGGCATCATATTCGAGGCTGGAAAGAGGAGGCAGTTTTAACCCGTCCCTATGGAAATGTGCTGGACTGTGACGACAGAAATGAATGAAGAACTATAAAGGTAAAGGAGGCTCTCTTTAGAGAATTCGCATCCTCTGATATTCTTTATGCGCGAATCCGAACCCGTTCAAATTCTTTATGCACGAATCTCAAACCACAATAATACTACCCGTGCATTCCGAATGGGCACCGAAAAAAATTCGGCCCGGCTTTAGATAAACTGAAAATTTGAATATCTCAGAGGATACGGAGGGTATTACTGTCCGTGAAAAGAAGCTAAGGAGCTCTAAAGGAGGCAAATCAGCTAAGGAGAGGGTGAACTTGACTTACGAATTTAAGCTATGGAGAAGCTTAATTCCAGTCTAAGGAATCTGTGTCCGAAGCTAAGGAGAAGCTAAAGATACAGACAGTAATGTGATCACAAAAGCAACAAAGAAAATTTCTTAGCTCAACAATACCCAGCGCCACCACCTCAATGCCAGCACAAAAATAAAAAATAAAAACGGTTGCGTAATGTAGCAAAGAAATGCATAATTACCAAGTGGAGGCCAGTATGGTCTGAAGCTCGTCTTAAAAGAAATTTTCTCAAAATTATATTTCATAAAAGGATAACAAGGAAAAAAAAATGTACCTGACCAACCCACTGCCCCAAACTTTTGATGTGTTCTCTAACTTGCTCCGGGGTAAAGAATTGTATCATAGAAACAGCCTTGATCTTAGGTTTCCCTGACTTATTGGCCCCTTTCTCCTCCATCTCCTCTTGTGCCTCTGTTGCATTTTCATCATTTCTTTCTTCATTCTCAACCAACAAAGATGTACCAGCGGAGGAGATATCCATATCCATATCCATCCTTCGCCTCTTTGGTAGAGGCTCGACATCCATGTTATCTGAGAATACCCCCGGCAATGAGTCTAATTGATTTATACCCTTCAGTGAATGTTTCATAGCAAGAGAGGCAGAGGCAGGTAAAGCAACTGGGGCCTCAGTCTCCACCTTATTATCGACCTCCTTTCCATTTAAACCTTTATTCGAGTCACTCTTCAGTGTTAAGGACTTCTGTTTGGCCGTGATTATGAACTTGCGGGCTGGCATACAGACTGGGCATTTCACTTCCTGGCAGTTACGAATATGAAGAAGAACCTTCCGGGCTGACATACAAAGGTAGAACCGGCACTGCTTCAGATAACATGTTTCAATGTGTTCGAGAAGCAGTTTTGCTTTAACACAGTTCTTATTAGGGCAGTGGCCATCTGGAGATGTACAATATTTCGCATGCAACAGGAATAGTAGCAGGTTCAACTGGTTCTGATACCATGTCTCCCGTTGAGAGAGCTCGGAGGATCCTTCATTGGGAACCACCGTAGTAGTGACAGTAGGACCAGGGGCCCGCACACCCTCTAACTGGTGAGAGAATGGCTCAGATCTCACAATTGGTTGTTGGATTGTTTGTTGTATTGCTTGTTGAATCTGCTGGATGCCCGCTTGGTGATTGCTTGTGAGCATGCTTGGATTGGGCTTTGATTGGAGGGATGCTGCAACAGCTGAGATCTTGTTTAAATTACTTGTTGAAGACATGTTAGACAGGCCTGCAGGATTGTAATAGTTTCCACAACTTGACATGGTCATGTCAACTGTGTTGTCGCCCATCAGAGAAACACCTTGTTGAGACTGTGATGCTTCAAATAGGAAAAGGAGGGGGAAAAAGAAGTGAGAATGTATTTTCTATTGTCCAATTAAGCATTTTAAGGATGTCAGGGAGTTTGTCACATAAATATATGAAGGAATTACTGTAGCAGAGTGAATTGAATTCTGGTCTTAGGTTAGATACTAATGTCATTATTGCTTTTTGTTGTTTATCTGCTTTTTATTCTTACCTGATTTCATTTATCTATTTGATTTTTGTTGTAGGGATATATAGTACTGAACAGACCTCGGGCCTTTGTGCAATGGCTTCAAAATGCAAAGATAGAAGAAGAGTATGTGCTTGCATTTTAATTACATGGGCATTTTCAAGAATAACGATACTAGTTTAAATACCATATCAGTATTGATACAGTACAATTACCAAGTTTATAAGCGAGGATACAGTAACTGGTACTGCACTAAGACCAAGTCTATAAATGAAATATACCAATGACTGATGTAAGTACAGCCCTACTTAAAGATGCATTAGTTGCAAAGCTAACCACCTGCTAGTTAAAGAGTTGGTGGGACTTATAACTACTAGAATAATTAAAAAAAAAATGAATATGGCAACAAATTAATTTACATACTGGGCATCCTTTGCTGAATCTGTCGTGAAGAGAAACCCTGCTGGAGGGGCTTTGTTGAGTTCCCATATGTGCCACCAATGCCCATGTGCCCTTCTGACATTCCTGGTCCAGGTCCATTCACCAGTTGTTGAATGTTTCTACCAAACAACCTTACACCATTGTTATTATTCATCATGCCATCTCCAAACCCTTGGGAAGAATGTTTCTGATTCATAGGAACTGACTGCATGCCACGCCCCACTTGTCCACTGAGGGTATTGTATTGTTGTTGTTGTTGCTTCTGGGGTTGCATCCCAGACCCATCAGACATTTCTGCTCTATTCATCAGTGGTTGAATGTTTTTACCAAACAACCTTATACCATGTGAGAGCCCTAAAAAGGAAACAATGTGGTATTTTCAATAACAACACACACAAGAAAATAAAAGTTTACAGTAGTGAATTATACATGGTAAGGAAAATTCTATGAAAGTTCTAGTGGTACTTATACAACCACTTCAATGTAAGGAATGGAGGTCATTGGTTCCAATAAGGGAACTGTTATTTCAAGATCTGTTGAAATTTGGACCCGTACACAAGATCAAAAGTGATGAGAGGCAATTGCAGAATTGCATTCATGGTATATCAAATTCTGATTTGCGCAAATTGCTTCAGAGGAAAATTAAATCGAAATTGTATTTATAGGACAATATTTATTCTGATTGTCAGTAAAAGAATTACAGAGAGCAACACAATTACAAGAGCAATTAGGTATTTCCAAGTAGTAGGAATCTGACTATAAGAGATTTCTGATCTGATACAAACAATTTGCAAAACAGCATCTACAAAACATAAATGTAAATGTCTGATTGACCAATCATATTCTCAGTGCTTTAATTGGTCGGTCAAATTGATGCCTCAAAATCATAAATGTAAAGGTCTGATGCACTAATATGTTCATGTATTTGTTGATAAACGAGGTTTAATTAAAATGGTTGTATAATGTATTTAATATTGGTTCTGATGAATGGAAAATAAAAGAGCATTACGGCAGCAATATTTATAACTAAGGAATATATTTGGTCTCCAAGTACATTTTTATATGAAAATCATGTTGAACCATTCAGATCAACCGTTTGGATATTAAAAATGGAGATATAAGTCCATAGCGCCAGCCATTGTGTAATATGCATATTACTATAGCCTCCCTTAAAAAAAATCATATGCAATTTTTTACTAAAATTTTCTTAAAACATGAGTTTAGCTTGGATTGGAAGTATTTGGAGCAATGAACAAAAGGTTTTTTTTTAAATTTGGAAATAATGTATTTTGAAATTTAGCATGAAATCTGGAAACAACTCACCATTGATTGATGATTCCGTTGAGTATCCAGCATTTTGAGAGACCTCTACCAAGGGTTGTTTGTTAGCAGGCAGAGAAGACACATCAATCCCAGCCGAAATTAATCTATCTCTTACACATGGCACGTTGTTCTCCTTGTTAAAGGTCTCATCCTTGGCCCTTTTCTTGCATAATACCGAGAATCTATTCTTCACAGCATTGTCGGTTCTGATTCCCAATTTAGGTGAAAGTTATAATAAGAAGAAATGATACACAGTAAAAATAAATGTTTGTTCACGCACCTCATTTTAATTTATTTAGCTTTATTTAGGCTTCAGTGCAGATAAGAGGGTCAATTATGAAATGCATAACTAGGGTTGAGTCAAATTAGGCAAAAACAGTAAATGCCTGCGAGGTCTGATTCAAGACTAAATTTCAGGCATCATGCAACATTCAATCACTTGTATGCATTTATGGTGGATATCTATAGACATAGTAGAATATTCTGATAAATAAAAGTACCTGCCGGTGAGAACCTTTGCAATATCAGTCCATCTATTTCCCAGAATCTTCTGGACCTGTTAATTAACAGAGAATAAATGAGCTCAATTTTATTTCGTAAGCAGGACATGTGTCACGTAGTATATGACACACCAAAAGAAGTGAATATCCAATTCTAATAGCAATTCTCCCATACATTCACTTCCAGAACTAAAACTGTGATATGCAGATAATGTTGCATGTATGCATTACTAAATCAAATTTATACCTCGCATAAGAGCATGTCCTCTTCGGCTGACCAGCCTCCTTTCTTGGCCTCAGAATCCAAGTAGGCACACCACCTGTTACTCCAAATAAAATTTCTTATTATTTCATATGAATATCTCCTTCAAGCCTCAAATTTTTCCAATTTAAAAATGCCGGTCCTTACTAATACCTACAAACAGTGCTGGTATGGATGTAAACAGTACCTACACTATGAGAATTGATTCTAGCCAATTAGATACACCATTTTTCTAGTTCTATTTATGGAAATGTATAGCATAATATAATCTACATGCATGATTTATTTTGGAATTTTTGGAGCTCTAGATATCTTGCTGGTAAAGGGTTTTCTATGGGGCAGTTTTATGGCACCAGCAGTTCATGTGCAGAAAATAATAGAAAAGGAAATTGACAAGGTGAGACTCAAAAATACTTTTAAAATAGTAGAAAAATTCTAAAAATGCAAAGTTTAGTATCAAAATGATTGGCATGATGTGCTCTACAAGACTGCAAACTGGCATGGCCTAATTCTTTTTTGACATTTCTCTAGACTTTCCTGAGTTTTTAGAGGTCATATTTGGGTTGTTCTGTACCAGCAATTTTGTGTTAGTGTCCATACACTGTATTGAGCTTGATATGGCACAGGACTGGAGACTGTTTTAGGGTTCTTAAGCCATTGTTTCCTTTACAAGTAATGTAAATAAAGCAATTCTAAAGGCCTATAGTTCATAATGACTTGTTCTTGTCAGATATAAGCTTGGAAATTATTCACTTAGGCCCATAGAATTGTCTTTATTATACTTCTGTCATTTAGAACACCTTTTAAGAGAAGAATCTGAAGAGAATAAGGTTTTTTTTTTTTTTGATAAAAGGCAACGAAGTGCCCGTTTCATATACGGAACATAATAGTTGTACTTACACATTACCAGTATATAGTTGTCCAGTGCAACTAAACACAAGAGAATAAGGTTGAAATTCAAAGACTTTGCACTTTGGTCCTTTGAAGTTGTTTATTTACAAATTTTACAAGACAGAGCTTGATTATTCAACATACCTTCTACGGCATTGCCTACTCGTCTTGTCATTAAAGTTAGCTGATATCTTGGTCCAGCTGAAATTTAAAATAATTTTTTTTGGTTAAGTCACAACTAAACTTTTTAAATTTTCGGTTAAGTCACAACTAAAGTTTGTAAATTGATAGTATCAATAAAGGGAAACAATAAAAGAAGAGATCGAACTTGTTTGTTCCATGCAGTGCAATTTTCTCCCGAAGCCAATCGTCCTCCTACAAGAAAATCAAGAAATAAAAAACAAATTTCAATCAAAATATGCTGTTCAACCAATATAATGAAATTCAAATGAAAAACAAATTCAAGAAATCGTCAAAATTTCAACCAAAATATGCTGTTCAACCAAAATCATGAAATTCAAATGAATTTTTTTTTCAAGAAATTGTCCAAATTTCAAGAATCACACCTGAGCAGTCCAAGTGACGACGTGGCGGTTCTTTGCGGTTACAGCTGCTGAGGTAGAAGGAGCGTCCATTCTCGATTGGGTCGCCGGGATGACGGCGAACAGATAGCCGGAATAGGGGCTGGGAACGGAGAGAGAGAATAGAGCGAGAGAGAAAGTTCGCCTCTCCGAAGGTTTCTCAAGAAAGAAATGAGAAAGAAATGAGAGAGGAGGAATAGAAGAGGGGCCCAACTCATTATTCCGATCCGAACTGTTGGTTTACATTAAGATTCGTGCATAATCCAAAACGTAGGGGCGCAAACGGATCGGATAGTGCTAAAATTAGATCCGTATTCACTTCTATTTTTGAAATACCGATACGTACGGATTGAATATCGAATATCCATAGAAATATACATAATATTTTATAATATATATTAAACTATTTGATATATATATCTATTTTTTAAATATGAATAATTAAAATTTAAAATTATATTTGTATTTGTATTCATACCGATATTCGGATTAAATTTCCGGATATGGTCGGATATTATCCAATCCGTTTGCTCCCATAACAAAACTGGTCGGTTGGAATGTTATGTAAATTAGTAGCAAAACACCTTTTTTTTTTTTTTGAAATATAACAAGACACTTTAGTGATGTGACAGACAATAATCAAATCTCCAGGAAAAATCAGATGCTTAAATTATTTTTACAAAATTATTCAAAATGCCTTTGTCCCTAAATCCGCTCCGCCAATAATTTGATAACCTAAACTAAACACAAATTTGAAGAACAAACACAATTTGAAGTAAATAAGTATCATTTGCTAATATAAATTTGATAACAACAATAAAGAAATAACTAATACATATTATGCATCATTCACTACAACAAGATTATCATCTAAATTTTGCCAGGATTCCCTTTAATTATTGAAATATGCAAAAAAAAAAAAAATAGTTGTACAACTTTGTCTCACTTTTTTCAAAAATTTAACCGAAATATTAATATGTTTCATAATATAGGTTTTGTTTCATATTTGCCCATCTCCATTGTTTGGTTTGAGGCTTTGAGCACATGATTATTGAGTCGGATTGTACTTAGCAAGTTTATTTTAATATTCACACACATAATATTAAAATAATTAAGAGAATATTTATATATCAACTTTGAAATTTGCCTAAATATTAAATTAGCTAAGTAACTTTTAAATAACTATTAATTCGACCAAATTAATGCATAATAATAAAACATATTTATGATATAATACGAGGAAGGCTAAAATAAAACGCAGTGCACAGAGTAATCTAGGCAATATTGCGCTCTTGTTCCTCTGATTGGCGCTAATTAATTAAGATCACTCAGATCATAGGCATTGATTAACGGAAGTGTTTCCATTAGTTAATTCTTTATTGCTCCTCAAGACTTAATTAAACTCTAACGATTTTATGAACCACGAACTTAGTGCAGTAGCGTGAATGAACATAGATTCGATTTAAACAGCAACTCCATTGAGTTGCATCCAGTGGGGAACAACATATAATCTGTTGAGAATTTCCTCTTTTTTGCTTCAAGTCTGCTATTTTTAATACATCTTGATCATGCTTTTATAATAACATGTTAGTATGATCATAAACTTAGCATGAATAAGAAGAATACCCTCTACTATGAGATAAAGCACCGTATAGATACTGGTATATTGAGAGATAATTGTATACATAAAATTACAACGTCACGTGTAAAAAAAAAAAAATGAAAATTTGAAAAGATTCCTTTAGAAATAGAAAAGAAAAGAAAATATAAATTTTCGTTCATGAATAATCCATTTATGACTTAACCATCACACGAACCACTGCACGTAACACGAAATTTGTTGGTGTTGTACAACATTTACGCCGTGAGACAAATTATTTTTGTATTCATATATTACCAAAATTTATTAAGCATATTCAAAATAGTAACGATAACAAATAATATGATGAGGACAAATTTGTGGTGTTACACAATTAATATGATTTTTTGGTCACCGGAGGTTATTTTGCCTCCGACTTGTCAATGGCATATTGGCATTGTATCACGAGTATGAATTATGTTAAAAAAAAAAATTAATTGTCTTCGGCTTACTCGCCAATGGCATAGCAAATTATGTTCAAAATATTCGGGCAAATAAATCCTTTAATCTTTTATAAATAAGGTTCATATTTGTTCGGATTTCTTGAGTATAATTCGAGCATGTTTGTCGTGCTATTGGCGGACAAGTTGGGATGAAGTACCTCTATAAATGAATAATAACACATGTCATAGATTAAAAAAATTATATATTAGAACTCAACGTTGATCCAAATCACAATCTTCCGGCCGGGTTCTGCCATTTATAATGTTTCAAAGATCTATGAATTAAATATTATGAAAAAATTTAATTAGCCAAAGGACAAATGGTCCAAAAGTTGTGACAAATTATACTTTTGACATTTTCAGACTTATTAAAAATATAAAACATTCACAGTGATATTGAAAAAAAAAGAAATGATAATTTCAAAAAAATTAATTCTATAAAATACTGGAGAAAGCTACAAAAAAATTGAATATACTAGAGGTATGCCTCGCTTTGCTTCGGCGGTGCAGTTAAAATATGTTGTATGAGTTGTCGGTGATATGATAGAACAAAAACAGTGATGATGAGGCACATCACAAAAATTATATAAAAAGTTGGAACATTGGTATAAAGGCATAACAAAAACTGTATGAAAACTTGAAAGTATTAGTTTACATTTCAAAGGACTATGAAATTGTTAGTCTGCATAAGATAAGTTATCATTACCTAAGAATTTTTTATGTTTGCTTAACAACAAAGGTGTTGTCTAATATTTAGTAACTGTGTTTGAAAGAGAGAGAAGCACAGTGCGATATCATGTTATATATGTCATGATACTGTAAACACTTATTTTGTATATTGTTTTATCAAAATGGAAGTATCGTCCGCACAGAGACACTACAAAATGTTATTTAGAATCAGCCAAGTACATCCAGCTATTTCTATGACGACCACAGTTCTCCTCTTGCTATGCTGTCTTCACCGCTACAGAAATGAGAAAACACATTAATTTAGAATGTGTGCAATAATGTTTAATATAGAATATTTGAATCTTCAAGAATTGTTTTTGACGAATTACACCAACTTTGATTGTTGTGATTCTATATGAAATACAAAATTATTCATTTAAAGAAGTGACTCTAAATCAATGGATATGTTTTTGTTAGTTAAAGAAGTGTCTTTTGAATACATTATGGAGCATTCAAACTTTCAATAAAATACATGGTACTACATGCAGAGTTCAATATTTGTGATATGCTATTTGACACTTTCAATTTTTTCTCCTAAGCCAATCATTACAACATTGAAAAGTCTCCTGTTTGAGCTTAATTTGTGCTGGTATAAATTGGATGTGAAACCATCAGTTCAATTTAAGATGAAAAAACCAATGCAATTCAATCATATTTTTAGTAATTTGACCTTAGTATTAGGGTTCAATCTTGTATGCAAAGAATCTAGCAATAACTTGGTGTTAACAGTAACTATGAAATATTAGGTGCTAGCTTATTTCACCTTGCTGTGAAGTTGCTGGGCACATAGATTGACAGACCAAGACCGCCCTAGGAATTTGAGACTTTGTTAGGTTCTTTTGTTTTTGTCATCCTGAATTGTGCAAGGACAAAATGAAATATTATGACTTTTGGAACACAGTTGCACATTCTCTAATCAGTGGAAATAGACCCGACTTTTCTATATAATACTGAAGCATCCCGAAAGAGAATCATGTAAAGATAGACTGATTATTGTCAGTTTGCGTGAATCAAATGCTTAGTCATTGGAAGAAAGGTATGAAGATAAGTAGATTAGCCAGAAGTTTCGAGAGAAGTATTGAACTGGTATCATCCAAAGAACACACTAACCCTGGCAAAACATATTTCCAACTTAAGTGTGTGCCCATTAAAGAATAAACATTTTATTTGAGAAATTTCATAGTTCAGTCCTTTGACCAGAAATTGATTTGTAACATTTAATCAAGAAGCCTCTAATTTCTCAACACAACTTAGTCCCTGGTTTCCAAGAAAATATGAAGGAAAACCTTATTTCGCATAAAACACCGCCTACCAAATCGATGGCTACAGCGGGTACTTGTAAGGTACCAACTGAAAAGACTCCACAACTATTCCAATACATCATACAATCATAGTATGGTATTGGCTGGTACAAACCTGAGTTTGGCCAAAATTTCCAGTATAAAATTATTTCCTAAACTACTAAATAATGCAAGAGATGAACTCATCATTAATGCTGATATTAGAATATTAGGAAAAATATACATAAAAGCAAAGGAGAATAAAATGAGTGAGAAGAGAACCTCTGAAAATTGTAGTGCGAACAGTTAGCATACAATGCCCTTGACATATTGTTGCAATGTATATGATCAGCTCTGTAAAATAAAAACACATACACTCAATTTGTTTGAGCTATAATGCACCATGACATATTAATTGACAGGAAGAACCAAACGTTGTAGACCCATCATGCATTAAAATTGAATGGAAATATCAAATATTTGCTTACAACACAGTTTCTTTGGA
Source organism: Carex myosuroides (assembly GCA_028015225.1). NCBI lineage: Eukaryota > Viridiplantae > Streptophyta > Magnoliopsida > Poales > Cyperaceae > Carex > Carex myosuroides. The sequence goes on from CM051466.1 coordinate 4,030,801, forward strand.
CGTTTTCCTTTTTTTTTTCTTCTAAACTTTCCTGAGGCAGGAATATAAGCAATCTTGCTTAAATAAAATGATATTGTTGGCCGAATAAGCCACATAAGCATACCAAGTATGATATGTTTGATGGTGCATACTATCATGCCATCAAGGAAATGTTTACCAGTATAATATGGTGTTATTTCTTTTCTCGAATCACCACAGTTACCTGATCCTTGGTAGCTCAGGTTTTGCAATCAACTCCTTATTGCTTTGGCGGATGCTTTTAACCACTTTCTATTATTCTCTCCTTGCTTCGATTCAGCAGCTGAGGATGAACATAATAAACGCAAATTCAATAAGAGAGAAGGTTAATTTTCCTCATCTATGTTCTCTGAGAAGAAAAAAATCAAAAGGAGAGATGAGACAAGCTTGAAATGATATATTACAAATGACAAGAACTCACCTTTTTACGTTTGCTCGGCCTCCCAAACCTACCAGAAGGAGCAACAGAGACGAGGGTAACACATATTCTTCTTTATGGAATAAAAATTGACTCAAAATCCATGCGGTGGAAGAACATACAATTCGTATGAAAACTCTTCAAATGTATAGGATTAATTTGCTCCTTTTAAAAAAAAATTGCTTCTTTTCAAATAAAAAAGAGAGTGAATCATGAGCAATCTCAACAATTTTCTTTGGACGAGTGTAATTCTTACTGTTAATGATGAGTACTTAGGCGGTGTGTATCTCACCGAAATCTGTCAGATAGTCCCATTTCAACGGTGCTAAAAAGGGAAAGACTCGTTTAATTAACAAAACGAATAAAAAAGAACAAATTAAAGTACAATTGAAACTTATGATTGAGACAATATTGAACTGCAAACTATAGACCGTGTGAAAGAAGGTAGTAAATCATTGGAGCAACGCTGAGAACAAAATCAGGCATTTAGTGAATGAATCGATAAAAATAGAATAGTAGAAGTACCTCCTTTTGTCGTGCTCTTCTATGGCAAAACAAACCACTTGGAATGTGGATTTTGGAGGGCTGGATCTGAATGGCGATCAGATTCTTAAAGGCGGAGTTGCTAAGTTTGGTAAGTGATCCGATCTGTAAGGCAGAGTTGCTAAGTTTGAGTAGCGATCGAAGTATCTCAGACGGATAGCGTCGCATCGAAGAGAAAATAGAGAGAGGAGGAGAAAAGGGTTTTGGAAGAGAGAAGACAGAAGTTTCGAGAGAGCGGCAGAGAGAGAGGAGCAACGGAGAACAATAGGAAGGAAGTTTCTGGAGGAGACGAAGAGAAACGAAGGTTAGAGAGAGACAAGAACAGGTTCGAGCTGGTTTCGCTGAATAGTGGGTCTCATCTGTCAGCGTTTGAATGATATTGCACTGCCTAGTGGGACCACCTGTCATCCATACTGTAGATAGTACTGTTCACCTACAGTATCAAAACCCGTCTAAGATTAGATACTATCTATAGATATCTATGATTTGAATATAATCAATCGAAGCTGTGGACTAGATGGGAAACAGATCGCCGGAATGGAGGCTGGAATAGAGGGAGAGAGAGAGTGTACGAAACAGGGGAACCCATTTTTACAGCGTAAATTTTGATGCGTACAGCGAATCCATTTTTAACGGACCAAAATGTCCCTACAGCAAAGGCGGGGATATACCGTGCAGGGGGAAACATGGCAGGGGATTAAGCTGAGCAGGGGCATTTTGGTCCGTGAAAAATGAGTTCGCTGTACGCACCAAAATTCACGTTGTACAAATGGGTTCCCGAAATAAGAGAGAACGGAGAAAGAGAGAATAGTGTTTGCCTCTGCGAAGGGTTTCAAGAAAGAAATGAGAGAGAGAGAATAGAGATGGCCAGAATTATTTGTGCTTTGATATTCTTGTAGAACGTATTTGAAGCAGTCATTTCGAATCTGATTTATCTGAATTATGATCGGATGGTCCAGATCTTTCAAAATAATTTATGTTGCTTCAGAGGAACTGGACTCTGTGAATCAGTGAAGTGTGACACGAATTCACATCCTATGAGATACCTCATATTTTGCGTGACTTTTTGGAAAATCTCAACCGTTCAAATATGTTCTGCACGAATCTCAAAGCACAAAATATACTAGCCCCGATCCCAACTGTGGGTCTACGTTGAGATTTGTGCATAAAAAACTTCGTTGAGATTCGCATATTGAAAAGTTTGAACCGTTAGGATCGGGATAACATGTTTATGTTATTCCCGAGTAATAACAACATATTTATTTCCATTAAGCCTGGCAAAAAATTTGTAATTCGAAAATATAATTAGGCAAAGTTCCAAATTATATAATACAAATATAATTTAAAAATAATTTGTTATATAATAATACAAATAAAAAAAACTCAAAATTTTAATGAATAATATGAGAAATAATATGTTGAGGAGGTGAGGAAAAAAAAATATTATTCGGATCTATGCTATGAATTTTCTTTTAGAAATAAATGTGCCTTAAATAATTATATGTTCATATATGATTTATTTGTCATTTGAGAATAATTCGGCAAGATTTTAAAATATAGATTTGATTCAAAAATTGTCGTTCTTTTAATGAGACAAATAATATATTGAAGTATTGATAATTTTCACAAAATAAAAAAGGTTTATATAATTTTCATGAATAATATGGAATAAGTAATGTTATGCACATATAACGAAGAAGTTCTTTCAAGCGTAGTTTTACATACAATCCTAAAAAGTGACTGCATTCATGATAATTGAAGAAAGGCTGTATAATTTTAATAAGCTAAATGCTAATTCATGCTTTTTATCGAGGGACATGCTAGTAATAAAATAAGTTAGGATAAATCATGACCTAAAGCTTTAATGAAATGGTGCTTTAATAGGAACTTTTTTTAGAAACCATAAATAAAAAAATAGAATTTACCAAACTCGAATTACAAATTATATAGTTTGTTGTCACCAAAGTGATCAAATTAGAATGATTGAATATTATATATCATCCGTAAAATAGTCATTTATTCATAATATTAATAGAATGTCTATATATATCATGCATAAAAGTGAGCTGAAAAAAATTTAATCCTTATTTTTTGCTAAAAAAATATTGCTGTAACTGTTAGATTATATTTTAAATAACAGATTGTCGGCTTTTTCTTCTTCAAAGTCTTTATTTCTAAATAAGTTGGGTAAGCTATAAATGAAATCCAACTAGAATTAGTAATACAAGGACTTCTTCTGAGGAGGTCATTCATTTCTAGTACTACTCCTGCTCAATTCGTGTGGGTTTCATTTCTATAAAGAGACTGTTTTTTTAATCGCTGGCTCGCCAAGTCTATCACGAACCATCCTCATTTTTTCTGATTTAAGACAGAATGTGTATAAACTACACAGTGGAGTTAGATAATAGATTGTAGATCTTTAAAATAAGATATTAATTATTTTTAAGTGAAGTACATCTCTTTGTTTTTTGAATATATGTTATGGAAAAAAAAATGTGTTCTCTGTTATCTGATAATAACCGAAATGATTCGAAATAAGGGGTTATATAAATTAGACATTTTGTAATTTTGTTTGTTACAGATTCTATTTTAGCCAATGATTTATATTGAAAAATTGTAGATTGTTGACCAAAATAATTTTAATTTGTTCGAATACAAAATAATTATCTCATTTTCTAATTTTTCATATTAAAGAAATTATTATCCTTATGATAACGATAAATTATATATACATTTGATCTTGATTTTATCATAAAACAACCTCAAATATCTTGTGTTTAGAATATAAAATGATTAAAATACACCTGGAATCAAGTTACTGCGGTTATTTGGCTTTTCAATGCAGGAAATGATGCAAATTGGTGAAAATACCTCTCAGTGCGGATCATTGACACGCACTGCGGATTGATTCAACCGCACTAGGGACTTAGCCGCATTTCCAACCTCTCAGCCCTGCGCAGGATTTTTCCCGAGCCTAATGCGGACGCACTGGGAGCCGCACTCAATACTTAGCCAATTTCAGGAACTTCAGAACACAGAATGCACCCGCAGTGCGGGTCAGCCATACGCAGTTCCACCCGCACTCATGTGAATTCGCAGAAAATCCAGGAAAGTTAAATAAGGAAACTCAGACCCACTGCGGGTGAGATCACCCGCAGTGCGGATGAACATGACCCGCAGTCAGCCAGATTTACCCAATTTCAACACGGATTCTATTTTTGGCACTCCAAGGACACGATTTAAGAAGACAAAAATAGACATACTTGCCAGGAAAGAAATGTAAAAAGAGCACCCACTAACTCCACATTCTAGCCTCTAAATTGGGCATGATCTCTTGCTTTAAAAGGGGGGCTCATTTCCAATCACTACACACAAGACATCTCATTCTCTCTCTACACACAATTCTTAGCCATAATTTCTGAAGGAGGTAAAGCTTTCAAGCAAGGAGAAGAAGGGTTTCCTGAGCAAGATTCGGCAAGATAGAGGTTCTAGATTCAAAGGGTGTAATTATTCTTTTCACTTCCTTTTATTCTTTGCCAAACTTTGTGATGTTTCTCTCCAAGAGAGAGTAGTTCTCTTTCTAGGGGTTTAGGTCATGTAGCATGAACTTGTTTAATTCTATTTTATTCGATTATTTGCTTTTATTATGATTGTGTTATCGGATTTGATTGTTAATTTCTGTGATTTAAATAATTTGTGTTAAATACATAATTAGTACTTGAATTGTAGCATCTCGTTTTGGTTTCAAAAGAACCAAAATTGACTAGGATCAATAGGATAGTACCAAAATTATGAATGCAAATACCTTAGGTTTAGATTAAGATTCTAACCAATTTAATCTAAGCCGGAACTATAGAAATTAAGATTAGGGATTTGGTGAAGAACCTAACCGTGAAGTCAAACCCTAATTAGGACATCTCAAATCGAGTCGGATATTTGTATCATGGACTTAATTGTGAAATACCAATATTTGAGGAGAGGAGAGACTAACAAGAGCTTATGGTCTAGGTAGCTAGGATGAAGGACCTAAACGTGAAATCCGAATTACTTTGACACGTTATTAATTCATGAAAGTGACTCTTAATGACATATTAGGTTAGAAACCTCATCAAATCATTACATGAATTTAAGCAAATACCGAATAAATAGAGTTAACAAGGGATTGTAGACCAAGACCCCTAGATTCTCTTAACCTTGAAAACAAACCGACTTGTCTTTCTTTTACTTTTACTTTTAATTGTTTAAAAACTCCTTCCTTCGGGTATTGAACCCAACCTTAGGATTTTTAGTACAAACCCCCCAAATTTACTTTATTGCACTTTACTTTCTTTCTTTTCTGAAATTTATCATCTAAAGTTGAAAATTAAGTATTTATCTTACTCCTTGTGGTTCGATACCCGATAATATACTACACGGTAGGATTGTATACTTGCAATCTAAATCGAAAGTGTATTTGAGGATAAAGCTTTTTATATATACCCTTTGGACGTATCAAGTTTTTGGCGCCGTTGCCGGGGAGTATAGTTTAAATACTGAGTTTTTACTTTAGCAATTTATTTCAGATTTTCTTTTACTTTTTGGAAACTAATCTAAGTTCTTTTTTTTTTCAGCGGTCCATGAGCGCGGGAAACACTCCTTTTCCGACGATTTTCGACGACGAGGATGAACATCTAAGCATGGAACCACCAATCATAAATCCAGTCATCAACGAGGATGACCAATCCATCCATGAAGGGCAGGGAAGCAATCCGAGCCGCGTACGAGGAATGACCCCACCTCGTAACGGGAACCACAACAACAATGGCCGAAACAATCAACACGGCCACCGCTTCGGCTTCATTCCTCATGGCCAAGAGCCAAGAGACATTAAGCCCTCTCTCATCCATCTACTTGGCCAAAGTCAATTCGGGGGAGCCCTCAACGAAGATCCACACGCCCACTTGGCAGTTTTCGAAGAACACTGCGGCACTTTTGCCCGAGAAGGAGACGAGCTAGACAACCTCAAACTCAAATGCTTCCACTTGTCCCTCCGAGACAATGCAAGAACGTGGCTAAGGACCGTCAACCGGGACAAAATCAACACATGGGACGACATGGAGAGGCTATTTTTAGGAAAATATTTTCCTCCATCCAAGACCCAACATTTCCGGACGAAGATCACAACGTTCAAGCAAGCCGAGGGGGAGTCTCTAACCGAGGCATGGGACCGATGGGCGGAGCTCCAACGCTTGTGCCCTAACCATGGCCTTGACATGTGGTTGCTTTTTCAATTTTTCTATGGAGGTTGTACAATAGCCACTAAAACTCACTTAAATTCTGCTGCAGGTGGAAACATGTCCAAAATGGATCCCGAGCAAGCCATGCTAATGATTGAAGATATGGCGATCAACCAAAGGGAGTGGACAGCCGAGAGAGGTGGACGAGTCTCCAACACCCCGGGAATCATGAAAGTCGATGAAGTCACCGCCTTGAGAGCGCAAATGGAGGCCTTGCAACATCAAATGGCACAAATGCAAAACGTAAAAGCCGTGACAAAGAAGGCTCCATGTGGCATATGTGGAGAGACGACTCATATCACCGCCAATTGCCAAGTCCTTTTGGAAGGAGAAGATGTGGAACAAGTGAACGCCATGTTCTATAATCAAGGTGATAAGAGGAACGACCCGATCTACAATAAGGTTAGGCAAAATGACAATTTCAATTCCAATTCTTACAACCCTAACACAAGGTGGAACCATCCGAACTTCAAATGGAGGCCGAGAATGACAACTCCAACCAATACCAAGGTAATTCCAACCAATACCGATCCAACCAAAACTCTTACCAAGGTACCTCCCAACTCTCCAAGTTGGAAAAGATGATGGAAGAATACATCGATTATCAAAGGAACACCAACATCGACTTCAACAAAAAGTTTGAGTTCTTAGAAACGAAGACAAAGATGCTAGAGACACAAATAGCACAACAAGCTTCTTCGTCCTCTCGCCAACAAGGCACACTTCCGGGCAAGCCGGACATCAACCCTAGGGAGCAAGCAAAAGCTATAACTTTGAGGAGCGGCACGGGATACGAAGGACCCAAGATGCCTACCATTGAAGAGCAGCAACAACCACCCAAGGAGACACAACCTCCGGCTTCTCTCAATGCGGATACATCGGCATCGAAAGAATCTCAAGAACCGGGTAATTCTATCCCGGCCAAGGTAAAACCGACTGAAACTCCTAAGTATATCCCGCCACATAGGTTTATACCCTTTCCTCAAAGGTTAGTAAAGCACAAACTTGACCAACAATATGCCAAATTCGTAGAGCACCTCAAGAAATTGAACATTACCATCCCTTTTACCGAAGCAATTACTCACATGCCTTCTTACGCAAAATTTTTAAAAGACATTCTATCAAACAAAAGATCGATTGAGGAAGTAGGCACGGTATCCCTTAATGAGGAGTGTAGCGCTCTTCTCTTAAACAAGCTACCTCCGAAATTAAAGGACCCCGGGAGTTTTGCAATTCCATGCACAATAGGTAATACCAAATTCGAGAGGTGCCTATGTGATTTAGGTGCAAGTGTGAGCCTTATGCCAAAGACCGTCTATCAAAGGCTAAATCTTGTTGACTTGAAACCCACAAGAATGTCATTACAACTAGCCGATAAGACGGTACGCTATCCCGAGGGAATTGCGGAAGACGTGATAGTTATGATAGGTAAGTTCTTTGTCCCGGTAGATTTTGTGGTGGTTGAAATGGAGGAGGATACTCATACTCCTCTCCTATTGGGACGAGACTTCCTAACCACGGCCGATGCAAACATTAATGTCAAAGAAGGAAAAATATCATTTGACATTGGAGGCGAGAAGGTAAATTTTCACATGTTTAATGCCATTAAATTCCCTTCAAATGATAATGATTCTATTTGTAGATTGGATGTTTTAGATTCCATTTTAGCTACTCATGAGGAGGAAGAAATGGTAAATGCTCAACTCGACCAAGATCTAGAAGAAACCAGGTCTGAAAATGATCAAATTGGTGAAATTTTTCCCGAGTGCGGATCATCCACCCGCACTGCGGATCAGCCCAGCCGCACTCAGCCTTCTGAAGCAGCAGACTCGAAAGACCGAGCCCAGTGCGTCCGCACTGAGTATCCAGTGCGGATGGTTAACCCGCACTCGCCTAAATATGAGCAGATCTTCGCCATTTCAAGCGATTCCGGCGCACCAAAGGTCGAGCTCAAACCTCTGCCACCTACCCTTCGCTATGAATACTTAGGAGAAGACGAGACATATCCGGTGATTATCAATTCAAAGCTCAACCAAGAACAAACCGAGAAGCTCCTACACGAGCTAAAGCTACATCGGAAGGCAATTGGTTACACAATCGATGATCTAACCGGAATCAGTCCGTCCCTTTGCATGCATAGAATTCTAATGGAGGATGGTCACAAACCCACCGTTGAAGCTCAAAGAAGGCTCAATTCGAATCTAAAAGAAGTGGTGAAGAAAGAGATCCTCAAGCTACTTGATGCCGGCATCATCTACCCAATTTCTGATTCTAAGTGGGTAAGCCCGGTTCATGTAGTACCAAAGAAGGGAGGCACAACAGTGGTGAAGGGTGAAGATGACAAGATGATATCCACAAGGGTGGTCACCGGATGGCGGATGTGCATCGACTACCGAAAACTCAACAATGCAACAAGGAAGGATCACTTCCCTCTACCATTCGTGGACCAAATGCTTGAGAGGCTAGCTAATCACTCACATTTTTACTACCTTGATGGGTATAGCGGATTCTTTCAAATCCCTATTCACCCCGATGACCAAGAAAAAACGACCTTTACATGCCCTTATGGTACGTTCGCGTACCGTAGGATGCCGTTTGGTCTATGCAATGCCCCGGCCACATTTCAAAGAGCCATGATGGCTATTTTCTCCGATTTATTAGAAAATTCCGTGGAAGTTTTCATGGATGACTTTTCAGTTTTTGGTACTTCTTTTGATGATTGCTTAACTAATTTGATTAAAGTTTTAGAAAGATGTGAGCAGGTCAATTTGGTACTAAACTGGAAGTGCCACTTTATGGTGCAAACGGGGGTGGTTCTAGGCCACATGGTGTCATCCGAAGGCTTGGAAGTCGACAAAGCAAAGGTGGAAGTGATAGAGAAGTTGCCATACCCGACTTGTGTGAAGGATGTGCGGAGTTTTTTAGGCCATGCGGGGTTCTATCGACGGTTTATTAAGGATTTTTCAAAGATTTGCAAACCTCTTACAAATCTAACTATGAAAGATGCAGAATTTAATTTTGATAAACCTTGCATTGACGCTTTTGACAGGATAAAGAAGGCGCTAATCTCAGCCCCCATTCTTCGCCCACCGAATTGGGATGCGCCATTTGAGATTATGTGTGATGCAAGTGACTACGCCGTCGGAGCCGTACTAGGACAAATGATCGACAACAAGCCACATGTGATCTATTATGCAAGCAAAGTCCTAGACGAGGCACAAATGAACTATACAACCACGGAAAAGGAATTCTTAGCTGTCATATTTGCTATCAACAAGTTCCGGTCCTACTTGGTGGCAGTCGATTACGTGTCAAAATGGGTTGAAGCCATAGCTACACCAACAGCCGATTCCGCCGTGGTAAGAAAACTTTTTAAGCAAATTATATTTCCTAGGTTCGGAGTACCCCGAGTGGTGATAAGTGATGGCGGATCTCATTTCATCAATCGCCAATTTGACGCCCTACTACTCAAGTATGGAGTCAAGCACAAGGTGGCCACACCATATCATCCACAAACGAGCGGCCAAGTCGAGGTGTCCAACCGTGAAATAAAGAGCATCCTCCAAAAGGTGGTGAATATATCAAGGAAGGATTGGTCACTCAAACTAGATGAGTCTCTTTGGGCATACCGGACCGCATTCAAAACACCCATAGGTATGACTCCTTTCAAACTTGTGTATGGAAAAGCATGTCATTTGCCGGTAGAGCTTGAGCATAAGGCTTATTGGGCAATAAAGGCTCTAAACTTCGACATGAGGGCAGCCGGTGAAAAGAGAATCCTCAAGTTACACGAATTGGAGGAATTGCGCCTCAATGCGTATGAAAATGCCAAATTATACAAAGAAAAGACAAAAAGATGGCATGACAAACATATCATGAGGCGAGATTTTAAAGAAGGAGACACGGTTCTATTGTACAACTCAAGACTCAGACTTTTTCCCGGAAAATTGAGATCAAGATGGACCGGGCCATACAAGGTAAGGAAGGTGTTCAACCATGGCGCAATTGAGATTGAGAGCGATAAAAGTGGAGCATTTAAGGTAAATGGACATCGTCTCAAACATTTTAATTATGCAAGTCCCATAGGCGAGAAGGAAAGTTTTCGCCTAGATGATCCACATTCTCAATAGTGAGCACGAATCATGTCGACCTCACGACGTAAAATTGAGCGCTTCTTGGGAGGCAACCCAAGGTTTTTGTTTCTTTTCTTTACTTTCTGCAATTTATTTTACTTAGTTTAATTTTAACTTTCCAAATTTACAATTAACTAACCTTGAGAGACATTCCCAATGAAAACAACAGTCAAATTTCACCCAGTGCGGATGACAAGCAACCGCACTGCGGATCAATGAGCCGCACTGAAGGTAATGTTTTAAATTTTTTCGAAATTACTTTTTGATCGATGCGGATGAGGGAAGCCGCACTGCGGATAGGTACATCCGCACCAGGGGTTCTCTTTAAACCGACCCCTCACCATTTATTCGCGCCTTTTCGTGTCTCAACTCAAAAACTCCATTTTTCTCTCTTCCAAACCCGAAAAGTCTTTTCCTAAACCCATTTCTCCTTCTCCTCTCCCTTCTCCACTCTCCACATTTCTTCTTCCAATCTTTACTCCTCCAAAACCGAAGAACTCATCCTCTCAAGCCGTTGAAAGCACCGCTCCTCAAAAACTCGAATTTCTTCGTATTTTCTCGAAATTTTTGCGATCTACAACGAGGTTTGATCTCTCCTTACTTTAAATTTCATTTATTTATAGTTAGATCTGTAAAAATGTACCAAAAATCGACCAAATCGACCAAAAATTTTGAAAACGGTTAAAATCCCAAGTCAGTGCGGATGGGCCCACCCGCACTCATTCCAGTGCGTCCGCACTCAGTCTGGCTAAACCCTAAAACCAGTCAGGAAGCCAGTGCGGATGAGAGCACCCGCACTGAGTAATCTGTCAAAACCCTAAAAAGTCAGGAACTAAGTGCGGATGAGAGCACACGCAGTGCGGATGATAGGTACTCGCACTGAGCCCAAAATACATCCAAATCTGCCTAATTTTTAACTCTTTCCAATTTTTAATTGCAGATAAGATGGCACCAAGGGGAGCTAAGCGTATCCGCACCAATAAGGGCAAAGGTCAATCAAGCAGTGCTTCCCTTCCATATCCACCTGCCGAGCCGTTGAATGATAACCAACAATTCCGCAAGAACTTGCTCGAGACCCATAGAACTCTCCAACCATCTCGGTGGATCTGCCGTTACACTCTCGGGCAGTTGGGCATCACCGACACGGTGCAGATGCTCACCGAACGCTTAGGATTGTGGGGATTCCTATGTGACGAGGTCGACACTTATCGAGCCATCACCATCGAGTTCCTCTCCTCATATGAGTTTGATCGGGCCTCAAGAACCATGAGCTTTAACCTTGGAGGCTATCATGTGTCGATGCACACCACCCAACTATTGGAGGCATTCGACCTAAGCCAAGAAAATGTGGAACAGATGCGAGCCACCCTCGGGTTCTTCCCCGATATGAATGAGCACCAATTCTGCCTCCTAGCAATGCATGATGTCCTCAGTGATCAACGGGTTAAGAACATCTCTCACCCAGCAATTCGTTATCTCCAACGGGTACTTTCTCACACTCTCTTTGCCCGAGGGGAGACCGCATCGGTCTTCAACGAAGGAGATATGACCTATATTTGTAGTATGCTTCGACGGAACAATGGGGAGATGGCGTATATGCCACACATCACCTACAACCTTGCCAAGCACATAAGAACAGTGGCCAACAACATGCAACCGGGCGGTGTAGTTCGCATTGGAGGAATAATTACCAAGATTGCTCGAGCACTACACATACCAACCGGAGATGATGTAGTGGAAGGTTACACTCGCGTGGACCTTGAGGGCTTGGTGAGGGCAAGGCTTATTCGATACGATGATATCCAAGAGGCATGGATAAATCTGGGAGTGAACAATATCCGGCACCGTTTGCCTCTCCAAACTGACCTCGACCCGATGAACTATAACACATGGAAGATAGTGGATCCTCCACTTGAGCCACAAGAGCCACTACCCCCACCGCCACCGGGTGTTCAAGCCGGGCCACAACAAGTGCATCCCGATGCTGCTGCACAAGGAGGTATAACAATGCAGCAAATGTGGGATTTTATGCAAGCCATGAACCTCAACATCAACACCCGCATGGATGCTTTTGATCAACGCATGGATGAGGTGGAGACACATGCCGCAGCAGCCCACTACTATGCCCGCAGAGGTGTCAAGAACAACACTCCTAACTACGATGATGACCCACCAACACCGCCGTACCAACGAAGGGCTGCTCAAAGGATGGAGGCAGAGTTGGCAAGGCAACGCGAAGCGGCAGCTGCAGCTCAAGCCGCACAAGAAGCCGAGGCCGCAGATCAAGAAGGAGAACAAGGTGATCAAGGTGAGAATGACGAGGAAGAAGAGGAGGCATCTGATAGGGATGCGGAGTGATCCCGCACAGCACCACCACCACCTTTAGCTTAGTCGAGTATATCATGTTTCTTCTCTCTTATTTAGTTTATTTTCAGCACTGAGGACACTGCTTTATTTAAGCTTGGGGGATGGGAAGAAATTGTATATGCATGCATGTTTATTTTTCAGTATTTTTTCGAACTTTTTAGGAGTTATAACCTTGATTTTTACTTGACCATGAATAGGGTTAGTAATTTTGAACTTAAATGATTGAGATTGCAAACTTGTCAAGATGTTTTACGAGGTTATGAAAAATAGAGTCTTGCATAATTGGACTTAATTGTCTAAGAATGCATAAAGTATAAAATCACGTTTAATTTTTGTGTTAAAAGTTGGCAAAAATAAAAGTTTTGATAAAATTTGAGTGATTTTCAAAAAATTAGATATTTTAATGCGAATTTTAACAAGTTTTTAGAAATACCCTTGGAATAGTTTGAAATAACCACATAATTTGGCGAAAAACTTTGTGGAAATAAAGGCTTACGAATTTGAAACATTAGGAGTTTAAATTTATTAAGGAAGCAATTTAGATGTGATATGAATTAATACCCTTGGATATGTGTATTTTTGCGAAAATTGTTCAAAACATTTAAAATTGAAAATTTGCGACTCCTCTTACCTATGATACGGCGACATGACGTACTTATGGTTATGAGTCATTGACACTCCTGCTCCACTAGTCTCCCGATAAAATTGACATTCGTGTTGGTGGAAGGGTTAGGCAATGAGCATGCAAAACACCCTTGAATTAGAACGGTTGGGTACAGTTAGCTACTTGTAACTAACCGGTGTTTAAATGAGGATTGGGAAAATAGTGCCATGAAATAAAAGAAAAATAGAAAAATCAAAATGAGCAACAAGAACAACAAAAATGTGAATTTTGCAATATGCCAAGCTTAGGGAAATTTTTTCTTCACAAATAAAAATGCATGTCTTTTAGTAAATTTGGATGAATAAAGTTTGCAAATTCTAAACCTTTAAGGAAATGAAAGTTAGAGTAATCGAATTGTGGGGTGAAGTATGATTAACTAAGGGTTGAACTTTAAATTTGTAGAAATTTACATTGAGATTTTAATTTTAGCAAGATCATACAAAAATTTTCAAATTCTTGAAGGAAAATATACTTGATATAGGGTTAAATTAAGAGATCGAATTATAGTCCAAGTTAGATATTGCTTGAGGACAAGCAAGGTTCAAGCTTGGGGGATTTTGATAACGATAAATTATATATACATTTGATCTTGATTTTATCATAAAACAACCTCAAATATCTTGTGTTTAGAATATAAAATGATTAAAATACACCTGGAATCAAGTTACTGCGGTTATTTGGCTTTTCAATGCAGGAAATGATGCAAATTGGTGAAAATACCTCTCAGTGCGGATCATTGACACGCACTGCGGATTGATTCAACCGCACTAGGGACTTAGCCGCATTTCCAACCTCTCAGCCCTGCGCAGGATTTTTCCCGAGCCTAATGCGGACGCACTGGGAGCCGCACTCAATACTTAGCCAATTTCAGGAACTTCAGAACACAGAATGCACCCGCAGTGCGGGTCAGCCATACGCAGTTCCACCCGCACTCATGTGAATTCGCAGAAAATCCAGGAAAGTTAAATAAGGAAACTCAGACCCACTGCGGGTGAGATCACCCGCAGTGCGGATGAACATGACCCGCAGTCAGCCAGATTTACCCAATTTCAACACGGATTCTATTTTTGGCACTCCAAGGACACGATTTAAGAAGACAAAAATAGACATACTTGCCAGGAAAGAAATGTAAAAAGAGCACCCACTAACTCCACATTCTAGCCTCTAAATTGGGCATGATCTCTTGCTTTAAAAGGGGGGCTCATTTCCAATCACTACACACAAGACATCTCATTCTCTCTCTACACACAATTCTTAGCCATAATTTCTGAAGGAGGTAAAGCTTTCAAGCAAGGAGAAGAAGGGTTTCCTGAGCAAGATTCGGCAAGATAGAGGTTCTAGATTCAAAGGGTGTAATTATTCTTTTCACTTCCTTTTATTCTTTGCCAAACTTTGTGATGTTTCTCTCCAAGAGAGAGTAGTTCTCTTTCTAGGGGTTTAGGTCATGTAGCATGAACTTGTTTAATTCTATTTTATTCGATTATTTGCTTTTATTATGATTGTGTTATCGGATTTGATTGTTAATTTCTGTGATTTAAATAATTTGTGTTAAATACATAATTAGTACTTGAATTGTAGCATCTCGTTTTGGTTTCAAAAGAACCAAAATTGACTAGGATCAATAGGATAGTACCAAAATTATGAATGCAAATACCTTAGGTTTAGATTAAGATTCTAACCAATTTAATCTAAGCCGGAACTATAGAAATTAAGATTAGGGATTTGGTGAAGAACCTAACCGTGAAGTCAAACCCTAATTAGGACATCTCAAATCGAGTCGGATATTTGTATCATGGACTTAATTGTGAAATACCAATATTTGAGGAGATGAGAGACTAACAAGAGCTTATGGTCTAGGTAGCTAGGATGAAGGACCTAAACGTGAAATCCGAATTACTTTGACACGTTATTAATTCATGAAAGTGACTCTTAATGACATATTAGGTTAGAAACCTCATCAAATCATTACATGAATTTAAGCAAATACCGAATAAATAGAGTTAACAAGGGATTGTAGACCAAGACCCCTAGATTCTCTTAACCTTGAAAACAAACCGACTTGTCTTTCTTTTACTTTTACTTTTAATTGTTTAAAAACTCCTTCCTTCGGGTATTGAACCCAACCTTAGGATTTTTAGTACAAACCCCCCAAATTTACTTTATTGCACTTTACTTTCTTTCTTTTCTGAAATTTATCATCTAAAGTTGAAAATTAAGTATTTATCTTACTCCTTGTGGTTCGATACCCGATAATATACTACACGGTAGGATTGTATACTTGCAATCTAAATCGAAAGTGTATTTGAGGATAAAGCTTTTTATATATACCCTTTGGACGTATCACCTTATATCCGGATTTACAAAAAGATTACATCCATATATACTTCTTTTTTAGATTTATGATTTCTACAATGAACCAACTTCTTTACTTCGTTGATTTTTGCATGAAAGAAATATTATTTTATTTAATCAAATCACGTGTTTAAACAAATTCAACATTTAATAACTTTTTGCTTAAGTTATTAAACTCTTTTTGTTTGTTGCATGTTGATTTAGCATACGGAAATAAATAAAATGTACGTAATGATTTTGTTAAAAATTAATATATATAAAAATAAATTGTTGTCTATTGTTTCGTGTTAATTAAATAGTTTATTAATAACATAAGAGAAAAGCTAGCGTGTGCTATGCTCATCAGAGAGTTTGGTGAGTATAACTCCAAAATATATTGGATTGACTTCAAACAACGAATCCAAACTGTTGAAACTGACATACTTCATGAGTGACGCTTTAGATGCAAAATTTTGAAATTTTCGAACTTATTTAGTACAAAGTCAAGCGGTAAAAAAAATAATGAAAAATGAAGTTTTATAAGTTATTTTAATGCATTTATTTTTTATAACTTTTGACTGATTGATTTATACTAAATGAATTTCAAAATTTTGCTTGTACACATTTCACTCGTGAAGTAGATCGGTTTCAACGATTTAGATATATCATTTGAAACCATCTGGTAGATCGGTTTCAATGTACATATAATTATTATTTTTTATATCTATTTAGCAAAATGTAATTAAATTTTGTAATATTTGTGAAAGATATTACTTCATAATTTGTCTTTATTTTAAACAAAGTGATTTCTTTCAAGGCGTACATGTTTCAATTGACAATCGGTTAATAATAAGTTTTATCTCTTCAATTTTAGAAAAATATAACCACATGTTTAAATTCTGTACATACCGAATTACCGATAAACAAAACGGGAAAAACAACATAACAAAAAAAAATAAAATGAATTAATAATGGACTGTCAGAATCAGGAATTATTTATTTACAGAAATTATAATTAAATAATAGTTAGAAACAAAAAATTACTTTCATTTTTGAATGTTATAAACGGATCCCAAAAAAAACTTTGGATTTAAATTTCGGAATCGATTTTTTTTTTTTGATTCAAAGTGTTTTTTTTTAAATGATGGATGACTTTTTTTTTTTGGAACCGAAAGTGTGTTGAGAATATTTCTGAAATAATAGCTGAAACTTTTTAAAATAGAAAGAGTAGTTGAAATTATTTCTAAAACATAAAGAATACTAAAATATTTTCTGTAATATAATAAAACACTTTGAATAAGAGTAAAATTTTCGGTTTTGAAGTTTTAAATTTTCAGATTCATTTTATAGTATTAAAAAAATGAAGGTAATTTTTCTATTTATATTTATTACTTATAATAAATTCTATAAATAAAAAATTTCCATCAGAATCAGACATGGCAACCCCTGGTCCTCTCCACTTAAGTGGAATTCATATTCTCTGTGGTAAAATAATATTTCTATTTGGATCACAGCCTCCGATTGGAATCCGAGCCATTCTGGCTGCACAGGGTTGCTTTAATAGTCGTGCGGATTTTAATTGGACGGCCCAGATTCAAACAGAAGTATTCTGTTAAAGGTGATAAGAATTGCACTTAAGTGTCGGATCCGTATCCTCCCAGGTACCTTACTCAAGCAAATTGAAATGGACGGCCCAGATTAATCCTATTTGGGCCAAATTCAATCCGGTGCCTATGGAGACTGTAGGAGATCTGTTTTGAGATTCGTGCCAAGTTAAAAGAACCGTCCGATCATAATTTGCTTGAGTCAGGTAACCTGAGGCGATGTGAATTCCGTAAGTGTCACAGTAGAGAGTTCTCGAGCTTGTTCGAACCTGACGCGTCAGTAGTTCTAGAACTTGTTAGATCTCCCGCGAACCATCCCCTACCGCCGATCTCTCCATTGGACGGTTCAGATGTCGCTATTTCGAACTTTCTCGAGTTAAAAAACCCCTTTATAAAAGACTCTCGATACCCATCTCTCATTCTCAGATTTGAAAAGAAAGCTTCGACAAGTGCTCTCAAAAACCTCTCTCATTGTTACTACTCTTAATCTGAAATTTCATCGATATTTGTTAGTTTTGATCGATAATGGCGGGAAAGGGAGAAGGTCCGGCTATCGGAATTGATCTCGGTACCACTTATTCGTGCGTTGGTGTGTGGCAACATGATCGGGTCGAAATCATCGCGAATGATCAAGGGAATCGTACGACTCCGTCATACGTTGCCTTTACAGACACGGAGAGGCTGATCGGAGATGCAGCCAAGAATCAGGTCGCCATGAACCCTACCAACACTGTTTTCGGTAAGTTCAATTTTCAAAATCTTGTTTCCTTCTAAAATCATGTTTGTCGTAATTAAGAGTTTAATAAATTGTAGTATTAATGTTTTCCGGATAGAGTTTAATGAGGGAAATTAGATGTTAAATTAGAGATAAACCTCACTTATTGGGGAAATAATGGTTTTGTACCAATCACTTGGTTCCCAGAACGTCAACACTCTTGAATCAAATCTAGTTTAGTAAACAGCCAATTGATTTTATATGATAATTTCTGCAAAGATGTTAAATTAGAGATAAACCTCACTTATTTTGGGGAAATAATGGTTTTGTACCTATTACTTGGTTCCCAGAACCAAACATGGGCTTAGGATTTATGTGAACATGCAGTCTCAAAAATATTTTCTGAAGTCTAATGAGAGTGCTGTGGTACTTGTTTTGTACTTGATTGGTTAGTAATTCCTCCCATCTGTCTTTATGGAGACATTCTAACTTACCCACCCGTTCTGTTTTGTAAAAATTGCAGATGCGAAGCGTTTGATAGGGCGTCGATTCTCTGACCCATCAGTCCAGAGTGACATGAGGCACTGGCCTTTCAAGGTGATCCCCGGTCCAGGGGATAAGCCCATGATCGTGGTCCAATACAAAGGTGAAGAGAAGCAGTTTTCAGCTGAAGAGATCTCCTCTATGGTCCTTACCAAAATGAAGGAGATTGCCGAGGCCTATCTTGGCTCCACTATAAAAAATGCAGTCGTGACGGTTCCTGCCTACTTCAACGATTCTCAACGCCAAGCTACAAAAGACGCTGGTGTAATTTCTGGCCTCAATGTCATGCGTATTATAAATGAGCCGACTGCAGCTGCCATTGCATATGGCCTTGACAAGAAAGCTGCTAGCACAGGAGAGAAACATGTTCTGATTTTCGACCTTGGTGGTGGAACCTTTGATGTGTCCTTGCTCACCATAGAGGAGGGAATTTTTGAGGTGAAGGCAACGGCCGGTGATACTCACCTAGGCGGTGAAGACTTTGATAACAGAATGGTAAACCACTTTGTGCAGGAGTTCAAGCGCAAACACAAGAAGGATATTACTGGTAATCCCAGGGCTCTCAGGCGTCTCAGAACAGCTTGTGAGCGAGCTAAGAGAACCCTTTCTTCCACTGCCCAGACCACCATTGAGATCGATTCTTTATACGAGGGGATTGATTTCTATTCTACAATCACGCGAGCGCGGTTTGAGGAACTCAACATGGATCTCTTCAGGAAGTGCATGGAGCCAGTTGAGAAGTGTTTGAGAGATGCCAAGATGGATAAGAGCAGTGTTGATGATGTGGTACTCGTGGGTGGGTCCACTAGGATCCCAAAAGTGCAACAGCTTCTTCAAGATTTCTTTAATGGCAAGGAGCTATGCAAGAGCATCAACCCTGATGAGGCTGTGGCATATGGTGCTGCTGTTCAGGCTGCCATTTTGAGCGGTGAAGGTAACGAGAAAGTTCAGGACTTGCTGCTTCTTGATGTCACCCCATTGTCTCTTGGTCTTGAGACAGCTGGTGGTGTCATGACTGTTTTGATTCCCCGAAATACCACCATTCCCACCAAAAAGGAGCAGGTATTCTCCACCTACTCGGACAACCAACCTGGTGTGCTGATCCAGGTGTATGAAGGTGAAAGGGCCCGCACCAAGGACAACAACCTTCTTGGCAAATTTGAGCTGTCTGGCATACCTCCGGCACCAAGAGGTGTGCCCCAAATCAATGTTTGCTTCGATATTGATGCCAATGGTATTTTGAATGTATCGGCGGAGGATAAGACTACTGGCCAGAAGAACAAGATCACAATCACCAATGATAAGGGTAGACTCAGCAAGGAGGAGATAGAGAAGATGGTTCAAGAGGCTGAGAAGTACAAGGCAGAAGATGAAGAGGTGAAGAAAAAGGTCGAGGCGAAGAATGCTCTAGAAAATTATGCGTACAACATGAGGAACACAATCAAAGATGACAAGATCTCTTCAAAGCTACCAGCTGATGATAAAAAGAAGATTGAAGAAGCAATTGACCAGGCCATCAGTTGGCTCGATGGCAACCAGTTGGCTGAGGCAGAGGAGTTTGAAGACAAGATGAAGGAGCTCGAAAGCATCTGCAATCCGGTTATTGCTAAGATGTATCAGGGTGGTGCACCTGGCACAGCTATGGATGAGGATGGTCCGGCCACAGGCGGTACCAGTGGTGCTGGTCCCAAGATAGAGGAAGTTGATTAAGCTATGTCATTCAGTCTTGCTTTTCATGTAGTAGTTTCTTTTTTTCTTTCTTTTTTGTTATGGTAGTAGGGTGTTTGATGGTTTGACATTACTTGATGGTCAGTCAGAATCAGAATGCCCTTGTAACTTTTCTGGTATGGAATAATAATACTGTGCTTTACTCTTGCAATCTATCTTGATGATCAATTTATGATATATTTCTGGTACAATCTTTCAGTGTCGTTGTCGTTTACTGAACATGGGCATTTGTACAGTACCAATGGTGGGGATCGTTTGAGTTCATATTTTGGTAATGTATGGGTTTTTGTGAAGTCTGATGGGTAAGGCTTTAGCAATATATTTCTATTTTGTTTGAGCAAATATTCTGTTATCAAGACTACATGGATGGGGAAGAAAGAAAGGTCAAACAGCTATCTTGAGTTTTTGAGGAATCTTCAAACTGCAGTTCTCGTGTATTCGAACTGTGAAATGGCAAGATGTAGGCAATACTTGCTCTGGCTTTTTATTTTTTCTGACATTGCACTTAGCCAGTAAAACATAGAGCAGTGACCAGTGCAGATTGTGATAGGTAAAGCAGCAGTTCCAGAGAGGTTGATTCTTGACACAGAAGGAACAGAAAATAGAGCCAGCCTTTATCTTTCTCATTAGAAAGATTATTTGTGTTGCCTCTTGCATATAAAGCATAAAGTCAAGATACTACCTGCTGATTCTGAGCATTGTGCTATTTTCCAGGTATCTAGTTATTCCACTGTCTATTTTATCTACAACCTTCTTTAGAGGGGCAAGGGCCGTTATCCTGATATGTAATTTTGGAAATTGGGCAGGATAAGACCTGGATTTGCAATACTTGCTTGAATTCAGAGAAAACAAACATTTGCAGCAAGTTTTATCTATGTTTTAAGAGTTAAAGCTGAAATAAGAGGTGGAATTTACAATGCTTGGTCTCACTCTCTCTATAATTGTTATCCTTCTGGTCGAAAAACAAAAGTTTGGTGTTGGTCCACTATTACTGTACCAACCATCCTCTGAACTTAATTCTGTTATTTAGGGTTTATTTATAATTAGCAAAGCATGAAGCTTATAAATTAATTTTAGGAACTTTTAACTTAACACACCCCCTCTCTCAGTCATGCTCCTGTCTTTTTATGTATACAAAGGTTGTCAGAAGGAGCACTCAGGAGAATAATTTTAACAGCATCAGGAGGAGCTTTTAGTCTTCTATATCTCTCTTACAAAAGTATACTAACTTGTTGTCTACTTTGCATATTACCTACTTTCATATGACCTACTTTGCATATTAGGCCCTCTTATACCAATTTTTGCATTCCTTGAGATCGGCCGGTGGAGAAGCTGAAAGAAGTCGAAGTTGCAGATGCTCTGTGAAGCACCCAAATTGGAATTTGGGAAAAAAAGTACCATGGATTCTGCTACCTTATTAACAAAGTATTATTTTCTTATTTCTTTTTAGTTTGATCTACTTAATATCTACTTAAATTACCCTTTGAGAAAGTTTATTTTTATTATTTTTCTAATTATGTAGGGATTAGAGGTGATTGAAGCACACTATTTATTTGGACCCGACTATAATAACATTGAGATTGTGATTCACCCACAATCTATTATACATTCTATGGTTCGAAACACAGGTTATTCTTTCATTATTGTACCCTTCATTTATGACTTGCTTAAATAGTAATGTCATAAAGAGCAAGAACATAAAGTTACACAAGCACCAATTGTTCTGATACTTGCATTTTTCTGTACAGGATTCTTCTACTTTGGCACAATTGGGGTGGCCTGATATGCGTCTACCTATCTTGTACACAATTAATGTCTTGGCCCAAGAGATTTCCATGTCTGATTCGGGCGGAAATATTACAAAGCTTCGAGCGTCACAACCATTGTCGGGCCGGAGCTCAGTTGTTGCTTAGATATAGGAATCCCATGTAACAAGGTTTAGGTTATTTTTCAGTGGAAATCAGCCTGTAAATGTTGTCATATTGAATTAAAGTTTTTAGTGCAAGTATTTGAAATGCAATGCATGCTTAAATCAAACACCAAATCACGTACTTGGTCTGATCAAGTTAGATGTACCAGTGACTTTGACAGCAAAAACTTGATGAAATTGCAATTAAGCTGTGCGAAAAAGGAGATGAAATTATTTTGTTTGTTGCAATGCTGTGGAAACGAAAATAAAATACTCCTCCGGATCACAATAAAACTATAAAAGAACTGACAAGCAAAATTGGTATTTTTTTTTTCCTAAAACGCCATTGCTAGCCATTACTGACTTACCACTATAATTGGGAAAGAGTGAGTCTATGGTACTATGCATAGCACGATTTGGTCCGTAATACGGATTAATGTTTTCGTTTTCAAAATTTTAACGGTCGATCCGAACCGTTCAACATGATTTTCATATGAATATGTACTTGCAGACCTAATTTTATATTTTTTAGAATTTTTTTAACTATTCTTAAAGATAGGTAGAAAATCACTGTTTCTGGATGGTCCAAAATTTTCAGATCAAGTGATTTTCTACCTTTCTTAAAAAATAGTAAAAAAATTCTAAAAAATATAAAATTCGATTTTTAAGTACATACTCATATGAGGATCATGTTGAACGGTTTGGATCAACTGTTAGAATTTTGAAAACGAAAATATTAATTAGTATTACGGACCAACCCGTGATATGCATAGTACCATAGACTCACTCATTGGGAAATATGGGAAGAAGCAGAAAAGGTGGAAAAGAAGAAGGTACAATCGGTAAAATTCCATGTTTTGCTAAGTGTACCCGGATTCTGCATCTCCAACAGTATTCTATAACTCGCTGAAATATTAGTGTTTGAAAGTATCAACTCTCAATCAAAAAAAAAGTATCAACTTCTGTTTGAAGAATTCAAAATGTTTTTGTCTACTAAGAGTTATAAGGTACAGGGGCCTCTCCCCTACAAACTGTAGTTAGGAAAAACAAATAAAAACTACTAGATGGAATTCAAGAGGTGGTGGATCCAATTCATGGTTTTCAGTTGATACCCATTAACTTGTACTCGCATTGAAATTTGAAACACTAGAAACTATTTTGTAATATTCTTTTGTTGATGTTCTAGGTCTTTGTTACGATGTTTTAGGTCTGATACTCTGCAAAACAGTACCAGCTGTTTGGTACCAAACTAATTGCTTGCATCTGAAAATACGAAATAATTGCAATTTTAGTTGGTACGCAATACTTCTTAATGTTGGTTACCTATTGACATGGTACACAATACCCTCTGATGTGCTATTAGGCCATTACTAGTCTATAGTAATGCAGTACTGAATTTACTGATTTAGAATTTATTCCCTTAATAATATGTACTGTCATTTATTGAAGGGATAACGGGTCTTGCCCCGCTAAAGAAGGATAACAGGACCTGACTTGATATGATCCGAAGTCAACCTTTTAAATTGTTTTCTGGAGTTTTTCTTGTTTTTTATTTCTATCATTTGTACATATTTTCTTATAGCCGATTAATTGGTCGAACGAGCCAAGCTGGATCAAGTTTGAACTCACTAATAATGAACTGAGTTAGAATCGAACAAGTTAATTACGGATATTTTCTTAACTGATCTCCAGTGAGCCACCAGCCAGGTGTTTTTTGCTAGCCCAAGTCAAATTAACCCATGGGTTCATCCTATATATATAAAGCGCCCAGAAAGCTCCTGACTGACTATTTGAGTCCATACTTTTTTGAGAAAAAATGTGAGTCAAGCCCACATTTGATTTCATTGATAATGATTTTGCTACAAGAGTTTTGTAAGCAGATAAAACACAAGAAAGCTTTCAAACAGCTAAGCCTAGGAAAATAAACAAAGGGAAACTTAAAGCTAATAAAAAGTGCTCAAACAGCTGAGCATGAAAGGATAAACAGAAAAAGCGAAAATGTATGAAAATTCCTAAAATTTAAATTGAATGCCATCCGGATGTGAATGCCTTTTGGTCCAGTAGTGCCCTCCTGATTTTAGCTTTCCTCATATTCATATTCTACATATTGCCAGTTGTCATCTCATCCGTTATTTCCCCCTCCCAGTATGTTGTGCCAGCACCTGTATTCGTACCAGTACCGGTACGATGACTGTTCCTGTTACCAGTTACTGTACCCAGTGCATTTTCTTCCACCGCATCCCCTGATACCATACCAGTATAGATACCATGACCGGTACCAGTGTCGGTACCATGACTGGTACCGGTACCAGTACTAGTAGCGTTGTCTGCCACAGGAGCACTTGTCAGTCCACGCCTCTGTCCGTGTGACGGTTTCTGTGCCTTGCTATCATAGTGCTTGAGTTGCCATCTGATATCATCTATTAAATCCTCCATATTGCTATCATAGTGCTTGAGTTGCCATCTGATATCATCTATTTGAGTCCATACTAAATAGTAAAGAACTAATTACTGTAGTAATAATTTAGAAAATTGACCGTAACAAACTAGTGGAGTCATATGATGAAGAATAACTACTGGGACAATGGTCAAGAATTTATAATAATAATATATAGTTGTTTCAGTAAAGGAAAAAGATTGGAGGCTTAAATGAAGAATTGATAGATAATGGTCTTCTGTTTATTCCTGAAATATAAAAAATTAACAAGAATGAATAAAAAGATATGAACAAAAATTAACATCCCATAGAAACATTCGACTATAAAATTTCAGCTTGAGTGGAGGAGATCTACCGTGGAATTTACTCATCAGCAAAAGACTGCAGGTGTCAAAAATTACTCTTTACAATGAAGAACATTTTGCCTACGCATGCATATACATTACCTCAAAAAACATTATACGAGCATTAGTTAGATTTTTGGACTCATCATAAATCACCTGCTGTAAGAAGCCACGTTTAGCTTGCAATCAGCATATTGGGCTTGCTTTTCAATCAGAAACATTTGATTTCTTTCCAAAAGTAATCAAAGAATTCAATCCACCAAGATAACATTGCAGTTGTACCAATAATGCGAGATTCTTTCCATCAAATATCTCTTCGCTCAAGTAACAACTTTTTAGAAAAAAGTGAGAACTACTTGTTTGAACGTGACTACAATGATATACATTTAGAGACCTTAAATGGTTCTACAATATTTATGAATTTCTGGAAATTTTAGTTGAATTTTGTTGGTCCATTAAAAGAACGAGGAAGGACTGAGAAAAAAGAAATAAAGTTATAAAATCGAGATTTCAGATTCAATTTCAACAGAAGTCCCAAAATACATGTTTCTCTCTTACATTTCTGCTAGTTAGTTACACAATTACGCAAAGATTAGTATGAATTAAGAAAAAAAAAACAATTTCAGCTGCAACAACCCGTCAATTGCAGCTCACTAGAAAGACCCATCTCCCTTCTTTCTTGGTTTCCATTTCATACATCTCCGGTCTCTCCTGAGCTCAACAGGAAGCACTGCTTGTGTGCTAGCGATTGGACCCCACGAGTAGTTACACTGACCTGGCAACTCAGTTTTTTTCCCCTTTGCCAAAATAAATAAATAAAGAACCACAGTTCTGTTTCATATTGTCAGAAAAAATAAAACTTCAGTTCAGAGCGTGCCCTGATTTTCCGATTCCGATTCTGATTTTCAGAGCCATGATGTACATACACTTAGGAAACTCAATGTACTGGTCATTAATTGGTTTTAGTATTTGAACTTTAAGGGTCCGCAGAAATTTCATTCTGCTTATCACCACTTTCTCAAAGAATTCTTGATCACCCTCGTCACTTAGCGTCCCACGAAGACTCAGGTATCTTAACAGAGTCAATCCCTCAAACATCCTCAACTCTAGTATGTTCTCCATGTACTGTCCAAAGCTAACCACTTTGAGCAGTTTTTGCCTAGAACAATTTGGCATTCTTCTTCTATGGAAGCACAAAAGAGTGCGGAGGTTTTGGCTCAATGTAAGTTGTTCACAATCTGGATTGTGAATTGCCACACGGCGTGCCCTGCTCAAGCTCATTTCATCTTCTGGTTGTGAATACACCAGGAGAAAGTTGTCTTCCTTGGCTTTTTGGATAGCAAGATCTTGCAGTACAATGTGTATGCGTATATCATTGATGGAACCATCATATGATCTACTTTTTACTTGAACCATGCTCCTGGCATACAATAAAAAAAAAAGGGTTTTAAATGATCAAGCCCATCGGGTTTTGATTTTGGAGTGGTCTTTGATGTAATAGCTTGCATATTGTCGCCCAAAATTTCAAGCTAAAAACTTAAAAAGAGAGTATTGTTTATGTAACATATATATATTATAAACATTAATGAATTTTAAGATGCTGAGGTTATTCAATTGAAATGAGCATGTTACATTAACACGTGTAGTTATATTAACATGTGTAAATCATTAAATGAAGATGTAATACCTTTGTACGAAATCCTCTAAAAAACTCTCTGCAGTTTCTTCCAATGTTCTATTATTTTCTTGTGGTATGAAGCCCTCTGCAATCCACAATCGAAATAATGATGTGGCATGAATTACGTAGTCTTCGGGAAATGCGGCAAAGTACATAAAACATGATCTGAGAGAAAGTGGTAGGTCCTCATAACTGGTGCCTATGATCTCGCTACAGTTTACATGCCAACTCATTGTCTGGAACACGCTACTCCAAGAATCATAGCTACATATCTTTTTTGATAAGATACCACCTAAAACCACCAATGCGAGAGGTAGCCCACCACACTTGTGGACAAACTGACTTGGGATATTAGAAAGATTATCAAAAGAACTTTTATTTGGATCAAGATCAGGAAAAATTGTTTTTAACAAGAGCTCTCGGCTAAATTCCGCAGTTAAGAACTGGAGCTTGTATGGTTCACACATGGGATCTGCGCTCTCAGAAACATGAGCGAACCTAGTGGTCATAAGTACTCTACTCCCATTGTTTTCATCTGGGAATGCTGCTCCAATATGAGCCCATAGTTCGGCTATCCAGACATCATCTAGGACTATGAGGTACTTTTTGCCTCTAAGAGATTTGTGAATCTCTGTAAGAATCACTCCTGCTTCATCAATTGTTCGCTCAAGGTTAAGTTGTCGCTCTATTTCTCTCAAAACATCAATTACATTGAAAATTTGAGAAATAGTTACCCATATGCGAACTTCAAATTGTTTTTTGACATCACCACTGTGACAATAAAAAAAATATTGAATATTAGTATAACCAAAATACAAAGACGAAAGACTAGATAAAAATATATAAGTGAATATGGAAAAGTGGGTAAATAGAAAATTATGTTTCATGCCAATCTATTGGGCTAATCAAATTATATATAGAGCTTGGCTACTATGCTTATATAAGCAAAAGCCCACATATGCTTAAATGAGCATTTTTGCGTTTCCAATGTTCAAATGGTCGATCCGACCGTTCATCTTGTTCTCCATATGAATATGTGCTTGGAGACCAAATTTTACATTTTTCTGAATTTTTTTACTATTTATTAAGCCACTTTGAAAGCTTCTGATCTGGTGGTCCAGAATTTTGGAAACACTGTTTTTACTGTTCACCCAGATCAGTAATTTTCAAAGTGGCTTAATAAATAGTAAAAAAATTCAGAAAAATGTAAAATTTGGTCTCCAAGCACATATTCATATGGAGAACAAGATGAACGGTCGGATCGACCATTTGAACATTGGAAACACAAAAATGAGTTATAAGCATATGTGGGCATATGCTTATATAAGCATAGTAGCCAGCCCCTATATATATATATTTAATTTTGCATACACTTAAGAAATAATAATACAGTGAACAACACTTGCATTTCAATTAATTAAGTTTGTAAGAATATTAGAAATAGCTGGATGATTTCGTAAGAAAGGATCAGGTTTCTCAAAAAGGGGTTTTTGTTTATTTAAACGTGTAATCCTTACTGTAACACCTGATGATTTACGAAATGAAAATCTCTGGCCTACGGGCCTTTTCCCGCAAAAAAAAAAAAAAAAAATTTATTAAGCCAAGGCAGGGGTCTAGGCTTGCACGTGCTAAGTCCGCCACTGCCGATTTGTTTAATAATAGAAAAATAAAATAAAAAATATTGAAAGAGAGTTAGGTTTTCGTGAAATTCGATTTATAGGAAGATCGAAATAAATTATTCTGTCCGTCCGGACGGAATAAACTATCCCGTTCAAGCTAATTGTAAATATAACCTTCCACCAACGCTAATTAGAAAAAAAAAATTACGGACGGGATGTATGTCCCGTCCGACTGAAATCTGATTTCTCGACATAAATCTGATTTCAAATCGGCCCATACAACTGGTACAAATGTACAATCTCTCCGTTGGAAGACATTTCACTGTCCTCTACATGCTTCAGCATCTCTCCATTTAGTCGAGCCGTCAAAATAGGTGAAATTTGTGTGTAGGTACCTTCATGGTACAATAGAATAATAACATCTTACATTTGACTTGTTCTTCTAAGATAATAATTACTAGTTTGTTTTGTTTTCGCTCTTGGACGGGACGGTTTATACCGTCCCTGTTTTTTTTTTTTTTTTTTCAGTCGGACGGGAACGAATATATCATCTCTGGTTTTTTTCCTGTTTAGATAATTTGATTAGCGGTGATTAAGCCAAACGAAGATGGATAAGTGGGACGGGATAAACCAACCCATTTTATCTAGATATTGAATTTCCGCCAAATGAAACCTCTTTCCAGATATTTTATTTATTTATTTTTGATTAATAAAAATTCCGGCCGCCACTGCCATGCAATATGAAAAATAAATAGATAACGTAACCTATTTGAGTCAAGCCATAACCATATTTGGATTGGCAATAATTCAAGTTCAGCCAAGCGCTATATAACGTGTGGGGGGGGGGGGGGGGGGGGGGGGGGGGGGCACAATAATTTTGCAGTGTGGCTAGCCTCAGAGGCGGAGGAAGGAACAATGGGGTAGATCGATCTCTATTTTTTTTTTCAGAATTTTTATAATTATGTATAAGTTTTTATATAATTTAGAGTAAAATAATGTGGTATTGCGAAATTGACTCCCTATTATCTATAGATAATTTTTATATGATTGAACTCCATGTGTTTGACTCCTATAGTCCGAAATTAAGTCTAGCTCCACTCCTGGCTAACCTGATGGCTAGCAGACATGGATGCTAGTCAATTGTAAATCGTATACAAAAAAAATAAAGAAATTATACATGGTTGTAAATAACAAATAGTGTATGGTTTTCAAAATAATACACACTTTGTAGAAACCGTGTATTTAACCCTTGTTATTGTAAAGGGTTACTTTGGCCGTGTAGAAATCACCATTTTCAGCGTTTTTTTTGAGACATGGCACGATTCATTTCTATTAACCGTGTATGTTAGTACTATATATATAGACACGGTTCGGAAACCATGTACAACGTAACCACCTATTTATACACGACGCTCGTTGACACGGTCGCGTAACCATGTGACATTAGCTTTCCGGACCATGTATGGTCGCGTTTGTGTACTAGTGATAGATGGTGTTAAGAACCTTTGCCATGGATTGAAAAAAAGCAAGAGATGGCATTGAATGTCCAATAGAACATTGTTTTGAAGCAACGCCATCGGTGCATTATCTCGACCCGATGGCGTTACTCTATTAAACAGCTAATTTGACAATTGAACAACTAATATTCCCATATGTCCACCACCACGAACTGATAGCGTTAAGTACTCAACACCGTATGTCAGATAGTTTGAACCGATGACATAGGTGTATACCTTCTATTGGGGCGATAGCTATCAGTTTGGAAACTAATAACGACTTTAAATTTGAACCGACGGTGAAGTGTTTTTCTTTAGTAGTGAATAATGCAATGGATAGTTTAATTTCAAAATTATAGAAGGGGTAATGCAATGGATAGTTTAATTTCAAAAGTTTTGACCCGTGACAAGTAGCATTCCGAACTTTTAATATTAACAATTATCATCCCAAGTTCCCCCTACGACGGATCCGTATCCTTCTCTCTGGTACCAGACTCAACACAATCGAAATGGACGGCCCAAATTTACTCTTAGCCGGTGCTTGCTCGGAATGGCGACGTAGGGGCAGTATTATATGTGCTTTGAGATTCGTGCCAACTTAAAAAGAATAATTTTGGTCGTCCGATTCAATTGTACTCAGTCAAGTTACCTGAGGGGATGTGAATTCAACCTACGACCCCCCCCCCTCCCAAAAAAAAAAAAAATCACATAATCAATTTGTCAACTTAAGCACAATTTCAAGTATGAAATGACCATAATACTCTTTTCATATATTATTATATTAAAGTATTCATCATTTATGGATTTTAAATTTGCACTCAGTCATCAAATGCACCATTATTTTTGTGCTCCAATATGCTCCAATATGTTCCACATCTTTTATCTCCATTTTCAAAGTCTGAACAGTCGATCAGAACCGCTCAACATGATCTTCATAATAAAATATGCTTGGATATCAAATTTTATATTTTTTAGAATTTTTTTTACTATTTTTTTAGATAGGTACAAAATGATTTTTTTTAAGGAGATTATGGACCATCCGATAAAGTGATATTGTATCTATCTAAAAAAATAGTAAAAAAATTCTAAAAAATATAAAATTTGGTCTCCAAACATATTTTATTATGAAAATCATGTTGAACGGTTCGGATCGCCTGTTCAGACTTCAAAAATAGAGATAAAGGATGTGGAGCATATTGGAGCACAAAAATTATGGTGCATTTGAACCCTCCTCTATATATATATATATATATAGAGAGAGAGAGAGAGAGAGATGAGCTAGGGTGAGATGTGGAGTAAAACAAGTTTGTACTCCACGTCATATTTTCATTTTGAAAATCCAAACAACATATCCGAACCGTTCAACATGTTATCTATATTGAAATGTGCTTGGAGACTAAATTTTACATTTTTTGAAATTTTTTTACTATTTATTAAGTCACTTTGAAAATCGCTGATCTACTGTGAACAGTAAAAAAACAGTAAAAATTTCTGGACCACCGGATCAGCGATTTTTAAAGTGGCTTAATAAATAGTAAAAAAAAAAAAATCCAAAAAATGTAAAATTTGGTCTCCAAGCACATTTCAATATGAAGATCATGTTGAGCGGTTCGGATCAGTTGATTGGATTTTCAAAATGAAAATATAGTGTCATGGAGCAAAAACTTGTTTTACTCCACGTCTCATTTTAGCCCAATTATCTATATATATATATATATATATATAGAGTCCGGCTAAATTGCTGCCGGCAGCATTCTGGACAGCTGCTGCCGGGGGCATTTCGGTCATTTCCGGTGTTCAAACAACAAATTTTTTTATACAGATATTCAATCTATATTAAAATCTACTTGGAGACCAAATTTTACATTTTTTGGAATTTTTTTAATATTTATTAAGCCACTTTGAAAATTCCAGATCACATGGTCCAGAATTATGTGCACTGTTCACCCGGATCAGCCAATTTCAAAGTGGCCTAATAAATAGCTAAAAAATTCCAAAAAATGTAAAATTTGGTCTCCAAGTAGATTTTAATATAGATTGAATATCTGTATAAAAAAATTTGTTGTTTGAACACCGGAAATGACCGAAATGCCCCCGGCAGCAGCTGTCCAGAATGCTGCCGGCAGCAATTTAGCCGGACTCTATATATATATATATATATATATATAGCTTTTTTCATCATACGTGAGATTTTAACTATTTCATTTTATTTTTATTCTGTATTCTTTATTTTATTTTTACGGAAAAAATATAGTTTCATAAATTATAAAATTGATAAAAACATTTTTGTTGTACAGGCAAAGTAACAAATTAACATTATAAAATAAGAAATTATTATTATTTTAGTATTAATTTTTTAAAATAGTACTACAACCGACAAAAGAATTTCAACAAGGATAAATTTTTTAAGGATATTATGGTCATTTTATTATTTAAAATTAAGCATTTGGCACTGATTGCATAGTTTGGATAGTGATTGTCAAATTGAAAGTTAAGGAGCCAATTGTTACAAGTCAAAAGTTTATGAACCTCGTATGACATTACCCCATTAATCTAGAATTATAAAATTAGTTAATGTCTAAGACATTCATTGTTCTACCTATAAAGTACGTCACTTATATACTCTTCTTGTGGTGAAACATATATCTCATCTAAATATATAACTTCAATTTAATAAAGCGCTTTATTTAAATTAATCTTCCATTAAGGACTCGAGAAATATAATGACCAAAGCTGACCTTCTTCTCATAAAATACAACTTTTACTTTAAGACAAATTTATTAACCATGTTTTCCATTTTAATTATCTTAACTAAAGTGTGCAATTTTTATAAATAAAATTAATGAAAAATTTTAAAATAGGGAGAAAGATGAATTTGAATCAAATTGATAGTAAATGACACAATTTAGAAAATAAAAAAGTGCATACCAATTGTACACTTTTTGTGCAAGAGTAGTCTTTCCGAGTCCACCGGTTCCACAAATTGAGACCACAGAACGTCTCTTGGTGGTCTCATCAAGCAACTCCTTGAGAATGCAGTCCTGGTCTGCCTTGGAGCCAACAATATCGGGATCAATGTCAGGTAGTGCTGTTGGCCTGACAGGTAGTCTGATATCTCCAATACCCTCGCCCAAATTTATTCTAAATCTGTGACTGGCCTCTATGATCTCTTTCATCTTTTCTAGGATCTGGTTCATCTCATTTACAAGGTTGTATACTACAACGACTGCAGCCGAGTTTTTTTTTGTTTTTCTTAGCATGTTTTTTATGGTCTCCCACATGCCCGACTTTTGTGAATTTTGAGGGATCTCTATGAGAAAGGTGTCTATGACATCTTCTATGGAGTGGGCAACATTTCTGACCTCCTTCAGCCAGTTTTTCTGCCTTTCGTCTGTTATGATCTTCCTGTCAGCATCCTTGAGAAAAGCCTGAATCCGTCCGAGTTCACGGCTGATTTTCTCAACTTGCTGATTGACACCGTATAAGTGTAAAACCTCCTGAACTTCAACATCAGCCA
Organism: Carex myosuroides; assembly: GCA_028015225.1. Lineage (NCBI taxonomy): Eukaryota > Viridiplantae > Streptophyta > Magnoliopsida > Poales > Cyperaceae > Carex > Carex myosuroides. Next base: position 4,064,141 of record CM051466.1, read on the forward strand.
GCTTGCCGAGCACAAATTTTACTATTGTCTCAGCCATCCCGCTTCTCAGGTGTATATGTCAGCTGAAACGAGCGAGTGATTTATTAAAGAAATTTGAGAGTGGATATATCTTCTTGGTGGTACCTGGATGGACTGTTTTGTGAATATAGCACAGTATTAGATTTGTTTTCCAGAATACCAGTACGAAGCTCGGAGGAACTTATATAAATTAAGGTCTCAATTATTGGCGGACTGCTAGATGCAATCTTAATTAAGATTAATTAATTAGTAGAGATTGGTCGTTGTCAACCAAAAAACCTTGTAATTTACTTCACACGACGTTTGACAGTAATTAAAAGAACACAAGTAAGAAATCCAGCAGGAAATAAAAAAAAGAAATTAATTTGAATTACTCTCAAATATTCAACAACAAATTCGAATCAGATTAAGTAGATACCTTGTGGAATCGGAGAAGGACGAGCCTATAGATCAAATTTGGTATTAATTAGAAGGACGAGCCAGGGGAGATCAACTTCTGAAGAAGAGACGGAGATACTTATAGCCAAGAACAATCTCGTGGAAACGAGCGAAGTGCCGCTGGAAGAGTTTCCTGCCGAAGGAGACGAGAATGGTGGAGACCCCAGTAGTTTTGAAGAAGGAACAAAGGGCAAAGAAAAAGAAAGGGGAATTTCATATATACCTCTCAAAAACTTCAAAATTACGTATTTTTTTTCTCTAAACTTTGAAAACATTAAGATATGTGCGCATTGCTTCAATATTCGTGCTGATCTAGATGCACGGATCTTAAAACAATTCTGATCCGCACGCATCACATTAAGATCTGTGCATGCCACTTCAATATGCGTGTGTGTTCGCATCAAGATTTGTGCCGATCTTGCGCGTACAGTCTAAAAGCAATTTGGACGGTAGATGAACCGTTCAGATTCAAATTTGAGTCTGATGGGCTTTATATGTTTTTAATAAAGAATAAAATGGATAAATAAATTTAGAATGAGTTTTAATATAAAAGACAATAAAATGAGTAAATTTGTGAGTATTTGAAATTTAGAGGAAAAAATATGTAATTTCAAACTTTAGAGGAGAAAATACGTATTTTTGAAATTTTTGAGGGGTATACTTGAAATTCCCCCAAAAGAAAAGAGGGAAGTCGGAAGAACATGTGAAAAGAAAAAAAAAATACAGGGGAGTGGGAAGTGTGGAAATGAACCCGTGATTTTATTAGAGTGAACCGGTCAGTTCGGTTCAACTGATTTTAAAATTTTAAAAACCAAACCAAATAAGATAAACCGAATTAAATGAAAAAACGAACCGAACCGATCTATTTAAACCGAAAAACCGAACCATTTGAACACCCCTATGCATGCCATATTGTGAGTCATTATTGTGTGTTGTTTAAGAAAAAATAATTGTTTCTCCGCTCCGTTGACTTTAGATCAGATCAAATGTGCACCATATTAAAAATGAGTTCTTAAGCTCATCAAGTTTCTTTGTGAGCTTAATTCAAAAATATTTTGAATTAGCTTCAAACGATGCATCCAAACCGTTGAAACCGATTTACTTCACGAGTGATGCGTTTACATGTCAAATTTATAAATTTTCGAACTAATTTAGTATAAAGTCAAGCGATAAAAAAAAAAGATAAATTATAAGTTAATTTTAATGTGTTCATTTTTCATTATTTTTTGACTGCTTGACTTTATACTAAATTAGTTGAAAATTTATAAATTTGACATGTAAACGCATCACTCGTGAAGTAGATCGGTTTCAACAGTTTGGATACATTGTTTGAAGCCAATTCAATAATTTTTTTAATTAAGCTCACAAAGGGACTTGATAAGCTTAAGAACCCTAGTTCTACTCTTAAAAATGTATTTCTTGGCGCATTTGAAGAAACGAATCTGATTCAAATCATGCCTACTATGTCTTCATTCTTAGATAATGAATAATGGAAAGGGATGATTAATTTTAGCATGGATCAAAACATTCAAATCATCCGATCTAGGTATATATTGGATTATTTTGAATTTTCAAACTTTCAAGATTAGACGTGATCCTATAATAGAATTATACAGAAGATATGTAATTATGTATAACTAAGGTTATTAAATTAATGGAAACAAATTAAAGTTATTATGCACAACTTGTAATATTTCAGCCAATTCAACTATAACTATAGGGATTGAAAAAAAATCAAACTGAAATTATAGGGATTGAAAAAAAATTTAGCCAAACGGATGACTTTCTGCTTAGTTAGAAATTCTCAAAAAAAAAAAAAAAACATGTTCAATATTGAATTTTTCATCTCGCTCTTTAGACATTGCAAAAAAACTAGTTTCTAATTTATTACTTCTCAATCAATATCCAATACATTAAATGTGGTGGCATGTAACGTAGTGAAGTATAATTATTTTCTTATGTTTTGTTTTCTTCGGAAAGAAATGTTCACATCATGGTAAGTCTTTCATATGTAACGGAAGAGACCTCAACTTTTTTTTAATTATAAAATGTTTTTAGCGCACTTGACATGTGCCCCATGAATTTACAATGTTCACACTCCCAATGTTTCGTGTGATAACAAACTGGCTACCATAGGTGTCGGTTGTGCTATCTCAAATCCATTTCATTAAGCATACATACATCTCAAGTAGGATATGTCCAATATCAAGTTCTTAAACTTGTATCTTTGTTACATGGTCAATAAAAATTACTATCATTTAATCAACATACTAATTTTATATTTATTAATTAGTGTTCCTTCTAATTATCAAGATTAGCGACAATTTAGAGCATTTATTAATTTCGATTACAGATTTTCACAATTTAAATCCTCAACTAAAATAATTCATAAATAATAAAATACTCAAAGAATAAATAGTTTATTCGACCTCCATTACTTAATCTATTCAAGTCGTACATCACTCCCACTACTTCTGGAGAGAAAATCATTCTCTATAAATATAGCAGATTGAGCAACAAAAACATTTTGTTCTCGTATCTATTGTAAAAGTAGTACCTTTTTGTTTCCTTTATATATCACAAAGAAGTGCTTGTCGGATCCGGGTTCGAGCATAGTCGTTAACTTATAACAACTAAGCTTCACAACTCTAGGATTTAAATGAAAGATACATCTGAAACTTTTCCAGTCAATATATTATATAAGATCATTTCAATCGACATCGATCGCACTCTAATAAGAGTGAACGCGGCAGTTTCAAGCACAAATCTCTATATAGACAATGGCAATATTAATTAATTATCAACCTTATCACGCACCACATGGTTAGGCTCCCACTAGGGTTCTCATAGGTTAATTAATTATCAACCTTATCACGCACCACATGGTTAGGCTCCCACTAGGGTTCTCATAGGGATAAATCTTAATTCATACTCCTTAAAGATAATTATCAAATTCATGACTAAGGTACTATAGGACCTTAGTCGAATTACAAGACTTCGATTTTCTTAGTGAGTTGATTTTTCAACTTTATTATTGAACTCCTTGAGCTACTCAAAGAATTGATTTTCATAATTTCAGGGGTCTTGAACATAGTGACATAACTCGCGAATTATTCGTTTTTTCAACATAGCCGCACCGATCACCGTATTATACGCGGAAAAACGTATAATACGTTTTATTCACGAATAAAACGCGAGATACGAATTATTCGCGAAAAAACGCGAAAAAAACGGCAAAAATTTTTTTTTGAATTTTTTCAAAATTTTTTTTTTTTTTTACGTTTTTTTTGAAGTATTTTTTTTTTTTTTGCTTCCTTGTTGTACCAAATCATTCCCGAATTATACCCGAATCACGAATTTTCGACCTCGCCGAACTGAACCCGAACTTTTGATTTGTTACTATGGTCTTGAATGCCTTTCTCAATATTTTAATTTATAAGGGCCTCTGTAACTTTTCCACATTTGGTGGGTTCCATGAAAGAGCCTCTACAGTTCGAAATATAAATTTTTTGTAATGTTTGATCACGGGACATTTTTTTTAAAATATCACGAGCTAGCTGTACGTAGTTATAGCTGGGACCTCATCCAATGCTTGATCCGGTCCGATCGGCATAATTTACGCTTTAATTTGCAAGGGTCCGATCGGCATAATTTACGCTTTAATTTGCAAGGGTCCGATCGGCATAATTTACGCTTTAATTTGCAAGGGTCCAATCGGCACAGGGCTGTCAAAAAAAACTCATAGTTGGTGATTCGATTGATTTCGATTCGAAAAAAAAAAAAATCGCAATTAACCCGTTCAATTGAAATTCGTTCTGAAACAAATCAAATCAGTTCAGTTCGAATCTTATTCAAACTCAAACTCAAACTGGATATAGTTTGCTTGTTCGAATCTTGTTTTTGATGGACCCGGGTTTTTCATATTGATCCCGGGTTGACCTCTCAAGAAGGTCCGAATTTCGGTTCTTTCATAGCCTGTGAGAGATTAGTGAGGGCCTTGGGAACATGGCCCTATCAGAATCCTAATTAACATGCATGTACCGTTCAAATTAGAGCAACGTAAGTGGCTCAGTGCAAAATCAAGATTTCATTTCAAATAGGTACAAATAGATACATGATATGACTAGCTAAGATCCAATGCAATTTTCTTTTTTTATAGTTGGCGGCGAAACAAATATATTGATACTAAAAAATATTATTTACAAAACCAAATTATAAAAACATCAAAATCCCTAAAAATACAAAGCTATTCAACTCACAAAAATAGTCAATCCAATGCAATGTTTAGGGCTGTAGGGCTACCAAAAAAGCTCGTAGTTTGTGATTTGATTGACTTCGATTTGAAAAAAAATTAACTCGTTCAATTGATATTCGACAAATCAAATCAGTTTAGTTTGAATCTTATTCAAACTCAAACTCAAACTCAAACTCAAACTAGGATAAGTTTGATTTAATTTGATTCGTTTGCAGCCCGAGATCGGAATATATATTACGTATTTTTTAAGATAGCTTCTATCAAAATAAACCTCAATTAATGCGCATTAATTAGGCATTTCAAAGTGGCTGTGTTAATCTTGTTATCTCAAAAGTCAAAAGTTAACAGCTTTATTTGACACTTACACCACAGAAAAAAGTTGACAAATATTTTTTTTTTACGGTTATTACAAAAATATATCCAACTCTTATGATAGATAAATGAATAATAATTTGAGTATCCTCAATTCAGTACTTCAAAAATCTCCGCACCTTATTTAGAAAAATTATGTACTATGGTCTCCATTAATTATATGGTATATTCTAAAAAGATATTATATGGTTCATTTTCTTCAGTCTCTGCACTCGTCCACCTGTCAACCTTCATTGATATAAATACTTGGAGGATAAGATAGTAACACTTGAAAAATAATATATTAATACTTTGATGCGTAACTTGTTATGATCATCCCTTTTTTCAGTCCCCCAATCGTTCCCGTGTCAACATTCCTCTAATAAAGTAGTGGGGACCCCGTATCACTGCATCAACATTTCCCAATTGTTCCCGTGTCAATCTTCTTCTAATAAAAATAGTTGACCACATATGTATAAATACTTGCAGTACTTGATATTAATATTTTCATACGTCATCCAGTGTCATATGTAAAAGATACTTATAAGTATAGGTATAAATACTTGCACGACGAGTTATAAATATTTGTGTGCCGATGAGCCCGAAAGTACGTCATCATGGATCTCATTTGAAAGAGAAAATTACGTAGAAGACGTTCGTGGTTTTAGAATCGCAAAATTTCTCACACATCGTCAGAAATATGGATGAGATTGAATGAAAAAAAAAACCCATATCTAAAAACGTGTATGATCCCCCATGCAGTTTGAGTGGTCCCCACAGATATTTATAGTGCGGGTACATTTGGGAGATTTGGTTGGAGAAATAATATTTACGTAAAAATTGTTCACCTCATAAATATAAATACTTCAGTGCATAGGTATACATATTTCCTTACATGCATAGGTATAAAATTCAGTGCTGGAGTTTTTGCGGTCCCCTAGGTAGTTATGGTAGTTATAGTGCGGGTACAATGCGGGTACTGTAGTGCATGTATTGTTATCAGCTTCCTAGATAAATATCATTTAAATAAAATAATTTAAAGTGTAAATGTATTCTCAATTATTTAGATATGGTGTTTATCATACTTGATTCATGAAATTTGATTGGTCATTTATTATTAAGTTATTAATACTATGGGTGTTATTTCATAAAAAGATGACTGTTTTTTGACCATTGGTCTATTGTTGGAAGACTAAAACGTCTTTCAAATCCACCCAAAATAGATACACGCACTATATAAACAATTTAGATCACATTATAATTATAATTTTTAAATTTGATCATAATATGTCAAAAATATATACTATAAAAGTTGAATGTAACATAAAAGTTATTAGTTTTATACCTAAGTTATCCTTGGATCTCTCAAATATAAATTTAAACCGTTAGTAAATGAGCGTTAGAAGATTCCATTTATGTAGTAGTGAAATCCAATCTTGAAAGTTTCAAAATTCAAAATAATCCAATATATACCTACGTCGGATGATTTGAATGTTTTGATCCATGCTAAAAACTAATTTTCCCTTTCCATTATTCATTATCTAACATTGAACACATGCATGGCTGATTTTTTTAAGGGTATTAATAAATAAATGCCAACTGCCCCACTGTGAGGCTGTCAGGTATGGAAGAGGACCGTATCACAGTGGAGCGGTCATGACATATTTCGAATTTTTGAAAAATCAAGAGCAAATCTGTTAATTTTTTTAAGGGTATTAATAAAAAAATCGGTATGCATGGCAAATAATGTATATATGGTGTAATAGCGACATTACCATCTGAAAGAAAAATTAAGATTCATGCTTTCAATCCGCAATATCAATTATAATTAAGAAGAAAGAGGCCTTATGATGTAAGACATACCTTAATCAATTTTGTAGACGTTGGAAAATTAATTTCCCTCTCTACCAAAATTTGTTAATTAATAATTAATCATTTTCTTTTCATATTAGTTAATTTGGCTCTCCCACAACTTACCTTACTCGACAAGACTTGTACGTTCAGATCTGAAGGTGTAGATAAGGTCGATCGATCTGAACGTACTCGACAAGACTGACAAAATTAAATAAACGAATGAATGCATCCACCTCTTTTTTGGAAATCGGGCAGAGGCTGCCAGATAATTGTATGAATGCATCCACCTCATGGTTTGTCTTTTTTGTTGACTAATAAATGAACAAATGCACTTCAATCATTTTTCTTAAACAGTATAATATCTACCCACAATAATGAATCACAATGTTGGAGAAAATTTTCTGATGCACGTTTTGGACATGAATTTATGAAATTTTTGAGAAAATATGTATGATACACGGACAGTGTATTATTAACGTTTTTATAGTAGTGTTATTTAAATGCAATAAACACATTTTGTATAATTCTATTGTATAAGATCACGTCTAATTTTGAAAGTTTCAAAATTAAAAATAATCCAATATATGCCTACACCTAGGGCTGCACAAAAAATTCGTACTTCGTAATTTGATTCGAGCTTGATTCGAAAAAGTTTGTAAAAAATTCGATTCGAAATTGAGTTCGTTCGAAATTAATTCAAACTAAATTCAAACTGGACCTAGTTCGTTCAAAATAGGTTCGCAAACCAAACTTAGTTCGAAATTAACTCAATGAACCGTTGATTTCTGCTGATAATGAACTTTAATATCTTATTTAGGATAATACTTGGATTTGTAATAATTCTAAGACTTTGGTTATTGTTGTATACTTCTATTGATATTTAAATTATACTTTGAATACTTTAGATATTTGAAAACTTTGGTGATGTTGCTCCAATTGGCTATTTGGAGAACTTTGGATACTGTGATTCTACTGAACTTTGATTGATTGTACTAAACTTTGGTGTTTGATATACATTTTGGTATTTGTAATGAACTTTGATATAAACTTTGGTGTACTGTGTAATTATAATTCAGAATGCCTGAGTTTTTATTGAAGTGTTGTAATTTCGAACTATGGCCCAGCCATAAGTCATAACTCGTAAGTCGTAACAAAGTTCGTAAAAGTTCAAAATTGAGTTCGTTCGAAATTAATTCAAACCAAACTCAAACTGGAAGTAAGTTCGATTCGGTTCGGTTCGTTTGCAGCTACACCGGATGATTTGAATGTTTTATTCATGCTAAAAATTAATTATCCCTTTCCATTATTCATTATCTAACAATGAAGACATGTTATAAATAGAGGTGCTACCGGGTCGGGTAGGGTCCGGATACTATAATATTTGGACCCGTACTCTAAAAGTGTTCGGGTCCGAATTTAGATCCATATACTTATTAGTTTCAAATCGGATTGGGTCCAGATCCGGATACCTATCTACTCGTAGATATTTCGGGTCCAGTCTTTCGGTTCTGGGTAGTTAGATACCCATAACTTGTTTGTGGATTATCGGGTCCGGTCCGGATCCGGGGCGGTTCCAGATCCGAAGCGGGTACATGTAGACAAAGAGATCAAGAAGAAATTATTAGCTTCGAAAATTGTAAGTAAGAGGTGAACGTGACATTTGATTTCATTAATCTGTGCGAAGGGATAAATAAATTTCATTTAATAAATTAATAGGTAAAATGTAAGTGATGTGACATTTGATTTAAAACAAATAAAAGAATTAATTATTAATCTAAATATGATATATATTATGATTTGTTTTTTAACAAATATTACAAATGATTAACTTTTCATAATTATTAATATGTGTTTTTATATTAAATAATTATAAAAAATGGTATTATCATTTTATCGGGTATTTATACGGGTATCAGGTCGGGTTCGGTTATTAGTTGGATAATTAAATCAAACTCATATCCTATCCATAACAATATCGGTTCCGGTTCGGATCCTGATCGGATATTAAATTTATTAATTTTGTAACCATACCCATAATTTAACCGGTTATATTTTTTAAATCATATCCTATCCAAATTAATCGGATCCGGTTCGGTTCCGAATCGGATCCGGATAATCGGGTAAAAGTAGCCCCTCTAGTTATAAGATGTAGATTGGAATTATTTGTATATAGCCCAATATATAGTGTATAGATGAGCGATAATACCATCTGGTCGAAAGACAAATTAAGATTCTTGCATGCTTTCCAACCGCATATCAATTATAATTAAGAAGAAAGAGACTATGATGTAACACGTACCTAATTATTTAATTTCATAGACGGTGGGAAATTAATTTTCCTCACTATCAAATCTGTTAATTAATAATTAGTCATTTTCTTTTCTTATTAGTTAATTTTAATCTCCCTAGTGTAAGAATAATGTTTGAATTTTTAGTCCATATGGAGACCAATTAGGTTTCAATTTTTGATTTTCCTATTAATTTCAGATTTCATTTTATCTGAAGTCATTAAGTTGGATATATAAGATACAAACAAGAAAAAAAATTAAACTTTACAATAAAAACACCGACTAAACTCGATCAAATTGAACCATAGAGCAAACAAATCGCACTCTAAATTTTTTAGATTTAATAAAAAGTATTCAATAATTAACATATCGTGTTTATCAATTTTTAATCAATTTAAAATTTAATTGGTCATCCATCATTAAGTTTTTTTTTTTTTTTGAAAATAGTGGAAAACCCCCACTGATTTTCATTGAAATAGAAAGCTATTACATTGTTTGAAACCCGGTACCACCTCTAGTGTACCAAAACAAACAACCATCTTACTGGAACATCAAACCTAGGTATTTAGTAAAATACAAGATCTAAAATCCTGACAATTATTACAAATAAGCAAAATAGCCCCTGCAAACTATTAAAATCCAAAAAGAATCTTCTCCCTTGACTAAGTCTTCAATCTTCCCCTTCTTCATCCAAATTGATCCCTACTCCAAGCATTGGGATTGTAACCTGAGCATCCTCCATGGGAGAGCAGCTTGGGTCCGATGCCCATCGGACCCAAAGTGGGTTCGATGGGCTCCATGACCGTCCGATCTGCTTTTTGATTCACGCCAGAACTTTCGCGTCTGCTTTAATATGCGTGCGCACGAATCTTAAATCAGATCGGACGGTCATGGAGCCCATCGAACCCACTTTGGGTCCGATGGGCATCGGACCCAAGCTGCTCTCCCTCCATGGGAGTAATAAGTAACACTTGAGAGTAGGTCCGATGCCCTTGGTTCAATGGGTTTAATCACCGTCGATTTGCTTTAAGATTCGTGCAGAACGCTTTAAAATTTGTGCATGTCTGTTTCAATTTTTGTGCACACAAATCTTAAATTAGATCGGACGGTCATCATGCTCGTTGAACCTAAAAGTAGGTCTGATGGGCATCGGACCTACTCCGTTCTCAATAAATCTCCTAACAGGTCTTTAATATCAGGAGTAACATAAAAATAAGTTTATCAAGTGCATTATATTTCTGGTTTGAGTATCAAAATTTAGCAACTGTGTTAAAATATAGAAATAGATTCAAATTTATTTTGTATTTTAGAAAGATAACGGCTAATTTGTAGGTAATAATGTTGTGAGTAGAACTAGGGTGCTCTCGAGTTCACCAGCCCTTGGTGAACTCAAGTCCAAAACTCATCGGATCGGCTTCAAACGACGAATCCGACCGTTGAAACCCGTCTACCTTACGAGTGATGCGTCTACATGCAAAAAATTTTAAATTTTGAAATTAATGCTGCATAGAGTCAAGTGGTCAAAAAACGTCAAAAAATGAATGCATTAAAATTAATTTATTAACCTTCTAATTTTGACCACTTGACTCTATGCAAAATTAATTTCAAAATTTAAAATTTTTACATATAGACGCATCACTCGTAAGGTAGACGAATTTCAATGGTCGGATTCGTCGTTTGAAGCCGATCCGATGAGTTTTGGACTTGAGTTCACCAAGGGCTTGGTGAACTCAAGAGCACCCTAGTTCTACTCATAGTGTTGTTATTAATAGACTAGAAAATAGTGTCTTGTAATTAAATAGGATAAGGAATAGTGTAACGGCTAGTTTTTGATTACCTCAGTTGGTGCCAACCTTCTTGTATCTACTGGTATGAATAACCTGGGGCTGAGATGAGAGAGGAGAACCTCTCATTAGTACAAATGAAATTCAAGCTCAATAACTTTAGCTTCGAATTTTCTCGGTTCCACTGAGGTAGGCATACACACGAGGGAGAACTGGGGCTGAATTTTTTTTCCCGTGCAATCTCCTTCAACAGGAAATATTAAGGTGTGAGTGTTTGGGAGGAAAAAACACGACATCTCCATTAAAAACTAAAGGGTATATTAGTCCATATAATTTTTATAATAATAAAAATAAAAGATTAAATAATAAAAAGGATAGAAGAAAGAATATTGAATTTTGATGAGATATTGGATATTATGGTATTTTGACGGGAAAATTGGCTATTTTAGAAGTTTAGATGGGTACACTAGAAATTTTCCCTATAAACGATAGTAGCATTTGCTTCTTGGTCGCTTATACTTCTCCCTTCATTCTTTTTAGGGGGAATTCATGTATATTCCTCAAAAATTTTAATATTATACATGAGGAGGGATCCACTTACAACATTTGAAAGTTACAACATCTTACAACAATTTAATTTTGTGATTTTTAAAGTCCAAATAGTCGATCCAAACCGTTCAACATGTAATATGTATTAAAATGTGCTTGAAGATCAAAATTTACATTTTTTTGAATTTTTTTACTATTTATTAAGTATTTTACAAAACTGCTGTTTTTAGATAATTTTGGACCACTGAATAACAACAGTTTTGTAAAATACTAAATAAATAGTAAAAAAATTCAAAAAAATGTAAAATTTGATCTTCAAACACATTTTAGTACAGATTACATGTTGAACGGTTTGGATCAACTGTTTGGACTTTAAAAATCACAAAACTAAATTGTTGTAAGATGTTGTAACTTTCAATTGTTTTAAGTGGATCCCTCCTCTATTATACATTTATCTCTCTAAAATCAGTAATTACATATTTATCCTTAAAAATTGTAGAAACTCACATATTCGTCCAATCTAACTCTATAACATATCAAATACCTCCAAAAATAATTAAATAATATTTTTTAAAACTTTAAAAATAATTTTATAATATTAATTAATATATATTGGCCATTATGCCCCTTTGTTTTTGTTTTTTTAGTCTGCCTGAGTTCTGTTTTCTCTAAGACGTCAAACCTCCCGTCTCTCTCTCTCCAAACGAAGATGAAAAATTAAAGCAGTGAGGGGCGACAAAAATTTATGAGAGGGGAAGCGACGAGGGAAGATAGGGAGAAATCTGTGATTTGGCACGTTTGGAGAGAGAGGTGGGAGGTTTGGCGCTTTAAAGAGAAGAGACTCAGGCAGACTAAAGAGACAGAAACGAAAGGCATAATGGTTAACATATTCTTAATTAATATTGTTAAATAAATTTTAAAGTTTTAAAAAATATTATTTAATTATTTTTGGAGATATTTGATATGTTATAGAGTTAGATTGGATAAATATGTGAGTTTGTACAATTTTCAAGAATAAATATGTAATTATTAATTTTGGAGACATAAATACGTAATATTGAAACTTTTGAGGATATACATGAAATTCCCCCTTCTTTTTTATTTTATTTTCTGTTAGATGGATCAGATCTCTTTCACTCTCTCTCTCTCTCTCCCTCCCATCGTCCCCATCTCCCTTTCTCTTTTCACTCTCACCTTCAAATTTGGTAATTTCATGAAAATAATTCTCCTTTTATCTTTTACATTAATGAATTTCAGTATTGAATGTTGGCGACGCAGTGGGAGATTTTTTATTAGAGCTTACCTATAGCAGAATTCGAGCACGAATTTTAAAGCTAAGTGTTGTGTTAACGGAGAATTAGTGAATCAGAACAAAGAAAGAAAATCACGAAATACTAGAGCAACAACTTGGAGATTCTTCAATACAAGTGGCGATCTAATCTCTTACAAGGTCAAAATTTTTATTTCTTGTCTTTAATCTTTCCGTGTTATCTTATAACCTTCACCATTTTGAATTTAGTACATCATTTCATAATTACGTCTATTAAAGTCAATTAATATCTAATGAGTACTGCTACGGTTATTGTCATTGATATCATATATAACTATTGGTTTCTAATTATTATTATTTTATTATTGTTGTCACGGTTGGTTTCTTTTTTATTATTTAAATAAAAATTAGTATGATTTTAGTAATAGTTTAATTGTGCCGAAATTTGTTTAGTTACCACTCAATTAAATCCAAATTAAATCAATACCATCCAAATCAGTATTTTTCCAATTGTTACCACCCACACGGACTGAAGGCGCGCACCAAGTGGTACCCTAACCCAACGTGCGCACCAACCTTTTTTTTTTTTAGTTCTGTTCTGTTTTTGTTTTGCAATTTTGAAATTATGAATTTTTTTTGGAATTCTGAATTTTGTTTTGGATATTGAATTTTATTTGTTTTATAATTTTTTTCCTTAAAAGACTAAAAACTAAAAATTAGCTAGTTTTAACTAAAAAATGGCATAAATAAAATCACAATAATAAATTATACTACAACACAATATAAAATTTACTACAACATACCTAATAAATCATACTACAACACAACATAGAGTCTATTACAACATAACACCATTCCATCTAAAATATTAAACACAACATAACCATCTCTTCAACGATGAAACTGCAGGAAAAAAATATATATTGTTAATTTTGTGATATGTAACAATTGTTAATTTTGTGATATATAATTTTAAAAAAAAATTACTTTATTGAGTGCAGTTTCTAACATCCCTTCTCTTTCTCGCATTCTTTTCGAGGGTTGCTTTGTTGGTCTGGTGACCATTTTGTCTTCCTTTCAGTATGTTCACCCACATTTGGATCCGATTGTGTCGTCTCTTACCCAACTTCACTAACCGATGCTCTGGAACTAAGATCACTCCTTCGTGCGCCGGTCAATCACTTTAATTGTCATACACGTGGAATTCATCACTCCATGTGTCGATGAGTGTTTGAATGTTGTAGTAGTAATTTACGAAGACATTTGGATCCAAGTTCCTATATTGATCCCGGGAGCTGTTGGAATTTACCAATCACTTTGATTGTCATACAACTCCGAACTGTTATCGTCTTGTACCGGAAGCTGTTGGAGCCATGTTTGGTTGCATTGGCCAATATTGATTCTTGCGGACATTACCAGTTCATAATAATTCGGGTCAATACCAAGTTGCTGGTACACTTCCCTAGTTATACCTCTGAAATCTAAATCTAAGCCGATATTGAACATTTTCTGGAGTTGGTACTGTAATAAGCACCATTTGACCCTTATAATACTTCACCACCAAAATAACAAGCAATTCCAATCATATTTGTTGAATTAAGGGACAAACCTAACAATTAGTAAATTTACAGTAAATTAAAAATATAATTAAATAATTTAAAAAAAAGGACTAAAGTGAAAAAAACTCACATGTTGCTCTTCGCTCTTTAGCTCTCTTGTCTCACTTCTTAGTGAAAAAAATGTTCAAATTTTCACTGATATAAAGCAGACTACGTGGTGCGCATCCTGGGGATGGGTACCATTTGGTGCGCTTCCTCAGTCCGCGTGGGTGGTATGAATGGAAAAAAAGAGATTTCGGTGGTATTGATTTAATTTTGATTTAATTAGATGGTAACTAGAAAAATTTCGGTTAATTGTGTAAGAGAAAATATCAATATTTTCTTAAGTTTCTGAGATTGTAATAGATATTAAACTATTCTTTTACTCTCTTCCTTTCTAAATCCGAATGGCATATTATGTAGACTCATTTGAACTATATAGATACTCTATGCTCATTGAATGACATTTAACAATTTTAACAGTCTCTTCAAACATTTATATATTTTCATAGTACGAATTTCAACTTTCTATAACAACTTAGATGAATGAAGACAATACTTTTCACCTAGTTATCTATCATATTACCATTGACTACTAAATTAAGTTTATATTTCCAACAATTATACCATTCAACTTTGCTTTGCCCATCGAATATAATACTAAGAGTTATTACTCGTCCTTCATGTACAGCAGATACTTTCTTCAGTCCTCTAAGAGTTAACAATATCAGAAGTTCAGAACAACAAAAAGAAAATTACGGAATGCTAGAGCAGCAACTTGGAGATTCTTGAATACAAGCAAGAGGCACACTAATCTCTTACAAGGTAAAGATTTTCTGTGGTTTTGACTTTTGAATCTTTCTGTATTTTATTATAACCTTCTCAATTTTGAATCGTATGATTTCATAGTTACTTCTATTAATATGTTGAGAGCACCTTTACAGATGCAAATTAATTTCATAGAAAAGGGCAGATATATAATGATGTATGTTGTACATAGTCAAATTAGGTTTTATAGATGGAACCCTAGAAAAACCAAAATCAGCAAAAACCAAATGAGCCAACTGATGAAGAAAAGGGCAAATTAACCTTTACAGAAAAGGGCAGAGTCAAATTAGGTTTTCTAGATGGAACCCTAGAAAAACCAAAATCAGCAAAAACCAAATGAGCCAACTGATTAAGAAAGGCAAACATCAAACCATTTGGTCATGTCATGGCTAAGCATATTAATTTCAAAATATTTTTATGAGTGAGTCTATGGTACTATGCATAGCACGGATTAGTCTGTACTATGGAGCTATATTTTCATTTTGAAAATTCTAATGGTCGGTCCGAACTGTGTAGAAAATCACTTGATCTGAAAATTCTGGACCATCCAAAAACAGTGATTTTCTACCTATCTAAAAAACAAAAATAGAAAATTTAGCCTACAAGTATATTCTCATATGGAAATCATGTTGAACGGTTCAGATCGACCGCTAGAATTTTAAAAACGAAAATATTGATCCGTAGTACGGACCAATCCGTGCTATGCATAGTACCATAGACTCACTCTATTTTTATTATCAATGCTATATATAATATATTCATCCTCTAACCTCAATAGACAAAACTATTGTTTCTTAGGTCTGAAAAACCATTGCAATGGGCAACAATAAAAACGAAGCCAAGTTAAAGGCCAGTATTGCAGAGTTAGTTGGACCACTACTGAAAAGCCTTAAATTAGCCGAGGATGTTTATGAGAACTCGGAGATGGCGACAATCATCGACCAAATTAGAACAGAGGTTATCAAGAGGAAAGATAGTATTGATTACATACAAAATCGGGATTGGGAGCTAACTGGTCTCTTTGGAAAGATAGAAAGACAAATTGATTCTTGGATTGATCACAATGAGGAAAGGGATGAAATGAATGTAAGAACTATAACAACCAAACTACATGATATTCTTCGTAAGCTATCACAGATACCTACTGAGAAGGCACCTGATTTGCCTCAGGAAGGCAAAACAACTGAAGTCATAGAATCATCAAATAGAAGTTATAATCAAGAGAAAGAATTGTCCATGGATTTAAAAGATCTAGAGGAGTTGGACATCCATTCCATTGTTTGCCTGTATAGCCTTGGCATTTTTCCAGGAAACAATGAACTGGAGAAGAGATTTCTGATTTACTGGTGGATTGGTCTGGGGCTTTTACCTTGGACTAGTTGGAAACATGCTAAGAAGCATGGGGAGAAAATTTATTATGATCTGAAGAACAAGGGTTACCTCAAATCCGTAAATATCGAAAAGCATGATCAAGTAATCAACCGCTGCACCATCAATCCTACAGTACATAAGTGGTTGTTTTCCCCCAGTGAGAAGAATAATTTCATCTTTAAGCCTGACAAAACCAGTTGGCCCTTTTTTGGAGATCGGTTCAAAGAGATGGTACTAATAAATCTAGGCCAGAACTACCTCAAATCCGATGACATCAAGATTAACAATAACGTACAGGTGGTTCTACTTGGCAGTTGGTGTTACACAGAGACAGAGGTTCACAATGAGGTCAAGGAAACTGGGTCTAAAAATACAATGGACCACATTGAGATCGACAAAACTTATTTCTTAAATGAGTTGGGTGAAAAGACGACCTACATTAGCATGCGAGGCATTTCGGGGATAGAAGAGATTCATGGATCAGTTGGAAAGCTAGAAAACCTGTTGATACTAGACCTTAGGTCTTGTCATAATTTGACCAAATTACCAGAAAAGCCAAGGTCCAGACAGAAGCCAAGGTTCACATTAAAAGAAAAATTACTTGGATTGAAATTACCCCAAGAAAACTGGTTCAATAAACTGATGGTTTTAGATATTACGGGTTGCTATCTATTAGATCATATGCCAAAATGGATATGTGAGCTCTCTAATTTGGAGGTGTTAAAGGGTTTTGTGGTTGGCAATGTGGGAAATAAAAATCAGCCATGCCGGCTTGGTGATCTCTTAAAATTGAAAAAGCTCAGGAAGCTAACCATAAGAATTGTCAGAGATCATTTGGTTACCGAAGAATTCAGTGACTTAAAACATCTGCATACCCTTTTGGTATTGACTATAATATGGGGAGATAATAAGTCCAATTCTGTTATACCAGCTAGTTCTTTCCCAGAGAATCTTGAAAAGTTGGATATCAGATGTTATCCAAAAGATGAAGCTTCAGAGATGCTGAACCCTGCTGAGTTGAAAAACTTGAAGAGATTATATATTAGAGGTGGGAAGCTTACTAAACTTCCATGCGAAGAAAACTGGGAAGTGGAAAAACTGCGACTCAGGTTCTTGAAATATTTGAATTATCCAACCGACTTGGAAAAGCTCAGGTGCGGATTTCGGAATTTAAAGTACGTGGAATATGTGGAATGTCCCAAGCTCGAGAACTTCCCCAAGGGTGGGTGTAGTTGGAGTAAAGAGAAGGATGAACCTTATCAAAGCGCCAATGCTAGTGAGACATCCAATTAGTCATAGGGCATTTTGAAGATGACATGATGCAGTTTGCCATGCTTTCGAGATCATTTATCTTATGTCACTTTTTTAGTATAACATACTTGAATTGCATATCTGATAATTTCATTATATATTATGGTATTTATAATTTTATATTGTATGGAACTTATTGCATCTATGGATACTGGTTTTTTTATGAAAAATAATAGTATAACCATGTATGGATATTGTTGCTTGATTAATTAATTGTAAGGGGATGTACTTTTTATTGCTACAATTTCACACATAAATTTTTATTGTATATTTTTTCTTTTAATTTGCTCCACTGATCTTACATTTGATTTCTTAATTTTGTTAATGCTGTCTCCGGACCATTCACTTGCTATTACTTTCTCCGTACTACTATAACCAAATCTACTTTAATACCAATTTACTTAGATGAGATTTTTCACCTTAAAAAAACACAAAAACTAAAATTCAGGTCTTTAATTAGCATCCCTGTCCTATTCTAGCAATATTATGTTGTATAGTTCACTTCAGCTTTTGTCCAATTAGGAGCAAGCAAACCACATTCAACATAAATTAGATAATAATAAACAGAAGAAACCTTTGAAATCTATGGGGAAAAAAAATCAATAAAATATGTACTACCGGAGGAAGAAAAAGAAGGGGTCTTAAGTGGATCTTATCAGCTCCAGCGAACAACGACTATATATAAGTGGCACATTCTTCTTCTTCCTCTTCTTATTCTATCAATCAACATTAGTTGGATGGTTCAATATATGAAAAACTTCTTTTAATTGAGTTAGACTAATGGTGACGGCTTGGCACGCCGAAGAATAGAGCCGTCAGGGCCACCAGGGCCAGGCACGCCAAAGAATAGAGAAGAATTAGTTACTGACAAGGGAATTTTTTATTAAAGGGTTCCAATGCACTCCAGTATCTTATAGATACTATTCTCGAGAGTTGAACCTGTAACCTCTCCATACAATTCTTTATGGTTGTGTTACGTTTATATATATATAGATATATATATATTTCATGTTTTGGGAATTAAAGTCTCTCTTTTACTTCCCACCCGTACCTTCAATTTCAAAGTTCAAATAGTCAATCTGAAACTTTCAACATGATCTGCATATTAAAATGTGCTTGGACACCAAATTTTACATTTTTTGAAATTTTTTTACTATTTCTTTAGAATTTTTTTGAAGGCTAAAGGCTTAGCCTTTAACATTTTGTATTAAAAATAAAAGTAAAAGAGTTTATGTACAACGGCCCTTAACTATCGCCTACTGCAAAGTTTACAACACTGTAATTAAATTAAAAGTGATCTCCTTGGACGGATTTCTTTAGTCAACAGTGCTCCATCCATGACTGTCTCATTTAGCAGTATCGGTATTGTCTTGCGCTGATCGGAGAAGATGCGACGATTTCGCTCTCTCCACAGCGCCCAGCAACCCGCCGCCCAAGTCATGTCCGCTCGCTTTCTTTGTGACGAGGGTAGCGGTTGTCTCGCTGCCCACCATGCGTCTGTTATCGTCCCTGCGCCCCACTGAAGGTGTGTGTTCATATGTGCCGTCAGTCCTGTCCAGAACCTCATCGCGAATTGGCACATCCACAGTAAGTGGTCCCTGGTTTCGAGGTCGGTTGATTGGCATGATGTGCAACCTGGGGTGACATGCATGCCCTTAAGTTCCAGGTTTCGTTGGGTCTGGATGCGGTCATGGATTAGCAGCCATATGAAGACCACCACTTTGGAGGGGACCCTCAGTTTCCACAGTGTCCTGTGATACTCACACTCAACCCCAGTATGACTCATGGCTTTGTAGGCCGAGGAGCTCGTGAATTCCCCTTGAGCCGTCCATTTCCACTCTCGGCTGTCAGTAGTGCCCTGCTACTGTCTCAATGAGGCATTATAGAACGGAAGAAGCTCAGCTAATTCTTTAATAAAAACCGACTCACCGGTATGTTGGACGAGGTGCTGCGGTTCTGTTATTCCATAGAGGTGATGGAGCATCTGTGCCCATTTGCCCTGCTGTTGGGTCATGATTCTCCAGAGCCATTTGGTCATTAAAGAGTCATTCTGTGTTGCAAGGTTTGTGATTCCCATACCTCCATTGATTTTTAAGGCACAAACCTGCTCCCAATTTATCAAGCAATTGAACCCACTACACGTTGCGTTTCCCTTCCAGAGGAATCTCTGTCTCATTTTGTCGATCCTTTTGATCACCCCTTTTGGCAGTTTGATAATTTGCAGGTAGTGCAGAGGAATTGCCGTCAACACGGCTTTGACCAGGGTCATTCTTCCTCCGAAGGACAAGAGATTCGATTTCCATCCCTCCATCCTTCTTTGTACCGTTGCCATTAATTCTGCAAAGTCCGCTATTTTGGGTTTTTTCA
Source organism: Carex myosuroides (assembly GCA_028015225.1). Taxonomy (NCBI): domain Eukaryota; kingdom Viridiplantae; phylum Streptophyta; class Magnoliopsida; order Poales; family Cyperaceae; genus Carex; species Carex myosuroides. Next base: position 4,084,423 of record CM051466.1, read on the forward strand.
TTGTCAGTGGGAGGCCCAGGTATTTGATCGGTAGGTCAGAGCTTGGGGAGCCGAGGGTTGAAGCTATTGTAGGGACTAGTGTATGCGGTATGGCGATTGGTACAAACCCGCTTTTGGTGCGATTAATTTTCAGTCCCGTCAGCTTGCCATAGAGGTCGAGTATTAAGGATATTACCCGCAATGTAGTCGGATGCGCCTCTGCAAAAATGACCGTGTCATCCGCGAACTGGATTACTTGCGGCTCAATTGCCATGTGGTTATGCATCATAGGTCGTGAGTTTGTAAGGAACCATTGCAGTGAATCCGTTAGCAGGATAAAGAGAAGCGGAGAGAGTGGGTCACCCTGTCGGAGACCCTGTTTGTGGCAGAAGTATCTTGTCAGATGGCCATTGACTTTAACGGCTTAGGATGCCGTTCCTTTAGAATTTTTGAAAATAAGTGTTTTAATATGTTTAAAAAACTAGTAAAAAATTGAGATTGAAGCACACTATTTATTTGGAGCCGACTATAATAACATTTAGATTGTGATTCACCAACAATCTATTATACATTCTATGGTTCGAAACACAGGTTATTTTTTCATTGTTGTATCCTTCATTTATGACTTGTTTAAATAGTAATGTCATAAAGAGCGAGAACAGATATAGTTATACAACTATACAAGCACCAAGCCGGAATTTTTATTAATACCCTCCAAAAAATAGCAAATCTACTCTCCGCATTGAAAAAATTTCAAAAATAACCTAACCACCCCATGTTTTGACGGTTAGCTATTTTATTTTATTATTATTATTTTTTTTTTTTTACAGATGTATAGCTGACTACCCCACAGCGGAGCGGTTTGCTATAATTTTTTTTTTTTAAGATGTTTAGTGTGTATAGAATTTGTCATTTTTTTTAGAGATGTTTAGTGGGGCATTTGTCAATTTTACATCTCCAATTGGTGCCTAACGGTTGTTCAAGTATTTGCATAATCACCATTGGATCTCTGCTGGATCCAATAAGGTGTGCCAATTGGGGCTCCCACCTATAAGAACAAAAAAATAAAATGGAAAATATTTTAATTTTCTTAGTATCAGTAATCCCTTAATTTGTCTGACATGCAAAATTGGTTCGCTTTTTATTTAACTTTTATTTTTGTAGGCTGGGTTCGTTAACATTTAAAGCACCAGATAATGTGAAATATCCATCAATGGATTTAGCATATGCTGCTGGTAGAGCAGATGGCACCATGACTGGAGTTCTCAGTGCTGCCAATGAAAAATATATTTTTCATAAAAAAAAAAATTCAGTAAAAATGGGTTTGTTTTTCGTGTAGTTTCTGAAAATTAAAAGCATTATAAACTTTTTTATGTACTTTTTGTTGGTATTCAGGATTAGCTACATGGATATATTTAAAGTTGTTGAGATTACTTGCAACGCGCATCAAAAGGATTTAGTGGTGGATCCATCTCTTGAAGAAATAATACACTTTGATTTGTGGACCCGGGATTATGCTGCGAGCCTACAACCATTGTCGTGCCGGAGCTCAGTTGTTTGGATATAGGCAGGGGCGGAACCAGGGCCTGGACCCGGGCCCCCTCTTGGCCCAAAAAAATATACAGAGCCCTTTAATAAAAAAAAAAAACTGGCACCCTCTACATCGTTTATGGGCCCTTGGCACCTCTGTTTCTTTTCACTCTCCCCCTTTTTTTTTTTTCTAAACTAAAAGCGATGGCACTCTGGCGACTGGGCTCCGCGACGAGGTGACGAGGGCACGCGATTGAGCAATCCGTCTCTTTTGATTCCCATCTCTCCGTGCAAGACTCTGTCTTGAGAGAAACTAGTTAGGCCCCCCTAGCGATCATTTCTGGTTCCGCCACTGGATATAGGAATCCCATGTAACAATGTTTAGGTTTCTTTTCAGTGGAAATCAGCCTGTAAATGTTGTCATATTGAATAAAAGTTTTCAGTGCAAGTATTTGAAATACAATGCATGCTTAAATCAAACACCAAATCATGTACTTGGTCTGATCAAGTTAATGTACGAGTAACTTTGACAGAAAAAACTTGGTGAAATTGCAATTAAGCTGTGCGAAAAAAGGAAGATGAAATGTACTTGGTTAATTATTTTGTTTGTTGCAAGTTGTGGAAACGAAAATAAAATACTCCTCCGGAGCACAATAAAAGAACTGACAAGCAAAATTGGTATATTTTTTTCTTAAAACAGCATCGCTAGCCGTTACTGACTACCACTATAATTGGGAAATATGGGAAGAAGCAGAAAAGGTAGAAAAGAAGAAGGGACAATCGGTAAAATTCCATATTTTGCTAAGTGTACCCGGATTCTGCATCTCCAACAGGATTCTACAACTTGCTGAAATTTTAGTGTTTGAAAGTATCAACTTCTGTTTGAAGAATTGAAAATGTTTTTGTCTACTATGAGGTATAAGGTACAGGGGCCTCTCCCCTACAAACTGGAGTTGGGAAAAACAAATAAAAACTACTAGATGGAATTCAAGAGGTAGTGGATCCAATTCATGGTTCTGGACCCATTTCGGTTGATACCCATTAACTTGTACTCGCATTGAAATTTGAAACACTAGAAACTATTTTGTAATATTCTTTTGTTGATGTTCTAGGTCTTTGTTACGATGTTTTAGGTCTGATACTCGGCAAAACGGTACCAGCTGTTTGGTACCAAACTAATTGCTTGCATCTGAAAATACGAAATAATTGCAATTTTAGTTGGTACGCAATACTTCTTAATGTTGGTTACCTATTGACATGGTACACAATACCCTCTGATATGCTATTAGGCCATTACTAGTCTATAGTAATGCAGTACTGAATTTACTGATTTAGAATGTATTCCCTTAATAATATGTACTGTCATTTATTGAAGGGATAACGGGTCTTGCCCCACTAAAGAAGGATAACGGGACCCGACTCGATATGATCCGAAGTCAACCTTTTAAATTGTTTTCTGGAGTTTTTTTTTTTTTTATCCAGTCACTAAAATGTGGAGTAAAATTTTTAGCACTACATTTTGGGACAAGTATCCTCTCCAATACCGTAAAAGATTCCCTTCACTTTACGGTTTGAGATTAACTCTCAGCCGCTTTGAGATTTGGGCTAGCGTAGGGGCAATATTATTGGGCTTTGAGATTCGTGCCAAGTTAAAAAGAACAGTTCAGATTCAATAGTTACAAAAGATTCTCTATTACGGTACCGGGGAGGATCTGAATTCTACATTTTGTTGATAATAAATGGTTCGAGTAAGAGTTACTCGTAAATGTAGCATAGAAATGTGTTGTAATTAATTCTGTAATTTTAAGCAGGCAATTGATAATTAAGGTTTTAAAAAATTCGCATGGTGCCTATACACGAGGAGAACGGAGTAGGTCCGATACCCATCGGACCTACTTTTAGGTTCAACGAGCATGATGACCGTCCGATCTAATTTAAGATTTGTGCGCACGACAATTGAAACAGATACGCACGAAGTTTAAAGCGTTCCGCACGAAAATTAAAGCAAATCGACGGTGATTAAACCCATTGAACGACTCTCAAGTGATACACGAGGAACTGGGTGTAGGTCCGATGCCCATCGGACCTTGTTTGGTTCCGATGGGCAGATCTACCGTAGGATAATGTAATGTGCGCACGAAAATTGAAACATAAACGCACGGGTTTTAAAGCATTTCGCACGAATCTAAAAGAAAATCAATGGTGATTAAACCCGTCGAACCGAGGTAGGTCCGATGCCCATCGGACCTACTCCCAGTTCATACACGAGACATCATGTGTTATTTTTCTAATTATGTAGGGGGATTAGAGGTGATTAATTGAACATCGAGATTGTGATTCACCCACAATCTATTATACATTCTATGGTTCGAAACACAGATTATATATGTATTGCTTGTAATTGACAATGCTACATCATGAATTATTTTAGGCTCAGAACAAAATTTGACTGGCGATGCTTACACCCACTTTGAATTGGAGGAAACAGCTAGCATTAAATAATGTGACTAGCAAGTGGCAAGTCCACTAACTGGAAGTTTTGCAAATCCATCTTGCTAGAGTGTGATATATACCTAAGCCATAACAAATACATGTAGTGTTTCTCTATGTCGGCATCCTTTGACCCATGCAATTGCAATTGGTTTCTGAGGTGGTTAATCTTAATCCATATGAGCGCAAGTCATTTTCTAATTCCCCTCCCTGCCCAGAGGCGTGTGAAACCAAAAAAATAAAATAAAAATCATTCCATTAATCGAGTTCTTACTAATATTTTAATTTGTCACCGCATATTATTCTTCTGTACTGCTCGATCTGGACCAAAGAACGACACCCCCACCGGGTCCGGATCCCCTGAAGTAACTCAATTTTTGGGTTTTGGATCTGGACCGTCCGATTCGAATCCGTCGCTCGGGATCGCTTCAGGATTCGAATATGTCGCTCGGGATGTGTGCGCTCCACTTCATAATGGATTGTTGCGGATTCAAATCGGACGGTCCCGATCTAAAATAAAAAAATTGAGTTACTTCATTGGATCTGAATTCGACCCCACCACACACACATATAATGTAGGACATTGAAATAATTCCCATCCCGATTGAACAACAAGAAGAATCCATAACTAAAGCTCAAATTAATACCAACACATAAAGCATAGAAAAAAAAAACCATCATCACTCAATTGGAACTTCAATCACTTTGATAATTTTAGCTTACATTCATTTTGTGATATATTCTATCGTTCATATTTTTCATATTTATCATTACGGATGACATAAATAAAAATGTTTGAGAATCAGTCTTTGATCTATTGGCAAAGGCAATGTCCTTCGTGTGGGAGGTCGCCGGTTTGAAATTCAGATAAAGAAATTCTTTGTGAATATTAAATAGTTTAATGACTTAATCTCCAACATTTATTCAAAAAAATATTTGAATTGCAGATTGTTCATATAGTGTGATTCAATTTTATTTCAATTGGAAATTTATTTTATCAACCATAAAAGATGGTTAATATCTTATTTGAGTACCGGTGAAAAATGGAGCAAATGTAAAAAAAAATAACAAGTGAATGCGCCATGGAAAATGGATGTATGATATATACAATAAATTATGAGGGATGCTTCTATGCACCTAAGGACCTATTTGTAAAATGAACATATTTTCATTTTCAAAGTTCAAACAGTCGATCCGACCGTTCAACATTATATCCATATTAAAATGTACTTGGAGGTCAAATTTTACATTTGTTTGAATTTTTTTACTATTTATTAAGTATTTTACAAAACTAGTCAAATTCAGACCATTGAATTGTACCCATCTTAATAAATATTAAAAAAATTAAAAAAAATGTAAAATTTGACCTCCAAGTACATTTTAATATGGAGATAATGTTGAACGGTCGGATCGACTGTTTGAACTTTGAAAATGAAAATATGTTCATTTTACAAATAGATCCTTAGGTGCATAGAAGAATTTGCCATAAATTATATATGCATCTGCACGACATAGCATGGAGGATTGATTGCTCTCATTAATATGGTAAATGCAAAGCACCATTATTATGCAATTGTCAGTTGATATATATGTTGAGAACTAAGCATGATTAGGGACTAATAGCCTCAGTTATACCCACTAAGGGTTTATGTCATCATAGGCTATTCTAGAAACTAAAAGGAGCAACTAAATATAAAGTTACTCAACTTTTAGTTTCTACTTTTAGAAAGTTACCGTTTGCTCTTATTCTAACGGCTCTTTGTACTTACTATCTTATATAAGCTCACTGTAAGCAACTATCACTGTAGACCGAAATATACAAGATTATCAGTGTTTCATATCCATTGCCTCACTGTCTCACTAATTCACTATATTTCCGCATAATTCAACCTGGTATCAGAGCACTGATCCATCAGTAAACAAACAAGAGCCTGGTAAAAGAGGCCACCAAAGAACTGTGCAGAAAATACTGCTACAGTCACTCAAAAACCAAAGACTGATTCAATTCAGCACCCAAAAAACAAAGACTGATTTAATTCAGCACCAACACCAAACAAATCAGCATGTCTCAACAGTTCGATAATTCCAAACTCACATCCATAACTCTCAATGGCAGCAAAAATTATGTCCCCTGGTCCAGATCGATAACAATCGGTCTCAGTGGCAGAGGAAAACTGCAGTTTGTCACTGGTACCAAGAAAAAACCTCAAGCAGCAAAAACACTAGAACCAACTGATGAAGAAACGCAAAAAATCGAAGAATGGCAACAGACAGATCACATGATCATGTCATGGATATTAAACACCATGGAGCCCCAAATTGCTCAACCTTTCATGTATGCTGATTCTTCAAAAGAAGTGTGGGAGAAAGCAAAAAATCGATTTGGGCAGCAACGAAACTTTGCCCATATATTCAACCTCAAACAAGAGCTAGCACAAATCAAGCAAACAAATCAAAGCAATTCTCAAATGGTAACCGAAATCACAACCAAATGGGAAGAACTCAAAATTTACCTTCCACCAACAAACGATCCAGATGAAATACAAAAAAGAGCTGATCAAGATCTAATCTTTACTTATCTGGGATCTCTTGATACGAGCTATGAAGCAATCCGGTCCCAAATTCTTCTCTCAACCGAGATGCCTTCATTTGATGAAGTAGTGACAACAATTGATAGAGAGGAGTCGAGAAGACTTCTCATGAACCCGCAAGAAACCCAGAATCCAGAGAACAAAGCCTTCAAAGTTCAAACGAGACAATTCTCAAACCCTAATCCGAAACCCGAAACGCGGGGAGACCTAAACACCAAATGCGATTACTGCAAGAGAGACGGACACCGGCGGGAGGGATGTTGGTTCCTCTACCCGCATCTCAGACCAAATCACAAAAATTTCGGAGGCAACAACAAAGGGGGAGAGAAGAAACAATGGGAAGGTCGGGAGGAGAAGAAGGCTTATGCGGCGGGACCGACTCAACCCAATTCGGGTCAGAACAGTGGTAGCGGATCCAACCCAGCTGGCGCAAATTCAATAACCCCAGATCATATGCGGCAGCTGCTGGAGTCTCTCACTGTGTTGCTACAGAATAATAACAACAACAATTCTGGTATGGCCACTCATTTAATTTACAATTTAAATTCTATAAATTGGATTTTAGACTCGAGTGCCACTGACCATATGACGGGTAATAAAACCTTATTGAATAATTTTGAAGAGTGTACAAGTAACAAATTTGTGACCGTAGCTAATGGTGAAAAAATGCAAATTAAAGGAATAGGTACAATTAATATATTCTCCAAAGAATTACCAAATGTATTGTATCTAGAAAATTGTTCATCAAATTTGTTATCCATTAGTAAAATCACAAGTGAATTAGAATGTGAAGCTATTTTTACATCTAAACATGTGATTTTTCAGGAATGGATAACCAAGAGGAAAATTGGTGAAGGAGTTTTAGAGAATGAACTTTATATGTTGAGTAAGAAACAAACTAATTTAAGTGCCAAGAGATAAGACGACTTAAGCACTCTTTGGCATAGAAGAATTGGGCATCCTTCCGACAAAATTCTAAAATGTATTTTTAATTTTTCAAAATTAGATTGTAGTAATTGTGAGGTGTGTAAATTAGGGAAACACACTAGATTACCTTTTTATTTATCAAATAGTAAGAGTGAAAAATCTTTTGATTTAATCCATTCGGATGTATGGGGACCGGCACCTATAGAATCCTTTAATGGTTACAAATATTTTGTTCTTTTTATCGATGATTTTTCTCGCACAACTTGGTTGTATTTAATGAAACATAAAAGTGAAGTTTTTTCACATTTTCAAGAATTCTACAATTTTGTAGAAACTCAATTTAATGCTAAAATTAAAGTATTTAGAACCGATAATGGAACGGAATTTGTAAATCAAAATTTCTCAAACTTTTTTAAACAAAAAGGAACTCATCATCAAACTACTTGTGTATACACACCCGAACAAAATGGAGTATCGGAAAGGAAAAATCGTCATATTCTCGAAATGACACGAGTTTTATTATTTCAAAATAATGTTCCTAAAAGATTTTGGTCGGATGCCGTTCTTACCTCAACATATTTGATAGATAGACTACCTAGTGCTATGCTAGAGTATAAAAGTCCGTTAGAACTCCTTTACCAACGGAAAATTAATATCGATCATTTGAGAATATTTGGATGTACTTGTTTCATACATAAACATAAACTAGATAAATTGGATTACACATCAATTAAAGCAATTTTTTTGGGATACTCTTCTCAAAAAAAGGGGTATAAATGCTATGATCCAATTCATCACAAGTTTTATGTTTCTAGAGATGTGACATTCTTAGAAAATGAACCATATTACAAAATGTTGAAAATGAGATCAACATACAAGAACCATTACAAATGCCCATAATGTCACAAATTGAACACTTGGAGAAAGATACACCTCAAATAGAAAATGAAAATGAGATAGAAGAAATGTCACAAGAGGGAGACAATGAGGAGAATATGGATGAAAATAATGAAGAGGAAAATCCAATACGAAGATCATCAATGACTACTCAACCATCGACAAGGTTAAGAGATTTTGTCACATATGAGGTACAATATCCTATTCAAAATTTTATTTCTTATAAAAATGTCTCAAACTCACATAGAGCATTTCTTAGCTCTATTTCTAAAGAACAAGAACCAACCAATTACTTTGAAGCCGTAAAAAATCCTAGTTGGATCAAGGCCATGAAAGAAGAGTTGAAGGCTCTTGAAAAAATGAAACATGGGTAATCATACAATTACCAAATAATAAAAAACCCGTAGGGTGTAGATGGGTATATAAAATTAAGTACAATAGTGATGGTACCTTAGAACGGTACAAGGCTCGCTTAGTAGCCAAAGGGTACACACAAACCTACGGTATAGACTATTACGAGACTTTCGCACCCGTTGCCAAAATGAATACCGTAAGGATTTTATTTTCAATCGCGGTAAACCAAAATTGGAAATTGTACCAAATGGACGTCAAAAATGTCTTTCTTCAAGGGACACTTGAAGAAGAGGTATATATGACCTTACCACCCGGCCATGAAAAAGAGAAAACACATGGATTAGCTTGCAAATTGAAGAAGGCTATTTATGGATTAAAGCAATCTCCTAGAGCATGGTATGGCAAGCTAAGCTCTCATTTAATCTCTTGTAATTTTAAAATTAGTAGTGCCGATCACTCCTTATTTACAAAAATTGAAGGAATTAATACTACCATTATATTAGTATATGTTGATGACATCATAATCACCGGAAATAACCAAGAAGAAATTAATAAAATAAAATTCCAATTAAAAGAAAAATTTGACATTAAAGACCTTGGTTATTTAAAATATTTTCTAGGAATAGAAATTGCACATTCTAAGAAAGGCCTATTTATCTCTCAAAGGAAATACACCTTAGACTTGTTAAAAGAAACCGGCAAATTAGGTTGTAAACCGGCCTCAACACCAATAGATGGTAGGAATAAATTAAATACCGAAGATGGAGAACCATTAGTAGATATAAATCAATTTCAAAGACTTGTAGGAAAATTAATATATCTAACGGTAACTCGTCCGGATATATCTTTTTCGGTAAGTCAAATTAGCAAATTTATGCATGCCCCTAGAACACCACACTAAGAAGCAATAAATAAGATTCTAAGATATCTAAAAGGTACACCCGGAAAAGGAATTTGTATGAAAAATAACAACTCTAATAATGTGTGTGGCTATTTCGATGCAGATTGGGCCGGAAGCTTCGATAGAAAATCGACAACCGATTTTTGCACATTTGTAGGCGGAAATCTAGTCACATGGAAAAGCAAGAAACAAAACGTCGTGGCTCGATCAAGCGCCGAAGCGGAATATCGAGCCATGACGTCCACCGCAAGTGAGTTGACATGGATCAAGCAACTCCTTTCGGATTTAGGAATTAAAATTCATGCGCCAATGCAAATGTTTTGTGATAATCAAGCGGCACGACATATAGCATCAAATCCGGTGTTTCATGAGAGAACAAAACACATTGAAGTCGATTGTCATTTTATTAGAGAAAAAATTCAAGCAAAAGAAATTGAAACTCCGTTTGTTAGGAGCGGAGATCAATTAGCGGATGTCTTTACTAAGGGTTTAGATCCAAAACCGTTTGAAGAAAATATAGGCAAGTTAGGCTTAATTGATATCTACACGCCTAACTTGAGGGGGGGTGTTGAGAACTAAGCATGATTAGGGACTAATAGCCTCAGTTATACCCACTAAGGGTTTATGTCATCATAGGCTATTCTAGAAACTAAAAGGAGCAACTAAATATAAAGTTACTCAACTTTTAGTTTCTACTTTTAGAAAGTTACCGTTTGCTCTTATTCTAACGGCTCTTTGTACTTACTATCTTATATAAGCTCACTGTAAGCAACTATCACTGTAGACCGAAATATACAAGATTATTAGTGTTTCATATCCATTGCCTCACTGTCTCACTAATTCACTATATTTCCGCATAATTCAACAATATAAAAGCCAATTGGCTTTTCAAAAGAAAGCTATTAATTATTAACTAAAAAACTCGTTAATCGTTTTGCTTTAATTTTATGAAATTTGTTGGAAGACATTTCACCGAGTAGCCTTCAAAATATTAAAGATATATAAGGGGGGAAATGCAAAGTGCAAACTAATTTTCAAGATATTTTCTTCGATATCTGAAGGGGCATTGAACTACTACTGGAAGCTAGGATAAATCCAAAAGTTTGTTCAAGGCTTGGGTTTTGAATTGGTTAAATAATGCGCCGCATGTTTTTATATGCATTCTAGCCAAACTTTTCAGACGACGGTCCTTAAATCTCTCTAAGTCGTCCATAGACCATAACACATCATCATTTAAGAACCAATTAGGAAGAAGCTTCTTTAATTAACTAGTATTTTATCTGTGTTCAAAATTCAAACAGAAAATAAAAAAATAAAAACAAATCAGATTAAATATTTGTATCTTTAACAATATTTATTTTTTCATAATTTCTCTTTATTCAATAATGAAATAAAATATTTTATCTTTACCTTTTTGTTAAAATAGGAAGGTAATTATAGTGAACAAACATGTTAATTACTTTTTTATTTTGTTGTAATCAATAACATAAAAAGAAAGAATAAATGTTATCAATTAATTGCTTTTATGACAATACTTATACGAATAAATTGTGAGAAAATCACTATAGCGAGTCTTCAGAGAACTAAATACATACTTCAACACAATAAATGTCAATATATACATTGCCACATAAAATTATATATAATTGCAGAATTTTTTGATCTTAACCGTTTAAAATCCAGCGAATTAAATCACAGCCGTTGGCAGATTAGGACATCTACATGCTTAATATAAGACTAGTATTGTGTCCGTCCGTTACAACGGGAATATAAGAGAACAACAAAATCTCATACAAAATGACATATTTTCATTAAAAAATTAGACTAAATGACAAATAACATTTCTTAAATGACATATTAAATAACACCTACATATAAATAACATTTTAAATGACATATATTTTTTTTTATCTTTTGAACATATTTTCATAAAAAAAATTCAAACAAAATATCATATTAAATGACAAATAACATTCCTCAAATGATATAAAAAAAAATAGAAAAAAATAAAGACATGACCAATTTATTATTAATCAATTCAAAAATTTCTTAAACGACATTTAAAAAATAAAAATAAATCATGACCAAGTAGAAAAATAATACAATTTTCATGTGAAAATTACATGTGGCGAGTACGTGTCTAAATAAATTTAGACTTCTACACGTAAAAAAAAATAAAAAATATGCATTGAATCAGAATATTTGATCAGAGGACTAATATTTAATTCGAAATTTTATCTTTTAATAAAAGCTGTTGGCAGATCAGGATATTTAAGTGCTTAATATAAGAATGGAGATGAGAGATATGTGCAGAGATTATTAATACTTTTTTACTTATTAAAAAAATATTTATCAGATAATTCCATTAAATAAGTAGCTTTGGAAATTTTTTTTCATATATGGCGACTAATGCCTATCCAAAGTCCGGATTCTCTGCATTAGTTTACCGTTTGAGTTTGAATCCGGCAATCAAAATCCGGACTAATTTGATTCAAATTCACCGGTAACTTAGTGTTTAGGTGATATGAATTCGTGCCTACACACATGTATTAATAAAATTCAATTAATTCAATAATCTAGAACTATACATGATCGTTGATCTCTTAATATGTCAACGCCAGAATTTTCGTATGGGCCTCCCTCACGTGATATTTTTCTCAACTAAATGTATTATATAGTGGTCAAGAAAAACTGCAGGCAATGCTCCATCCAATCTTTCCCCACTTCATATTTGTTATATAATGGGGTAACAAATCTTATACTAGCTACATGCACGCCGGAAACAATAATGGCACTTGTACTAAAACTATTTTTCTTCTCTCTTTTGCTCCCCTTGAGCTATTGCGCAGATCCTATAGCACATCACTGTGCCCAGACCTACACTAGTAATCAAATTCAAACCAACATAAACCAAGTTATATCAGACCTAACAGCCAAGGCCTCTGTCGGCGGCTTCGCGGTCACCTCCTCCGGCAAAGGAAATAAAACAATTTACGGCCTCGCACAATGCAGAGGTGATGTCAGTGCAGATGACTGCTCGGCTTGCCTTGCTAGCGCTGCTAAGCAGTTTCCCATGGTTTGTTCCTTTACAAACTTGTATATAATTGAATGTTCTTTATGTTTCAATTGAGATATTTTGTTATCTGATCAATCATTTTCTTGTTATCTAATAAGCTTTTTAATACAAGTAAATATGGTTATGGTTAATTGTGTTTACGCTAATTAAAACATGACAATTAAACACAGACATGCCCGAAACAATCGGATGCTCGGCTTTGGTACGACTACTGCTTCGTGCGTTACGACACCGACAACTTTATCGGGCAGTCCGATACTGGTTCCGTCACGATCCTCTACAATACTCAGAACGCCACAAATCCTGATGCATTCGACAAGGCAGTCAGAAAGATAATGGCCAAAGTAAATGCAGAAGCGGTGTCGGCCGGTAGCAATAGTCTCGGTCGTGAGAAGACCAAATTCACACAGTACATAACCATCTATGCTTTGGCGCAGTGCACGAGGGATCTTCAGTCGATACAGTGTGCGCAGTGCCTGTCAACGACTCTGCAGTGGTTTCCGATTTACTGCTCGCATAGGCAGGGGTGTCAGGTGTTGTATAGCAGTTGCATGGTACGGTACGAGATCTACCCGTTTTACTTCCCGCTTGATGGGAACACCGCAAATTCTGCTAAGGACTCCATTACCAAAATCGTGCATCCTCTTTAGTTGCTGTTTTGTTGTTGATGTAATGCTCGGTTATACAAGTCATGACTTGAATAGTGCTTTCAGTAGTGTGTCTAGAATAAGATTGGTGATGATGCATAAGTGTGATCGAATTATGTAAACTCTGGGTTACCTATATATATATTTAAGTTTTTCGTATTTTCCTTTTCTTTTTATAAATATATTGACAAAGCTGTTGGGAGGTCAAACACTTACACCTCCATCTATATATTAAACAATTAAACCTGATCATCTAGGGTCAAACACTTAATTTGTCAAAATGTTTGGTTCAGTTTGGTTTTGAGGCTTGGTTGGGGGTTCTTCAATTAGATTATATCGATAGATACCTTTTTAAATTGATGGTCTGCTATGTCCAAGACATAGCGAAGCAACAGAGATCGTGAATTGAACACAAGATCAAGCAATTCGATTCAATTTCAAAGAACTGAATCTAAGATACAACATATAAGTAAACAGTAGAGAAAATGGATAGGTAGAAACCTAGAAATTCTTATTTTATTTCATAAACTGAGTACATACACTTCAAGGCCTTTTGTAGGCGATGGTAGAGAAACAAAAATTGGTTACTAATTCCTTCTAATCATATCTTTATTACAAATATGCCCTTAATCGGCTTAATTGGCTGATTTGGCATAACAGTTCTTCAATAAAATGCCTCAGACTATAGTCAGCTCAATTAGAGCTACACTTGTAGTTGTTGGTTGATTCAAATTTGAATCGAGTCTGGTTGACTCAAATAAAATAATGAATATTCTCATTTTTGCAGCGGTGACAACAGCAAGGCAAAAGAAAAGAAAGAGTAGTAATCTCGTACTGTTCCTTTAGAAACTTAAAATTATTTTGTTTATTATAAAATAATATTTTGTTCATCGTCTCTATACAGTACTTAGCTTATATACAGTTTATGTTTCATATGTACAGTTTTTGTTCCATATGTATAATCTATACATATATCTAAAATCATGTCCAATATTGACTATACAGCTTTTATTTATACTGTGGCTCATCCAATAAGTTATACATATACACTGTTTTGGGTTTGTTTTCCTCATGTTCTATCAACAACTTATTCTTTTTTGCTGCATTATCTCAATCATCATTGCCGAAGCAAAGCGAGGCTCTCTGCTAGTATCCATATATTATGAATATTTGTTCACTGCTGGTCTGCCATCAAACAAAGTGCAATAACAAAGAAATAATAATAATAATAATAATAATAAAATCTGTGCAATGAAGATTGATGAAACTAGCGCATCATCACTGTGGAGATGGAGCAGCCGGAGGAGCAGGAGGACACGGGTTATCCTTGTAGTATGGAAACACAGCGTAAACGATCGATCTGCATGACGGTCATGAAGAGTAGGAAAATCGCAGCGGCAAGAGAGAGAAAAACCTAGGGGCTACTAAAATAGGTGTGGAGCAGGTTGGCCCACCACATGTTCCACTTGTTCCACGGCCTCTGACGTACAGTAGACGCTCTTCATCCCTTTGCACCTTGTCCATGTTGCTTTGCAGCTCCAACACCACATCCTTCGACAGGCTATTAAATAGATTCGCAACCGCCTTATCGCTCCCCACAGCATTTTGAATTATTCCTATATTTATAGTTATGTAACCGTTGGATTAATTACTAGTCCAGAACCAATTTACATTTGATTGATTAGAATTCATTATGCAAGCTGCTTGTATCTTTGGTGGTGAGTAGGCTGACGTCTTTTGCAGAGTTGATGATGTTGTCCAAAAGACTTACGACATAACATCATTGCCGGCTCCAACATGAAGGAGCTCAAAGGCTATGAAATTGAGAAACATGTACTCGGTAATGTCATCAACAATGATCACCGGCAGGCTGAGGACACCGTCCTTGAAGTGAATGTCGTGAAGGCTAGTTGTGTGGCTCTGCTTGATATGGATGCCAGCCTCGTACAATTCCATAGCCGATGGAATTATCTCGGTCGAGTTAGGATCGGGTTTGTAGTCACGCAGGGAATCCTTTGGGCCTAGGAGAAGGCCTTTTCGGTATAGGTTAAGTGGGTGTAGGCACAGGCCACCAAAGGGCCCGGTTATTATATTTGGAGAAAGAAATTTCAAGACTAACCTGTTTATGTTCTCGTCAGTTTGCATGGTGAAATAGATGAAAGGAAAAAATCTTTTATAGACAATAGAAGATGTATAGAATTAAAACAGTTGCATTTTGTGCCAGCTAATTTAATTATGCTTACAAATGACATGCATTGCTGAATTTGCTGTAAGAGTACCTTCTGAGACACTCCAGCAGTGGCAATTAGTTTTTCCAGCACTAGCAAAGGAAACTGGTTTTCTATCATGCATGGTTCTGAAACTCAGAATCGGAATCGGGTTCTTGACCATGGAATTGGAATCGGGTGAATCGGTCGGAATCGGCCGAGTTGCCTCGGTAACTCGGATTTTTTTGGCAGAAGTTTGTTTTGTATCCAAAAAATAGAAAAAATTGGTAAACAAATAATTTGTAGAAAATGTTCGTGCCAAAAGCGGTGAACAAAGTTTCACTACAGCAAGCTGTAGAGTTTAAACCTTGTAAACCCTCGACTCAGATCGCAAGTGCACAATCTTGTCGTGAAGTTTAGTCGGGTATCGATCCACAGGGACGGTTCACTTTCTTAATCTCTACTTTTCCTAATTAGGTACTAGAAGTGTGAAAATTGGGTGTTTGTCTATTCCTAAGTTTTTATAACGAATGTATGAACAGGTAAACGAATGTATGAAAAGAAATAAAATCAATTAAATATTTGTGTTTTGTACTATTGTATAAAAGGGCGTTTCAAGGGTTTCAGATTTCATCTTCAACTTTGCTGCTCAGAACCTGCCACGCGACCCGCATACTCTCGTATGCGACCCTTGTGACGCGACCCGCATGCTTTCGCATGCGACCCGCGTGGCCTAAGCACTCTGGACCTTTCACGCGACTCGCAAGTTGTGGCTTGCGACCCTTGTGATGCGACCCGCGTGCTAACTCACGCGACCCGCATGGCCCCTTGAGCTGAGTCTGCACATGTCAGAAACTGTTTGTTTAAGTCGTGCAAGGCTAGATTGACCGTACCTAGTGTCACTAAACCTCAACTCTCGTGTGTTGGCTTAGCAGACCTGGTTTGGAAATGCAATTTCACCTTCTTACATTTAATCAAGCTGTTTGATCTAAACTTAAGTTCTCAGTTCTGTTTACTAAAGGTATCCACAAGCTGAGCAAGTGCAAGTGGAAATTTCACCTCTCGGCTACTATTGACCTCACCTTTCGGTTCTCAGACCTACCTCAAGTACTTAACCTAATTTGCAAGAAACATCAAGCCTTGTTACAAGAAGAAATGCCAAAGGCATTCAACAGTAGACAATCAAGAATCAAACAATTCAGATCAAGCAATCACAAATAATACAAGAATCAAAGAAACACGAAATATCAATCAGAATCAATCCATGTGCATAATCAAACAAAGTATCAGACTAAATCCAAACCCCTGAAACTACAAATCTACTCAGACATGAGCAAAATCAAAATAGAAGAGAGAAAGAGAATGCAAATCATAGTGAGAGATGGAAGAGTGAGGAGGATCAAAGCTTCTGGAATCTTCTTCTCCAAGTCGTGGCTCCAGATCGCCTCTCCTCTTCCCTGGCGCCAAGCCCTCTCTTCAAACTCGATCAGATCTCTTTTCTGGATAAAATCGTGGATGAAAAATTAGATTCCTTTCTGTGCCAGGCCCTCTGTATATATAGCTTCCTTAACGGGCCTCAACTGGGCCTGGCGCAGTTAAGCCGACGCGACCCGCATGAGTTGTCGCGCGACCCGCGTCGGATGTAAATGGTGTGCGCAATGAGGGTCGCGTCCGAGGTCACGTCAGGGCTGCGATGCGACTCGCGTCAGGTGGGACGCGACTCGCATGGGGGAAGGTCAGAACTCTTCATGTTTTCGCCTATTTCCTGCAAATCAACCACAAAATAGCAGCAGTACCATATTCTATTGATATTCAATTTAAACAATGCAATTTAGTGGTTAAACACATGATATCTGGTCTGAAAATAGGTCGAAACAATAGATCAAATATAGACATATCAGAAAAACAATGTTAAGAAAAAATATTACACTCAAATAATCCACTAATTATATAATATAATATAAGCATTACAAATAAAATACATTTTTATTGCCAGAAGCTATGCCGAACTGGCTGGATCATCTCATCGTCCTCTGTATTAAAATACGAATGGCGATATTGTTGTACAGAGCCAAAAAATAAAGACATTAACGTAGTGTCAAATGAAGAATTATTAACATCCTCATATCCAACATATGGATTGTATGTGCTAGAAAATTCTCGATTACTACTTGAATTGTAGTTTGGTTGTACTCCATATGCAGATGAGCCTGAATTATATCCCCCATTGAACTCTGAGGTCCCATACATGCCATCATAAAAATTATTATTTCGACGTCTTGTCGTTAGTTCATTGACATCTCTATACCGTCTTCATGTTTGTTCACTATCTGTGGTAGGGCCCCGTGGTTCCCTTTGCTGGTGGATTGGTTCAGAATCTGTGTTTTGAGTTTTCATATACCTACTAGGGACGCCATCTCCTGGATCACTACCACCACTACCATTGTTTGAATTGTTATTACTGCTCTCATCATCAGAGACATCATCTAGCCACTCGTTGTCCCTATCATCAAGGACAGCGTCTTCTTCCTCTCTGATATTAAAATATGATTAGAATTAATTAACTATTTGCTTCACAAGTTTTAATATAATAAAAAGAAATTCCATCACCTAATCCAAGTTTGAAGCGAATCATCTTCATGGAATATTTGATCAAGATCAATTATCTGATTCGAATCATGATCATGTATTCGTCTCAAATGTCTTTCTCTTAGGCGCATGTTGTAGTGGCAAAATACAAGATGCATGAGCCGGTCCATTTTCAAATGATTTCTTGTTTTTGTATGGATCAAAGCAAATTTGGACCAATTTCTCTCACAATGTGAGGAAGAGACCGTTTGGCTTAAAATTTGAATAGCAATAGGTGCTAAATTTGGACATGCTTCTATTGCGTAGATATTCCACCATTCAGCCGGAGGGCACTGCATGTTTTGTTGTTGTTAACATTTTCTCGGTAGAGAATGTTCCTAATCTTCTACGACACCGTTTAGCCTGCAAATAAATTTATTCGCATAGTATATAAATATTACAGAATAATAATAGTGAATATTCCATGTCAATAAAGTTTGGACAATAGTGATTTACCTCTCTTTCTGCGCTAATTTGTTTGTGCAAATCAGGTTGTAATCTTGCAATGACATTTCTAAGGCTTCTCATTACTTTGCTGTCATTTTGAACTGCTTGTGAGAATTGGAATCTCGGATTGAGAAAATATCCTGAACAGTTAATGATATTACATAGGGGTGTTCATCGGTTCGGTTCGGTTGAAACCGAACCGAACTAGCCAAACCAAAGTTATAATTCGGTTTCAAAAATAAAACCGAACCGAACCGATTTAGCATTGCAACCGAACTGAACCGAACCAAAGTTTTATTTTATGTTTATTTGGTTTGTTCGGTTCAAACCGAAATATATTAATTTTTTTATTTAAAGCAGTTGATTTATAATAAACCGAAGTATATTAAGAAATAAACTGAGGTATTAAGAAATAAATTGGGATATTAAGAAATAAACCGGGATATTAAGAAATAAACCGAAGTATTTAAAGCAATTGATTAAGAAATAAACCGGGGCGGTCCGAACCAAATTCATAATATATAAAATTTCGGTCGGTTCGGTTATTTCGGTTTTAAAATTTTCAAACCGAACCGAACCAAAATTATAATTCGGTTTTAAAAAGCAAACCGAACCGAACCATTAAACTGAAAAAACCAAACCGTTTATTCCAAACTAATTCGGTTCGGTTGAAAACCGACTAAACCGGACCCAATGAACACCCCTAATATTAGATAAGTATTAATAAAAAAAATAGCTTGCTATTTTAAATAAATTTTTTACCTGCTACATGTATATCTCGGTGAAGTGTTTGTTCCCATCTTTTATCAATAATTTTCCACCAAGATTTGCTGCGTCTTGCACCGAGACTCTTTATAATTTGTTTTTTTGCACGATCAATTGCTTCATATAAAAAAACTCATTTCTGCTTTATCATCACAATCAACCATTCGTAACACTTTAACTAGTGGCTGAAATAGTTGAATTGTCTCGGCAGCAGAAATCATGGTTTGGAAAATCGGCCTATTCCGAGTCAACTCGGTATCGGCCGTCACCGATCTGATTTTCACCCGAGTCTCGCGTCCGTGCGAGTTTTTCAGCAAAACTCAGATGAACAGTGCTTGACTCGGCCGAGTTAGCCAATTTTTAGACCGAGTCAAGCCGAGTCAACCAATTTTACACCAAGTTGAGCCGATCAAGGCAAAAATGACCGATTCAGGTTGAAAATGAGCCGAGTCAAGCGTTTTTTTTTGGAGAAGAAGCTTTTTTTGGAGAAGACGTGAAGTACACTGTGCATCCGTGAAGTTAAAGTTAAATTATTATGATATGAATACTGTGCATCAAAGTTTGACTACATGTGTATCCGTGAAGCTTTTGGTTTTTTCTTTACTTTTTTTATTTGATATATGTGTATCCGTGAGTTAAGTTACTGTGTATCCGTGAGTTATACTTACTGTGTATTCGTCAACTAGATAAGTAGAAGGGAAGAGAGTAGTGAGTTTAAGAGCGAGTGCTCTGCTCTATTATTTATTGCCTGAAAGATAAAGGAAGAAAGACTCCTATAACAGAAACTCCACTTTCATCCAATATCCTAATTCAAGATCAATTCATCAATTCATAAACAAGATCAAGTAAGTACTTAACTCATATTTTGTTCTTTGTAATTTAATCACACATTAGATTTTAGTTCAATTTTTTTTTGTTCTATGTTATTTTCTTAGTATAAATTTAATATTAGAAGAGTACATATTTTTTTATTAGTTAAATATTAGTATACAAATCTAAGTTAATTACTAATTTTGTTCTCCATTATTTTATTTGACATTATGATTATATTAAAAAATTAGTTAAATTTGAAATAGACATAATAATTAATTTATAACATCTTGTTACTTAATTTAGGTATGTCTGATAGAGGCAAATCCACGTGTAGATTAGAAGATATTGGTTGGGAACACTTCTCAGCACTTGATGCTGGAAAAAAAAGTGCTATGTAAATGGTGTGATAGAATCATTTCAGGTGAAATTTCTAAAGGAAAAGAACATTTGAGTGGGATAAAGGGTAATGTTAGCGCATGTTTTAAAGTTCCATTAGAAATTCGAAGTCAATTTAATCAACATATTAGAGGAAAAAAACTATGAAAACAAAAGGCAAGGGCATGAGAAGAATTAATAGCAGATGAGTTGACAAGAGTCCCTGAAATTTTGTCGGATGAGGATGAGGATATATCGGATCCGGAACTTCATAGAGGGCTAAGAGAAAGTAGAGAGTCCCAAAGGATTGAACAATTTCAATGTAGGGGCGAAGGCTCTTCTAGAGCAACAGTGGAGTTAGGGCGCTCTGCTTCTATGCGTGTGCCTGAAGGGTTTGGTCGTAATAAGAGATCGTTGAACGTAAGGATCGGACCGTCTGATAGGCAACCTAGAGTCGATAATTATTTATACTCAAAACAAACAAGTCGACAACCCAAAATTTCTAATGTTGTGCTCAAGGGTATAAAAGATGCAAAAACATTTTTAGGTCGAGCGTGGACAAAGTTCTTTGTTCACGATAGTATCCCTGCACATGTTGTAAATAGTGTCTACTTTAAATAGACCATTGAAGCAACATAGGAATGTGGAACTGGTGTCCGTGTACCAAATTCATATGAAATTTATAATAAATATTTACCAATGGAGGTTAAGGAAATTGAAAACCACATAAAAACCTTTCATAGCCACTGGGATGATTTTGGTTGTACCATAATGTGTGATGGATGGACAACAAATAATAAAAGAAATATTATTAATTTTTTGGTTTATTGTACCGAAGGAACGATATTTTTGAAATCCGTTGATGTGACGAATAATTACAAAAGTGCAAATTACATTTGTGGTTTGATTGAAGAAGTGATTGAACAAGTTGGTGCCACTCGTGTTGTCCAAGTGGTGTCCGACAATGGTGCTAATTTTAAGAAGGCAGGAAGCATTCTCATGGAGAACTACAACCACATATTTTGGACACCATGTGCCGCCCACTGTATTGATCTCATGTTAGAAGATATTGGTAACATTGATGAAATAAAAGATGTTGTTGAAAAGGCACAAAAAATTACGAATTTTATATATAATCATCAGTAGGCTCTTAACTTGATGCATGAAGCTACCAACAATCGGGAGTTGCTCAGGTCCGGTATCACACGCTTTGCAACAAATTTCATTACGTTGCAAAGCATATTCACGTTTAAGAATGCACTTGTAGAGATGAGTTTAAAGTCAAATTGGATTGAACAAGTTCGAAAGTTGAAAACAAAGAAGGACAAAGAATTGCAATGTGCTCACATTTTCATCAAGCAAGATATTTCTCACATTTTCAGACACAACACGGTTAAAAACACGACACATACACGTCTTAACATGCCGTGCCTTAACTGTACGTGTCGACATGTGTGTCTAACACGCCATACTTTTACAATATACTAAGGACTAACAGTACTCATCTATCAAGAATTAGATATATAAATAAATTTGTTAGTTTTGCTTTCCAAATTTTTAATTTTTATAAAATATTATACTAATTTTCTTATAAAATAAAATTACATAACACTTTATTTAACCTCTCCGTCTCAATTTTCTGGTTCCGCACCTGATTGCGGTAAACTGGTAACTATGAGTTTAGTTTTGATATTGATTCCCTTCGATGCATGAGTCTAGAACATGTGCATCACATTAAAAACACGGAGAACTTTGATAAGAGAAGTCAAACTTTTCTTAAAAGAGTCCGAAGTCATTATTTACTTGGGAAGGAAGAAAGCTCCGTGCTAATGCTACTAGTAAACGACTCCAGAAGCAAAATACGCACTTGGGCCCACCTGCCAGAGAGAGAACAGAGACCTCCAAACGGGCCAATTGGCCAAACCAGACAATTGCTTCCAGTTGTTACTTTTCCCAAGCAACTTCTGTTATCCAGTCGTGCGGAACTGCGCAGTACTTCCTCTTTCATCCATCAGTTCTCTCCTAGACACGGTCTTCAAAGACCATCTATCACTACAACAGTTGGCCCCGTTGTGAGAAGTAAATAACTCCAAGAACTAGTCTACGCAAATAAAGATTTTCAATTAATCAAACCCGCGGGATCTCTTGTCAATATTACTATTCTCTCTTAGTCTCTAATATATATATTATCTGCTTCTTTTCACATTAAACAGAGCATAAAATACAGTTGAGAGGAACAAAAATTAATAGATCTTAGATCCTTATTCTATTATCATGTCAGTTGGTATGATAGAAAGAGATGCTGATCATGAGGCAGGTGAAAAGGTTGCCGGAAATTCAACAGTCGATGTAGCGCCAGAAAAGCAAGCCCGGTTCGACAGATGCTTTACGGGATTAGATATCAAATTGGGGAAGGGGCCGTTGAAGGATATGGATCCTGATAAACTCAAACGAGAGATCCAACGGTGGGCGAAAGCCGTAGTTGCGTATGCACGACAACTTAGTTTCAAGTCTCCGAGAACACCATCAAGCCAGCGTGGTACCGAGAGAGAAAGTTCAGAATTGACAAATGAAGAAGAAAGATCAAAGTGAAATTTTAGGATTGTTTTTTGGTTGTGGTTTTATTTGCTTGATTTTTTATTCATTTGTTCCATGGATGTATATAACTAATTAAATAAGCAATTTAATTGTATAGTTATCTGAGCTAATTTTTCTTCATTTCTTGGGCTTTTTGAATTTTTTTACTACGGATTTTCACGCAGCCAGATCACTTTGCAAATAAGTGGTTCATGTAAATATCATTTTCATAATTTGATCATTTGCCATGTGTTAGTTTACTTCTTACAACGGATTTTTGTATAATATTGTGTGTTCAAATTCAAAATCTGTAATATTATTTCTTTATAGAGGTGGCAAAAAAGCTTGCAGCTCGTGGCTCGATTGTGACTCACATCTGACTCGTTTGCTAATAGCTCGCTCGTTACTGGACCGAGTTGTTAACGAGCCAGCTCGCCACTAGCTCGGTCCAGAATTAACGAATTCAAGCTGGGGCCTAGCTTGCTCGCCAGCTCGAGAGCTAGCTCGGCTAGGCATCAATTTGTATGAATTTGTGTGAATTTGTGTGCATTTTATACTGTCCAGCTCGGTTCAGCTCGCGAGAGGATAAGAATTGAATAACAAGTTACAACTATGTTAAAAAATATTCGCAAGAGGATAAGAATTGAATAAAGATATTACGTAAAAGAACAATTGGGCTCATTAGAAATATGTAACAAGTTTAATTTGATGTGCGGGCTTGTCAAAATCGATGACAAATTTAGCAATACGGCAATGATCCTTTTTATCTAAGCAATGAATTAAGCCCATCCATAACGAAAAGTATAACATACATCAAAAACCAAACTCATGGTTTTAAAAATTTAATGATCTATATTAAAATTTAATTGATTTTTTTAAAAGTGTTTATATAGTTCAATCTCTTATAAAATGCTAAATGTGTTCTTGTAACTTAGTGGCCAGTTAGAATTCTAAATTGTGATTATCGAGACTTGAATTTAAATTTCACTTGTTGCATATTATGTATTTTACATTTTAATCTCTCAATCTAAATTTTCTAGTTATGCACTTGATTAGAATTATAATTTTTAATTATCAAGACTTGAGTTTAAATTTTACTTGCATTTTACATTTTTATTCTTCACCAAATATACAATTAAGAAAATGAATACTAGCATTATAGCACTTGGTAAGATATCACAAGTTATATAATTGTTTGTTTAGTGTGCCCTCTTCAAGAGTTCAAGTCACATTAGTGCAGATGTCTCAAAACTAGACAGTTTTATAAATATTTATCTCATGAATTTGGGGGTGAAATTAGAAAATTTAGATTAGAGACTGAAACGTAAAACACATAATATATAGTAGGTGGAATTTGAAATTAAGTCACCACAAAATAAAATTCTAACCATTAAACTACAAATACACATTTAACAATCTATAAGTTAACTACAACTATATAAAAACTAAAAAAAAAATAATTAAATTTTAATATGCATAATTAAAATTTTAAAAACATAGATATGACTAAGCACCCCTTAGCTGTTGATCCGCCACTGCCTGAACTGAACTAATTAATGACACTGTACCCTTATTTAATTTAGTTATTCACCCTTCATGCCACTATATACCAAATTTTCTTGCAAAAAAATTATTGGTACACATCTTTTGGGCATGTCAAATTTTTTATTTTTATATATACATTCTTAAAAGTATCAAAAAACAAACATATAGTTGGACATTAATTACAAAAAAAAAAAGGAGCATTTTTTCACTAGCTGAAATCGCTTAATTTTAGTAATTTGCATTTGATCCCTTCTATAAAAGGCGCCTCAAGTAGCTAGATGCCGCCAAAACATGTAAAGCAGGAATTTCATGCTATAAAAATATAGACGGTATTTAAATATTATTTTACTAGTATTGTGTCCATATGTTACAACGGAAACATATTATAAGAAAAAAAAATTCATAGAAAATAACATATTTTTATTAAAAAATAGATCAATTATATCTTGTATTGTTCTATCAAGTGTTTCAATTGCTTGTCAATTTGCTATTGATGTTTCATCCCATATGATCCAAGTAGCTATTAGCAATAATTGTACAATTTCACTATGTTTCTTGATATTGCAAACATAGTTGTTCTCAATTTTCAAGGAAATTTTAAATCTAGAATGTGCAGTTCTTTTTCCTGGCATGTTATTTGCTGCAGATCCTAACGAAGCATTTTCTATTAAAATTCATTTTAAATTTATTTTGAATTTATAAAGTACTCATTTATTCTTTATTAAAAAAAAATATGTAGTTTGTATAAGAAAAATGTCAGTCTTCTAATTGGTCGGTTTCCGAAAACAAATGGTTCATATCTCTATTTTTTATGCTTACAAAAGTGTGTACCTAAATGTCACTGTGTACGCTTAGAAAAATGAATCATTTTTACTCTGAAACTGATTACATAGAAGACTAACATTTATTAAAGGTTAAAATTGGTTCTTTATAAATTTAAAATGATTTTTAATAGAAAAGATAATAAAACGAGTAAATTTGTGAGTTTTTTGAAATTTAGAAGGATAAATATGATATTATAAATTTTAGAGGGGATTCTTAAGTTTGAAAGTTCTGAGGGGTATAAATGAAATTGCCTCAATAAATATTTCAAATAAGTAATATAAATAATCGACATTGGTTAGAGTTCGAAAACAGTGCATTCACTAAATGAACGCAAATTTATAATAAAATTTAAACCCAATCAATAATTCAAAAAAATCAGTGATTAATAATCGATTAAATGGTACGGTCTTTTTTTATTATATAACATCTTTATATTTATTATTATTTACAGTTATAATACTAACTTTCAAAATAAATTAAAATTATTTTTTTACATTTTTATTTAAAAATTTAAATTTTTACAGAAGAAACGAAATCACAGTGAAAACATGATATTTGAGCACATACTTATGTTGCTAATTATAAATTAATCACGTCCACGTGGTCACAAATAATTTGAAATCAATTCCATTTGTAAAACTCTCTTTATTATTTAGTATCTACTCTTTTTAGCGAAAACCAGAAGATCAAGATCTATTTATTATATTTATTAAGTATCGTATAAAACTAGACACAATTTATTTGCTCTGAGTGTCATAGATCTTGATCTTTCTCCGGTAGCCTTCTTTACGGCCGCCGCTGTTGCTGCCGCCATCACTAGTGGAAAATGTACATTTAGTATCGGCACATCAGGATCAGACATAGTATAAAAGCGATACTGATATATATCTGGATTGGGCAAATTTAAAAACCGTTCTTGATAGTAGGTATCAGGATCGGCTATTTATAAACAACCGTTCTTGATAGTCCAGAACATATCAAGAACGGTCATTTATAATCAACCGTTCCTGATAGTGACTTATCAGGATCGGTTGATTATAAACAACCGTTCTTGATTATTCAGACATATCAGGAACGGTTGTTTATAAACGACCGTTCTTGATATGGTTATATTAAGAACGGTTATTTATATAACCGATCCTGATACGACTGGTATCATAATTTCGCGGCCAAGTCCCGCTCACCATTTCGTGCACCATTCTAAAATTTTTCCCCACTTATCCTCTCTTCTAATTTTTCGCTGAAATTTTTCCTTTTTTTCCTCTTTCGATCTGAGATCGTCTCCTCTTGTTGGAGAGAGATCTTCCCCTCTTCTCTCTTCCGATCGAGGATTTACTGATAATCGGAGATCGTCTCTCTTTTCTATGTTGTGAAAAGCGTGGCCCAGCCTCTCCCCCTAGTTCCAATCGCTCCTCCTGCCGAGACTCGTCCGCTTTGGCCAGAGGTGTGGATGGAGGAATCGGCACCTAGTCCACTCACGCCCTAGGCTTTCGTAGTGTGTCTACTCCTACGACCTCTTCCGGAGCCGGCCGGCCACTCCCGACGCTCCCTCCCAAAGTCAGCCGCCCTCTCCCGCTAACCCTATGTTTATTGATTTGTTGCCAACCTTCGTTGCTTCATCTGAAAATAGGATAGTGGAAAGGCCCTTGCATTTCCGAGAACGAGACGTGGCTTGAGTTTCATAATGAAAGTGAGAGCATGCATGTATGACGGTGGCAAGCTATATATCAAAGTAAGTTTTCTAAAATTATATCTATTTATGTTTGATTTTGTTATCAATTGAGTTCTAGGTTGGTGTAATTTTGTGACAGGTGCCGGTGCCAGTGGTGTTTGTAGATGGAATTGGTAGTGCGGCCATGTATGAGTTGGTTCGTTTCAGCTATGACAATCTAATTGGCGAGATCATTCGACTCGAAGGAGACTGCCACAATCCAAGGTCCAATTTTTATTCCCTCATTTCTTAATTTTGTGCAATTTATGAAGGGTAGTTTGAAAACTTTTGAAGTAATAAGTAACCTAGTATTGTTGAAACTTCCAGTTATTACATCTTTTATTTGAAACTTCCAGTTATGCCACAAGCCAGTTGACTCGACCCAAGCTCCGCGTAAGATACAAGTACTTTTTGCTAATCTTACCCAATTTGTATTAGGGATTGCAGTTTTTCTCTTCTGTATTGAATGTTAAATGCACTTGTCTGCTGAACCAATAACAGCTTACTTGGTAACAAATCTAATGGATTTTTGGAGCTTTGTATTTGCAATGACAGAAGTGTGTTGATTGTTCTAGACCAGCAGAGGAGAGACTAGAGATTGTGGAGTGTGACCTTGAAAATCAAAGTACCATAAAAGCTGCCATTGCCAATGCCTCTATTGTTATATGTTGCATTGGAGCTAGTGAAAAAGAGGTGTTTGATATAACTGGGCCATACCGAATTGACTATAAGGCCACCTCTAACCTTATACAAGAAGGTAAAAAATCCTACTTTCCCATTAAATATTAGTTTCAGTATACATTATTTCTCACACGGCCCTTACTCTTTCCTTTCAACAGAAGTAAAACAATCTCAGTCAGTCAATTTTTTTCTGCTTTTCTTGTTCTTGCAAGAAACATTTACTATCGATCCTTGGCAATAGGAATAAAATTAAGCAGCACCTGCAGTTGTTACAAGAAGAATTCCCATTTTGAATTGAAATAGAGATCTCTCTAACAATAGGTGCTTATTTTGCAAAAAAAACATTTTGTTCTTATTCCATTAAAAAGTAGTATTTTTGTTTGCCAGCTACAAATTTAAAAGTAGATCACTTATTCTTTTTCAAAGTGAGTTATTTTTCAAAGGGACACACTAAAAATTGATGTTTCATTTTGAATTAGCAGTAATCTTGTGAATGGGCCTAACTTAAGCTACTTTTGATATTCTTCTTCTTTTTTTAATCGGGCTTAAAGCTTGTTTTGGGGAGTGTTGAGTTGGAAACGAAAAGCAGAAGAAGAACTCATTTCCAGTGGCCTTCCTTACACAGTAAGCAATCGAGCTTGTTAATTATGTTAAATTATTATTTTGAACATCTACCACATTATATCATTGCATGAAAAAATTTATTATTATTATTTTTTTTTTTGCTAATATGGTCTAGTTTCATCAGTCAAGATTTTGGCAACTATAAAAACCCATAATTTACTTTTGCTTACTTGAAGTTGTTGATTCTTCTCTCTAATCTGATAGCAGTGTATTTAACAAGGCTATGATGGTAATATTTTTTGATCAGGTAGCAGAACTCATGGCATGCATGGCAAAGAACAGTAAGTTATCATATTGCAAAGTGGTGGAAGTAATTGCTGAGACGACTGCCCCTTTGCTTCCCATGGAACAGCTTCTCTCTACTATTCCTAATCAACGGGCTTGCTAATTTTCATCCTTCCATTTTCAATATTGTTTCACTTCTTATTTTTTGTACAACCAAGGTTAAACAAAATGGTCTACACTGGTACAAGGCAGATTGTATCATGCACATCTTTACAAAGAAGATTGTATTATTTGCTATACTCCAGTCCAAACTAATCATCAAAGTATGTTATCTTGTGGTTGATTCCTGTTCAACTTTCATTTTATTTGGTTCATTATTATTTGCTATAGCCATTGCCACTTGATCCTGAGCCTGAGCCTGAACCCAAACCTGAACTTGAGCTTGAGCCTGAGCCTGAGCCTGAGCCTGAGCCTGAACCAGAACCTGACCCAGTTCAGGTGTCCAAGCCAGTGCCACAGTCTCCTTATACATCGTAAGTTCCTTTTCTTTATTTTTTAATACAAATTAGTAGAGTTAAGTCTGATGTCTTGCATACTACTCGTAAGTTATTGTGATGAAATTGTGATGAAATTGTGATGAAAATTGTGATGTCTTGCATACTACTCGTAAGTTTCTAGCATATGAATAAATATAATTAACATTAAACTTACAAATGCAAATCCTGCTGTCTTGTAAATCGGTCCAACCATTGTATATGACTTGTAATTTTTGGCAAGGAACAACTTGATGTAGAGTATTTCATGGACAATTGCAGCAACTTGATGCCAATACAAGGAGAACAAAGACCCATATTATAACAACTATCTTCGATAAGTTGCTCTCAAACTTCTCTTCTGTTGTGATTTTATGAAGTTGTGATTTTATAAAGTCAATGGGTGCATACAAGTTTTGAACTATATGCTTTTATCTAAATTTATTCCCTTTTGTTTTTGCAGGTTGATACTTTGCCTTCAACTTGTGGTGCTTGTGGAGTTAAAACTTGTGGTGCTTGTTTTTGTGCTGGAGGCAGATTGAAAAATGAAGTCACATTGAAGTCTCAGAGTTCAGTTAGTAGTATAGACTGGGTTTTTAGTTGGTTTAAGAATTAGTATTTACTTGGCTTGTGTCATTAGTAAGAATTAGTCATGTATTACTTTACTGGTAAATGAAATGGGTCATCCTGACCTCTTTCTTTTTATTCTGATATATAATATTAAATTTCTTGGATTTAAATAGACTATATAGATATCAATACATAAATATCAATAGTGCATTATATCTAGATTCACAAAATGTTGGTTCCGCAAAAAAGAAAAGAAAAATAATAATTAGGGTCGGACATTTATAAAAATCCGATCTTGATAGGAATGAATCAGGGTCGGCTAAAATTATAAGTCCGATCTTGATAGTATAATTAATAACGGCTATTGTAAAGATCCGTTCTTGATTGTCAACAATTAGTAACGGCTAAATATAAATACCGATCCAGATTGAGGGATTTAGTATCGGCTGACGGTAACCGATCCTGATTGAGGAATATTAGTATCGGTTATTTAGCCGACACTGATTAGTCCAACTATCTGTAACAGCTGGGTCAGTGTCGCCCTGTAGTCCGTTCCTGATGTGCGTTTTTAACCGACCCTGATGTGCGTTTTTCCACTAGTGTGCATCTACCACCTCGTCGCCTCCTTCCTTGCTCCACCTCCGCCTCCTCTTCGGTATCGCGACTCGGTTCATGAGGAATCAGAGCTGCTTCCGCTGCCTGTTCATCTTGGGGAAATCACTGAGGAGCTGAGAGCATCTACATCCCATCAACTCAAATGAGTTTTTAAATAACTGTTAACTATTTTTTAGAAATTAAAATCTCTAAAGTTTATAAACTCTTACATCTCTAAAATTAATATTAAAATTTTTATTAAGCCACGTCAGCAATAAATTAAATAGAAGAAATAATTTGAGCCAATCATATTTGACCAGCGTTCTATGACGTGACCCTGCGTGCAGAGTATACCGCGATTTACTCAGAAGTGACTTAATAGCCTAAAAATGACTGCAAAGTAACAATCTATTTTTAGAAAATGTCATGAAAATAACAATAATAATTAATAATAATTAGAATAAGAATAATAAGAAAACATAATCACAGAAGAGTAGAACTAGGGTGCTCCTAAGCTCACCAAGCCCTTCCGTGAGCGCGACTCTAAAACCTATCAAATTGACTTCAAACGACATTTTCAAACCGTTAGATGTTCAATCTATATTAAAATGTGCTTGGAGACCAAATTTTACATTTTTTGGATTTTTTTTACTATTTATTAAGATGGTTTGAAAATCGCTGTTTTCCAATGGTGCAGAATTTTAATAAAAACAGCGACTTTCTCGACAATTTCTGTACTAAACCTGAGAAACAACAAACTGGAGGGTCCAGTTCCTCATACCATATCAAATCTTTCAAAGTTACATGTGTTAGATTTATCAGGAAACAATTTGAGCGGTTCTATACCGATTCAAATGGGTCACCTTGAAGGAATGGTAGACACACCTATCACATATTTCTCAATATCTGACCTATTCACATTCTCAATTGATTTATCTGATATTACCTTTTATTGGAAAGGGGCATTGCGGGGCCTAGTGTATCAGCGTGTCAGTACCTATGCAAATTTGGATCTGTCAAGAAACGGGTTTTCGGGTATAATACCAATTGAACTGGGTAACCTCAAAGGCCTGAAATCTCTTAACATGTCATATAACATGATACAAGGAAGGATACCAGCTAATTTCGGGCATTTAGGCAAACTAGAAAGTTTGGATTTGTCGCATAATAGGCTTAACGGGTCTATACCTCCTTCCTTTGAGAGTTTGAACGAGTTAACAACACTGGATCTGAGTTATAACAGGTTAATGGGTCGGATTCCAGACAAAGGCAAGATGTCATCCATGATGGATATAGCATCCTACACAAACAATAGCGGGTTGTGCAGGATTCAGATCCGGGTTCGGTGTGAATCCGATAACCCGACAGAGGTGAGTGACGGAGATTTAGATGCAGAAGGGGAAGAGAATAGTGAAGATCATTGGTTCAAATGGATTGTGGTTTTCGGGTTTTTTCTTGGATTTTCTGGGGCGATGACAGTTTCATACTTCTCTGGATTTTTGTACCCGGATCCACCAAGACGGTTCCTGAGAAGTCATAGACAAAGAAGGTGAATTATGTGAGAATAGGCATTTATGAGAACAGGTAATTATATGTTAAAACATTAATTACATAATAATTGATAGGACACTTTTTATGCCGTGATTTTTATTTTTACCCAAAAAAAAATATATTTTAATATAAATAACCAGGGTTTAAAAAAAATTTTATTTCTACCCAAAGCGCTAGGAAATCCAGCGCTCCGAATTAAAAATTCGGAACGCCAGGAATATTAGCGTTCCGAATTCTTAATTCGGAACGCTGGATTTCCTGGCGTTCCGAATTTTTAATTCGGAACGCTAGGAATCCTAGCGTTCCGAATCTCTGTTTTTTTTTTGAAAACTTATATAAGGAGCTGCGTGGAGAAGGGAAGAGAAAAAAAAAAAGAGAAAGGAAGAGGGAGAAGGAAGAGAAGAGGGAGAGGAAGGAGAGGAAGAGGAGGGGAGCTGAAGGAAGAGGAGGAGGAGGAGACGGAGAAGTCGTCAGGTAATTTTTTTTTACATACGTATTTACTGTTAATTACATACGTATTTACTGTTAATTACATACGTATTTACTGTTAATTACATACGTATTTACTGTTAATACATACGTATTTACTGTTAATTGCCTCACTCTGCGTTCAAAAAAGTGAACAACATGAAAACCTAAAAATACAAAAATTCAACAAAATCCAAACTTAAAAAAAAAAAAAGTAATCAAGTACCTCTTTAGATGCATCTGAGACTCGGTGCTCACTGTGAGGCATCCATAATAAAGGACTGAAATGATCCTTGCTGTCAGTGGGAATTGGCTCATCAACCGGGTCGGCTGCGGGTGGTCTCCTAGGTCGTCCCCTAGCCATCCTACGTTAAAAAATATGTTAAACATGCTACAATTGGCTAAAATATGCTAATTGCGGTAAAAATATGCTAAAATACGCTAATATGCAAAAAGATGACTATGGAGTCAATCATAACATGCATTATGCCAATAAGAACAAAGAACCACTCCATACAAGCATATTTTTATAAATTTGTATTTTTTTTGGAAGATAAAGTTTCCATTAGAAATGTATGAAATAATGCTTGAAATTGCACAAAGCTGTCCAGAAATTGCACAAAGATTATTGAACTGAATCATCAAACCTACTTCTAAGTTTACACATAAATTACACAGAAATTCAATCACATAACCGTATTATATAATAATATTTTATACAATTTCGCTAAAATATTAATTAAATAAGATTTTAAAGGAAAATCAATTCTTGAATAAATAAATCTATATTAATTGATTTATTTTGAAAAAATAAATATATCCAATTTTACCGATTAAAAATTTGAATTTAATGGGAGAATTTGGTTTTCAATCAGATTAGAAATTTGTCTTCTAAATATATAACATTTGAGACTTTAAAGGTAAATTTGGTTTTCAATCAGACGGTTCGAATTAATCAGACGGTTTGATCATTCTTATTTTTTTTGGTTTTCATCATTCTTATTTTTTTTCTTTCTTTTTTAATTTTCTTATAGTCGATATATACATTGCTGCCAGCTATAGGATGATCTATATATCCTCTTTCCTACCAATCAATATATATCTCATTAATACCATTAGCAACTAATAAATGAGCATATGCTAAAGGTAAATAGGATCTCAGTCCAAACAAAAAAAAAATAATGAATAAAAATGATAGTATAAAAAAATTATTAATTATGCTCAATTGCCGATTAAAAATCAGACGGTTCGAATTAATCAGACGGTTCGATCAATCAGACGCAATCAATCAGACGGTTCGTCAATTTGGCTTAAACATTTCTAATTCATCAATTTGGCTTAAACATTTCTAATTCATCAATTTGGCGTAAACATTTCTAATTCATCAATTTGGCGTAAATATTTCTAATTCATCAATTTGGCTTAAACATTTCTAATTCATCAATTTGGCTTAAACATTTCTAATGGCTTAAACATTTCTCTAATTCACCGATCAGATCAGCAGAGAAATACGAAAAGAATTCTAATTACCTTCAAAGATGATTGAATCGACGATCGGCGGTGAAGAAGCGGAGGGACGGCCTAGGAGGGGTGAAGAGGCGGAGAGACGGCTAGACGGCGAGGCGGCGAGACAGAGGGACGGAGGCGCAGCCTTCTTTCTTTTTTCCTTTCTTCTTTCTTTTCTCCTTTCTTTTTTTCCTTTCTTCTTTCTGGCGGCGAGTAACCTTCTGTTTTTTTTTTTTTGGCGGAGAGGGGACACAGAGAAGAAGGGGTCACGGGTCCCTTATGCGGTGGGAATTAAATTTTCGGAACGCCAGGAAATCCAGCGTTCCGAATTAAGAATTCGGAACGCTAATATTCCTGGCGTTCCGTATTTTTAATTCGGAGCGCTGGATTTCCTAGCGCTTTGGGTAGAAATAAATTTTTTTTTAAACCCTGGTTATTTATATTAAAATATATTTTTTTTTGGGTAAAAATAAAAATCACGGCTTTTTATGAGGATGATGAGTTATTATTTCTAATTTACTTTTGTGTTGTATTCTCATCTCTGTCGCTTATTATCAGATTTTAGGCTCAAATAATGCAATTTATCCAATTATTAATGAGTGAGGCTTTGGTACTATGCATAGCGCGGTTTGGTCCGTACTATGAATTTATATCTCCGTTTTGAATGTCTAAATAATCAATCTGAGCCGTTCAACATGATCTCCATATAAAAATGTACTTGTAGATCAAATTTTAAATTTTGTTTACAATCTTTTTACTATTTTTTTAGATAGGCGGAAAATCACTTCATCTAAAATTCTAGACCATTCAAAAGTAGTGATTTTCTATCTATCTAAAAAAAATAAAAAATAAAAGTAAGAAGAAGAAAGAAAGAGATAGAGAGAGCTTATACTGTGCACAGTTTAGCACTATTTGAATTTATGTAAATAAATTCAAGATCTTGTAGCTTATTGGATGAACCATAGACACGGTGTATTACCAATGACTTGCTCCTCTTCCTCTTATCTCCCTATTAAATGCTCCATCAATCAAATACAATCAAAATTAAAAGTATTAGATTACCAGTAAGTATCAAGTGAACATCAACATCAACCTTGAAAGAGAAGGTTTTTCCATATTCTATGATGTTTGGTTTTTCACGGGCGTAAAAGGTTTAAATTAATCAAAACTTGACTAAACTGCCCCTACCCTTTCTATACTTCTTAATTCTAGCTTACTAATATTCAGATATAAGTATTATTATATACCTACTCTCTAAGAAGCATTGAGTTAAGAGGCAAGTCCTCAATTTTTCTATTTATCTGGCACCTTCATTCTTTGTCTACTGGTCATGATTCATCAGAAATCAATAGCTGGTATTCTTATTATGAAATACTCAAATAATGTATCAAATACTGAAATTTTGATCCTGCTGTACTGTACAGGTGTTGTATTGACATTATATTAGTCTAAATCAAAGAATCAAAACATTTACTGGTATTTAACTTATCCAGATAGTTTGAGCAACTGATATAGATGTGAAACTCAGAAGGGATCGGATTTTGTAAATGTCACGATTTTCAAAGGACATGAGCACAATGTTATTACCTGATGCTCTCTTTTAGGTGGGCTGTGCAAGAAAGGTGATGAACTTGAGAAAACATTGGACTTTGTACAATATATGATTTGCAAAAGGCCATAATTGAAAAGCAGTAATTGAAAAGGGGTTGTGCAGGAAAGGTATTCTTTAAAAGGGGTTGCATTTAATAAATGTACTAAAAATCTTGAAAGAGCATGAGCTTAATTAATGTCATGACCTACAACACTTATAGATGGGCTGTGAAACAAAGGTGAAAACTGTACCAGTACTCTTATAGATGGGCTGGGAAACAACATACAATGACTTCTCAACTTCATAATTTATCGGACCTGTTTAGAAATTATAGAAATTCCAGTGGGTCCTATGTTCAGTTCATGAATCACGGAGTATTTTGTCAGTTACATGGATGAATTCAGATTCATAAAAAGTTCGGCAAACAGAGAAAATGAACTGTTATTGATGGTAGATACTTTCATGGATGAATTCAGATTGGGATTACTAACTTTTATTGGGTTTACTTTCAAACTCTGTAGCCGACAGCAGAACAGCTCAAGATTTCGCACAGTTACTTGATTCATATGACTTTTACATTGCCCAGATTGCATTTTTCACTTGGCTATCTAAAAAGAAATGTTAGAAATGGAATGAATCAGTCTGACATCGATCTTATTATTATTTCAGAATGGGCAGAACAAAGAATCTGGTTCTAGCGCTGATGTGAATCAGTATACTGCTCCTGGATTATCAAAGAGGTGGCATCTTTAAATTGCTGCAGTTTTGAGATAACTAAAATAAGATTTGAGTTCCTATGGTTTGAGTCATTATGCTTGATTGAATTTGGTAAGAAACATAATTGTGGGATGAAATCAGTGTATGGTTGAATCAGTATAACATTATAGATACAAAAATTTAGTCTGAAGAGGTAATAACAAACCTTTTTGGGATTGAGGAGTTAGTCATACAAGGTTTTTTCCTCCCATATCACAGCCGTGGTACCAGATTGCATTCCAAATAGCCCATTCAAATTTGAACCTACATTTAAAAATACCAAAACATTGAAATTATGTATACTCGAAAGATAAAAAAAAAAAAAGCTGAAAGGACGGAAGAGGAGAGACGGACTGTTAACGGAAGCGCTATTGAGGTCTCCCGCTTCCATTGAAATAAGTTTATCCAGTCAAAATGTCAAAACCCTAAAAATCATCTCAGGTTCCTCTAGCGACTCTACCTCTCGTAAAACCCGCGCCGCCTGTTGTACTAAAAAAGAAAGAAAAAGAGAAACAAATCAACAATCAATCGTAGAGGCAATCGGATTCTTATCAGCTCTGCCTTCTTAGACGCTACGACTCAACAACCATGTGTTCCCATCTTCTTTTAAAGAGAGTAATCTACTCCTCTTTCTTTTCTCCTCAGTTGCCTTTTATTGCCGACTATCTCATCTCCTCCTTCCGCTTCTCTCTCGATCGAGCGCTCAAGGCCTCGGCAGACAGTCATCTTATGGCAATCAAGTCCCCGGCACAGCCTGAAGCAGTGGTAAAGTTCCTAATTGATACTGGCTTATCCCACACTCAGATCAAATCTGCTGTTTCACTCCGACCAGTTCTTCTGGGATGCGATGTGGATAAGACCCTGAGACCAAAGGTGCGTGAATTGATGGAAAAGGGGTTCCCTGGGGAAGTACTGGTTCAATTGATCCGATACAACCCGGTTGCGCTTCAATTGAAAGACACTCTTGCACGCCTACTGTTTTGGAGAGATTTTGTCGGGAACAACGATGGGGCTTTGTTGAAGATTATTTCAAGGAATCCTTTTGTATTCTCATTGCGCATTGACAAGTATATTCTTCCGAGAATAAATTTACTGAAAGAATATGGATTGTCGAATAGACATATGGTTTCATTTTTAGGGGAGAGAAGCTGCTTTGGCCGTAACCTTGATTCTTTTGGGCAGATACTCGATCTAATTGAGGAGCTGGGGATTCCCAGGGGATCCAGGATGTTTCCATGGGGGTTAAAAGCTATCAGTAATTTGAGCATAGGTAAAATTAAAAGCAATGCAGAGTTCTTCAAGAACACATATGGCTGGTCACAGGAAGAGGTGTGTGCTGCCTTCCGGAAGTACCCTGTGGTACTCAAATTATCAGAGGAGAATGTGAAGTCGAGTATGAACTTTCTTATGAGTAAAGCTGGCATTGAGGCAAGGAGCATAGCTTTGCGACCGCGGATACTCGGTTGTAGCTTAAAAAAGGTATTGATCCCGAGGTATACTGTACTGAGTGCACTGGAAAGCAAGGGACCCAAGAAAAAGTGTAGCTTTGTCAGTGCTTGTTTGGTTCCTGAAAGGCGTTTCTGCGAGATCTATGTCGTGCCATATGAGAAGGATGTGCCTGGGCTTGGTGAAGCTTATGCTGCTGCTTTTGGTGGAGAAGTGCCGATCTAACTATTGTTTTTCTGGGGCAGAAATTATGTGTATCAGTTTACAGTTCTAAATTTGGTAATTTTTGTTTTTGTTCAATTGATATTAACTAGCTAGGCTTCTATTATGTTGTAATTTTTTTTTTTGTTCAATTATTTTTTCTAGTCATTAGAAGCTTGTATGTCTTAACTGGTACCTCTTTGTTCCACTATCATTTCAGTTGGATTTTGGGGATTCTCAATTCCATTCTTCTAATTTATTTTCTGTATCTTTCTCTTTTTCATTTTATTTGCAAATGTCACTTTTTAATAAAGGCACATTTGCTGTTTTCTAACCTCTTTTTTTTTTTTTTTTTTTGACAACTTGGGCTCCAGATCTGATATGGGTAATATTTTATTTGGCAGCTGTGCATATATTAGCACAGAATAAGAATCATTATTAAAATAAAATCTAATTGATATTGCCTATGGATCCTATACTGGTAAAATATATTGTACCTTGCTTGAGGCTATGGTAATATGCATAGTGCAGATTGGAGAAGCGCCTAGCGAGCATGCAACTTACATCGGCACACCTGGGAAGGGCATCTTAGCAACCGATGAATCAACCGGCACGATTGGAAAGCGCCTAGCGAGCATCAACGTGGAGAACATTGAGCAGAACTGCCGTAACTTGCACGAGTTGCTCTTCTTGACACCTGGTGCCCTCGAGTGCATCACTGGCATCATCCTCTATGAGAAGACCCTCTATCAAAAGACAAAGGATGGGAAACTTTTTGTTGATGTGCTTAATGAGAACGGTGTCTTGCCGGGAATTAAGGTTGACATGGGCACCATTGCGATCGCCGGCACAGACAACAAGACCACCACTGAGGTATTTAAATTTTTTTTGAAGGTTAGTGGAAAGTTTCCACTAAGATATATATTGATAAAAAACATATTTACATGAGAGAGCTACTCGGATCAATCGATCCTAGTAACCAGAGACTACCCGAGTGCTCTTTAAATACTAAAGAGTTTTGCTAACAAGATTAGGAAGGCTCCAATTATACCCAAGCCCCCCCTCTCCCCATTACATCTAGGTAAATAAACACCAGTTAGAAACTTCATTAATTAAATATGCTCTGCTTTCACCCTGTGGGTGAATATCCTTTTGTTCCGTTCTTTCCATATTGCCCACGAGCCAGCCGCCCATGCGACATCCCATCGGTTTTTGCTTGGTCCTGCCAAACGTTGACGACCGTTCTCCCAGACGTCTGAATAATCAGTTCCCCTCCCTGGAGGAAGATTAAGCTGGGCACACCGTCCCCTCCAGAAGTTTCTTGTGTAGGGGCATGTTCGCATAAGATGATCATAGGTCTCGGGTTGACTGTTGTTACATAACACACATCCCTGTTGGACCATACATCCTCTGCTGGCAAGTACCTCTTGTGTTAAGATTCTGTCGTTTAACATTAACCATAAAATAATGCGCACCTTCATAGGTGCTTTGAGCTTCCACAATGCACGATGATATTTCGATCTAACTCCGGTATCATACATTGCTCTGTAGGCTGACGAGCAGGAAAAGGTTTTTGTTGTCGTCCACCTCCATTGGATTGTTTGGGTTGCCATATCCTGTCTAACAGAGCATTCGAAAAAGGGGACAAGCGGTGTCAGATCTTTTAAGAAACCGGTGACTTGTGGGGATTCCTCGAGCTGGGAGCATTCTGTGATGTTGTATAATTGCCTTATTGCAGTCGCCCAAAGCCCCTCTCGGTCGTGCTGCAGTCTCCAGAGCCATTTTGTCAGTAATGCCTGGTTTTGACCTTCCAGGGAGATCATGCCCATTCCACCATTGCATTTCAATGCACATATGGTTTCCCAATTCATTAAGCGAGGTATTTAAATTATATCTTCTCTTTATTGTTTATGGTTTGTTGTAGGCTGTACAAAGCCAATTCTAAATAAAATTTACACTGAAATTACAAGCTTTCTTTTGATCATGATTTAAGGCCAAATGGTGTATCAGAATATCTATTTCATATTTTCATTAGAGTGAGGCTATGTATTATGTATAGCGCATGTCGGTCCGTACTATGAATTTATATATTCGTTTTTAAAGTCTAAACAATCGATCTGAACCCGTCAACATGATCTCCATATGAAAATGTAATTACAGATCAATTTTACATTTTTTAGAATTTTTTTAATATTATTTTTCAGTAAGTAAAAAATCACTTGATCAAAAAATTCTAGACCATTCAAAAGTATGGACCAATCTGTGCTATGCATAGTATAGTAGCCTCACTCTTTTCATTACCTTTTTTGCACAAGTGAACCAAAGAAAGACCATCTATAATTCCTAGGCTACTTACTACTATGAGTGTTTACCTATTTGGACAATGATTATATTGTTCTTACTTGCAGGGCCATGATGACCTGGTCAAGCGTTGCCAGAAGTACTATGCGGTCGGTGCCCGTTTCGCCAAGTGGCGTGCTGTGCTCAAGATCAGCCTGAACGAGCCATCTCTGCTTTCCATTGACCTAAATGCCCATGGCCTCACTTGCTACTCCATCATCTGCCAAGAGAACGGCCTCGTCCCAATTGTTGAGCCCGAGATCCTGGTCGGTGGGTCCCACGACATCGACCGTTGTGCTTATGTCACCAAATTGTTCTCGCTGTATGCTACAAAGCTCTCAATAATCACCACGTCCTTCTAGAACTCTTTTGAAACCCGACATGGTCACACCCAAGGTGGCCCACGGCCACGAGGTGATTGCCGAGTACACTGTGCGGGCTCTACTCAGGACGGTCCCACTGGTTGTACCGGCTATGGTTTTCCTCTCTGGTGATCAAAGCGAGGAGGAAGCAACCTTGAATTTGAATGCTATGAACAAGTTGCAGGGAAAGAAGCCGTGGAGTCTCTTGTTGTCTTTCGGCCGTGCGCTTCAGCAGAGCACGCTCAAGGCATGGGCCCGTAAGGAGGACAATGTGGAGCAGGCACGTGCGGCACTTCTTGCAAGGTGCAAGGCTAATTCGGAGGCAACCCTCAGGACTTACGCTGGTTACGCTGATTATGTCAAGGATTACAAGTATTGATTGGCCTTTCGAATTTGCTGAAGTTTAATGTGTTTTTTTTAAGTAAAAGAGTTAATTTTCTTTTCTTCATCAAAGATGTCATTATTTTTGTGTTTGGTTTTTTGTTTATTTTTCTTCTTTTTTTCTCTCCAGGAGTTTAAGTTGTTTTAAATAAGAGAAATGTAAAATGACTTGTGATATTTTCTGCTATAATTGATCATCCCATTGGTCTCTAATTTTTGTTTTTTTTTGTTTAAACCTTGCAAGTTGAGATTCTTTTGACACCAGTAAACTTTAACAAATACGTGGAGATCAAGAATGGTAATTACTGTTGTCCAAAGTCACCAGCAAGCATATTTTATGCAACAAAATCAGAACAGATGATTAGAAAAATCGAGCAGTTTGACAATTGCAAAATGCTGAGCTTTTGAATTATTTAGAAGCGCATAATAAGATGAGATTTCAGTGTTTGTTAAAAACTATGCAACTAACTGCCCAAAACGTAAATAGCTAATTGTAAAAGGGAATCTTTTACGGTACCGTCGAGGATATGGATTCAACTGACATACACATGCAAATTCAATCTCCTACCGAATAATTCCAGGTGATGTGCGAGAGAATAATTCCATCAAATCTTTAAGTCGCGGAATGAATAATTACACTGAATCTTTAATTCCACCGAATCTAAGAATGAGCGGATGAGCCTTGCTTAGCCATCACTAGACCTCTTCAATACCCCTCTGATAAAATAAAAGGAAAAGGACACAGGAAAAAAAAAGGTAATGATTTCGCTACTGATAGGCGTACCTTACTGGTTGAATAGCGAAAGCCCACCCCCCCCCCCCCCCCACCCCCCACCCCATATCTCAGCAAAAGTAAATTAGAGCAAGCAAATAAAACACCCTGCCTCAACCTAAGCCTCATGCTACTGATAGGCGTACCTTACATGAGAGAGAAGATTCAGTTTGTTTATAATTACCAAATAAAATGTAAAAGTAAATTAGAGCAAGCAAATAAAACACCCTGCCTCAACCTAAGCCTTTTTTCCGTAAGTAAATCACGGATTATAATTTTGTCATTCTTTTATCTTCATAGAGATGCAATACAAATTTAACTGAAATTTTTATTAATACCCAAAAAAAAAACAAATTATGAAATCTTCCATCACCCCAAAATTATTTTCAAATCTATCCTAACCGCCCAGCCTCTGGGCGGTCCAGATCCATAGCAGACCGCCCAGCCACTGGGCGGTCCACTACCCATAGCTGACCGCCCAGCCACTGGGGGGTCCACTATTTATTTTATTTTTTTATTTTTTGGGTGGGCGGTCCAATATTTATTTTATTTTTTTATTTTTTGGGTGGGCGGTCCACTACCCATAGCTGACCGCCCAGAGAGGGGGTCCACTATTTTTATTTTTTAAAGACAATATAAATATCAAGATGCTGAATTCTAACGCTAAAAATTCAAATTTTGTTTTAAATATTACTTGTTTTAAGCATATTTATACTAAAATACGCTAAATTACTTGGAATTATGTTAAATTATGTTGAGTTACCGTAAATTATTTTAATTACGCTAAACTACGCTAAAGTACATTAAATTACGCTAAATTACATATGATAGAGACGATATCTTTACTGAAAAAGCGAAAAACGACAGCGAAACTTCAAACAGTCATAAAACAGCGCTCGAGTGTCCGATTTCAACAATGACCACTTTTCAAAAAGCTTGCAAAAATACGCATGCCTCCATGCCCGCGATGCCGAATTCCAAAATTCAGAATCACCAAAAAACTAAGGGAAGAGCCTCAAAACTTGAGTTGAAGTTTCCGATTAAGATTTTCATTTTTATTATTCAATCCAAGTAGCTCAGTAAATTAGTTACATAATGAACTTGTAGAATACCAACTTTTACTATTTTTGGAATTTTTTTACTATTTTTTATGATTCATGAAAGATGGCACAGAATCAGTCTACTTTAGCGTAACTTTGCGTAGTTTAGCGTAATTTACCGTATTTTAGCATAATTAGCGAAGTTATTGTTATTTAGCGTAATTTAAAGTAATTAAGTGAACGTAATTTAACATAATTCCAAGTAATTTAGCGTATTTTAGTATAAATATACTTAAAAGAAGTAATCTAACTAATTTTTTTTTAAGAAATCCGAAATTTTTAGCATTAGAATTCAGCATTTTGATATTCGTATTATCTCTTAAAAAAAACAACATAGTGGACCGCCCAGCCACTGGGAGGTCTGCTATGGATCTGGACCGCCCAGTAGCTAGGCGGTTAGGATAGATTTGAAAATAATTTTGGGGTTAGGGCAGTTTGATAATTTGATTTTTTTTTGGGTATTAATAAAAAATTTCGGCAAATTTAATTGGGATAATAAATAAATAACCAAAAGATGCACTTTCTTTGACTAATTACTAATTAGACTAGTTACATTCCCTCTCTTCGCCAACCGATCTGAATTCATATCACCGACGGTACCGTAAAAGAGAATCTTTTACAATTCCTGATCTGGGCCGTTCTTTTAACTTGGCGTGAATCGAAAAGCCCAATAATACTGCCCCCTCAGTCAGCCCGAATCCTAAACCGGCTGAAGTTAATCTCAAACCATAAATAGCTAATTGTAAAAGGGAATCTTTTACGATACCGTCGAGGATATGGATTCAACCGACCTACACATTCAAATTCAATCTCCTACCGAATAATTCCAGGCAAGGTGCGAGAGAATAATTCCATCAAATCTTTAAGTCGCGGAATGAATAATTCCACCGAATCTTTAATTCCACCGAATCTAAGAATGAGCGGATGAGCCTTCCTTAGCCATCACTAGACCTCTTCAATGCCCCTCTGATAAAATAAAAGGAAAAGGTAACACGGGAAAAAAAAAGGTAATGATTTCGCTACTGATAGGCGTACCTTACTGGTTGAATAGCGAAAGCCCACCCTGCCTCAACCTAAGCCTCATGCTACTGATAGGCGTACCTTACATGAGAGAGAAGATTCAGTTTGTTTATAATTACCAAATAAAATGTAAAAGTAAATTAGAGCAAGCAAATAAAACACCCTGCCTCAACCTAAGCCTTTTTTTTGTAAGTAAATCATGGATTATAATTTTGTCATTCTTTTATCTTCATAGAGATGCAATACAAATTTAACTGAAATTTTTATTAATACCCAAAAAAAAACAAATTATCAAATCTGCCTCACCCCAAAATTATTTTCAAATCTATCCTAACCGCCCAGCCTCTGGGCGGTCCAGATCCATAGTAGACCGCCCAGCCACTGGGCGGTCCACTACCCATAGCTGACCACCCAGGCACTGGG
This sequence comes from Carex myosuroides, assembly GCA_028015225.1. NCBI lineage: Eukaryota > Viridiplantae > Streptophyta > Magnoliopsida > Poales > Cyperaceae > Carex > Carex myosuroides. The sequence continues at coordinate 4,128,852 of CM051466.1, forward strand.
CGGTCCACTATTTATTTTATTTTTTTATTTTTTGGGTGGGCGGTCCACTACCCATAGCTGACCGCCCAGAGAGGGGGTCCACTATTTTTATTTTTTAAAGACAATATGAATATCAAGATGCTGAATTCTAACTCTAAAAATTCGAATTTTGTTTTAAATATTACTTCTTTTAAGCATATTTATACTAAAATACGCTAAATTACTTGGAATTATGTTAAATTATGTTGAGTTACCGTAAATTATTTTAATTAGCTAAACTACGCTAAAGTACATTAAATTACGCTAAATTACATATGAATAGAGACGATATCTTTACTGAAAAAGCGAAAAACGACAGCGAAACTTCAAACAGTCATAAAACAGCGCTCGAGTGTCCGATTTCAACAAATGACCACTTTTCGAAAAGCTTGAAAAAATACGCATGCGTCCATGCCCGCGATGCCGAATTCCAAAATTCAGAATCACCAAAAAACTAAGGGAAGAGCCTCAAAACTTGAGTTGAAGTTTCCGATTAAGATTTTCATTTCTATTATTCAATCCAAGTGGCTCAGTAAATTAGTTACATAATAAACTTGTAGAATACCAATTTTTACTATTTTTGGAATTTTTGTACTATTTTTTATGATTCATGATGGCACAGAATCAGTCTACTTTAGCATAACTTTGCGTAGTTTAGCTTAATTTACCGTATTTTAGCATAATTAGCGAAGTTATTGTTATTTAGCGTAATTTAAAGTAATTAAGTGAACGTAATTTAACATAATTCCAAGTAATTTAGCGTATTTTAGTATAAATATACTTAAAAGAAGTAATCTAACTAATTTTAAAAAAAAAATCCGAAATTTTTAGCATTAGAATTCAGCATTTTGATATTCGTATTATCTCTTAAAAAAACAAAATAGTGGACCGCCCAGCCACTGGGCGGTCTGCTATGGATCTGGACCGCCCAGTGGCTAGGCGGTTAGGATAGATTTGAAAATAATTTTGGGGTTAGGGCAGTTTGATAATTTTAATTTTTTTTTTGGGTATTAATAAAAATTTCGGCAAATTTAATTGGGATAATAAATAAATAACCAAAAGATACACTTTCTTTGACTAATTACCAATTAGACTAGGTACATTCCCTCTCTTCGCCAACCGATCTGAATTCATATCACCGACGGTACCGTAAAAGAGAATCTTTTACAATTACCTGATCTGGGCCGTTCTTTTAACTTGGCACGAATCGAAAAACCCAATAATACTGCCCCCTCAGTCAGCCCAAATCCTAAACCGGCTGAGAGTTAATCTCAAACCATAAATAGCTAATTGTAAAAGGGAATCTTTTACGGTACCGTCAAGGATATGGATTCAACCGACCTACACATGCAAATTCAATCTCCTACCGAATAATTCCAAGCAAGGTGCGAGAGAATAATTCCACCAAATATTTAAGTCGCGGAATGAATAATTCCACCGAATCTTTAATTCCACCGAATCTAAGAATGAGCGGATGAGCCTTGCTTAGCCATCACTAGACCTCTTCAATGCCCCTCTGATAAAATAAAAGGAAAAGGTAACACAGGAAAAAAAAGGTAATGATTTCGCTACTGATAGGCGTACCTTACTGGTTGAATAGCGAAAGCCCACCCCCACCCCCCCCCACCCCATATCTCAGCAAAATCTAAAAAAGGAATAAAACAGCGCTCGAGTGTCCGATTTCAACAAATGACCACTTTTCGAAAAGCTTGCAAAAATACGCATGCGTCCGTGCCCACGATGCTGAATTTCAAAATTCAGAATCACCAAAAAACTAAGGGAAGAGTCTCAAAACTTGAGTTGAAGTTTCCGATTAAGATTTTCATTTCTATTATTCAATCCAAGTAGCTCAGTAAATTAGTTACATAATGAACTTTTTTTTAAACAAAGTTTTTAAGCAACCCGGCGTTTGCGCGATCGAAATTTCCACCAGCGCCATATGCTGGCGTTTCTTCCAGTGCCACATAGATTAACGTCGGAAATTAGTATAATTCTCGTAGTAATGCAGCCTCGTACATTTTGATATTCAACACTGTATCACATGTACATACTAAAATATCAACACTCATTATCACATCTTCATACCAAAATATATTCAACTTATATCTATTGATACGGGAAAAAATTTATAATAAATAAAATTTGAAATTTGTGTAACTTCTATTATGGAATGACTTGTATTTAATCTACTTCATCTACTATGAAATCGAAAAATTCATATGTTCCTTCTATAGAATCGAAAAATTCTTATGTTCCTTCTATGGAATCGAAAAAATTCATATGTTCCTTCCATGGAATATAAAAAATTCATATTTCCTTCTATGGAATCGAACAGTTTAAATTGGCCCATATCCCTAGCCCGTTCCCAATTCCAGTTGTAAGCCGAGCAGTTCCTAATATCATGAGCTGTAATTATTAAAGGTGAGAAGAATAAATAGTGAGGTGTAATTATTAAAGGTGAGATGAATAGTAGGACAGTCTAAGGTGTAATTATTAAAGGTGAAATAAATAGTGAAATGAATAGTGAGATAGTTTATCCATAGATTTTTTTTATAAACCATTTTTACTATTCATTTCAAGGTAATTATTAAAGATAATTATTCATTTCACCTTTAAAGGTAATTATTCATTTCTCCATTAATTATTAAAGGGAAATCCTAGCCCTACTTGTCCAGTTTCACTGCTCTATTTTTTTTTTTTTAATTTCACAATAGATCTTCTCGTCGCAAATCAGAAATTATGACCATAGATTTATTAGAATCTCAGTGAAATATATTTTCACATTTTCATGACAGAAGTATCCGTTTTTTTTCAATTTAGAACACCAGAATTGTCGTAAATTATAATGTAATTGAGATGAGGTCTTGCTTAAATATTTTTTATTTTATTTTATTGTACAATTGTAGCTTTATAAGACAAATTTTATATGTGCCTTTGAATCTACAATCTATATTAAGAAAGTGAAAATATCGCATGCACATACTTCCATGCCTTCCTCCAAGTGTTTGATCTTTATACCAACATACTTGGATAGTTTGTCAGGTATTAATAATTGTATCCTTTCGCAAACTTTATTTGCAATTAGCTGTAGAACTGTATCCTTTCACAAACGATATTGGTGATTTGTTGTACTCCATAGTTCTGTTCTCTGCATGCCAAATGGGATAAAGTGGTGAATCCAAGTATTTTCGTTGATGTGTAGTGCGTAATTTTGAAGCTGACTTAATTGAGCTGTTTTAAAGATAAAAAATTAATTTACTAATTTACAAAATTTTAGACCAACCCATGCCACAACCTGAGTCTGGAATTCTTCATATTTAGCCTTTGGGTTAAGTACTTGCAGATATGATCTCAATTATCTATTCATAGGGCTTTGCTAGTTGAAAAAGCAATCAAGTAAAATAGTTTGTCATGTTTGTAGCAGTTTGTTGCTTGTTTATTTTCTATTGGATGCCTTGCTGTTCAAAAGTGTGAATTAACTTTTTTTTTTTTTTTTTTTTTTTTTTTTTTTTTGAGTAAGCCCGTAGGCCTCAATTCTGCCCCCAAGCAGAATCGATCCCATGTCCCTCCCGTAGGGGGACTATGCCTTTACCAACTGCCCCATGCAGTGGTGGCAAAGTGTGAATTAACTTTGATGGTGCAACTTTAGTGCAAGCATGTGGTGTTCATTATATTGTGCGGTACATTTTTGCTACATGCAAAGGTGTTGTGTAATGTATTATATTTGGAAAAGGTATAGATGCAATGTGATAGCACGTTATCCCAATAATGCATTTCACTGATGGGCTCACCTAATATTTCACACGAGACAAGCTCAGAATATGAAACACCAAACATAGTAGCCCAAATGATCCACCGATCAGAGGTCTCAGAATATGACGTCAGCAGGTTCACAAGATGTTCAAATTTCAGAAATTTCAGAAACCCGGCTACTAAAAAACTGCTATTACACCACCTTTGCATCTTTCTTCTCACATTCTTGCAAACTAAAACCAAGACAATTCACTTTCTTATCACGTCCTACCAGCATTTATTTGAGAAAGAAAGAAAACAACACACAAGCCCAACTACAAGAAACTAAAAAATGGATTGCATCAACTCATGATGTCAACCCATATGAGTACATCCAACTATTTCATATCCACAAGGGATCCTGATCCGGGTTTCAAACCCGCAACCTCAGAGTACATCGGACTTAAAAGGGGCAAGTTGGTTGTAAGTATAGACAATATTCGATTCAGTTCGGGGGTAATAAATCTTGGAAAACATGTCTTGTAGATTTCGATGTGAGGTCATAGTTGACAATATCTTATCCTGTGCCACCAACTCAGATGACTGGTTTTCTTCGGCCTTATTCAGAGTATTTCTCACAGTATTCAAATCTATCTCAGGTGCAAAAACGAGCTTTGACAAATGATCCTTCTCAGCTTGCCTGTCATACTTGTCTACCTCACTTGTACCAGATGTTATTAAACTGTAGGTATAAACAAATTTTCTTTGGCCGATGCGGTATGTCCGGCTTATGGCTTGCCGGCCCACTGCTGGGTTCCAAACCACATCCAATAGCACAACTCTTGATGCACCCGTTAAGCTTATGCCCTCGCAACAGGCCCTTGTTGATGCAAGCAAAACCCTAGCATCACTATCAGGGTCATTGAAGATATCAATTGAGGCTTGTCGGTATCTAGGTAGAATCTTACCATCCATTTGTAGAATCTCCGTCCCTTCTCTCCATTGAAAGAGATTTATGAGGTGTGTCCTTATGAGCAATAGAGGTTCAATGAATTGGCTAAAAATTAAGACCTTCTCCTTCAAGGCCTCGCATAAACGTACAACCTCTAACAAATTTCGTTTTTACCCCTTCATTTGGGTCTAATCGATGCTTTTCCAACTGTTGTTTGTCTACAAGCAAAGCCTCTTCCTCTGTCAACTTTAAATTAGCAACTAAGGATGAATTGAGGCCAAGGAGATATTGTATTCAGTTTCAAAATTACAACCTGTACCAATGCTCTCTACTTTCTTTATAACATCCTTCTGGTACGAACTGGGGCTGAGAATAATCACACACTCCCTCAACCCAGGTAGGGTTCGGAGAATATTCCCAGTGTGTATATGCACAAAGGGTTTCAAAACTGCTCTAACCTCTTCCGCATTATCATCTGTTACATTACTAGTGATTGAATTCCAGATTCCTTTACCTTCGTTAGGATCAATAGGTCGATGCCAGCCTCTTTTCGGCTGTTTGATCAAGAATCTTTCAGCAAACTGGGGCCGAACCAAGCACAAAATATTGTACAGCTCCATGAAGTTATTCTGAAATGGGGTGCCTGAGAAAATGATCCTCTTCTCCGATTTTACTTTCCCTAGGGTTTTCCACAAATAACTCCTTGCATTTCTCGGTGTGTGCCCTTCATCAAGCACAAGTAACCCCGGCCTTTCTAAAAGAACCTTTCTCACCTTAGCATCCTCCTCGGTTTTTCACCGCTCAAGTGTTAACTTTGTATAAAGGCCATTACTCACTCCAAGGACACCATTCCCTTTATCCCAGGTACATAATTTCACCAACCGGGTCAACTTCTCAGAGCGTTTCTCATTTCGTACCAGTTTTCGTATCTCACTGTCTTCCTTCCCGTTATACTCACTGGTGTTTAATATGTGAAATGGAATGTTAACATTCCATTTTTTAAACTCCTCTTCCCATGTGTAGAGCATCCCACGTGGCGCAATTATAACAGGCCGGCAATCCGGAAAGACTTTCATGTAGGTTTGGATGAAGACAATAGCGAGCCGGGTTTTGCCCGTGCCGGGTGCATGGCACACAACGCATCCACCAATGACGTCGGCGGAGGGCCCACTGTGCAGTGAGTCGAGATCAATCCCACCGGCCAAATTATTCCACATAAACTCCATTGCCTCACATTGGTGTGCATACATGGTGGAGAATATGCCGGGAATCAGATCCCACACTGTACCATTACTCAAATGTTTCTACTTGACCTGCAAAAGGAATTCAGATTTTTTTTTTTAAATTGTTCGTTTAAACCTTTCAAAATGCAAATCAGAAATTGAGTTGTGGATACTGCTACTCTGCAATTATTTATGTTGTTAGTCAAACTCTAAATGTATGAATGTATGATACTTTCTTTTTGTTTTGCAAGGGTTTGACGGTGTATGTGTTATGCATGACGATTGCTTGCTGGTAATATCTGTTTTTATGATTTTTGGTTAAGACCGATTCCTATCGATCGGCGTCAGTAGGTTATCTAATTTTTGATGGGTTGTTATAGTTTCTCAACAATTAAGCAACAAAATGAAAAAAAGAGAAAGATAAAGCACATAAATGATAAATGAAGAATGGCATTGAGAAAACCCAATATCCAACTGAAATGATAGTGGAACAAAGAGGTACCAGTTAAGAACTACAACTACAAGCTTCTAATGACTAGAAATTAATTCAACAATAACTAAAATTACAAAATAAGAGAAGCCGAGCTAGTTAGTATCAGCTGTTATGAAATTTACAACTGTAAACTGATACACATAATTTCTTCCCCAGCAGAACAATAGTCAGACCGGCACTTTTCCAACGTAAGCAAAAGCATAAGTTTCGCCAAGCCCAGGCACACCCTTCTCATACGGCACGACATAGATCTTGCCGAAACATCTTTCAGGAACCAAACATGCACTGAAAAAACTGCACTTTTTCTTGGGTCCCTTGCTTTCCAGTGCACTCAGTACAGTATACCTTGGGATCAATACCTTTTCTAAGCTACAACCGAGTATCCGCAGTCGCAAAGCTATGCTCCTTGCCTCAATGCCAGCTTTACTCATAAGAAAGTTCATACTCGACTTCACATTCTCCTCTGATAATTTGAGTACCACAGGGTACTTCCAGAAGGCAGCACACACCTCTTCCTGTGACCAGCCATATGTGTTCTTGAAGAACTCTGCATTGCTTTTAATTTGATCTGAGTATGTGATAAGCCAGTATCAATTAGGAACTTTACCACTGCTTCAGGCCGTGCCGGGGACTTGATCGCCGTAAGATGACTGTCTGCTGCGGCCTTGAGCTCTCGATCGACAGAGAAGCCAAAGGAGGAGATGAGATAGTCGGCAATAAAAGACAACTTCTGGTGCTTGCTACTTTGGATAACATATTAAAAAACAACTTCCTCTATAAGTCTTTTATTGCCGACTATCTCATCTCCTCCTTTGGCTTCTCTGTCGATCGAGTGCTTAAGGTCTCCGTGGACAGTCGTCTTACGGCGATCCAAGTCCCCGGCACCTTCAAAGACCATGCGCCTTTGAAGGCTCTATTACTGCAACAGTTGACCTCCTTTGGCTTCTCTGCCGACTACCACATACTCAGTTCTCTCCTAGACACGGTCTTCAAAGACTATCTATTACTGGAACGGTTGACAACGTTGTCAGAAGACAATCACTCCAAGAACTAGTTTATGCAAATAAGTTTTTCAATTAATCAAACCCGCGGGATCTCTTGTCAATATTCCTGTTCTTTCTTAGTCTCTTTTATATATATATATTGCTTCTTTTCACAATAAACAAAGAATAAATACAGTTGAGAGGAATTACAAAAATTAATAGATCTTAGATCCTTATTCTATTATCATGTCAGTTGGTATGACAGAAAGAAATGCTGGAAATTCGACAGTCAATGTAGCACCAGAAAAAGGGACCCGGTTCGACCGATGCTTTACAGGATTAGATATCAAACTAGGGAAGGGGCCGTTGAAGGATATGGATCCTGATAAATTCAAACGAGAGATCCAATGGTAGGCGAAAGCCGTAGTTGCGTGGTTTGATCGTGCGGCTCATAATAGGAACACAATGTTAACGAGATAGCTGATCAGTTCGGTTCGTTATTAAACTCAGACTCAATTTGTTCTGGTACAAGCCGAGTTCAAGCTTTACCTAGCTCAGCTCATTAACAACTCTATCTACAACCAAAAATCAATCTCATGATTTAAAAAAAATTAATGATATATATTAAAATTTAATTAATTTTGTTTTTAAAATTGTTTATATGGTTCAAGCTCTCATAAAATGTTAAATGCGTGTAGTTTAGTGGTCAAAATTCTAATTTGTAGTTGTCGAGACTTGAATTTAAAGTTCAACTGCTACATACTATACATTTTATATTTTAATCTCTCGAATCTAAATTTTGTAGTTTCGCACTGTATATGAATTAAAGAAGTAATAGAATAAATCCTCAGATGTAAGGTCACGTGATGATCTGAAGTATATAAATCTATGCCTCATCAACTAATAACTCTCCTTGGGCTTTCACTATCTACAGTTGAAGTCTCAATTGGGCTGACTAATGAATTAAGCCCAATGAGTCTTGAATTTTGGGCTGAATGATCAAGCCCATGGGCCTATCCGTTTAAAGGACTATGTTTCGATCCCTCTTCAAACTTTAGCATCCATCCAAGTCATGCACACAAAGTACCCACTGCACATTCAATAATAATTGTAAGTGAGGCTATAGACCTATAGTACTTTGCAAAGTCTGAAATTTTTATTATTACCATTTAAAAAAAAAAATCAAAAGATCACTGAAACTAGGAAATTTGATATTTACTAGGGCCGCAACGACAAATGGCGACCTCCAGAATGGGCCGTCATTTGTCGTTGCAGCCCCTCAAAAATAAAAAAAAACTCAGCATATTACGGTGAATTTTTTAGGGGCTGCAACGACAAATAACGGCCCCCAAGAATAGAACAATCATTTGTCGTTGCGGCCCTGGTAAATATCGAATTCTCCAAAATTTGTGGTTTTTTTTATTTATTTTTTGGGAATGGTATTAATAAAAATTTCGGTTGCAAAGTGCACATTGATTTGTATTATAGATTTATATTTTCGTTCTCAAAGTTAAAACAGTCGATCCAAATCGTTCAACATGAACTTCATAAGAAAATGTACTCGGATATCAAATTTTTCATTTTTTAGAAACTTTTTTACTATTTTTTTTTAAATTAGTAGAAAATCACATGATTTAAAAATTATGAACTATCAAAAATAGTGATTTTCAATAATTTTATAAAAAATAGTAAAAAAAATAAAATCCGGTTTTCAACTACATTTTCGTATGGAATTATGTTGAGTTGTTCAGATGGACCGTTTAAACTTTGAAAACAAAGATATGAATCTATAGTACGAGCCAATCCGCGTTTTGAAAAATACCATAGCCACACTCATTAAATTTTTATTTTCATTTCATTACATATATCCTTTTACAATTTTATATATGAATTTTGAAATTAGTATTATATGGTATTTTTATTTCTGCTGAATATATTCTCTTAGAATTATAATTAACTTGCAAGTTCGATTCTTTTTATATTCATTATATATGATATCTGTCAGATTCTCGACACTTAACAGACAAGTTGTCATATCAGATATAATTTAGAAGCTCAGCTTTAAACAGTTTAGCAAGTCATTTCAAAGACTTTTAAGTGAAACCCATCTAATCTCTTTCTTCTTATCCGTCCTTTTCACTAATGGAAGCAGGTAATATTCCATATTGCTTGGACTACTAAATTATGCACGGATCATATCTATAAAGTTTATATTACATCATTAATTTATTATTAACTAAAACCAAAGTCTTACACTGATAAGACAGGTGGTTGTTAGGTTAATGGAGAATGTATTAAATTTTTGGAATAATTGATACAAGTCCCCAACTCAGATTCTGAATAGCATATAGAGTAATGGATTTTTCTATTAGCGCGCATATATATGACTATATAGCAATGTTGTTAAAAACGGCCTTAACGGCCGATTAAACGCTCATTTAATCGTTAACGGCAGTCAAACCGTTACGAATACACTAATCGGAGGTCTATTAACGGATTTTTCCGATTAATCGGCCGATTATTCTGTTTATTCCCGTTTAATCGGTCCGTTTATTTCCGTTTATTCCCGTTTATTCCAGTGAATATTTATTTTCACATTGTTTTTTTTCTGTGACTGTGTGTGATACTGTATTATAGTTTTATTTGTACTTGGATATACATCTAATATTTTTATATATGTTTTTCCTTCTTAATTATTTTGAAATTGATTAATTCTTCTATTATTTATATAGCATATGTTTTTCTTACTTAGTGATGTAATTTTTTCAATTAGTACGACATGGTCATATATAAAATTAGGTTGTTATTATTAACTAAATTTAGTGATTTTATGTTGCAATGTTCATTTCTTTCAAATAATATATTATTAATATTTGAAAAGGCTTAATTTTTAAATTTATTTTTGCATTAAATAAATGTGTTACTTACAAATGTAAAATGTGTATGTGTTGTTAAGAAGAAATAAGCGTAGTGTCATGTTATAATAATAAGACTAAGTTAAATTAAGTTTATTTGATAAGTTTGATGAGTTAAATAAATCATTTTTACTAAATTATGAATATATACACATAATTTTAATGAAAATGATTAATTGACCGCATACCAATTAATCGCTTGACAGTACACTGTCCGTCCGACGAGCGCATACCGTTATTTACAACACTGCTATAGTATGAAAATAGTTATCTGAATAACATATATAGTAATGGATTTTTCTATTAGCCTCTATATTCTTATATACATTGAATCAGGGATAGGCAATTGTTCAATTCAGAGCAATCCGCAACCTATTAATCGTACCAGTAAAATTGTTTGTCTACCCCTGATAAAAATCCTGGCTACTCCCCTGATTAAATAGTATGTATATTTCTAAGAGTCATGTCATGTCTGACACGATAACAGTACTCACATCCCGATATATAGAAAGTGAAATAGTGAATAAATAAGGAGTAAAGTTAGCGTGTGCTATGCTTATTAAGAGAGATTGGTAAACACAATTTTCAAATTTATTAGTTTGGATTCAAACGACGAATACAAATTATTAAAACTGATCTACTTCACGAGTGATGCGTGTACATGCAAAATTTTGAAATTTTCGAATTTGTTTAGTATAAATTCAAGCGGTAAAAAAATGAAGGTTTATAAATTATTCTAATGCATTTATTTTTCATCATTTTTTGACCACTTGACTTTGTACTAAATGAATTTAAAAATTTGAAAAATTTGCATGTACCCGTATCACTCATGAAGTAGATCGGTTTCAACGGTTTGAGTTAGTCGTTTGAAGCCAATCCGATAAATTTTAAAGTTATGTTCACCAATCTCTCTTGATAAAAATAGCACACACTAGCTTTACTTAAAATAAGTATGTCGTATCATGTTATATAATCTAAACTTATAACAGTAATAAAAGCTAATAGACATATTTCATATTTTTAAATCTACAATCAGTCGGACTTTTATATATACTAAATTTAATATTAACTAATTAAGGTCCAATATTAAGAAGCATTTTGGTTTATTTATTTACCTCTGAAAAAATGAACTATTAATTGCTGAATCATCGTAAGAAAATAGAGTGTTTTTATCAGGTTATCCTTTCTTTTCCAAATTGTTTTATATTAAGTGATGAAGTGGGAAATGGGTCAAGTAAACTTAGTTTATTTAACATAATTTATGCCCCATCAAAGTTAGAAAACATGCATATTTTTTCTTTGAGATTGCAATATGGTGGGCCTTTCTTGAGATATGGGCGATCTTCAAGTTTTCATTGAAAATCCTTGTTATCTAAGAAAAAAACAAAAACATGATTGAAAGCTTTCAAGTGAAGAATTTAAAATTCAATTGATTAGTTGCAAGTCCATGGCTTTAACAAGGAAAGAATCTTGATTAAAAGTACTAAAGGTGGTTAGCTTGACCCCCCCCCCCCTATATATACACAAGGTATTAATTAATTACACAAAAGTAAAATTCTCATCATTTTTATTCTACTCCAAATATACAATTAAGAAAATGCATACTAGCATTATAGCACATAATTAGCACTTCATAATATCTCATGTGAAATAATTGGTTGTTTAGTGTGCTGTGTGCCCTCTTCAAGTCACTTTAGTGCAGATGTCTCAAAACTACACAATTTTAGAAATATTTCTCTCTTGAATCCAGGGGTGAAACCAAAAAATTTAGATTGGAGGCTGAAATATAGAACACATAATATGTGGTAGGTGAAATTTAAACTCAAATTATCACAAAATAAAATTTCAATTACTAAGCTACAAATACACATTTAATATTTTATAATGAGACCCAACCATATAAAAACTAAAAAAAATCCAATTAAATTTTAATATAATTAAAATTTTAAAATTATAGATGTGACTAAGCACTCTATAACTGTTATTGATCCGCCCCTGCCTGAACTGGATTAATTAATGATACTGTACCCTTATTTAACTTAAATCATTCCCCTTGATGCCACTATATGCCAAATTTCCTTGCAAAAAAAATTATTGCTACACATCTTTTGGGCTTGTCAATATTTGTTATTTTTTTTATAAACATTCTTAAAAATATCAAATAACAAACGTATAGTTGGACATAAATTACAAAAAAGGTGCATTTTTCCACTAGTTGAAATCGCTTAATTTTAGTAATTTGTATTTGATCCCTTCTATAAAAGGCGCCTCAAGTAGCTAGATGCCGCCAAAACATGTAAAGCAGGAATCTAAATGCCGACATTTTTATTAATATCCAAAGTTAATTAGAAATTAATATTTATGCTCAGAATTCTCGACTTTCGCCAAAAATGTCCAAACCGGCCATAAAATAGCCGGTTTACTCTTTTTTTTTTTTTTTTTGAGACACTATAAAGAGCAAAATAATGAAATCTAACACTGAAAATTTAAATTTTTTGTTTAAATTCTTTGTTAGATTACTTCTTTTGATTTATAATTAGCATATTTATACTAAAATACACTAGATTACTTCAAATTATGTTGAATTACACTATATAACAATAACTTATGTTGAATTACACTAAATTACGATAAATTATGTTGAATTACGTTAAATTACGCTAAATTACAAGAACTTCGCTAATTATGCTGAAATACGGTAAATTACGCTAAACCATGCAAAATTACGCTAAAGTAGACCGATTTTGTGTCATCTTTCATGAATCATAAAAAATAGTAAAAAAATTCGGACAATAGTAAAAATTGGTATTCTACAAGTTCATTATTTAACTAATTTACTGAGCTATTTAGATTGAATAATAGAAATGAAAATCTAAATCGGAAACTTCAACTCAAGTTTTGAGGCTCTTCCCTTAGTTTTTTGGCAATTCTGAATTATGAAATCCAGCCTAGCGAGCATGGACGCATGCGTCTTTTCGCAAGCTTTCCGTAAAGTGGTCATTTGCTGAAATTGGACACTCGAGCGCCATTTTATGACTATTTGAAGTTTCGTCGTCGTTTTTCGCCTTTTCAGTGAAGATATTGTCCCTATTCATATGTAATTTAGCGTAATTTACCGTATTTTAGCGTAATGTAATGTAATTTAGTGTAATTTAACTTAATATAGTGTAATTCAACATAATTTCAAGTAATTTAGCGTATTTTAGTATAAATATGCTAATTATATATCAAAAGAAGTAATCTATCAAATAATTTAAATAAAAAAATTCAAATTTTCAGTGTTATATTTCATTATCTTGCTCTTCATAGTGTCTAAAAAAAAAAAACCTGCCATAAAATGGCAGGCTTATGGGGAGAGTAAACCGGCTATTTTATGGCCGGTTTGGGTATTTTTGGCGAAACCCATAATTATGGACATAAATATTAATTTCTATTAAACTTTGGATATTAATAAAAATGTCGGTCTACATGAAATATGTATTATATTCTAGACATGGCTAAAAAAAGAAAAAAGAAAAAGAAAAAGAAAAATGTATTATATTCTGGACATGGCTAATATCATAGGAGAGCTACACATAGGGGTGATTAATGAGCAAGCATGAGCGAGTTGGGGTATGCTCATGCTCGGCTCATTAGCTTAATGAGTGAGTTGTTAATGAGCGAATTGTTAATGAGCATGTTGATAATGAGCGAGTTGTGATCAGAGTCAAAATAATGATGATTTACGTAGGGTTTTGGCTTAGGTTTTGCATATTTTCTCACACTTATGTTTAATTAATTAGAGAAAAAAGCTACTGTCACCCTTCTTTATGTTTTATTGCAGAAAACAGGTTTTGGGACTATTTTACACCAAATAGAGCTAGAATCGGGTCAATCGGATCAGCAATGCTCATCGACTAAGTCCCTGATACGGCCCTTATTGCCTAATACGGACCAGGCCTAGCATTGACCAGAAGATAGCGCTGGAAGCATTAAATCCTAACCGTCAAGGTCCTAATACGGACCGTATCACCCAATACGGTCCGTATCCGAAGGCGTCTCTTGGGGAATAACTGACGACAGCTGTTTCCAGATCAGTTTCTTAGCCCCTACTCAACCTCTACGCGTCCCTACACTCCTATATAAGGCCCCTGGGCAAGAATGATTAGTTATCTTTGTAATTAGGGTTAGATTTGATTAAAGTGAGAAGAGAGGAGTGCCTGTAATGATGCCATTCCGCGGCTAAGTCCCTTTTCTTAGGGCTAGGCAGTAAACCTTGTTACTCTTGATGTTCTGATATATATATTTTTGTTGATTATGATTTCTTGTTGTTGAAACAAAATGCTTTTGTGATTTAATATCTCTTCATCTAATTTCAATGATCTAGTTTGAGTCTGTTAGGGTAGTGACAGTGCTTTAATGGTAAGAGAAACTATTTGTATGAATTAGCCTCGTTGAGATCTATTAGGTTTATGTGAAGAAAACCTTAGCGGAGAAATCATAAACCAGACCAACAAAACGCGTACCAAATTCCATCACTTGCGTAAAGTAAATCGCAGTGATCTATGTAGTAATTTGGGGTATTTGAGAGATCAGACATTTGCATAAGGTAAATCGCAGTGTCCTATGTAGAATCTCGGTGAAAGATCTGTCATTCTTGCGTAACATAAATCACAGTGACCTATGTGCTGTCTTTCATTAAACAACAACAGGAAATCAGACGCAACATGAATATATTGTCAAGGCGGATTGAGTGGCAATGGTGTGCCAAACCCTAGGAATTCTCATCTCTATCTTTATTTTAATTACTTTTAATTGCTTCCTAATTTACATTGATCAAAACAACATCTCTCAATTTTCAGATTTCGTCTAGCCTTTCGAAAGATTGTGATTCGATCGCTCAAAGCATTGAACCAATATTCCCTGTGGATCGACCTCGAATATACTACTCGATAGGATTGTGCGCTTGCAGTCCGAACCGATAGCATTTCCGAGTTTATAAATATTAAAAGAAACATTGCTCTCTTTTGAGTGGTCAAGCTTTTTGGCGCCGTTGCCGGGGAATAACGGTTCATTGTGCAAGGCCTCGCGAGACGTCCTTGCTTTGACCATTGAATCCAATTAATTAGAAACGCCTAGATTTCTTTTTTATTTTCTTCATTTTTATTTTTATTTTATTTTCAATTTCGTTTTTATTTTTATTTTCTTTTTTTCCAGTTTTTAGTTTGATTTTCAGATTTTCTTTTCTTTTTAGGATACTGCACGCTGGCCGAATCATCCGTACGAAGATCCGAGAGGATTGCTAGTAGGAGAGGACAATTCGCTTCCACATCACTGATAAGAACCAATCATAGTTCTTCATCAAGTAATTCTGAAAGCGAAGAAGACTCAGATTCGATCAACATGAATATTCCACCGAACGAACAGATCAACAATTGAAGACAAAACAATGGTGATAATGAAGTTCACGATGCAGCAAGACCCAAACTTCTACGAGACTATTGCATACCGCGCGCGAATGATCCTAATTCTAGTATAAATCCACCAACTGTTACAAACCGTAATTTTGAGATCAAACCTGCTCTCATAAATATGGTTTCGCAACAGCAATTTGGAGGATTTCCACATGAAGATCTGCATCTTCATTTGTCAATTTTCCTAGGGATATGCGAGACGATAAAGATCAACGGAGTTACCGATGAAGGAATCAGGCTAAGGCTATTTCAATTCTCATTAAAAGATAAAGCAAGAGCATGGTTGTTTTCCTTACCGGCCAATTCCATTCAAACTTGGGACCAATTGTTTAATGTGTTTATTGCAAAATATTTTTCACCATCCAAAATTTCAAGGTTTAGAAATGCAATTACTAATTTTGAACAAAGGGATGGTGAAACATTGTGTGAGGCATGGGATAGATATAAGGATATGTTAAGGTGTTGTCCACATCATGGTCTAGAAAGATGGCTGATTGTCCAAACTTTTTATAATGGTCTAAACCCTACCGAGAGGTTGTCTATTGATGCTTCCGCAGGAGGAGCAATCATGAACAAGGAACCTGACGAGGCTTACAACCTAATTGAAGAGATTGCAATCAACTAACACTACTGGATCCCTGAGCGAAAGAAGCCAACTCCAACACCTGGCATGCACCGAGTAGATGATATATCCATGCTAAGCGCAAAGATTGATGCTTTGCAAATGGCATTCAACAAGCAAACCAAGCAGCGAACGGTAGCAGCAGTCAACGCCGCAACAGCATGTGGCTATTGTGGAGGAGCGCATGAGATGACCGAATGTATGAATGTGACGCAAACTGAGGAAGAAATGGAGCAAGCAAACGCAATCAACAATAGCTTTCGACCTCAGCCCTCTTACAATACATACCATCCGAACAACCGAAACCATCTCTCATACGCAAATAATCAAAAGCCTGTTGCACCCCAACAGAACTATCAACCACAGCCCAATTATCAACAGAGATACAACAATCCTCAACAGAACTATCAACCAAGGCAATACAATCAACCACAGCAACCTGACATCACATCTTTGATGGAGAGATTCCTAGAGAAGCAAGACAAGGCTAACGCCGAAATCGCACAAAAGATCGAATCATTAACAAACCGCAACAAAGACTTAGAAGATAACATCTCCAAGATGGCAAAAGAACTCTCAAGCATCACGCGCGGAAAAGGCAAATTTCTGGGCCAACTGGAAGAAAATCCTAAAGAGAGTTGCAAGAACATCACACTAAGGAGCGGCACAGCTTACAAGGGACCTCATATGCCCGATCTAACTTTCGATGAGATGCATGCAGAGCCATCACATTCCGAAGAATACGAGCCGCAACAACCGGAGCCACCCATATTCAAACTGCAAGCAGACCTTATTGAGGAGCAGAATGACACCGTAGGTGGGGACGAGCGACAAACCGAACCTGAATACATTTCACCACCACCCTACAAGCCACCTCTGCCATTCCCTCCAAGGCCAGCCAAGCATAAGATGGAGCCACAATTCGCGAGATTCATGGAGACTCTCAAGCAACTACAAGTCACTATCCCCTTCACCGAGGCAATTGCAAGCATACCCTCGTATGCTAAGTTTCTGAAGGAGATCCTTTCAAATCGCAACAAACTCCAAGAATTCTCGACAGTTCTGCTCAATCTGGAGTGTAGTGCGCTCGTGCAAAGTAAATTACCGACAAAGTTAAAAGATCCGGGAAGCTTCTCGATACCATGCACCATTGGCACGATTGATTTTAAGAGAGCTTTATGTGATCTGGAGGCAAGTGTGAGCTTGATGCCCAAGGTAGTATTCGATAAATTGGAATGTGGAGACCTATCACCAACACGAATCTCATTGCAACTAGCTGACCGATCAATTCGATATCCTGAAGGGATGTTGCTTGATATCCCAATCAAAGTTGGTAAATTCTGGATACCAGCAGATTTTGTGGTAGTTGATATGGAAGAAGATGAGCAGATTCCGATCATCCTTGGAAGGCCATTCCTCGCCACTTGTGGAGCAATGATCGATGTTAAGAATGAGAAGATTTCACTTAATGTTGACGAGAACAAGATGATCTTCAACATGAATGAAACCAAAGTCCCACCTGACATAAATCTTGCTTACAATTTGGAAACAGCGGACGAGTATGACAATGATGAATTGCGAATGGATGAATTTGAAGACATCGAAGAAATGATGCACAAAGCAGAAGTGGAGAGATTGTTCATTGTACAAAATGACGGTCAGATCCATCCAACCTCCGTGATAGCACAAACCGATGATCTGAACAAGAGCCCTAATATCGCGAGCAACAGGAATTACTCTCTCTTAGCCCTTGCATTAATCAAAAACCTACGCGAAGAACTCGATGCAATTTTTCAAAGACTGGACGAGGTCGAAGTAGTGCTCGGTGTGAGTCTGGCATTTGACCCCGGACCTCAAACACCAATCGACTTCTTCGAGAAGGGAAATGATGATGAAACCACAGAAGATGCTGAAGGCAAGCCACCCGACCAGCAACCCCCTTGCATTGACGGGAGGATGTCCGGAAGAAACTGATGCAACACAGAGTCAAGCTAACGACTTTAAACAAGCGCTTCTTGGGAGGCAACCCAAGGCCACATTTATAATTTCGCATAATTATTTATTTTTCGGTTTAATTAGGACTCAAACAAAGAAACAACTCATATCCACCTTTTTCCTATGATCAGGTAAGCATACCGGAGGAAAGGCTTGATTTAACGACATCTCGGAAGATGGAAAATACTCTCCGGTACGACCTGTATTGGCTGGTGCAGATCTTACTAATGGATACGAGGAAAAATAGAGTAAGAAGCAGGAATTAAGTGGTGAATACGGACCGTATTGGCTGGTACGGCCGTATTCATAGGAGCTAAGACTTAACGGTTATTGGGTTTGAACCTAACAGGCCTAATACGGACCGTATTGGCTGATACGGTCCGTAATGAAAGCCAGTTCGGGAGATGCGAACCCGTTAAGAGAGACATTTGAAATCCCGCGCGAACCACGTCTCTTAACCGTTAACCAATTTTCGTTTTAACCCCTAAACCCTTTCTCTTCCTCTCTCTTTACTCTCTTCCCCTCTATCTCTTCTCTTTCCCTCTCTTCCATTGGTGCCCAAAACCGAGCCCCTTCCTTGCCGCCGATCTTCATCACCACTCTCACATCCTTCGACATTGAAGTCGCCGCTCTCCTCCTCCACGCCTCAACCCTAATACGGACCGTACCGGGTCCGTATCCGACGGCTACTCGAATCAACTTCTCCAATTTTTTGTTTTTCTAAACCCCTCTTTAATTTCAAAGTTTAATTTCGTTTTTGCATTTGTTTTAATTTAATTTCTCTGTTACATTAGTTTATTATCAAGTTTTATTTTCACAAAATCACAAAAAATCACAAAAAAAATTAGGTTTCTGTCAAAATCCCGTTTTTTACCAGTATAATACGTTCCGTATTGAACCAATACGGTCCGTAATCGTTTACCAGAAAACCAGTCCAGTACTTAGCAGATTTTTCTTCAACCCCTTTAATACGGTCCGTATTGACCCAATACGGTCCGTAATCAGTCCGATACTTGGCTAAATTCACCAACTAACCAGTCCGTATTAAGACCGTATTGCCCAATACGGTCCGTAACAGAGATCCAAATTTTTAACAAATGGCCCCAAAAATGAAAAATATTTTAGGGGCAGTTACAAGGAGTGCCAAGAAAGCCCTCGGTGGTGCCAGCCCGAGTAGTTCACCGCAGAGCTCCTCTAGCCGATCCTCCCGGTCCTCCGGCTCGCAACCACAATCCTCCAACCATTCATCCTCTCGTTCTGACACTCAGCAATCAATCAGAGACACACCAATCTCTGACGCAGACTATGAGCCAGAGGAGTTCAACCCTCGGGACTTTGGTCTTGAGGAAGAAGACTCCGATGAAACAATGGAGGAGGTCCGGCCAACCGAGTACCAACCTGTCTTCTTGCACACACAATTCAAACAAGCCTACGAGAAGATGACAGCAAGAGAGGTCAGTTACCACAAATCGATCAACACGGAGACACTCGAGCGGCTAGGCCTCCTTGCACAAACCGAACAACTCGCCAACCGCATCCACCTCTGGCAATTCCTCCAACTGATCAAAGGAGTTAAAGTTTACAGGGTACTCACGAGGGAGTTCCTTGGGACTTTCAGATACAATGAAGACTCCATCACTTTCCATATGATTGGCGAGCAGTACAAAGTCACCATGGATGATTTCTGCGCCATCTTCAACCTCACCAACAATGGCACTTCAGATTCTCCTGACTGCCGAGTGTTCTGGTACAGCATCACTGAAGACAACCAAAACTCAACTCGACCGGCAAGCAGAATCATGCATCCTCAAGTCCGCCTCTTGCAAGTAATACTTGCCAATTCCATTTTCACGAGAGGCGAGAGTTCATCCAAGGTGACATTGCCCTAGCTCTATCTTCTCAAGTGCATGATCGAGCCAACACCGGTGCGACCTCACCTCGGCCATCTCCTTTGCAATCAAATCCGTGAGGTTGCCCGTGCAAAGAAAAGTAATGGAAAGATTTCCATTGGATTTGTGGCCACGATCTTAGCCAACCAACTCTCTCTGCAGATCGATCATCTCAAAGAGGCAAGCTGGCTCACACAAATCGACATGTCATGCCTCCAAGCCATGAAATTTGTCACCGGCCACTATCCAGGTCCCTACTTCTACAATTCGCCGAAGGGAATTCTCCAATTTCCCTTCCGACATATCAATCTCCGTAGTAGGGCCTCATGGAAAATGGCACGCCACGCGAGCCTGACTTATGAGCCTCCTCAAGATTACATGGATGTAATCGAAAGCCAAGCTGAAATGAGAAATCAGGCTAACATCGATTGGCAGCGAAGAGGAGAGGAGGAGCCCTATTTTGATACATATAGGGAGGCAGGCACATCGGCAGCCGAAGCCGGATCTTCAGGGGCGGCACCATCTGATGCCCCTACAGACGATTACGATCAGTTCATCCAAATGGTAAATTGGATGGACTGAAACCTCACTACGCTCACCTTGACAACGGACGAAGTCACCCGGCAAATGGAGCTGAACAGCTCTACAATCTACCAAGAGGTTGGTGAAATCCGAAACAGCATGGAAGAGGTTCGGAGGAGTGTAGACGAGGGCAGGCGCGAGATCCAGCAGACGCGCTACATGGCACAGCAGTATTATCAGTACGCTCTCGACTCCGGACTACTATACCAGCCACCACCATACGGACTCTTCGACCCGCCATTCTACGAGGAGATCCAGCGCCCACCACTACCTCCACCACCTCAGGATTGAGGTGCAGTGAGTTGTATCTTTCCCCGATCTTTTTACTTTACTACTTCACTTATTTTTATCTCTCGAGCATTGGGGACAATGCTCAATTTTATTCGGGGGGTAGGAGGTAAATTGACCATGTATCTTTAAATTTTTCGCATTTAAATTTTTCGCATTTTAAATTCTTAGGTGCTAGTAGTTTTACTCAATTTTTGACTAGGGTTAGAGGCTTTACCGAAAATCCTATAATGATTAGATTGAGCTTTTTAGCTAGCTTGCATTTTTATTTCCCTTATGAGTAGGTTAATCGAATAGGAATTGTTTTAAATTGAATTAGACTAAGGTTTAGACAATTGGCCATGATACCAAAAATTCAAAATTTTAAAAATAATTAGTGATCTCAAAGTGAACAATTAATTGCTAACCATGAGTGTTGACCAAAAATTACAAACCCTAGAATTTTTATTGTTTGAGTAATTTATTTTTGCAAAGTCTATTTAAACTTGATAGTGTTTTAGAATACTCATTTATTATAGATAGACCCCTAGCGAAACTATGCAATAATTCATTGTATGAATGAATACTTGGAATTGTGTGTAATCATGGTGCTTGTGACACAAAAATATTTTACTTTTCAGAAAAAAAAAATACAAAAATACAAAAAAACAAAAAAATCAGAAATGAGAAAAATCCAAAAAAAAATAGAAAAATCAGAAAAAGAAAAAAAAATAGAATAAAAGATGGAGGATAAAAAGAGTACGGGTGACTACGCAAGACTGGTTACCAATAGGCTCGAGAAAACCTCCCAAATTTAAATTCTTGTACATATTTATTTTTTCAAAAATAGTCACAAGTACCAACACACTTAGTTGTCATACTTTGCTCCAATCAATTGGGAAGGAAAATCAAAATTTATATCATTAGAATTTCTATTGATTGGAAGGGATCCATTTATAATCGAAGGGAAAATTAATACTGTCAATTTTAAGGATATTTGTGAAATGAATTGTTCAATGATAATTTTTCTAGGGTAAGCATAATGAGGTCAATCATGGGGTGAATAAATTGTTCAAGGGAGAGGTCATGAATATTTTTAAGTTCTAAATTTTTATTGTCATACCAATTGTACCAAACCTAAGCCCTAATTTAATTTTTAAACAAGATCTTGAGATTGTATGGTTTAACCTAGACCGAATCTTTGACGAGCTGGGATGTCATTCCTTGAGGACAAGCAACAATTCAAGTTGGGAGGCGTGATCAGAGTCAAAATAATGATGATTTACGTAGGGTTTTGGCTTAGGTTTTGCATATTTTCTCATACTTATGTTTACTTAATTAGAGAAAAAGGCTACTGTCACCCTTCTTTATGTTTTATTGCAGAAAACAGGTTTTGGGACTATTTTACACCAAATAGAGCTAGAATCGGGTCAATCGGATCAGCAATGCTCATCGACTAAGTCCCTGATACGGCCCTTATTGCCTAATACGGACCAGGCCTAGCATTGACCAGAAGATAGCGCTGGAAGCATTAAACCCTAACCGTCAAGGTCCTAATACGGACCGTATCACCCAATACGGTCCGTATCCGAAGGCGTCTCTTGGGGAATAACTGCCGACAGCTGTTTCCAGATCAGTTTCTTAGCCCCTACTCAACCTCTACACGTCCCTACACTCCTATATAAGGCCTCTGGGCAAGAATGATTAGTTATCTTTCTAATTAGGGTTAGATTTGATTAAAGTGAGAAGAGAGGAGTGCCTGTAATGATGCCGTTCCGCGGCTAAGTCCCTTTTCTTAGGGCTAGGCAGTAAACCTTGTTACTCTTGATGTTCTGATATATATATTTCTGTTGATTATGATTTCTTGTTGTTGAAACAAAATGCTTTTGTGATTTACTATCTCTTCATCTAATTTCAATGATCTAGTTTGAGTCTGTTAGGGTAGTGACAGTGCTTTAATGGTAAGAGAAACTATTTGTATGAATTAGCCTCGTTGAGATCTATTAGGTTTATGTGAAGAAAACCTTAGCGGGGAAACCATAAACCAGACCAACAAAACGCGTACCAAATTCCATCACTTGCGTAAAGTAAATCGCAGTGATCTATGTAGTAATTTGGGGTATTTGAGAGATCAGACATTTGCGTAAGGTAAATCGCAGTGTCCTATGTAGAATCTCGGTGAAAGATCTGTCATTCTTGCGTAACATAAATCGCAGTGACCTATGTGGTGTCTTTCATTAAACAACAACAGGAAATCAGACGCAACAGGAATATATTGTCAAGGCGGATTGAGTTGCAATGGTGTGCCGAAACCCTAGGAATTCTCATCTCTATCTTTATTTTAATTACTTTTAATTGCTTCCTAATTTACATTGATCAAAACATCTCTCAATTTTCAGATTTCGTCTAGCCTTTCGAAAGATTGTGATTCGATCGCTCAAAGCATCGAACCAATATTCCCTGTGGATCGACCTCGAATATACTACTCGATAGGATTGTGCGCTTGCAGTCCGAACCGATAGCATTTCCGAGTTTATAAATATTAAAAGAAACATTGCTCTCTTTTGAGTGATCAAGTTGCCGAGTTGTTTAAAATACATCATTCAAAAACTAATTTTCATTTATAGAATTTAACAAATTGTCATAATCCAACCTAATTAAACAATACATAATTTAAAAAAAAATTATCCATAAGCAAATTTAACAAAATCAAACAACTATCTTTTTGTCGTTCTCACGGCCCTATATGTTACATACTCAAAGCTATATCCTTGTCACATACCTACAAATTTGCATTATCAAAACAATAATAAAAATATAGAATTTAGAAATATACAAATTCAGAAATGTATAAATCCAGAACGGTGTATTAATGATCAAATTTTGGGTTATATTTTGAGACTAGTGTTTTGATGAGTATGGCCCGAAACCAAAGAAAATTAAGGAATAGTGCATTGAATGGGAATTTTATTCTACTTGTTTTAGGAAAATTTGCAAATTCTTAATTTTATTTTTCTGGATATACTAACAGCTATTAGAGAAGTGGATTAGATGTGGCAGGATTTATGTAACTAAGTTGTTAATGAGCGAGTTGAGGTATGCTCATTTCGGCTCATTAAGTTAATGAGCGAGTTATAGCGAGTTGTTAATGAGCATTTAGCGAGCGAGTTATGAGCGAGTTACGAGTTATGAACAATTTACTCACCCCTAGCTAAACATCTTGAATTAAGAATACGTGCATAGAGTAAACAATAGAATCTCATAGAATAAATTATGAGTACGACAAAGATCAAACTTCGAGTAAAATTAACAAAAATATTGCTAAAGTATCGAGTTTACTAGCCAAAGTTCTAGGAGGAATAATTTTTCAAGGCTACAAATTCGTTCCTTCGCTTTTAACCGACTCTTCCAATTCCTTCCCTTCTTCTGTCAATTTCCTCCTTTTTTAGCCTTTTTCGAGGTAAGAAACATAGATACTCTGTTTTACAACGTGGGTGACATTTTTGAGAAGTTTCAAAATGTAGAGATGTGAAGAAATTCTTGCAACCTCATTAGTGAAGTCGATATTTTAGCCTTTTTCTTCATCAAATTTATTCAAATTTTCTTCAATCCTTAACACTGAAATTTTTATTTATAACATAGTTCAAAAAAAAATAAACCAAATAACCATTGTTTCTAGGAATTTTGATTTTCACCACGGCTGCATGGGTATTCTGCGGACCCATTTCAGCGGAGCCGCAGAATGCCGATGCGGATCCTTAAATGGGTCCGCAGAACCATTCTGCGGACCCATTTTTTTTTCAAACTTAGAGATATCTCACATAATGTGGCACGCATTCCTAGAAAACCAAAAAATATTAAAAAACCAAAAAATTGAGATATCTCGCTGGTGCCTCGATAAAACAACAAAAAAAAGGATCCGCAGAACGCCTGTGCGGTCTCCAGCATTTGGGTCCGCAGCATGCTGGTGCGGCCGTGGTGAAAATCGAAATTCTCAGAAACGATGGTTATTTGGTTTATTTTTTTTTTGAATTATGTTATAAATAAAAATTTTGGTTCCTTAACACGTACAAATAAAATCCAAAATTATCGCAATAACCCGATCTTTTGTAGCTAAAATAGATAATTGGTCAAAATTATAAGTAGAACTCTGTCAAAAATATATATTTGTTTAGCACTTATCAATTAACTATTCATATATGAAGAACGATGATCCAAATTATTAGCATATTGGTCGAAACGTTAAATGTTTAGAAGAAAAACTCAGATTGTTAGATCGCTCTTACATAAATTGGTAGAATGAAATAATAAAAAATAAAAAAGCCAAGGCTTAATGGTACGTCTGGCAACACTTTCTTTAGTTTCTTTAGTTACGCTTAATTTTCCTGAACATCAATTTCCTTAACGAGAATTAATGCCACATTTTTTAATCTCGTGCTCAAATCTTAATTCCTGTTCGAGTCTTAAGACACATCTATTTCTGAATTAAATTAACCTCTTTAGCCTCTATCTACGATTAAGATAACTAAACATGAGTTCTTTAACGCAGATTAAAATTTAATTCTAATTCTGTTGTTGAGCATCCTAGTGTGGTATTAAATTTTTATTCGAATATTTTTTATAGGAAGATATATAAATGTCTTAAAATTATTATTGTTGTTATTATTATTACAGTATGAGTGAGTCTATGGTACTATGCATAGCACAGATTAGTCTGTACTACGGAGTCATATTTTCATTTTGAAAATCTTAATGGTTGATCCGAACTGTTCAACGTGATCCCCACATGAATATGTACTTGCAGACTAAATTTTATATTTTTTTGAATTTTTTTACTATATTTTAAAATAGGTAGAAAATCACTTGATCTGAAAATTCTGGACCATTCAAAAACAATGATTTTCTACATATCTAAAAAAATAATAAAAAAATTCTTAAAAATAGAAAATTTAGCCCACAAGTATATTTTCATATAGAAATTATATTGAACGATTCGGATCGACTATTATAATTTTGAAAACGAAAATATTAATCCGTAGTACGGATCAATATGTGCTATGCATAGTACCACAGACTCACTCTTACAGTATTACTGGTGGTTTTATTATTCGTCGAACAACCGAAATGTAAACTAGACACGACCTGAAGGCTGAACATTGGATGGTGTCCTAAAGTTGGTACCAAATGGAGGCACGTTTAGCTTTCTAGATGGTTAGGGGCACTTGAGTGGGGCTAATTTTGTCCATAGTGAAAGAAGCCTAGCTAGTAGCTAGGTTTTGGAGTGGCCGGTGGGTTACATGATTTCAAGCTCAAGGGGTCACTTCACAATCACTTGCTAGCTAGCTCTAGCTCTCTTTGTTTCTTTGAGCAACCTACTCATTCTAACCCAAGTTATTTGGTGGGATTGAGAGAGAGATGGGTTTGGTCTATCACTCTATCTCTATCTTGTGGTTAAAGACAAAATGTATCTTGTACCCAATTTCATCAACTTTTTTTTTTTAGCAGATCGTAAATAATATTAAAAGAGTCTGAATCTGCTGCGATTCCGAGAGGGATCGCAGGATTCTGAAATTCCGACATCAACGGTTTAAATTTTTTCGTGCGCGAATCTCAGAAATATTTTCAGAAAAGTAAATTTTAATGCACGCATCTCGAGAAAAACAAACCATTGAGATTGGATCGCAGGGTCCTGTGATTCCTCTAGAATCACAGCAGATTTATTTTCATATTAAAAGGATTAAAAGAAAGTAGAATTACGTAACAAAGTCTAAATTTGAGGCCAACTATTTAATTTTACTCTGCTAAAGAAGATACGGTTGAAAACGGAGTGAATAATATCCGACCCGTATTCGAAAAAATAGATATGGATATGGATATAGTTTTACGTTTTAATTATACGTAACCAAATAGTAATATATATCATATAGTTTAATATATATTATGAAAAATTATGTTATTTATCATTATAATTAGATAAATATTATGAACTTTAGTATTTTTTAATAATATTTATATATTTGTTAATAAATATCTGATCTGATCTGTATTTGTCTAATATTTGATCCGTATTCGTTTAATATCCGTATCCGTGTCCATCTAATATCCGTATCCGTCCATATGTATCTGAAAAATAAAAATAAAAATAAATATGGATATGATTTTCCGCTCCGTATCCGGTTTGTTTTCACCCCTATAACTAGAGTGGAAAAAATGGCATGCCGGAGCCGGCTCCGTCACGGAACGGCACGGTTACGGCAGGAACGGCACGGCACGCGTGTCATTCGCGTGCCGTGACTCGCGTGTCCCGTGCCGTGACCATTCGCGTGCCGTGCCTATCTTTTGAAACTTTGGCACGGCACGGCACGGCATGTGAAAAATTTAGTCACGGCACGACACGTAGTCACGCGAGTCACGTGTAATTAGGACCATTAGATATTAATTTAATGGTGAATCTTGAATAAATTAACTTAAATTATGATTAAATGGTCACGTGAGTTACGCGAGTCACGCGGGTCACGGCACGTTTAGGCACGGTGTGACTCACATGGCGTGACCATTCGCGTGCCGTGACCACCCCTTGACATTTTAGTCACGGCACGGCACGTGAAAAATTAACTTGGTCACGGCACGGCACGAGACCAAAGTCACGGCGTGTTAGTCACGGCACGGCACGTTTTTCCCACTCTACCTATAACTTAGAACTCCTTTTTATAAGAAGTGAATTGAGGGATAATATTAATAATATATGACCTAATTCTTTTTATTATTTTTCGGATCCAATACCTAGATTAATTACTCGGAAAAGTGCTTCAAATTTCGAAATAGCTTTTACATAAATACAGTTTACATCAAGCGAATTAATTTTAAAATAGCTCTAGCTTTCCATTTTGCACCTTACATGGGTCAATTCAAAAAATGGCTAATTTCCCTATTGTGGTATAAGGAACAAACAAACTGGACCATCTTGAAAAGTGAAAGTGCAATTAATAAGAAACCAAAAACAAAAAAAGTGCAAATAATGGAGCTTGTGTTTGCTTGTTGTACCTCAACACCATCATTAAAAAAATTTGAGCAATTTATGAATAAACACTTGGTTAGTTTGGTATGAGCAGACATTTCAAGAGCTTTTTGTGAGGATTGTAGTACTCTAGCTAGCGTTGATAGTTTCATTTGGAAAAAGAATCTGCACCTAAAATGGACCCCTTTTACTGTTTCAAAAAAATTATGACACGGTGAAAAATAGATTTGTCAGCGACCCTAGCTAAGTCGAGTTTGAATTTAGATGGCCAACTAAAAATAATAGCTCTTTCGTACTATGAATCACTTACAGAGTAAATATTTTGTCGATTTAATGTTGTGAGCAATATATATATATGCAAAGAGTCGGAAAATAATTTTATTTTTTTCTTGTTATAAGTTTCATCCTCTTATAATGGACACAGAGAAATGGTGAAAAATTGAAAAAAAATAACTTTATTTATTTCTTGCAACAGACTGAGAAAAGGGCCAAGTCTACACGAGCCTGGTTAGACCATGCTTGAACTTGTTAATAAACGAACCAAATCAGAATCGAGCAAG
Source organism: Carex myosuroides (assembly GCA_028015225.1). Taxonomy (NCBI): domain Eukaryota; kingdom Viridiplantae; phylum Streptophyta; class Magnoliopsida; order Poales; family Cyperaceae; genus Carex; species Carex myosuroides. Next base: position 4,157,554 of record CM051466.1, read on the forward strand.
TTAATTACAAGTTTTTTCCGAGCCAAGCCCGATTTTTTTATGATGAAAGCCAACGGTTAGCAGGTGGTATGAAATAGAGTGGGAAAAATGGCACGGCGGAGCCGGTTCCGTCATGGAACGGTACGGAACAGCACGGCACGCGTGTCAGTTACGTGCCGTGACTCGTGTGTCCCGTGCCGTGACCTTTCGCGTGCCGTGCTCATCTTTTGAAACTTTAGCACGGCACGACACGTAGTCACGCGAGTCACGTGTAATTAGGACCATTAAATATTGATTTAATGGTGAATCTTGAATAAACTAACTTAAATTATGATTAAATGGTCACGCGAGTCACGTATGGTCACGGCACGTTTAGGCACGGCGTGACTCACGTGGCGTGACCATTCGCGTGCCGTGACTACCCCTTGACATTTTGGTCACGTCACTGCAAGGCACGTGAAAAATTAACTTGGTCACTGCACGAGACCAAAATCACGGCGTGTTAGTCACGGTATAGCAGGCATGTATTTTCCACTCTAGTATGAACCTACAGACAAGAGAAGTGACCTGAATCAAAGAATTGTGCTACTATCATTGACCCAAATCCATTTGGAATCTAGAATGATGATATCCAGATCCAAAAATGAGATGTGATCTGAAATAATATAATCTGAAAATATTTAAACTGGAATGAACCGAATCATACGATGTGACATGTAATCTGAAAAAAATCGACTGAATATAATTAAGAAATGAAATTAAATATTATCATCATATGAATCCAACCCAATCAGAATTATATTCATTTTTTATAACATCACTTGGACTTTCTTTGATTTTTGCTACTTAATTAATCAAATGACATGAAGATCAAATTAATTGATTTTAATCTGAATCTATCCGGATCGAACTCAGCGACGAATCTTAAAACAAGTTAGAAGGTGATTAGTCATTTCTATGATTTTAAATTTTGTAATTATGTATATTGAAAATTAATTAAATTTTATTGTCGTAAAAGTTTTTATATAATTCAGCATCTCTTATAAAATACTAAATGTGTATTTATAACTTAGTGATTACAATTTCACTTTGTGATTGTAAAGACTTGAGTTCAAATTCTAATTACTACACATTATGCATTTTATGTTTTAGTCCTCCAATTTAAATTTTCTAGTCCCACTCCTGATCAAACTGAATACGAAATAATTCGACCCGGAAGTATCAAATCCAAACCCAACCCATCCTACCCAACCATCACTATGCCCCTGTCGGTCGAGAATTCATATTCAGTGCAATACCTGACCATGTAAATTTGATACCTGAGCCATCTGTTTTAATCTGGCACAAATCTCAAAGAAGAATCCTATATTACAAATAGACACCAAATTAATTTTGATCCGACTGTAAGTATTCTACATGAGAACGGAGTAGGTCCGATGCCCATCGGACCTACTTTTAGGTTCAACGAGCATGATGACCGTCCAATCTAATTTAAGATTTGTGCGCACGAAAATTGAAACAGATACGCACGAAGTTTAAAGCGTTCTGCACGAATCTTAAAGCAAATCGACAATGATTAAACCCATCGAACCAAAATAAGCCGGGCATCGGACCTACTCTCAAGTGATTCTACACAGTTTGGTACCTTAGAGGATACTTACTCCTAGGTCAAACGATGAGGCTGACATCTAGCCGCTACAATAGTAAATCAAAAAAGCACCACAGAATAAAGGATCCAATCTCAAAAGAAATAGTGAACAAATTAATTAACCTTATCGTCTTTACAAGTTGAAACATGTCAACTTTTCAGTCATTTCCAAATTCTCGCCACACATATCTAACTTTTCCTTTTTGCTCAACTTGCACATTTTTGGTTGAACACAACTTGTTCTATATTTGTTCATTATTTTGTAAGTTAGCCTCTGAACACAGTAGACAACCACCGATGGAAGTACTACTACTGTGTTAAGATATCATTATTATTAATTCAAAGTGCACGGATGATAGCTGCTTTTAACAACAACGACTTGGTTCATACTTTGCCTAGACGAATGATTGCAAATTTGCACTCCCATAGTCCCATACAAACTTTGTGTACCTCTTATGTGTAACAAGTTTAATGCTAATGAGTTGAGAACCATAATTTGGTATAGTGATAAAAGACATAGGAGGGCCTACATTGAATTAAGAGTAGTAAGTTATTTACTTATGAATTTTAAAAATTCGATATAATTAGCTCATATAAAATCGGATTGTTGCCTACTTCCGTAAATAATTTTGTTTACTCTGGATATATAATCCAATCCACAACCTAGTCAGTTGATTTTTTTTTCCCACAGTCTAGTTGTTTATCTCTAGTCAAAATTCTAAGTCTGACCCTCATAAAAGACAATATTCTTTGTAGGAAAGGTTTTAGATTTGAAATTCAAATAATTTTTTTTAAGAAATATTAAATAGTTGAATAACAGATTTTTTTGAAATTCTTACAAAATGCTAATAAGTTGTGCGGTTAAGAGATAAAGTACAACATCGGATTTTTTGAATTCAAATCCCAATTAATAAATTCAAATATTTCTTTAACTCTGACACGAATCTCCAAACAGACCCCTTATATCTATAATAAGCACATAATTTCTTTTGATCTAATTAGAACTAAATTTAGACCGTTTTTTTTTCTAATTGTACCCTCCATTATATAAGGGATACAAAATAGTTTCTATAAGCAAAAATTAACAAACTAGTTGTATATAATATATACTATCATTCTTTAAGTTGTGCGGTGTCAAGAATTAAAGTATACTCTTCTTTAGCTAAATTGTATACCATATAATAAATTGTATACTATCACTCTAGCAGAAATACAAACTAGCTAGTGTTATTTATTCGCGTTTCGTTCCGAAATTTTTAAATATACTCCTGTCAAAAAAAAAAAAAACCAAAAGACCACTGAATTTGTAAAATTCTATATTTATTTGGGCCGCCACGACAAATAGCAGCCTCCAAGATTGGGGCCGCCATTTGTCATTGCGACCCGCAAAAACCCAAAAAATCCCAAAAAAATCCCAAAAAATTCAAATGTTTTGCTGTTTTTAATTGATTTGTTTAATGATTTTCAAAAATACAAAGAAAAATTAATAATTTGAATATGTTAGAAAGAACATCAAACAAAATAGATAATACATCTTATAATTTAGATGTACTAGAAGGACTCCGAAATATTTTTCAGGCAGAATTTTTCCCGAGTGTAAAAAAAATTAATCTATTTCTTGGTGTGTTACTGGAAAAAAATAAAATGCTTTGGATCTGAATTATTGATTCCAGTTCAAAAGTCACTTCTAGATAAATAAAGAAATTATGATGATCCTTCTAATACACTCAAATTGTAAGATACTCCATCTATTTTCAAAAAAGAAAATTTGATTTGACTTTTGTAATGATGTCAAGGAATATTTTTTTTTCAAATAGATAGAGTACCGTATAATTTGAATGTACTAGAATGATCATGATAATTTCTTTATTTACTAGAAGTGACTTTTGAACCGGGATCAATAATTCAGATCCAAAGCATTTTTATTTTATTCTAGTAGCACATTAAGAAATAGTTTAATTTAATTTACAACCGGGAAATTTTTTACCTGAAAAATATTTCGGAGTCCTTCTAGTACATCTAAATTATAAGATGTTTTATCTATTTTGTTTGATATTCTTTGTAACATATTCAAATTATTATTGTTCTTTATATTTTTGAAAATAATTAAACAAATAAATTAAAAACATCGAAAAATTTGAATTTTTTGGTTTTTTTTGGGGACGCCATTTATCATTGCAGCAGTGGTCTTTTGGTTTATTTTTTTTGTTGAGGGTATATTTAAAAATTTTGGCGATTCGTTTATCTTAATAAAAATATTATTAATTAAAAAAATATATGCAACTGATCGCAATAAAGATTAAGTAAATTTTTAATTCTATTGTTTTCTTCATAAACCCGTGTTAAGTTGTTGACCAATATCAAATATCAACTTATTGGAATATTTACAAGTGAAGTCGTTAATTATCATCCTACATTCAATATTTTTTATTTTCCATCTAGAATATGCACATTTTAAAATATACAAAATTTTTGAAGAATCTTATGCGTTGGAAACTATCAAGCAAGCAATTTTCTAATGACTGCCTAATGCAAAAAATATTACCACCAAGGGACAACCACAAAATTACAATTTCTTATGTGTTTTAATATAGGGACGACTATAAACAATTTCTCAATGAAAAAAGCTACACACAAGTTTTTCATCTCAGCAACTCATTGTGAACAGTAAGCGGGCATAAAAAATTTTGTTTACGTGCTAATTTAGACTATATAAAATAACAAAACAAACGAAAGTATACGAACAAATAAATATCAATATAACAGTAAAAAGCGTCCAATATTGAGTTTACATTGAATTTTTTTTTTAAATACAACCAATAAAACATGAAAGACAACCAGTAAATTACGAAAGACAACTAAAAAAAATGAAAATCAACTAGTAGAAGATGAAATACAACCAGTAGTAAATGAAAGACAACATGTAAAACGTGAGAGACAACCAATAGAATGTGAAAGACAACCATTACAAGATGAAAGACAAAAAAAAAAGATGAAAGACAACGAATACAGGATGAAAGACAACTAGAAAAAGAAGAAAAATAATTAGTAGAAGATAAAAGACAACTAGAAAAATATGAAATACAACTTGAAAAGATGAATGACAACCAGTAATAGATGAAAGACAATTAGTAGGACATGAAAGACAACTATTAGAAAATTCAATACAACCAGTACAAGAAAAAAGACAACTAAAAAGATGAAAATAAACTGCTAGAAGAAAATGAAATACAACCAGTAGTAGATGACAGACAACTTGTTGAAGATGAAAGACAACAAATAGAACATTAAAGACAACCAGTATAAGATAAAAAAACAACTAGTAAAAGATGAATAACAATTAGTAGAAGGTGAAATACAACTAGAAAAGACTAAATACAACTAATAGAAGATGAAAAACAAACAGTACAAGATGAAAACCAGTAGAAGATGAAAAACAACTAGTAGAATGTGAATGACAACTAGATTAAGATGAAATACAACAAGAAGAAAATGAAAGACAATTAGTAGAACATGAAAAACAACCAGTATAAGATGAAAGACAACTAGAAAAAAGATGAAAGACAATTTGAGGTAGAAGAAATACAACTAGTAGGAGATGAAAGACAACCAATAGAACTTGAAAGACAACTAGTAGAAGATGAAAGACAACCAATAGAAGATGAACGACAACCAGTAGAACATGAAAGACAACTAGTAGAAAATGAAAGACAATTAGGACAAGATGAAAGTCAACCAGTAGAACATGAAAGACAACCAATACAATAAGAAGAACAACTAGAAGAAGATGAAAGATAACTAGTAGAACATGAAAGATAACTAGAAAAAGATGAAAAATAATTAGTAGAAGATGAAAGACAATTAGAAAAAGATGAAATACAACTTGAAGAAGATGAATATAACCAGTAGTAGATTAAAGACAATCAGTAGTAGATTAAAGACAATCAGTAAGACATTAAAGACAACCAGTAGAACATGAAAGACAACCAGTACAAGTTTATATGCAACTAGATGAAGATGAAAATCAATTTCTAGAAGATGAAAGACAACTAGTAGAAGATGAAATACAACTTGAAGAAGATGAATATAACCAATAGTAGATGAATACAACTTGAAGAAGGACATGAAAGACAACAAGTAGAACATGAAAGGCAACTAGTACAAGATGAAAGACAACTAGAAGAAGATAAAAACCAACTACTAGTATATGAAACACAATCAGTAGAACATGAATGAAAACCAGTACAAGATGAAAGAAAACTACTAAATATGAAAATCGACTACTAGAATAATATGAATGACAACTAGTAAAAAATGAAAGACAACTATTAGAATATGAATGACAACTAGAAGAAGATAAAAAATACAACCAGTAGTACATGAAAGAGAACCTTTAGAACATGAAACACAACCAATACAATAATAAAAACAACGAGAGGAAGATGAAATACAACCAGTAGTAGATGAAAGACAACCTAAAGAACGTAAATGAGAACCAGTAGAAGATGAAAGACAACAAGTAAAATATGAAAGACAGTAAGTACAAGATAAAAGACAACTAGAAAATGATGAAAGACAACCTATCCATGATAAACACAACTATATGAAGATGAAAATCAACTACTATAATATAAAAGATAACCAGTAGAACATGAAAGACAACCAGTACATAATGAAAGAGAATTTGAAGAAGATGAAAATGAACTACTAGAAGATCAAAGACAACCAGTATAATATAAAAGACAACCAGTACAAGATGGAAGACAACTAGAAGAAGTTGGAAATCAACAACTAGCAGATGAAAGAGAATCAGTAGAACATGAAAGACAACTAGTAGAAGATGAGTGACAATTAGAAGAAGATGAAAATTAAGTACTAGAAGATGAAAGACAACTAGAAGAAGATGAGATACAACCAGTAGTAGATGAAAGACAACTAGTAGTACGTGAAAGACAACCAATAGAACATGAAAGACAACTAGTACAAGAAGAAAGACAACTAGAAGAAAATAAGAAACAAACATGTACAAGATGAATGACGACTAGAAGAAGATGAAATACAACAAGTAATAGATGAAAGACAACTAGTAGAACGTGAAAAAAGCCAGTACAGGATGAAAGACAACTACTATAATATGAATGACAAGTAGAAGAAGATGAAATACAACCAGTAATAGATGAAAGACAACCTATACAATAAGAAACACAACTTGTACGAGATGAAAGACATTAAGAAGCAGATGAAATACAACCAGTAGAACATGAAAGACAACCAGTACAGGATGAAAGACAATTAATAGGACATTAAAGACAACCAACTGTACATGAAAGAAAACCAATACGAGATGAAAGATAACTAGAAGATGTTGAAATCAACTAATAGAATATGAAAGACAACCAGTAGAACATGAAAGACAACCAGTACAGGATGAAAGTCAACTACTAGAATATAAATGACAACTAAAAGAAAATGAAATATAACTAGTATTAGATGAAAGACAACATGTAGAACATGAAACACAACCAGTACAAGATGAAAGACAACTAGAAGAAGATGAAATACAATAAGTAGTAAATGAAAGACAACTAGTAGAACGGAAAAGACAACCAATAGAACATGAAAGACAACCAGTGGAAGACGAAAGACAACTAGAAAAAAATTAAAAACAACTAGTAGAATATGAAATTCAACCAGTAGTAGACGAATGACAACCAGTAGAACGAGAAAGATAACCAATAGAACATGAAAGACAACCACTACAAGATGAAAGACAACTATAATGATATGAAATAAAAATAGAGGTACAAGAAATACAACTAGTAGAAGGACAACCAGTAGAACGTGAATGACAACCAGCAAAACATGAAACACAACCAATACAGAATGAAAGACAACTAGAAGAAGATGAAAAATAACAAGTAGAAGATTAAAGACAACGAAAAGAAGATGAAATTCAACTAGTAGTAGATGAACGACAATTAGTGGGACATGAAAGACAACCAGTAAAATATGAAAGATTGTACAAGAGGAATGAAAACTAGAAGAAGATGAAAATCGACTACTAAAAGATAAAAGAAACTAGTAGAACATGAAAGACAACCAGTACAAGATGAAAGACATCTATTAGAATATGAGTGACAACTCGATGAAGATGGAATACAACTTGTAGTACATGAAAGAGAACATGTAGATTGTGAAACAAAACTAGTACAAGATGATTGACAACTAGAAGAAAATGAAATACAACTAGTTAAAGATGAAATATAAACTAGTAGAACGTGAAAGACAACTAGTACAAGATAAAAAAACAACTATTATAATATGAATGACAACTAGAAGATGAAATACAACCAATAGTAGATTAAAAACAACCAGTTTAAGATGAAAGACTACCAATAGAAATGAAGACAACCAGTATAAGATGAAAAACTACCAATAGAACATGAAGACAACCAGTATAAGATGAAAAACTACCAATAGAACATGAAGACAACCAGTATAAGATGAAAGACAACTAGAAAAGATAAAAAACAACCAATAGAAGATTAAAGACAACCAAAATGAAAACAACCAGTAGATGATGATAATCAACTAGTAGAATGTGAATGACAACTAGATGAAGATGAACAACAAGAAGTAGAGAAAGATAACTAGTACATGAAACACAACCAATATAAGATGAAAGAAAACTAGAAGAAGATGAAATAAAACTATAGGTAGAATAAATACAACTAGTAGGAGACGAAAGACAACCAATAGAAGATAAAAGACAACCAATAGAACCTGAAAGACAACTAGTAGAAAATGAAAGACAACCAATAGAAGATGAACGACAACCAGTAGAAATGAAAGACATCCGGTAGAAAATGAAAGGCATCCCAGTACAATAAGAAAGACAACTACAAAAACATGGAAGACAACTAGTAGAACATGAAAGACAACATGTACATGATGAAAGACAACTAGAAAAAGATAAAAAACAATTAGTAGAAGATGAAAGACAACTAGAAGAAGATGAAATACAACTTGAAAAAGATGAAAGCCAACCGGTAGTAGATGAAAGACAATCAATAGGACATTAAAGACAACCAGTAGAACATGAAATACAACCAGTACAAGTTTATATGTAACTAGATAAAGATGAAAATCAATTTCTAGAAGATGAAATACAACTAGTAGAAGATGAAATATAACTTGAAAAAGATGAAATACTACCAATAGTAGACGAAAGACAATCAGAAGGATATGAAAGACAACAAGTAGAACATGAGAGACAACCAGTACAAAATGAAGAGAACTAGAACAAGATAAAAATCAACTACTAGTATATGAAACACAACCAGTAGAACCTGAATATGAAAGAAAACTACTAGAATATGAAAATCGACTACTAAAAAGACAAGAGAAAACAAGTAGAAAAAGAAAGACAACCAGTAAAAGATGAAAGACAACTAGAAGAAGATAAAAAATACAACCAATAGTACATGAAAGAGAACCTGTAGAACATGAAACACAACCAATACAATATTAAAGACAACTAGAAGAATATGAAATACAACGAGTAGTAGATGAAAGGCAACCTTAATAACGTGAATGAGAACCAGTAGAAGATGAAAGACAACCAGTAAAACATGAAAGACAATCAGTACAAGATGAAAGACAACTAGAAGATGGTGAAATACAACTTGTACAGGATAAACACAACTATAAGAAGATGAAAATCAACTACTATAATATAAAAGACAACCAGTAGAAAATGAAAGACAACCAATACAGAATGAAAGAGAATTTAAAGAAGATGAAAATGACTAGAAGATGAAAGACAACCAGTAGAACATAAAAGAAAAATAGTACAAGACGGAAATCAACAACTAGCAGATAAAAGAGAACCAGTAGAACATGAAACTGAACTACTATGAAAGACAACCAGTACATGATGAAAGACAACTTGTACAGGATAAACACAACTATCAGAAATGAAATTCAACTACTATAATATAAAAGACAACCAATAGAAAATGAAAGACAACCAATACAGAATGAAAGAGAATTTGAAGAAGATGAAAGACAACCAGTAGAACATAAAAGACAAATAGTACAAGATGGAAATCAACAACTAGCAGATGAAAGAGAACCAGTAGAACATGAAAGACAACCAGTTTAGGATGAAAAACAACTACTAGAATATGAGTGACAATTAGAAGAAGATGAAAATCAACTACTCAAAGATGAAAGACAACCTGGAGAACAGGAAACACATCCAGTATAAAATGAATGACAACTAGAAGAAAATGAGAAACAAACATGTACAAGATGAATGACAACTAGAAGATGATGAAATAAAACAAGTAATAAATGAAAGACAACTAGTAGAACGTGAAAGAAAGCCAGTACAAGATGAAACAAACTAATAGAATATAAATGACAAGTAAAAGAACATGAAAGACAAGCAGTACAATAAGAAGAAAAACTAGAAGAAGATGAAAGACAACTAGTAGAACATGAAAGACAACAAGTAGAGCATGAAAGACAACTAGAAAAAGATAAAAAAACAACTAGTAGAAGATTTAAGACAACTAGAAGAAGATGAAATACAACTTGAAAAAGATGAAAGACAACCAGTATTAGATGAAAGACAATCAGTAGGACATTAAAGACAACCAGTAGAACATGAAAGACAACCAGAACAAAATGAAAGTCAACCAGTAGAACATGAAAGACAACCAGTACAATAAGAATAACAACTACAAGAAGATGAAAGACAACTAGTAGAACTTGAAAGACAACATGTACAGAATGAAAGATAACTAGAAAAAGATGAAAAACAACTAGTAGAAAATAAAAGACAACTAAAAAAATGAAATACAACTTAAAGAAGATAAAATCCAACCGGTAGTAGAGGAAAGATAATCAATAGGACATTAAAGACAACCAGTAGAACATGAAATACAACCAGTACAAGTTTATATGCAACTAGAAGGAGATGAAAATCAATTTCTAGAAGATGAAAGACAACTAGTAGAAGATGAAATACAACTTGAAAAAGATGAAATACAACCAATAGTAGACGAAAGACAATCAGAAGGACATGAAAGACAACAAGTAGAACATGAAAGACAACCTGTACAAGATGAAAGACAACTTGAAGAAGATAAAAATCAACTACTAGTATATGAAACACAACCAGTAGAACATGAATATGAAAGAAAACTACTAGAATATGAAAATTGACTACTAGAAGACAAGAGACAACAAGTAGAACATGGAAAACAACAAGTAAAAGATAAAAGACAACTATTAGAATATGAATGACAACTAGAAGAAAAATAAAAAATACAACCAGTAGTACATGCAAGAGAACCTGTAGAACATGAAACACATCCAATACAATATGAAAGACAACCAGTAGTAGATGAAAGACAACCTAAAAACGTGAATGAGAACCAGTAGAAGATGAAAGACAACCAGTAAAACATGAAAAACAATCAGTACAAGATGAAAGACAACTAGAAGATGATGAAAGACAACCTGTACAGGATAAACACAACTATAAGAAGATGAAAATCGGCTACTATAATATAAAAGACAACATGTAAAACATGAAAGACAACCAGTATAGTGAAAGAGAATTTCTAGAAGATGAAAATGAAATACTATAAGATGAAAGACAACCAGTAGAACATAAAAGACAACCAGTTCAATATGAAAGACAACTAGAAAAAGATGGAAATCAACAACTAGCAGATGAATAAGAACCAGTAGAACATGAAAGACAACCAGTTTATGATGAAAAACAATTACTTGAATATGAGTGACAATTAGAAGATGATTAAAGTCAACTACTAGAAGATGAAAGACAACCTGGAGAACAGGAAACACAACCAGTAACAGATGAAAGACAACTAGAAGAAGAGGAGATACAACCAGTAGTAGATGAAAGACAACTAGTAGAAGAAGAAAGATGAAAGACAACTAGTACAGGAGATACAACCAGTAGTAGATGAAAGACAACTAGTACAGGAGATACAACCAGTAATAGATGAAAGACAACTATTAGATGAAGAGGAGATACAACCAGTAGTACGTGAAAGACAACCAATAGAACATGAAAGAAACTAGTAGAAGAAGAAAGACAACTAGAAGAAAATGAGAAACAAACATGTACAAGATGAATGACAACTAGAAGAAGATGAAATACAACAAGTAATAGATGAAAGACAACTAGTAGAACGTGAAAAGAACCAGTACATGATGAAAGACAACTATTAGAGTACGAATGCCAAGTAGAAGAAGATGAAATACAACCAGTACTAGATGAAAGACAACATGTACAACATGAAACACAACTTGTTCGAGATGAAAGACAATAAGAAGCATATGAAATACAACCAGTAAAACATGAAAGACAACCAGTACAGGATGAAAGACAATTTGTAGGACATGAAAGACAACCAGTAGTACATGAAAGAAAACTAATACAAGACGAAAGATAACTAGAAGAAGATGAAAATCAACTAATAGAAGAAGAAAGACAACCAGTACAGGATGAAAATCAACTATTAGAATATGAATGACAACTAGAAGAAGATGAAATATAACCAGTAGTAGATGAAAGACAACATGTAGAACATGAAACACAACCAGTACAAGATGAAAGACAACTAGAAATAGATGAAATACAATAAGTAGTAAATGAGAGACAACTAGTAGAACGGGACAGACAACCAATAGAACTTGAAAGACAACCAGTGGAAGACGAAACACAGCTAGAAGAAAATTAAAAACAACTAGTAGAAAATGAAATACAACCAGTAGTAGATGAATGACAACCAGTAGAACGTGAAAGACAACCAATAGAACATGAAAGACAACCACTACAAGATGAAAGACAACTATAATGATATGAAATAAAACTAGAGGTACACGAAATACAACTAGTAGAAGATGAAAGACAACCAGTAGAAATGAATGACAACCAGCAATACATGAAACACAACCAATACATAATGAAAGACAACTAGAAGAAGATGAAAAATAACTAGTAGAAGATGAAAGAGAACGAGAAAAATATGAAATTCAACTAGGAGTAGAAGAACGACAATCAGTGGGACATGAAAGACAACCAGTAAAATATGAAAGACTGTACAAGATGAAAGGAAATTAGAAGAAGATGAAAATCGACTACTAAAAGATAAAAGACAACCAGTAGAACATGAAAGACAACCAGTACAAGATGAAAGACATTTATTAGAATATGAATGACAACTCGATGAAGATAAAATATAACCAGTAGTAAATGAAAGAGAACCTGTAGATTATGAAACAGAACCAGTACAAGATGATTGACAACTAGAAAAAGATGAAATACAACCAGTACTAGATGAAAGATAACTTGTAGAACGTGAAAGACAACTAGTACAAGATGAAAAACAACTACTATAATATGAATGACAACTAGAAAAAGATGAAATACAACCAGTAATGATGAAAGACAACCAGTAGAAGATATAAAACCTACCAATAGAACACGAAAGACAACTAGTATATGATTAATGACAACTAGTAGAATATGAAAAACAACAAGTAGAATATGAAAAACAACTAGTAGAACATGAAAGACAACTAGAAAAGATAAAATACAACTAATAGAAGATTAAAGACAACCAATACAAGATGAAAACAACCAATAGATGATGAGAATCAACTAGTAGAATGTGAATGACAATTGGATGAAGATGAATTACAACAAGAAGTAGATGAAAGATAACTAGTACATGAAACACAACCATATAAGATGAAAGATAACTAGATATAGATGAAATAAAACTATAGGTAGAAGCAATACAATTAGTAGAAGATGAAAGACAACCAGTATAACTTGAAAGATAACCAATAGAAGATGAAAGACAACCAAGTAGAACATAAAAGACAACCAGTTGAAGATGAAAAACAACTAGATGAAAATGAAAGACAATCAGTTAACAGAGAACCAGTACAAGATGAAAGACAATTAGGAGAATATGAAAGTCAACCAGTAGAACATGAAAGACAACCAGTACAATAAGAAGAACAACTAGAAGAAGATGGAAGACAACCAGTAGAACATGAAAGACAACAAGTACTGGATGAAAGGCAATTAGAAAAAGATGAAAAACAACTAGTAGAAGATGAAAATCAACTACTATAATATAAAAGACAACCAGTAGAACACGAAAGACAACCAGTACAGAATGAAAGAGAATTTGAAGAAGATGAAAATGAACTACTAGAAGATGGAAGACAACCAGTACAAGATGAATGACAACTAGAAGAAGATGGAAATCAACAACTAGCACATGAAAGATAACCAGTAAAACATGAAATGCAACCAGTTTATGATGAAAAACAACTACTGGAATATGAGGGACAATTAGAAAAAGATGAAAGACAACCTGGAGAACAGGAAACACAACCAGTACAAGATGAAAGACAACAAGAAGAAAAATGAGATACAACTAGTAGTAGATGAATGATAACCAATAGAACATGAAAGACAACTAGTACAAGAAGAAAGACAACTAGAATAAATGAGAAACAAACATGTACAAGATGAATGACAACTAGAAGAAGATGAAATACAACAAGTAATAGATGAAAGACAACTAGTACAACGTGAAAGAAAGCCAGTACATGATGAAAGTCAACTACTAGAATATGACTGGCAAGTAGAAGAAGATGAAATACAACCAGTACTGGATGAAAAACAACCTGTACATCATGAACACAACTTGTACGAGATGAAAGACAATAAGAAGCAGATGAAATACAACCAGTAGAACATTAAAGACAACCAGTACATGATGAAAAACAATTTGTAGGACATGAAAGACAACCAGTAGTACATGAAAGAAAACCAATACAAGATGAAAAATAACTAGAAGAAGATGAAAATCAACTACTTGAATATGAATGACAACTAGAAGAAGATGAAATATAACAAGTAGTAGATGAAAGACAACATGTAGAACATGAAACACAACCAGTACAAGATGAAAGCAACTAGAAGAAGATGAAATACAATAAGTAGTAAATGAAACACAACTAGTAGAACGGGAAAGACAACTAATAGAACATGAAAGACGGTTAGTGGAAGACGAAAGACAGCTAGAAGAAAATTAAAAACTAGTAGAAAATGAAATACAACCAGTAGTAGATCAATGACAACCAGTGGAATGTGAATGACAACCAGCAAAACATGAAAGACAACTAATACAGGATGAAAGACAACTAGAAGAAGATGTTCTACTGGTTGTCGTTCATCCTCTTCTAGTTGTTTTTCATCTTCTTCTAGTTATCTTTCATCCTGCATTAGTTGTCTTTCATGTTTTGCTAGTTGTCATTCATGTTCTAATAGCTGTCTGTCATCTTACTACTGGTTGTATTTTATCTTCATCGAGTTGTCATTCATACTCTAATAGCTGTCTTTCATCTTGTACTGGTTGTTTTTCATGTTCTACTGGTTGTCTTTTTTCTTTTAGTAGTCGATTTTCATCTTCTTCTAGTTTTCTTTCATCTTGTACAGTCTTTCATATTTTACTGGTTGTCTTTCATGTCCCACTGATTGTCGTTCTTCTACTACTAGTTGAATTTCATATTCTTCTCGTTGTCTTTCATCTTCTACTAGTTATTTTTCATCTTCTTCTAGTTGTCTTTCATTCTGTATTGGTTGTGTTTCATGTTTTGCTGGTTGTCTTTCATCTTCTACTAGTTGTATTTCTTGTACCTCTAGTTTTATTTCATATCATTATATTTGTCTTTCATCTTTCAGTGGTTGTCTTTCATGTTCTATTGATTGTCTTTCACGTTCTACTGGTTGTATTTCATTTTCTACTAGTTGTTTTTAATTTCTTCTAGCTGTCTTTCGTCTTCCACTGGTTGTCTTTCCCGTTCTACTAGTTGTCTCTCATTTACTACCTATTGTATTTCATCTTCTTCTAGTTGTCTTTCATCTTCAACTGGTTGTGTTTCATGTTCTACATGTTATCCTTCATCTACTACTGGTTATATTTCATCTTCTTCTAGTTGTCATTCATATTCTAATAGTTGATTTTCATCCTGTACTGGTTGTCTTTCTTCTTCTATTAGTTGATTTTCATCTTCTTCTAGTTATCTTTCGTTTTGTATTAGTTTTCTTTCATGTAATACTGGTTGTCTTTCATGTCCTACAAATTGTCTTTCATCCTTTACTGGTTGTCTTTCATGTTCTACTGGTTGTATTTCATATGCTTCTTATTGTCTTTCATCTCGAACAAGTTGTGTTTCATGTTGTACATGTTGTCTTTCATCTAGTACTGGTTGTATTTCATCTTCTTCTACTTGTCATTCGTACTCTAATAGTTGTCTTTCATCATGTACTGGTTCTTTTCACGTTCTACTAGTTGTCTTTCATCTATTACTTGTTGTATTTCATCTTCTTCTAGTTGTCATTCATCTTGTACATGTTTGTTTCTCATTTTCTTCTAGTTGTCTTTCTTCTTGTACTAGTTGTCTTTCATGTTCTATTGGTTGTCTTTCACGTACTACTAGTTGTCTTTCATCTACTACTGGTCGTATCTCCTCTTCTTCTAGTTGTCTTTCATCTGATACTGGTTGTGTTTCCTGTTCTCCAGGTTGTCTTTCATCTTCTAGTAGTTGACTTTAATCATCTTCTAATTGTCACTCATATTCAAGTAATTGTTTTTCATCATAAACTGGTTGTCTTTCATGTTCTACTGGTTCTTATTCATCTGCTAGTTGTTGATTTCTATCTTTTTCTAGTTGTCTTTCATATTGAACTGGTTGTCTTTTATGTTCTACTGGTTGTCTTTCATCTTCTACTATTTCATTTTCATCTTTTATAAATTCTCTTTCACTGTACTGGTTGTCTTTTATATTATAGTAGCCGATTTTCATCTTCTTATAGTTGTGTTTATCCTGTACAGGTTGTCTTTCATCATCTTCTAGTTGTCTTTCATCTTGTACTGATTGTCTTTCATGTTTTACTAGTTGTCTTTCATCTTCTATTGGTTCTCATTCACGTTCTTTAGGTTGTCTTTCATCTACTACTGGTTGTCTTTCATATTGTATTGGATGTGTTTCATGTTCTATAGGTTCTCTTTCATGTACTACTGGTTGTATTTTTTATTTTCTTCTAGTTGTCATTCATATTCTAATAGTTGTCTTTTTTCTTTTACTGGTTGTTTTCCATGTTCTACTTGTTCTCTCTTGTCTTCTAGTAGTCGATTTTCATATTCTAGTAGTTTTCTTTCATATTCAGGTTCTACTGGTTGTGTTTCATATACTAGTAGTTGATTTTTATCTTCTTCAAGTTGTCTTTCATCTTGTACTGGTTGTCTTTCATGTTCTACTTGTTGTCTTTCATGCCCTTCTGATTGTCTTTCGTCTACTATTGGTTGTATTTTGTCTTTTTCAAGTTGTATTTCGTCTTTTTAAGATGTATTTCATCTTCTACTAGTTGTCTTTCATCTTCTAGAAATTAATTTTCATCTCCTTCTAGTTGCATATAAAGTTGACTGGTTGTATTTCATGTTCTACTGGTTGTCTTTAATGTCCTATTGATTATCTTTCATCTTTTACCGGTTGGCTTTCATCTTCTTCAAGTTGTATTTTATTTTTTTCTAGTTGTCTTTTATTTTCTACTAGTTGTTTTTCATTTTTTTGTAGTTATCTTTCAAGTTCTACTGGTTGTCTTTCATCTTCTTGTAGTTGTTATTCTTATTGTACTGGTTGTCTTTCATGTTCTACTGGTTGACTTTCATTTTGTTCTGGTTGTCTTTCATGTTCTACTGGTTGTCTTTAATGTCCAACTGATTGTCTTTCATCTACTACTAGTTGCCTTTCATCTTTTTCAAGTTGTATTTCATCTTCTTCTAGTTGTCTTAAATCTTTTACTAGTTCTTTTTCATCTTTTTCTAGTTGTCTTTCATGCTCTACTTGTTGTCTTTCATGTTCTACTGGTTGTCTTTCATCTTCTTCTAGTTCTTCTTCTTATTGTACTGGTTGTCTTTCATGTTATTTTACTTGTTATTCATATTCTAGTAATTGTCTTTCATCTTGTACGGACTTTCTTTTACGTTCAACTTGTTGTCTTTCATCTATTACTTGTTGTATTTCATAATCTTCTAGCTGTCATTCATCTTGTATATGTTTGTTTCTCAATTTCTTCTAGTTGTCATTCATCTTGTACTGGATGTGTTTCCTGTTCTCCATGTTGTCTTTCATCTTCGCGTAGTTGATATCTTCTTCTAATTGTCACTCATATTCTAGTAGTTGTTTTTCATCCTAAACTGGTTGTCTTTCATGTTCTACTGGTTCTCTTTCATCTGCTAGTTGTTGATTTCCATCTTATTCTTGTTGATTTCCATCTTGTACTATTTGTCTTTTATGTTCTACTGGTTGTCTTTCATCTTCTTCAAATTCTTTTTCATTCTGTATTGGTTGTCTTTCATTTTCTACTGGTTGTCTTTTATATTATAGTAGTTGAATTTCATCTTATGATAGTTGTGTTTATCCAGTACAAGTTGTCTTTCATTATTTACTGGTTTTCTTTTATAGTAGTTCATTTTCATGTTCTACTATCTGCTAGTTGTTGATTTCCGTCTTGTACTATTTTTCTTTTATGTTCTACTGGTTGTCTTTCATCTTCTAGTAGTTCATTTTCATCTTCTTTAAATTCTCTTTCATTCTGTATTGGTTGTCTTTCATTTTCTACTGGTTGTCTTTTATATTATAGTAGTTGATTTTCATCTTCTAATAGTTGTGTTTATCCTGTACAAGTTGTCTTTCATCTTGTACTGACTGTCTTTCATGTTTTACTGGCTGTCTTTCATCTTCTACTGGTTCTCATTCACGTTATTTAGGTTGTCTTTCATCTACTACTCGTTGTATTTCATATTCTTCTAGTTGTCTTTAATATTGTATTGGTTGTGTTTTATGTTCTACAGGTTCTCTTTTATGTACTACTGGTTGTATTTTTTATCTTCTTCTAGTTGTCATTCATATTCTAATAGTTGTCTTTCATCTTTTACTGGTTGTCTTTCATTTTCTACTTGTTGTCTTTTGTCTTTTAGTAGTCGATTTTCATATTCTAGTGGTTTTCTTTCATATTCAGGTTCTACTGGTTGTGTTTCATATACTAGTAGTTGATTTTTATCTTGTTCTAGTTCTCTTTAATCTTGTACTGGCTGTCTCTCATGTTCTACTTGTTGTCTTTCATGTCCTTCTGATTGTCTTTCGTCTACTATTGGTAGTATTTCATCTTTTTCAAGTTGTATTTCATCTTCTACTAGTTGTATTTCATCTTCTAGAAATTGATTTTCATCTTTATCTAGTTACATATAAACTTGTACTGGTTGTATTTCATGTTCTACTGGTTGTCTTTAATGTCCTATTGATTGTCTTTCATCTACTACCGGTTGGCTTTCATCTTCTTCAAGTTGTATTTCATCTTTTTCTAGTTGTCTTTCATCTTCTACTAATTGTTTTTCATCTTTTTCTAGTTGTCTTTCATCATGTACATGTTGTCTTTCATATTCTACTGGCTGTCTTTCATCTTCTTGTAGTTGTTATTAGGGCTGCAAACGAACCGAACTGAATCGAACTTACCCCCAGTTTGAGTTTGGTTTGAATTAATTTCGAACTAGGTTTGGTTTGAATTAATTTCGAACGAACTGAATTTCGAATCGAACTCAATTTCGAATCGAATTTTTTACGAACTCAATTTCGAACTTCTTCGAACTTTGTTACGATTTACGAATATCCAAAATTTTCCAAATAGCCAACACAGTTTTCAAATATCCAAAGTATCAAAGTACAACAGAGGGAAAGTCGCAGCCAACAGCGGTTGATCTTTCACTTGGTCCGACCTTATTTCTAAGGTATCGCAACCTCTAGAGTTTGGTATCGCAATTCGCAGCCAAGAGAGAGAAACTCTAGGGTTTGGTACTTTGGTATCCCAAGTTTGAAACCAACAGAGAGAAAGTCGGCTAGGGACTTGGCTACAGCGATTATGGCTAGTTTTGTTTAATATTTCTATTTGAGTTTTGCTGTTGAATTTTTGTATTTGGGTTTGTAGTTGGACTGGGCTTTTTGTTTTAAGAAATAATTTTCAAAAGTCAGAATTGAGGGCAGCCTTATATTTTCATCAGCGAACATAAGTTATCAGCGGAAATTAACGGTTCACATTTGAGTTAATTTCGAACTAAATTTGGTTTGCGAACCTATTTCGAACGAACTAGGTCCAGTTTGAGTTTGGTTTGAATTAATTTCGAACTAAGTTTGGTTTGAATTAATTTCAAACGAACTCAATTTCGAATCGAACTTTTTTTGAACTTTTTCGAATCAAACTCGAATCGAATTACGAACTACGAATTTTTTGTGCAGCTCTAGTTGTTATTCTTATTGTATTGGTTGTCTTTCATGTTCTACTGGTTGACTTTCATCTTCACCAAATTGTGTTTCATCTTATACTGGTTGTCTGTCATGTTATACTGATTGTTTTTTATTTTCTTCTATTTGTCTTTCATCTTCTACTGGATGTCTTTAATTTTCTACAGGTTGTCGTTCATCTTCTATTGGTTGTCTTTCATTTTCTACTAGTTGTCTTTCAGGTTCTATTGGTTGTCTTTCGGAAATAATTTGAAGCAAGTTTGGATGATGTGCCCTTCTCTTTGGCATGCAAAGCATACTACTCGTTTGTTTTCTTCCTCACGTTCCTTGTTGTATTTTCTTTCGAAGTTGAGCATTTCTTGAAATATTTTGGCTAAGAGGAGGGCATCATTGGAGGTTTCATGATCTATTTTGTTTTTGAATAAGTCATTTGATGGATGGGTATTTGAGGAGCTAGGGTGGTTATGATTTTGTGCCGGGAAGGCTACGGTTTTTTATTTTGGCTCTTGCTTTAGCTCACCGGATTGTAGAAGTTTTTCTTCGAAGCTTCAAAAATGTGCATAGAGTTCATCCGGTGTGAATGATGCGTGTGTTCCTTGAATTGCTTCTAAAGCACTCACCAATCCTTCCCATCTAGGTCTCCTAAGCATAACTCGTAAGAGCTTTCCTACAATTTTATCGTTAGAAAGCGGTTCTCCTAATTCAATAAATTCATTTTGAATATGCATAAGTCTATTATACATATCCTCGATGGTTTCACCATTTTCTACTTTAAATGTTTCAAACTTGGTTTCCAATCCGGTTATTTTGGTTCTTTTTATTTGGGTGTTACCCTCGTACCGGTTTACAAGAACATCCCATATTTCTTTGGCACTGGTCGCATTACCAAAAATTAGTGCAACCGATTCACTTACTGCGTTGTATATTGAATTAATTGCAAGATCATTATCTTTCTTTAGTAATACAGATGCTATGGTTTTGACCTTGGTGTCATTGGTAGAAGTGGCGTTATTGTATTCGGGTTTATAACATTTCTCAACAACATTCCAAACCTCAATGATGTTTAGATAGTTAATCATGGTTCTCTTCCAATGATTAAACTTTTTGGTTGTGTTACCGAAAGTTGGGGGCTCTTTCATACATCTAATGGGTGCCATTTTCAGACCGACAAAACTCAAATTAAGTGAGTCTTAATTTGGGTAACTTGCTTTGATACCACTTTGTTATTCTTAAGACACCGCTAATACTTAAAAACTGAAAAATAATTGCAATTAAAATAAAGTAGATGAGTTTAGAGAAAATGACACGCGGGATGATAACGGAGTTTGGCTTAAAATGCCTACGTCTCCGGGGCATCGCAACCGCTTCTCAGTGCGCCTTTCTATTACCCAACAAGAAAGGTTACAACTTGTGAACCGGTGAGCCCTTATAACCAACGGGGAAGTCACGCGACCAACTTGAATAGAGAACGAAGTCTCTAAGTTCGAAATCTCAAAAGAAACATTCAAAAGCTCACTCTAACCTAATCTAACTCAAGATTAATGAAGTGGATTTGAGGTTGTTTGAGGGATATTGGAGTTTTAAGCTCTCACAACAATGTAGGAACTCAAGCTCACAGAAAATCACTTTTTGAAAGTTAGGGGCGGCTGACAGTTGTGTTGAAGAGAACCCTAAAGCTCTATTTATAGTGGCAGCTCTAGAAAGAGCTTTCTGCACTAAAACGTTACAACGTTTATAAAAACGTTGAAAATGTTTAGCTCAAAAATTCAAATTTGGGTTTCTTTTTCTGTGAACTCAGTTCAAACGTTACCAACGATTTCCTCTGGAAATCATCGAACAAAATAGCCATTTAATGTCTTGCATTTATTTAAAACGTTCCAACATTTTTACCAACATTTTTACAAACGTTTCCAACGTTTGTAGTTTCTTCAGCCTATGATAAATTGATTTCTCAGTCCTTTTTCAATAGATAATTCATTATAACGTTTAGCAAACGTTACCAACGTTTGTCCCTGTAAAAACAACATCAAAAACACTTTACCAAGTTTATAATTTTACAATTTAAATTCTTGATAAATGTCTTGATGATTTCTTCGGTTCAAACAATTTATATTGCAATTCCATTTGTCTTGAACCTGCATAATTTCTAAAATAGAGAAAATCGTAAAATTCAATAATTATATGTTTTGCAAATTAGTCAAATAAACGAAAAAAAGAATTGCTTGAAACAACATTTACCTTGAACACAAGCGTCACATAATCCTACAATTTCTAATTTGTGTGTTGGTAAGCCGCGGGCTAGGTCTAATTTCACCAATTTTCTAATTGAATCAATTGAGATATGACCTAGTCTACGGTGCCATAACCAAGAACCGGTTGTTGTGGCACTCAAACATGTTTCACCGGAGTCAAAATGGGTAAAGTATAGTAAACATTTTTCTTTCTCTTACCCGTGTATACCAATGTATCGTCCGAAGATCTAACTAAGAAACAAGCATTAATATCAAATTTAACATAATAACCGGCTTCACATAACTTACTAACACTAAGTAAGTTATAGTTTAACCCGTCAACGAGGTAGACATCTTATATGGTTAAGTTTTGATTACCAACCGAACCGAAACCAATAATTGAACTCCTTTGGTTACTACTGAAAGTAACCGACCCACCATCAAATGGTTCTAAAGATTTAAAATTAGATTTATCACCGGTCATATGGTGTGAACATCCACTATCACTGATCCAAGCATTTTCTTTATGAGTTGTAATTAAACACACCTACAAGAGTATATATTAGTAACTAACATATACCTTGTCTTAATCTCCCCCTTTCTTAAAGATTTTTATTTTATTTTGGGGAGATTCCAAGCACAACTTTAAGCTAGTTTAGCTTTGGGAATCCAAACAATATTTGATTTGTTGTTTCCTTTTCTAAAGCTCTCTAATGAGGTGTGACCAATTTTACAACAATAGTTACAAAATGTGACCGATTGCTTGATATTGCTCCAGCCAAGCTTGAAAGTGGCATTGAATTCATCTTTCACTCCTTGAATTTGATTCCTATGATTTTTGACCAATTGATTTGGAACTCTAGATGAACAATGTTTAATTTTGTTAGAATCAAATTTATTATGATGTTGGGGAACATCTCTCATCAAATCATTTCTTTGAGTTTTATTTTGTAAAGCATTTTTATTTTTGAGTTCATAAAACCATCCATCCGGTCCTTTGAAATAGGCTTTGTTTGACCCTTTTGGATTGAATGTGTTCCTATTACTATTTTGAAAGTTGTTTTTGTTTTTATAGTTTTTGTTGGAATACCCATACCTAAAAGCATAATTTTGAGACTTTTGATTGTTTTTAGCAATTGAGGTTTGAGAGTTGTTTAACTCCTTTGTCAAAGGAGTTTTACCCTTTTTGGTGTAAAATTGATAAGTTGAATACTCTTTGCAATCAAATTTATATTTGTTTAAAGATTTTAGCTCATTTTCTACATTTAAGTTTTGAGTATGCCCCCTCTTACTTTTGGGCTTTGTGAATAATTTGATTCAAATGAGAATTGACCCTTCTTGTATCCATTGCCCATTGTACCGACTTTTCGATTCAAATTGGCATTGATCAAATTGTCTACATAATATGGATCTAGACTAGTGAAATTTGAGAATTCACTAGGAGATCTTAATGCCCTATTTTCGGTCTCTAGGGTTTGAATTTTTACTTTTAACATTTCTATATCTCCTATGTGTGATTGACAAGAATGTGACTTAAGTAGTTCCATTTCTAATTCTTTTATTTTGGACTCAAATTCAAGAATATGAGATCTCAACTTTTGTATGATACCTTCCTTTTCAAGCAAGGTCTTTTCAGATTCCTCAAGCAACCTAGGTGCATTATAGTTTGTTAGTGTCTCATTTATGAAAGTACTTGTCTCATTTGTTGTTAACCAATTTTCATTCAAGTCAATTTTGGATTTATCTTTCTTTATTTGGTAGCCATTTAATTGGTAGTCGGTCAATTCAACTTCTATCGTATAACCATTTAGATCAGGACCAAAAAGTACCTCTTTGGCGGATTTTGTTACGGCTTTGCTTGCATCACCCATCTCATTTGCGGCTTTTGTTGAGACTTCGCTTGTATTACCCATCTCACTTTTGGATTTTATTGAGACTTCGCTTGTAATACCCATCTCTTTGTTATTCCTTGAATCAACGAGATTCTTGAGGAACTCGATGGTTGTCTCATCGGTGATGTTCTTGTTTGCAATGATTGTATCCACATCAATCATAAGTGAGCTTTCATCCACATTTGCCACCAATGCAAGGTTAATTTCTTGTTCATTACCCGACTCCATGTCGGATTCCTCCCAATCACTCTCGTCAGAGTCAATGATAGAAAAGGCTTGAATTGCTTTGGCCTTCTTCTTGTCTTTGTGCCCGTCGTACTTTTGTCTTGGTCTTCGGTCTTGTTGCCCTTCACTATCCTTGTTCTTTAATTGTGGGAATAGTTTGAAGCAAGTTTGAATCGTGTGCCCTTCTCTATGGCATGCAAAACATACTATTTTGTTTTCTTCCTCACATTCCTTGTTGTATTTTCTCTCGAAATCGAGCATTCCTTGGAACATTTTGGATAAGAGAAGGGCATCCTTGGAGGATTCATGATCTAGTTTATTGATGAATGAATCATTTGATGGACGGGTGTTTGAAGAGCTAGGATGGTTACGGTTTTGTGCCGGGAAGGCTACAGTTTTTGATTTGGATTCTTGCTTTAGCTCACCGGATTGTAAAAGTTCCTCTTCGAAACTTCGGAAGTGTGTGTAGAGCTCATTCGGTGTGAATGATGCATGTGTCCCTTGGATTGCTTCCAGGGCACTTACTAGACCTTCCCATCTAGGTCTCCTAAGCATGACTCGTAAGAGATTTCCTACAATTTTATCGTTAGAGAGCGGTTCTCTCAACTTAATAAATTCATTTTGGATATGCATAAGCCTATTATACATATCTTCAACAGTTTCACCATTTTCTACTCTAAATGTTTCAAATTTGGTTTCCAAACCGGTTATTTTTGTTCTTTTGATTTGGGTATTACCCTCATACCGATTTATAAGGGCATTCCACATGTCCTTGGCACTAGTTAAGTTACCAAATATCAAAGCAACCGATTCACTAACCGCATTTAATATTGCATTAACTGCATTGTCATTTATTTTCTTTCCTAATTTTGATTCCAGAGTTTGACTTTTGTCCTCACCTAAACCAAATTCGGGTTTATACCCTTTTTCAATAATATCCCAAACTTCAAGGATATTTAGGTAGTTAACCATGGTTCTCTTCCAATGACTAAAAGTTTTGGTTGTATGACCGAAAACCGGGAGTTCCTTCACAAATCTATTTAGTGCCATTTTTGGATCAATAAAATTCAAATTAAGTGAGTTTTAATTTGAGTAGAACTTGACCTGATACCACTTTGTTACACTTAAGGCACCTTTAATTCTCAAAAAACTGAAAAATAATTGCAATAAAAGTAAATAGATGAGTTTAAAGAAATTGATATGCGGGATGATAACAGAGTTCGGCTTAAAATGCCTACGTCTCCGGGGCGTCGCAACCGCTTCTCGGTGCGCCTTTCTATTACCCAACAAGAAAGGTTATAACTTGTGAACCGGTGAGCCCTTACAACCAATGGGAAGTCACACAGCCAACTTGAGTAGAGAACGGAGTCTCTAAGTTTGAAATCTCAAGAGAAACATTCAAAAGCTCACTCTAGTCTAATCTAACTCAAGATTAGTGAAGTGGATTTGAGGTTATTTGAGGGATATTAAAGTTTTAAGCTCTCACAACAATGGACGAACAAGCACACAAAATCATTTTTGAAAAGTTTGGGGCGGCTAATTGTTGTTTGGCTCAAACCCTAACATCTTTATTTATAGTGGCAGCTTCAGAATGAGCATTTTGCCTTTAATCGTTACCAATGATTTGATCTATTTTTAGGGTTAGTATTTCAGCCCTAATTTTCTTTTCTGTGTACTTTGTATAATCGTTACAACAATTTATAATCGTTACAACGATTGAACTCTGTGAAGTTATGGTTTTAAACTTGAATTGTTTTCTTTGTAACTTCCTTAATTGTTGCCAACGATTAACAATCGTTACCAACGATTAACAATCGTTACCAACGATTGATCCCTGTTTCAACATCAAATTTACTTTACCAAGTTCATAATTTACAATTTAAATTCTTGATAAATATCTTGATGTTTTCTTTGGTTCAACTAATTCATATTGCAATTCTAATTTGTCTTAAACCTGCAGAATATCTCAACTCGAGGAAATTGTTAAATTTAATTGTTATATGTTTTGCAAATTAGTCAAATAGTTTAATTAGAGTTTGCTTACAACAACAAAAACAACTAACAAAAGATGAAATACAACTAGTAGTAGATGAAAGACAACCAGTAGAACGTGAAAGTCAACCAATATAACATGAAAGACAACCAGTAGAACGTGAAAGTCAACCAATATAACATGAAAGACAACCAGTACAAAACGAAATACAACTAGAAGAAAATGAAAAACAACAACTAGAAGAAATACAACCAGTTGTAGATGAAAGACAACCAGTAGAACGTTTAAGACAACCAAAGAACATGAGAAACAACTAGTAGAAGATGATTGACAACTAGAAGAAGATAAAATATAACTTGAAGAAGATAAAATACAACTTGAAGAAGATGAAATACAACTAGTAGTTGATGAAAGACAATCGGTATGACATGAAAGACAACTAGTTCAAGATGAAAGACAACTAAAAGAAGATGTAAATCA
Source organism: Carex myosuroides (assembly GCA_028015225.1). Lineage (NCBI taxonomy): Eukaryota > Viridiplantae > Streptophyta > Magnoliopsida > Poales > Cyperaceae > Carex > Carex myosuroides. The sequence goes on from CM051466.1 coordinate 4,184,428, forward strand.
ACTACTTAAAGATGAAAGATAACCAGTAGAACATGAAAGACAAGTATAAGATTTATGACAACAATAAGAAGATTAAATACAACTAGAGGTGGTAGAAGAAATATAACTAGTAGAAGATGAAAGACAATCAGTAGAACATAAAAGATAACAAGTAGAACATAAAAGACAACTAGAAGAAAACGAAAGACAACCAATAAAACACGAGAAACAACTAATACAAGATGAAAGACAATTAGAAGATGATGAAAGACAACTAGTAGAACATGGAAGACAACCAGTACAAAGTGAAAAAAAAAACTAGAAGAATATGAAATACAACTAGTAGAAATGATATCAAACACTTCATTAGAGTGACAATTTTCAACAAAAATCAGAGAGTAACCACTATCTTTTATTTTGTAATAGAAAATGTCATCTATCTAAACTTTTCAAATTTCACAATTGTCCTTTTAAAGAAGGAACCATTGAGATGGTAAACTTGAAGTTCATCCTAAATTTAAAGGAGCTTGAATGAGCTTTGTTTTAAACAGAGATCGAACCTGGCGATGATGCAAACATACTAGAATAAAAGCAAGAGAAAAGTACTAATAGTCTACTTTGTGATACCATATTATCACATATTTTGTGAATATATTCTTCTAGCTGATTCTGGGATGCATATTTCAGTAGTGTAGTTCTGGAAAAAGACGAGGAGCAAGGATATGAAGCCTAGAATTAATCATCAACTGTGCAATTGTCATGAATAATCAGGGTACAATTGTGGATGCATTTTTTGTCTATCCTGATGAACAAGTTTGCTTACTGCTAGGCCAAATTCATTTTCTTCCCAATGCATATTCATTCAAGCTCAACTAATTTTTTTGTCTACCCCTGGCTCAATTCCTGATCCGCTCCTGAATGTCCATACCGGTATATTTCACGTCAGTAGCAAGACTACCGCTAAAAGTGATTAAGAAGATCAATGTTATCATGAGGAAATTTCTTTGGGGAAAACTGGGAAAGGACGGGTACATGTTGCTCATCTCGTGGTATAAAGTGTGTATGTTAATGAGGGAATGACTAACTATACATGATATAAAATTGTTCAACCAGGCGATATTGCTTAAAATAGCATGGCAAATAGATGCGAATCAGGATAAGCTTTTGGCACACGTAATAAGAGCAAATACTTCCCTAGAGGTGCCAATATTCTGAGGAGATAGGAGGAACATCCAATCAATTAATCAACCATATTTGATAAATGGAGATTGCAACCTGTCTTATCTAATATGCAGTGTAATATAATATGAGTGAGTCTATGGTACTATGCATAGCACGGATTGGTCCATACTACAGATCAATATTTTCGTTTTCAAAATTCTAACGGTCGATCCGAATCATTCAACATGATTTTCGTATGAGAATATATATACTTGTGGGCTAAATTTTTTATTTTTTAGAATTATTTTACTATTTTATTAGATAGGTAGAAAATTACTGTCTTGGATGGTTCAGAAATTTCAGATCAATTGATTTTCTATCTATCTTAAAATATAGTAAAAAAATTCGAAAAAAATGTATAATTTAGTCTGCAAGTACATATTTATGTGAAGATCACGTTGAACGGTTCGGATCAACCATTAGAATTTTCAAAATGAAAATATAACTCCGTAGTACGGACTAATCCGTGCTATGCATAGTACCATAGCCTCACTCATATAATATTTACTGACTTGTATGATTTTAACTCGCGCACATGGTGGGAATATTAGATTCAAAACATATTGTGGTCACAAGCACTATAATCCATTCAAGCCATATTTCCAAACCAAAAAACCGAGCTGTTAATCCAAGATAAGTTAATAATATGGTATTCCAGTAAAAGAGGAGTTTACACAACAAAAGAGGACTATGAAAAACCGACTAAACAATGCCTAACTACACCTGAATGATGAATAAAAAAGAATGGCATGGAAGAAGATATGGACATGGAAAATCATGATCCCACTAGTTAGAACTGTAGCCTCATTGTTTTCAAAGTTCAAACAGTCGATTCAAACTGCTAAACGTGATCTCCTTATAAAAAATGAATTTCGATTGATTCAACATGGAGATTATGTTGAACGGTTTGAATTAACTATTTGAACTTTAAAAATGAAGATATGAATTCATAGTACAGACTGATGTGCGCTATGCATAGCCTCACTCATATAACGCATCGTTTGAATTTAGCTACGGACTGTCTGATTAAAACCTTGGTCAATCCGACCCACACCTATAATGCACATGAGCTCTTTAAAATTTATGCTAATATGTAATGAATGGATCAGATCGAAACTCAAACAGTACATTAATGCAGAGGATATAAAATTTGAGATAAAATCAGATCAATTTAAGATAGAATCAGATCAGTTGATAATTTTTATGTGAATTATGTTTGTGTGGTCAGATCCATCCGTTATAGGTTGGGGAGAATATTATTTACATTTTTTGAGCAAAGATATTTTATGGACTTGAACCAAATACATTAGAAACAGAATTAAAGCTTTATTGTAACAGAGGGGTGTTACCTTCCCTTCAGAGATTTTGAAGACTAATTTCTTTTAAGGATATGGGGCATTATTAGAGCTACAAACGAACCGAACCGAATCGAACTTACCTCCATTTTGAGTTTGGTTTGAATTAATTTCGAATTAAGTTTGGTTTGAATTAATTTCGAACAAACTCAATTTCGAATCGAACTTTTTACGAACTCAATTTCGAACTTTTACGAACTTTGTTACGACTTACGAGTTATGACTTATGGCTGGGCCATAGTTCGAAATTACAGCACTTCAATAAAAACTCAGACATTCTGAATTCTAATTACACAGTACACTAAAGTTTATATCAAAGTTCATTACAAATACCAAAATTTATATCAAACACCAAAGTTTAATACAATCAATTAAAGTTCAGTACAATCACAGAATCCAAAGTTTTCCAAATAGCCAATGAGCAACATCACCAAAATTTTCAAATATCCAAAGTATTCAAAGTACAATTTAAATATCAATAGAAATACAGAACAATCACCAAAGTTTTAGAATTATTACAAACCCAAATATTATCCTAAATAAACATTAAAGTTCATTATCAGCGGAAATTAACGGTTCACGTTTGAGTTAATTTCGAACTAAGTTTGGTTTGCGAACCTATTTCGAACGAACTAGGTCCAGTTTGAGTTTGGTTTAAATTAATTTCGAACTAAGTTTGGTTTGAATTAATTTCGAACGAACTCAATTTCGAATCGAATTTTTTACGAACTTTTTCGAATCAAACTCGAATCGAATTACGAACTACAAATTTTGTGTGCAGCCCTAGGCATTATATTCTGATTTTATTATAGAATTATCATCTTAGTCATATTAAAACTGGATGTATAATGAAGTTACTATAGTTTAATTGTGAATATTATATTTTACCTCTTCTATTTATTTTTTAACTCAAACTTCGTCACTAATCAGGAAAGCTTTTTTTTAGAGAAATCTTACTAAAAAACCTCAATATTTTCTCAAAAAAAAAAACCCTCAATAAATTAACGCAAATAAAATGGAAGGCATGGTGGGGCTGTTTGAATTCAGATCCAGTGGAGTAACTCAATTTTTTGGGTTTTAGATCGGGACCGTCTAATTCGAATCCCAACAATCCATCTCGAAGTGAAACGCACACATCCCGAGTGATGGATTTGAATTCCGAGGCGATCCCGAGCGACGGCCGACGGAATCGAATCGGATGGTCCCGATCCAAAATCCAAAAATTGAGTTACTTTAGGGGATCCGGACCGGGCTGTTTGGGTGTTGAGAGAAGACTTTTGAGAGAGAGAGAGAGTGGAGAAAAAAAATAATTACCTTTGAAGATTTACATTAGTTGCATATATTCATTGATACATGTAAACCCATGAGACTATTTACTCTCCAGTAAAATTAACTTGAGACCTCCAATTATTTTTATGTCAACATATTTGATACTTAAATTTCCGTAGTCAAAGATTTATCTAAGGTGAGCTTTAGATAACAAAACAACTGTAAGAACTATGTCATAATAGTTAATTAATGTTTATATAATAAAATGGCTAATGGTACATAATTCAATTTCTACAAATTCAATTGGAACTTCCAGTTCTCCCTTGATTGGAGATGTTCTAACTGGTGTAACTATTTCCCTTTCTCATGCAAAGTTTCCTATCATTTTTTTTTTTGATGGTTGGCGGCAATTGCCGGCAACTGATATATTGATTAAAAAAAGTTAATTACACAAATGTTTTCCTAATAAGGCTATAAGCTCCCGAGATTAATCCATTTAATCACAGAGTGTAAAGGCTCACTCCGAAACTATACATGGAGTTGACCCCTGGTGATCTCCCCTCCCCGTTTCCCGGTAGGCAGTAGCCTTTTTCTCATCCTAAAGACCTAATCTCCATTTCTCAATTTCTAATGCCGTATCCCCCAATAGACGATGCAACGTCTTCTCTTTATTAGAAAATAATCTTGTATTCCTCTCGCGCCACAATGCCCAGGCACCTGCTGCCCAGACCATACTCCAGAGCGTCCTATGTGAGCGCAGTGGTTCCGAACTGATGTTAGTCCAAGCCGAGAGGATGTCTCGAGCCCCGCCTGTCGGGATGTTGTACTGTGCCATAATGCCGACCCAGAATCTTGTCGCGTAATTAAAATCCCACATGATATGATCTTTTGATTCCATTATATGGGCCTCACAGAGGTAACAACCCGTTGGTACGACACAGCCCCTGTGGAACAGGACCTCCTGAGTAAGGAGCTTGTCATCTAGCATCAGCCAAAGAAAGATCTTGACCTTCATGGATATCTTTCCCCTACGAGCGCAGTGGTTCCGAACTGATGTTTCCGACAACCCGTTGGTACGAGCGCAGTGGTTCCGAACTGATGTTTCCTATCATTTTTTTGGGGCATAGTCAGATTCGGAGATCTTTCCCCTTCTCTCCATTTACTTAATTAAATAAAGACAAGTGGTGCTGTTTGATTTTTATGGAAATCGGTGGGGATTTTCCTTTAATTAGAACAAAAAAGGGATAAAGACAGTATTTATCATAGTGAAGTTTAGATATTTTGAAAATAAATTTTTAAATGTGCTTTAGTACTCATAATAAAGAAAAATAATGAAATTTGATGTGTTGTTAATTTAAAAGTTGAGTTTTCAATAATAAAAATTGGACAGCATTTGATGAGATATTAAATGCTCAAATTAAATTATTTATGATGTACTTTATTTTTCAGTAATAAACCAAAATAATATGGAACCAACCTTATCTAAATATTAATTAGTGTCAACTTGAACTAATCATATACCTAACTGATTCAAATTCAACCATAAATCCAACCTAAATTCAAGGAATCACGGATTAAAATCTTATCTATGCTAAAATGAATGTGTTCAATTAAAGATTCAAGACTAATGTTGAATATTAATGTGAAAATCCAAACATTTTTAAAATTGTCCCTTCAATAAAACTTTTTTTTTACTCAACGATTAATTATATCAATTAATCAATTATTTTCATCATTGAATGAACTAATTATATCAATTAATCAATTATTTTTACTTATCATAATTGAATGAACCAATTATTTTCATCATTAATTATATCAATTAAAGAAATATAATGATCAAATTAATTATAAATATTACATATTTATTAAACTACATTAATAAATGCTTTCAAGAATATTGAGTCTAATTAATAATAAATTTATTAATCAGATACTCGTATTTACTGGAATAAGTATACAAGTCAAAATATAATTAGATTATATAGATTATTTCCGATTATATTAGGTTCAAGATTAGGGCAATGTGATCAATAAATTAGCTTTAATTAAAGAGGCCCCTTCTCTAATTTATGGGGAGTTCTTCCTTAGCTATGTAGCCTTAGTTCTTTAAAATAGGAACCATTTATCTGCGATAAAGAAAGTATTTTATCCGAACTAATTCTAAGTCGTCGCACATTTTTTTTGCAATATTAAATTTTTTTACTCTTAAGTTGCAATGGAAATTTATTTTTTTATTTTTATTAAGGAGATCATGTTGGATTGCGTATCTAAATGAATTATGAAATAAGGATTAAAAATTGGACTAAAAAATTGGAACAAAAGAAAGAATCAGCTTTTTAGTTATGAACATTTAAAAGTGAAATGCTCATTTTTTTTTATTAATGTTTATCTTAAAAATTAGTTGGATCGCAATATACAAATCTCTATTTCAGATATGAAGACTTGATCATCAATTTTCTTAAAAGTAAAAAGTTTGGAATAAAGCTTATTTTTTATTTTCCACGAAACTTTTGTTCGAAAAAAACTAAGGATAAAGATTTTAACAAAGCAGTTTTAGCTTTATGCAGCATACGAACAATACGAAGTGTTGATTTAATTATGTAGTTTGTGCGCTGCATAAAGCCAAAATGGCTTTATTAAAATATTTAGCCAAAACTAACGCAAACACAGCCTTACGCCTATTTGTACCAATCTAATCTAAGATGCAATTAATGAAGTCACAACTAATTAATCAGTACACATACATATTGATTATTTTGATGCTAGGTCCCACCAAAGTACTCATAATAGGCCCAGCTGAGGGCCCGTTATGGTCTCGGGTCGGATCCAAGCTAGCTTATCCATATCCGAATTAAGTATGCATGGTGTAAATTTTACAGCCATATTATTATTTTTTATTTACTTTAATTTTACAGCCTTATAGAGTCAGGTTAGATTCGAACCGTTCAATATAAGTTTCTATGAATCTTAAAGGTCACCAGTAAATATACAACTGGTAAAATACAAGTGTTAATATTTATATGCGCAATTGTTGATATTTAATACGTCAAGTATTTATATATAACATATCAAGTATTTCTAAAAAACCTGGACATATCAACTTTTTTTCTTTCTTTCTCTCATCACTCACCTATTTTTCAGTTATGAACATTTAAAAGTGGAGAAATTAGAACAACAGAAAAAAATCAGCTTTTTAGTTATGAACATTTAAAAGTGAAATGTTTTTTTTTATCTTAAAAATTAGTTGGATGACAATATAAGAATCTTTATCTCAGATATGATGAAGTTATGACCGACATTTTTATTAATATCCAAAGTTTAATACAAATTATTAATTATGCCCAGACTTCCAAACTTTCGCTAAAAATACCCAAACCGGCCAGAAAATGGCCGGTTTACTCCCCCCCTAAACCGGCCATTTTCTGGCCGGTTTACTCTTTTTTTTTAAGACTATGAATAGCAAAATAGTAAAATCCAACACTAAAAATTGAATTTTTGTTTAAATTTTTTGTTAGATTATTTCTTGTGATTTATAATTACCATATTTATACTAAAATACACTGGATTACTGTATTTTACTGTATTTTCAAAGTCCAAATCGTCGATCCAAACCGTTCAACATGATGTCCACAATAAAATGTGCTTCCAGATCAAATTTTACATTTTTTTGAATTTTTTTACTATTTATTAAGATGGGTACAAAATTCAATGGTCTGAATTTGACTAGTTTTTGTAAAATACTTAATAAATAGTAAAAAAATTCAAAAAAAATGTAAAATTTGATCTGCAAGTACATTTTATTGTGAAGATCATGTTGAACGGTTTGGATCGACGATTTGGACTTTGAAAATGTAAAAAATGGTTGTGGTAACTTTGTTGTAACTCAAAATTGTTGTAACTAGATCCCTCCTCAATTAGAATTCTAATGAGAAAATTATATAAAATATTATATAGATCTTGTTGTCATAATAATAAATATTATATAATTATATGTACAAATATAAATATTATCATATATACTTTATATTTATCAATTACCCTATAATATAATAACTATAAAATAAATCACATACATAACTTTATTCAATAAGTTAACAATAGTTTTTCTTACATGTATCCTTAATTCCTTATTCAATAAGTTAACATAATGTTTTATTACTTATACTGATTAGGGCTGTAAATGAGCCGAGTTTGAGCGAGTTACCCCCAACTCGAACTCAGCTCATTAAATAAATGAGCGAGTCAACTCGAGTTGGGATGGTAATAACGAGCTGTAGAGCCAACTCGAACTCAGCTCGTTATCAACTCGAGTTGGCTCACAACTTGTTTAACCAGTTAAATCAGTACAACACAGTTATAAACGAGTTTGAGCCGAGTTTGGGTTTGGTTTTGGTTATTCTGGGATTTTTTGTGTCCAATACTGTGTAACTTTATGTAACTCGAGTTATAAATGAGCGAGTTGGGGTCAGCTCAAACTCAGCTCATTTATTAAACGAGTCAGCCAACTCGAGTTGGAACTAACTCGAGTTGTAAATGAGCGAGTTAAAGCGAGCTATAAATGAGCGAGTTACGAGTTGGAGCTATTTTGCCCAGCCCTAATACTGATAATACAAATAAAATAAATAGATTACCGACAAACAACAATCATGTTTATTCAGAATGAATCTTTGATCAAGTGGAGGCAATGATCTCCGTATAGAAAGTTGCAGATTCGAAATCCGAAAAAAACAATTTTTGCAGATTCGAAATTACAGTAAATTACTGTATTCACTAAATTACATTACATTACGGTAAAATACAGTAAATTATGCTAAATTACATATGAATAGGGACGATATCTTCACTGAAAAGACGAAAAATGATGGCGAAACTTCAAACGGTCATAAAACGGCGCTCGAGTGTCCGATTTCAGCAAATGACCACTTTTCGGAAAGCTTGCGAAAAGACGCATGCGTCCGCACTCGCGATGCTGGATTTCGAAATTTAGAATCGCCAAAAACTAAGGAAAGAGCCTCAAAACTTGAGTTGAAGTTTCCGATTAAGATTTTCGTTTCTATTATTCAATCCAAGTAGCTCAGTAAATTAGTTACATAATGAACTTGTAGAATACCATTTTTTACTATTTTTTGGAATTTTTTTACTATTTTTTATGATTCATGAAAGATGGCACATAATCGGTCTACTTTAGCGTAATTTTGCGTAATTAGCGAAGTTATTGTAATTTAGTGTAATTCAACATAATTTATTATAATATAGTGTAATTCAACATAATTCCAGTAATCCAGTGTATTTTAGTATAAATATGGTAATTATAAATCACAAGAAATAATCTAACAAAAAATTTAAACAAAAAATTTCAATTTTTAGTGTTAGATTTTACTACTTTGCTATTCATAGTCTTAAAAAAAAAGAAAAAAAAAAGAGTAAACCGGCCAGAAAATGGCCGGTTTAGGGGGGGAGTAAACCGGCCATTTTCTGGCCGGTTTGAGTATTTTTAGCGAAAGTTTGGAAGTCTGGACATAATTAATAATTTGTATTAAACTTTGGATATTAATAAAAATGTCGGAAGTTACGAGGACTTGACCATCAATTTTCTTCAAAAAAAAAAAAAATTGGAACAAAGCTTTTTTTTTTTTTTTTTCCAAAAAACTTTCGTTCGACAAAAACAAACGCAAACACAGCCTTACGCCTATTAATTTGCTCCAATGTAATCTAGATGCATGCCTACGGACTTCACCTTCAAAAAGAAAAATTAAATCTAATCTTAGATGCAATCAATGAAGTCACAACTAACTAATGAGAACATATACATATTGATTATTTTGATGCTAGGTCCCACAAAAGTACTCACAAATAGGGCCTCTACAGCTGGGAATGAACTCTGCTGTTATTTCAATAGAAAAACAGAGTTCTGCTTTTCCGATTCAAACCATTCAAAATTTTTTATTCGTGTATCTCGATAAAGAAACTTTTTTCATGCACGAATCTCAATGAATTTGATAGTTGGGATCGGAAAAAGCAAGACCATGTTTTTTCTATTGGAATAACAGCAGAGTCGTATCCCTACAGCTGAGGGACCGTTATAGTATCAAGTCGGATCCAAGTTAGGTTATCCAAATCCGAATTGAGTATGGTGTCAATTTTACAGGCATATTATTATTTTTTATTTTTTTAATATTACATAACTCTATCATTATTTTCTATGTTTGTTGTAAATTTTACGAATTTTGTTATGGTGTTCCTACTTGAAATATAGAAACTTAATAGTATTAAATACAGTATCAACTTGTTGTGAATTCGAAGGATAAATTAGTAATTTTTTTATTTTTTAATTAACAATAAAGTTAATAGCAGTAAATTGAAGTGAATCTTCAATATGATAAAAAATTTTGTACATTTTGATTATTTTGTCTTTTACTAATTTAATAGTTGTTGAGTATTTTAGATATAATAATTTTGTACTCTTTTGCCTTTAATATTTATAAAACCTTCGTACTCAATGAATAGGTTAGTTGCAAGCGCACAACCTATCGATTGTAGTATTTAGGTGTCGATCCGCAGGGAGATAGGGAAATACCAATTTTTAATAAAGAAAACTACTTCTAAAACAAAACCATAAAAGTAAAGTGGGGGGGGGGGGGGGTTTGTTCTTAAAATCCTAAGGTTGGGTTCAATACTCGAAAGAGAGGAGTTTCAAACAATAAATGTAAATAAAATAAAGGAAAGAAAGATTGGTTTGTTTTCAAGTTTAAGGAGATCTAGGGGTATTCGGTCTACAATCCCTTGCTAATTCTATTTATTCGGTTTGTTTAAATTCATGTTTGATTTGATGAGGTTTCTAACCTATGTTAGCCTTTGGAACAAATATTAATACAAATACTTTGCGCTTTATGGATTAATGTGCCTCGAATTCTAGGGTTGTCACTAACCTAGAGGGATATTTAATCTCATGCTTCAAAGCATATATCGATATTTGTTCTAAGGTGTCCTAATTAGGATTTGCCTTCGCCTTTCGGTCCTTCACCAAAATCCTAACCTTAATTTCTATAGTTCCGGATTGGATATCAAAGTACGGTCGCTTCTAACCCAACCCTAAGGTGTGTCTTTATGGTTTCAATCAGTAGTCTCCTCATGACCAATGCTGAAATTTAATAAATTTAAAGCGGAAAAACACGATCAACGCGATTTCAAAACTACTTCAATTCAATAAACCCTAACCAGGTGAACTCAAAGGAACGAGTACTAATGAAATTCATAAAGAATAAATCACAGAAATTAACAATCAAATCCGATAACACAATCATAATAAAAAACAAATATCCGAATAATCTAGAATTAAACAAGTTCATGCATTGACCTAAACCCCTAGAAAGAGAACTACTCTCTCTTGGAGAGATCCATAACAAAGATTAGCAAAAACAATAAGAAATAAGATAAAGAAATGATTACACCCTTTCTTAGATCTAAAACCTCGATCTTGCCGACTCCTTGCTTGAATCTTCTTCTTCTTCTCCTTCCTTGGAACTTCAAGAATTTCTGCAGGATCTCTCTCTCTCAATTTGTGGAAAGATGGATATAATAATGGATAATGAGAGAGATGAAATTCTTCCTCTTTTATAGCCAAAGGCCTTGCCCAATTTAGAGGATAGAAGTGGAGTTAGTGGGTGCACTCCTCAGACTGCCATGGCTATTTTTGGCCTTCTAAAACGTGTTCCTTGGAAGCCCAGAATAGAAAACCTCTTGAAAATGCGAATTTCTGGCTGTCTGCGAGTCCAGTGCGTCCGCACTGGAGTTGAGTGCGGGTGGTCTGGGTCGCACCGACTCCAAATCTCCTTTGGTTCCAAGTTTCCTTTTCTGGATTTTCTGCAAAATTTCCTGAGTGCGTCCGCACTGGATCTTAGTGCGTCCGCACTGGGAGACTTTTCAGGCTGATGCGGCCATTGATGCAGCTGTACAGAATTATACATTCCGAATTTGGATCTGTTTCCTTCATGAAAGTTGTAGATCTCGTTGTCCTGGTTCCGTCAAGCTTTGAATCACCCAAATCGGAGTTCGTATGACGAAGATATGGCCAAAATACAAACTGTGTGTCGCTGAGTGCGGGTGCACCCATCCGCACTCTGGGTCAGTGCGTCCGCACTGCGCTCGGACTTTTCTGTTTTCATCTCCTGATGGCTGAGTGCGGATGGCTGACCCGCACTGGAGGTCAGTGCGTCCGCACTGGGCTCTATTTCCTCTGTTTTGCTCTGAAATTCAAACGGGCATAACTCATGATCCGTAACTCCGTTTTCAGTGTTCTACCACTTTTCGGAAAGCTTGCGAGAAGATCTACAATTTGCTCCATTTCCTGTAAATTAAATAAACTTTGGCAGTAACTTGATTCTTGGATATATTTCATTCTATTCTCTACTAAAATACAAGATATTTGGTGTTATTATGTGATAAAAACTAGATCGAATGTGTATATAATTTAGACCTATCAATAGTTCATATTTTAAATATAAAAAATAAACAATTATGATAACAAAAAGAAGACCATAACAAAAAATTACAAGATAAACACCACAGCAAAGTCCAAATCTTATAGCTACTATTATTATTTTTTCATTACTTTGCAAAGGAAGGACTTTGAACTACGAATTCAGATCAAGGTACCTGACAGAGTCAAGTTAAATCTTAACCGTTTAATATAAGTTAACACGAATCTTAAAGTGCGCCCCTTATATTCTAAATAATCCCTAAATTATGATGGTTCTGTGACTCATTCTATACTCACTTTCTTGAACCCCTTGGTTTTCCGGATAACGATATTGACAGAGAAGTTCTTGCTTCATGCAACGCACATACAATATAGTCAATACGACTCATACACTGCATGAAACAAAAACAGCACTGTAAATATCTTACCCGGTTTTTCATCCATTTTATTTCTATAATTAAGTTGTGAACTTGTGATAAGATAATTAACAGCCGACAGAAGCTATATATTGTAATTGAATTGCTTGTATTTTTAATAATTAGTGTAGTTAGCTATATCTGACTTCATGTACAAGACTTTGACAATATAAAAACATTTGTGAAAAAAAAAACCCACACATGTACATTTAACTGTTCGTGCAATTATTAATTAATTGGTGATCTTTCAATTAATATCGCTTCACACTGTAAATTCAAATGAACAGTAAAATGCTCCAAATTATATACAAAATTCAAATTCGAATGGGAGTCAATTTTACCGTTTCTTGATATTTTACTTCAAATTATATACAAAATTATATATTAATATAATTTTTTTTTTTAAATGGAGGTCAATTGACGCCATATAACCTTCTTACATCCGCCTCTGAGACGAGCAATTATATTTCTATGAAAAGGATCCCATTCAAATTCACGTAAAGTTATAGGTCTCAATGACACTTTTGGATGCATGTGTTTGCAACAAGAGAAATAGACATCAAAATATATATATATATAAACAGTCAGTATTGCAAAAATTGAAAAAACAAAAAAAAAAACAGTCAGTATTGCAAAAATTGAAAAAACAAAAAAAACAGTCAGTATTGCAAAAATTGAAAAAACAAAAAAAACAGTCAGTATTGCAAAAATTGAAAAAGATAAAAAAACGGTACTTGAAAATATATGAACTTTGAATTGAAACATATATGTCTTGAATGAAATGTATAAAGTATAGTTAAATTTTCCATTTTTATAATTTCATTTACCAATTCTGACTATGGACAAATGTATAATGTCAAACTTGTATGAAAATGGTTTGAAAGCTATCCATTATTTATATATCCAATAACACATCTAGAAAGCCGAAATTTTTATTTATAGCATAACCTCAAATAAATAAATAAAAAAACTCCAGTTCCTGAGCATATTTTAAAAATACCCAGGCCGTCAAACCATTTAGCTGCCTCAAAGACTAGGGGCCGCCATATGCCCCTGCGGCCCCAATTTGGGGCCTCCCAATGGCCTAGCGGCCCTTTTCTTTTTCAATAAACAGATTGATAAACATTTATTGTTTGGTTTTTTTTGTTGGTTTTGTTGTATTTAGATAAAAAGTTAAATGTAAGTTTATCTATTTGTTTAATTTTCAGCAAAATATGTTAAAATTAAGTATATTTTGCATCAAATAATAACCTAACAATAAATATAAAGAAGCCATAAATAGAACAATATAATGCATATGTTCTCACGAGTACAATAAAAATACGTCTAATTAATAAACCTAAAATAAACAATATTCTTACCAATACAATTAAAACATCCAATACAATAAAAACATAAATTTAACTCCTAGATAAACATCTAATTCATTGATTACTTTTCAACCTGCAAATTTATTGAAACAAACAGATTTAACAGTCACTATTTGTTTGTAAATTTGCAGGTTGAAAGGCAATCAATGAATTGGATGTTTATCTAGGAGTTATTGTATTTGATGTTTTAATTGTATTGGTAAGAACATTGTTTATTTTAGGTTTATTAGACATATTTTTATTGTACTCTTGAGAACATATGCATTATATTGTTTTATTTATGGCTTCTTTATATTTATTGTTAGGCTATTATTTGATGCAAAATATACTTTATTTTAACATATTTTGCTGAAAATTAAACAAATAAATAAACTTACATTTAACTTTTTATCTAAATACAACAAAACCAACAAAAAAACCAAACTATATATGTTTATCAATCTGTTTATCAAAACCTCCAGTCTTTGGGGCTGCGAAATAGTTAGGCGGCGTGAGTATTTTTAGAATTGCTCAGAAACTGGGATGTTTTGGTTTATTTTTTTTTAGATTATGCTATAAATAAAAATTTCGGTCTAGATAGTTGCCTTTCATCATGTATCTACAAGAATCTGTCACTATCCGTAAAGGTAAAAGTGTTTTTTACTATCGGTATTGTCGCTGATACTCCTATCGGTAATAGCAATTTTTGTCGATGTACTCTTGACAATAGTCACTTTTTATTCTCACGGATTGATGCATCTTAATTACTTTTCAATAGTCAATAATAATAGTTTATTGATAAAATTATTTTGTCAAAATAAAGAAAAGAAAAATAATATGATTTGTGCATTGTATGAAGCTAAAACAGCACTGTCAATAACTTTACCGACAGTGTGACATTTGCTTGAAAAATAATCAACTGAATAGTAATTAACGTGATTAAAACTAAAATTGAAAAACAGGTGAAGATTTTTATCTAATAATTAAACAAAAAAGAAAGAAAAGAAAAGGTCCGACAGAAACTTGTTCCTTTGATTTAAACTGGTTACGTCATTTTCGTCTCATGCACCATTTCTGTGTGTAGCTATGACTTAAATTCATGCCTTTCCCACCTGCATCATATATCCCCTTTCACCTTACATTAAATGCAACTCTTTGTATAAATATATCTCCTCTTTCACCTACATCCCTACCAATAATCTCTATTCTCTATTCTCTATTCCTACCTTTAATTTTTTTTCAAGAAGAAATCAAATCTAGCATGGCTGAAATACAATGCAATCCCAATCCGGCCGGTGGTGCCACGAACCATACGCTCAAGCTCTTCGGGTTTGACGTGTCAGATAACCATGCTAATAACAACCCGTCACCATTATTGCCACCTCCTGCAAGTCAAGAAGCGCGCAAGTACGAATGCCAATACTGCTGTCGGGAATTTGCCAACTCGCAAGCACTAGGCGGACACCAGAACGCACACAAGAGGGAACGCCAGCAACTGAAACGCATGCAACTCAGCAACCGACGTACCAATAATGCTATGTTACATCAGCTGGTATCACCTTGCGATTTCGTACCGGAGACGAGACTCATGCCGGTAGGTCATCATGCCTTTGCAAACTACCCACCTGTACCTTGGGGCTACTTTTCTGAGAGATCGAAGGGTTTTGGTTTTCATGTCGGTCCGGTCCGAGAGCCCGGTAGGCTGACAAACGGGCCGCCTTCCATGAGTCGGTCCGAGGAGGCGGGGTCGGGACTGGATCTGTGCCTCAGCCTGGCTCCAGCTGGGTTGTAAAAAAAAAATATGGATGTTTTGACATGTATTATGTTTGAATGCCTATATTGAATTTTGTGTTAATTAATTGACTTTTTTTCATTCTTTACTTAGATCTTCATATCTATGATACTTTTATCTCTGTTGTTTGCCTGGCGTGGTGAGAATTTGGTAATTCGAAAATATTTTGTAAAGGTTTAAAATTAATGAGCTGGATATAATATGAATATAATTTAAAAATAAAGTTATTTTATAATATAAATTATATATAAAATTATTATTATTTTACAAAAAAGTTTGTAGACTCATAAATAATATGGGGTAATTACTTTATTATTTGTAAAATTCGTCAAATTCAGTAATAATTAGGAGAAATGCTGAGATAGAATAAGACAGGTATTGTCTGATGACCTTGCATGTAATTGTTGGCTGTGAACTAATTTTCAATCTATGCCGCAGTTTTATATTCCAGTGGTCGTAAATTCTAATTCTTAAAAGCACCACAGTATATATTACACTAGTGAGACTATGATAATATGTTAATATGTATGTTATGGATCTATCCGTAGGATGGATCCATAGTTTTTATTATCAAAGTTCAAATACTCGATTAATATTTTAATTTCATATCTAAAAAAAACAGTTAAAAATTTAAAAGAAAATGTAAAATTTGATTTTTAAACTACATTTTTAGATAGAAATCATCTTTACCTTTTCAACTGTTTGAACTTTGAAATTAGAAATATAATTTCATAATCCATAATATGCATATATATCAGTGTTGTTAAAAACGTCCGTTTAGGCCAATTAATCATTGGCAGTGATCAAACTGTCACGGATTTTTCTGACTAATCAGCTAATTATTTCCAATTAATCGCTTGACGGTACTCTGCCCATCCGATGAGCGCATACCATTATTTACAACATTGATATATATATGAGTAAGGCTACGGTGCTTTGCAAAGTAAACCCACCCCTTTACTTCGGGCCACTTTTTGGATTTTGAAAATCCAAACAACCGAGTCCAAAACTAGGGTGCTCTTGAGTTCACCAAGTCCTTAGTGAACTCAAGTCCAAAACTCATCGGATCGGCTTCAAACGACGAATCCGACCGTTGAAACCCGTCTACCTCACGAGCGATGCGTCTACATGCAAAAAATTTAAATTTTGAAATTAATTTTGCATAGAGTCAAGTAGTCAAAATTAGAAGGTTAATAAATTAATTTTAATGCATTCATTTTTTGACGTTTTTTGACCACTTGACTCTATGCAAAATTAATTTCAAAATTTAAATTTTTTGCATGTAGACGCATCACTCGTAAGGTAGCCGGGTTTCAACGGTCGGATTCGTCGTTTGAAGCCGATCCGATAAGTTTTGGACTTGAGTTCACCAAGGACTTGGTGAACTCGAGAGCACCCTAGTTCTACTCTATATCTATATATATATATATATATAGAGTATGGCTAGTTGCTGCTGGCAGCATTTCGGCGAGGTGCTGCCAGCAGCAAATCTGCCATTCTGATGTTCAAACAACCGATCCGAACCGTTCAACATGTTCTAAATATTGAAATGTGCTTGGAGACCAAATTTTACATTTTTTTGGAATTTTTTTACTATTTATTAAGCCACTTTGAAAATTCCAGATCATATGGTCCAGACTGTTTTTACTGTTCACCCGGATCTGGAATTTTCAAAGTGGCTTAATAAATAGTAAAAAAATTCCAAAAAATGTAAAATTTGGTCTCCAAACACATTTCAATATTTAGAACATGTTGAACGGTTCGGATCGGTTGTTTGAACATCAGAATGGCAAATTTGCTGCTGGCAGCACTTGGCCGAAATGCTGCCAGCAGCAAATTAGCCATACTTATATATATATATATATATATATATATATATATATATATATATATATATATATATATATATATATATATATATATATATATATATATATATATATTACCATAGTTAGGCTCACTCTTATTACACTATTACTAGTGTGAAGTCCTCCGCCTCTTTTAAACTGGTTTTCCAAATTAACTTGCTATTTTATGATCCCAATTTAATCATATCTGGATTTATTATGTTTTTTTTTTTTAAATATTTCAGAGTTCTGCTCGCTTGCTATGTGCTTTGGTTAGACCAAAATACAACGAGACCCAAAACCCATAACAGGTCGGTGCCTTGTATCTGGGCCTATTTCGGACCTATTTCGGATATATGGGCCTGGTCAGCCCAACAAGGGTCTTGACCTGGGTCTATCCTAGTAGGCAAATTTAGAGACCAACTAATAAGCCTATCCTTGCGCAGGTAAAGACGAATACCAGTAAGAAACTGCTATGCTTCTTGTAATCTTGTCTAGTACTTATGCTTTAGGTTAATAAGCACTAACAGAAATCATAAAAGGAAAATGGATAGTTAAAACCATTAAAGCAAAATAATGCAAATCAACAATTCAAACTCCTTTCACTAGCTGCTCCTAGGCATTTACAGAACCTGATTCTGACAAAAATAGGTGCTGAGCATTATTTTCAACAAACAACTAAAAACACACTACCAAAATTTGTTCCTATGTATGTTCTAATCCACAGTTTTATTTCTCAAATGCCTCTCTGCAATAAAGGAAGAACTTCTAAATCCGAACTAAGGTAGCAAAAACACATAAAAATATGAAAAAAAAATGGAGCATTTTGCAAGATGCTTATTGTTTATCAGTTGAGGGCTGAGATTGAATTTTAATTTTCTCATCATCAGTATTAGGAGACTCTGTCTCCGGTTCTTTTCCAAACCCTAGCTCTGACATGTCTTGTCTGGCCATTAAGTTTCTGAAAAAGAATATATGGAAACAAGAAAAATGTGTTAGTGACAGGTATAATATATAATGCTCAGCTTTGCAAAGCATTTGGTAGTTCAATGTTTCCATTACTAGTTAGCCAAATTTAAATCAACAGGAACAATGCTACAACAAGTTCCTCCTTATCAGTAAATCGGAAAAAAAAAAGTTTCCTGGGTTTTCATTATTTGTATATTTTGCAAGAAGTTCCCTACTTCAAATTGTTTTATATAATTTGGAGAAGATTTAGAAATGAAAGAGAAAATGACAAAATGCCCCTCACAGAACAAAATTCTGTTAGTATTAACTTCTTTTATGCATCATTTCAAAGGTTGAAATGTTAATCAATCTCAGTGAGATATTTTTTAGCACTTCATAACATGAAATACAAATATATGGTACCAGCCAGTGATGGAGCCAGAAAATTATATAGCAGGGGCCAATTTTACACTATCTCAATAATTATTTAATCTTATAGAACAGGATCTAGGTTTCAAAAGAATAACTAAGCACTCCAAAACTCTCTATTTTAGCTTTAGAAGAAAAAAAAACAACTTGCAAATAAAGTCCAAATTGACTTTACCAGATCTGAATTTGCTATTTATTCACTTCTATCAAGTTGAACATTTTCTTATTCAAGAAGACAATTGAGGTATTGATCTCCAAAAATTACTTTGCAACATGTTTCTGAACACATTCATAATCAAACGCAAGTGAGAACGTTAATCCTATGTAAAAACGCATTTCCATCTTTTTATGCCTAGTAATTATGTTAAATATATTATGTCAAAAGTTCAGGTTTATTTTATTTGGCAATTAAATGCATATATTAATTTTAAGAAGATAATTATTCAAGGGACACTGAATAGAAAAGAAAGAATTCCTATAGCCTATGGGAAAAACAAATAGTTCCTGCCTACGCTCAACAATTGGGCCTAATTATGGTTTTTATGCACCAGTTCATATGTTATTTACAAAAAAAATGGGCTCACAAATAATAAAAAAAGGGATCTCTTCTCTGCAATTATTTAATAAAATGGGGTTTCATTACAAAAGTTTCAAATTATAAATAGGATTACCTTTCCATTCGGCACTCCAAGTATTTCTTAGACAGATCTCGACAATTTTCTGACTTAAACCCTGAGGTTTTCAAGCATGCTATATAATCCTTCTTTGCCTGTTCACAAAATTCCAGAAATATTCATCATTTTGCTTCTAATTTAAATACATATTCGTTAGTGATTCTGTAAGGTGGAACAAAAGAAATATAAGCACCTGGTCACACTCATGTAGATGATCTAAAGGAAAAACTCCTTTTTCAGGAGGTACTGGTCTTGCTCCCCTGTTCCCACCAAATGCCCCACCTGTCAGAGATATATATATATATATACAAAAATGTATGACATACCTGTATGCTTCAATTAAGCATAACCAGTTACAATTAAGCCTCAACTTTTATTCAATTTTGTTAATGGAGCCTTAACTCAGCATTACTGTGAAATCAAACACCAATGTGTTTGCAAGAAAAAACAAAAATGGAGCATTGAATTGATCAAATCAGAACCAGTACACAAGTAATCTATACTGTTGCTAGACCTGAATTGAATGCAACCAAAATGGAGAAAATCGCAATACTTTATTGGTATTAACCCTAGTGCTACTACTAAAATACAAACTCAAAATTGAGAATTATTTATAAAAGTACCTGCACTCATCTACAA
Organism: Carex myosuroides; assembly: GCA_028015225.1. Classification (NCBI taxonomy): domain Eukaryota; kingdom Viridiplantae; phylum Streptophyta; class Magnoliopsida; order Poales; family Cyperaceae; genus Carex; species Carex myosuroides. Next base: position 4,204,828 of record CM051466.1, read on the forward strand.
TTAGAACTTGATACCACTCGGACAAAGAGAATTCTGGCGCTTTTGTTCCAATTGAGCCAGGGATAATATATGCCTTACCTATCAGCCAGAACTCAATATCAGAGAATTGGTACAGTAAACAATACTAAGAGCAATGTAGGCTTAGTTAGTCTTAGAAACCAAAGAAGAATACAGTCCCATGAGAAAGAAGAAGCACGAGGTGTACCTGAGTCCGGATCCCCTAATGTAACTCAATTTTTGGGTTTAGAATCTCCGCCATCTATTATGTTGGAAGGCTCAGATTTAATTGGATTTCATCTCCTCTGTCCAAAGGTGCTGCCCCTTTCTTTTTCATTTTTCTTTCTTTCGCTCAACACAAAGTCACAAACTCATACAAATTTGGCTTCGCTCAATTTGGCTCGAACTTACTAAATGAAAAAGTATTCTCCCGCCAAACAAGGCACCACGGAGAGGGAGAGAAATCAAACACAAAGGCTAAAACTTAAATTTATTCAACAATTCATAGCCTAAATTTAAAGGTCATCAAGCAATTTGAGCCCCAATCAAGCAAAATCAGCGAGGAATTCACAATTCGCAAAGTTCAGATTTCAAGCCTTACAAGGCACCACAGAGAAGCAGAAAGAAATAAGCAAGGAGACATAGAGGCATTTACCGAAGAAAAGCTACGACGGGGCGCCGCGTCTGTGCTGGGAGCGGGGCGCGCGCTTCTATGAGGGGATGGAGCTGAGGTGGGCGCGTCTGTGCTGGCACCAGTCTGAGGCGAGAGAGCGAGAGAGAGATGAATGGTGCGTCTGTGCTGTGAGCCTGTGAGAGGAGATTGCCTTGAGCAAGCGAAAGAAAAAAAAAAGGGGGCAGCGCCTTTGGGCAGGGAGATGAAATCCAATTAAATCTGAGCCTTCTAATATAATAGACGGTGGAGATTCTAAACCCAAAAATTGAGTTACATTAGGGGATCCAGACTCGGTGTACCTTGGCTTGGCTTGGGGACCCGCAACCGGAGCGAACAAATGGGCGATTGAAATAGAGAGAGGGGAAGAGCTCGGGTTGAGACTTGAGAACTTGAGATTCTCCAATTTATATCACCCGAGTTAACTTCTGGTTCTGATCGGACTGTGTGGATCTAAACTTAAATTGTGAGTTACTTCAGAGGATCCCTACTCGAGCTCCTCTCGGGCTTTACGAGGTCCATTGGATTTGGAGTCGCCGATTGAGCTGGGTCTCATTTAGTTCGTATCGGACAGTCCATATTGTCTGTTGTGTCCGAACAGTTGTCCTATGTAGACCGTTGATTGTACGAGGGAAGGCCCAGATCTCTTAGGAGCTTCAATTAATTTTGCAAAAAGTGCAGAGGAGCCCAACTCGGAGGGCTACTGCATCAATCCGATGAAAGGTTGTGATCATGTTCCTCTCTAATTTAATCAATGTAACATTAATTTTTGGAGTACAATTAGGGTGTTCTTAATCTTACCAATTCTCTTTGTGAGCTTAACTCAAAAATTTATTGAATTGTCTTCAAGCGATGCATTCAAATTGTTGAAACCAATTTACTTCACGAGTAATGAGTTTACATGTCAAATTTATAAATTTTCAAACTAATTTAATATAAAGTCAAGCGGTCAAAAAATAATGAAAAATAAACACATTAAAATTAACTTATAAACCATTTTTTTTACCGCTTGACTTTATACTAAATTAGTTTGAAAATTTATAAATTTAACATGTAAATGCATCACTCGTGAAGTAGATCGGTTTCAACGATTTAGATACATCGTTTACAACCAATTCAATAGGTTTTTGAATTAATCTCACAAAGATGCTTGGTGAGCTTAAGAACACCCTAGTTCACTCTAATTTTTGTGTGTAATATCCACTTACATTATGTTTGAATCTATATTTTTTTTTCGGTTGGAGTGAATTAATATTTCATTATTAAACTTCAATCGAGAAATCAACATTACAAATTCATTTTTTCGTATTAATAACTTTATTTTATTTTATTGGGTTCTAGATGTTCTTATTATTTTTTTTATTTTTTTATTATATATAAATTCAGTTATATATTATATTAACTAATATATGTGTGTGAATTTTGAGTAGCTAGAATTATGAGTCCTTTAACTCCAAAATTTATCGGAATGATTTTAAACATCGAGCTCAAATTGTTGAAACCGATCTACTTCACGAGTGATGTGTTTACATGTCAAATGTATAAATTATTAACTTTTTTTTGTTGACAAAAGTGGGTATCCCCACCTGTTTCATATTGAAACATATTTAGTTCATACAAAAGGCAATGAAATAAGGATTCCATTGTGCAAAATACCTGAGCAACTAGAGAAATAAGAAACAATAGCTACAAGGTACAATATCATATGACAGAATGTAGCTAAGAATCCAAAGAAGTAATCGCAAAATAACTAAGGATAGAACTAGTAATACTTATAGTCACTACTAGAGCAAGTGGAACAAGCCATGTGATGATCATCAGAAGAGGGAGAGCCAGAGCCAGGAGTAGAAGAAGCGGATGTGGAGTCAGAAGGCAAGAAACTAGAGACAGAGTCAGCCCTGTCTCTCAGATAATCCGAGAGATCGACCCCCCCCCCCCCCCTCGTATTCAAGTCCTGCTACCTCTGTATCCTGGGAGCTTGCCTCTTCTGGAATATCAAAATATAACAGAAGTATCAGACTGCCTACCTGAGTCAAAGGGAAAACATCCATAGGCAAAATTAAGGTTAGTTTAAAATAAGTATCATCATTTCTAATCTTACACCAATAAGATGAAAGAGAAATTATAGCTGAACCAACACTGGCCAAAGTAGGGATGGGTGAATTAGAAAATAAAGTTTGTTTTTTGTTAACCATAATACCCAAAGAGTAGCAGCTCTAAGTAATTCTATTAAGAGAGTGTCTTTAAGAAGAATACAAGAATCTATGTACCATAAATCATCAACAGTCTCACAATCAAAAGAGAAATCATTATGATTAGTAATCCACGACCATAATGCATTAATAAAGGGATAAATTATCAACTCAATTTAGTATAAAATCAAGCAATAAAAAGCAAGAAGATTAATAATTCCTTAATTTTATACTAATTTAATTTGATTTTTTTTATAAATTTTGTATGTAAATGCATCACTCATAAAAGTATATATCGGTTTCAACAGTTCAAATACAATTTAAGAAAAATGTAATATACTATGGATACAATTTACAAGTCAATATGCATATTGTCAGAATTATACTAATTCTTTACATTGAATATCTCTTCAACGCAATAAGCATGATCTTAGAGCTCAATGTATATGTTAAAAATAATAAAAACATGTTATGTGCTTTTAGAATGAACATCGCGTTATATATATAGATTGAAGCTTGAGAATGCATGGACCAGAAATTGTTTCTATATATGATGAGTTAAGAGGCTAAAGGATCTTATTATAAGTTTATGATTGAAGTTTGAGAGCGTATGAACCGGAGACGTTTCTAAAAATCTTTATAATTTAGTGGCGAAGGATTCTTCTTATAAATTTTATACACACACATACAGCTTCCATGCATGTTTTTTATAACAACAGTTAAGAAATAGAGATAATCTAATATTTGTTCAAAAATAAAAAATTCTATCACATATTTCCTAATATTTCCAATGAATTAACATGTCAATACAACAAAAAAAATGCTTTATGTCAATGGTTAATAATTGAGTTGTTGGAGCAAACCAAATTGGAAATAATAAAAACATTTTAATTATTTTGATTTCTAAATAAATAATTGTGGCAGAGATATTTCCAAAACAGGGATATTAAATTAATTTATTTCCGGTTATTCTTTTAGGTTGATAATGTATTTGTTTTTATTATGTTTCAAATAATTAGGATATTATTGAGAAATTAGAGATGTGAATGAAGTTTCTCTGATTTTTAATTTTCAATTTTTTGGAGTTAAATCTAATTTATAATTATTTTTTTAAAATTTATGGTTTAATTTTCTATATATTCTAAGTATTGTTAAAAAATAATTAATTATTTTATGTTTAATCAATGATATTGTCTTAATTTGTTGATCATAATTGTCTATTTGGTTTTGAATTGGGGGGTTTAGACTGTTTTCTAGAAAAAAAGAAAAATCCAGTGTTCTAAATAACACGCTATACGCAATAGCGGCGCTATAGCGTTTTCGGACCTTAAACGCTAAGCTATAGGATAAAAGTGCGCTATTTCAGCTACGACCGCTATAGCGGTAATGGCGGTCCGCTATTTGCGCTACACGCTAGACGCTATAGCGCACGCTATGCTACATAGACTTTTATTTAAAGGTCCAAATTGAAACTTTTTTTAAGGATCAATTTTTTTCAAGGTCCGAATTGCTTTTGTTTTTAAATAGAAAAAAAAAAGATAAATAGTTTATGCCATGATGCTTAGGTTTTTTCTAATAGAAAAAATATGTAGGTTATTTTGAATGGAAAAATATAGATAGTTTATGATATAATTAGGGATATTTTGAATAGCAATTAGACTGTACTGGTTCAATATGAATATTCTAATTTCTTAATTAATTTTGTGTTACTTATCGCTATATGAGACTTTAGATAACGTTGATAATTAGTAGAAATATAAAACATAATTTTTTAAACAAAAAATGTTATGTAGGATAGCTTTCGCTATAGCTACGCTATTCGCGATAGCTTTTATTTAGCCTTTCCGCGATGATGCGATAATTGTTATTTAGAACCTTAGAAAAATCACTTGGACGCTAGAAGAATTTGTATGTCGGTAATTTATAACAAAAGAATTTGCATGTCTGTAATTTATAACAAAATATCTGTATTAGGAATTGTGTATCGTGAAATTAAAATTTCCAAAATACAAAGGGGTTTAAAAGAATAGTTAATTACCGACATATCCATCAAATTTTTAAAATAGTTAACATGTCAAAATCAAACTGTCAAAAAATAATAAAAAATAAATATATTAAAATTAAATTATGAACCTTCTTGTTTTAACTGCTTAACTTCATACTAAATTAAGTAAAAAATTTATAGATTTGACATGTATACATCACTCGAAAATGAATTGATTTCAATAATTTGGATTCATTTTTTTAAATCTTTTCAATGAATTTTGAAGTTAAGCTTGGTGAGCTTAAGTGTACCCTAGCTCAACTCATATTTTTATGGTGTTTTATGTATATTGAAAACCAATAATATATTTAAAAAGATATCAATAAATTCAAGGAATGAATTTAAAATTTGGAATATAAATTGAAATTGGCATGTAGTGTGAAATCAGAATCGAACAACTAAAAGTTGGTTAAATTAAAAAAAAAAATTTATGTTAAGATATGGTTAATAAAGAAAAAAATACAAAAGATAAGTTCGTTGAGAATAATGTTAAGAAATGAGGGTTCATTTATATAAGATGCTAGTTTAATTTAATGCAAACTTAGCAGAGTAAAAGAGAAGGACAGAATTAATTGAAAATTTCAAAGACAAATATACATGAAATTCTGCATATATAGTTGAGAAACAATATCTCATTAATTAAGTCACTGTAGTATAAAAATAAAATAAAAAGGTACCAAAGATGCTAATATAAGTAAAAATTTCAAATTATAAAATAATTCATTTGTGGAGAATCAAATACAGTTTACCGTAAATTTATGCAAGTTTTTTTTTTTTGGTCAAATTCTACAGCATATGATATTTGTTTTATTAAATTTGTTTAAATTCTATAAAATCTGTAAATAATTGAAGGTAAAAAAATAAATGTCAAAACTATAATAATCTACTTGAATAAAAGAGAAAAAATAGAATAATAGCTGACCCTTTAATTGCTTATTTGTTAACCATTAGATCTCTTACTCCTTTCAATTAACGAAACCTACAGTCTTCCCAGTCTGAGGTAACAGAATATTTGAATTTAAACCTGGACCGTCCGATTAGAATCCGGTGCATTTATTTCGTGCGAAAGCAGATCATACGGTTCAGATTTAACCTCAAAACTTCTGTTACCTCAGGTAATTCCACCCCAATATCAAAAGCAATTTGGCTTTTTTTCATATAATACTGGGACGCATAATTTTGTAAATAGCTGGTAGCAATAAGTTCTTATTTTGTTTGATTTGGGTATACTGATGTGGTGGCGTGGTCAAGAGTTCGCTCAGTGAGTTTTGACATCCGAAAATTAAGTAAAAAATAAAAGTAATTTTGTCCAAATATGATTATAAATAACAATGTTTGAAATTTGAATGATCCTCCCCATCTATTCAACATAGCTCTGTAATTAATCCTAAATCTCTATCCTTATGCAGCAATAGCGGCAACTAATTTACTTTTTTTTATATCAAAAGAAGCAATATAGGCAATATGTGTTGTAGGATAATTAGCACTATAAGCAATATACTAGTATTGTGTTCATGGGCTGCAATGCAACGGAGAAATGTGCCACTGTTGGAAAAAGTACGTCGTAGGGTTGAGGGATGGCAGGGCAAGCTTTTGTCAAAAAGGGGGCAGACTAATACTCATCAAGTCGGTGCTAGCCAGCCTTCCTATTTATCTTATGACTTTATTTTTTATACCTAAATGGGTCATTAAGAATATTGAGCAGATATGTCGCAACTTTTTATGGGGTAAGATGAAAGGCCAAGGGAGAGGAGTACACCTCATTAATTGGGAAATTGCATGCTACCCTGTGGCTTATGTGGGGCTAGGTATTCCGAATTTGAACCTAAGAAACACGGCTTTGCTTTTAAGGTGGTGGTGGAAATTACACTATGACAAAGATTGTCTTTGGTCCAATGTTGCGAGGAAATTGAGGGGATTCAATACAGGCATGTTAGGCCCCTCGGTTTGGATGTGTAATGGCTCATTTTTTTGGAATCAACTGGTAAGAATCAACCCATTATTTCAATGGAGTGTTCTTTGGTCAGTGGGTAATGGTCGGTCGGTCTCATATTGGTACGATTCCTGGAGTGGGATCCCGATTAGAAAGATGAAAAATTCGGGTCCAAGGCCTAGGCAACAAATTATCTCTTTAAGGGACATGATTGCAAAATGGCTAGTGGTAATACCAGTATCGGTCCACCAAATACCGAAGTTTACTGAACAGGAATATTGTGTTAGTTTATGATCTAGAAGCCAACCATTTATGGATGTATTCTATGTTTGTTCATGAAATGAAAGAATCATTTTGTTCCTTGAGTATTTAATTACATTATGGATTTTTCGAGTTGAGGACTTGAAATGTAGAACTCTATAATAATAATATAACGAATACTCTAAATGCCCCTAATCTTGGTAATTAAGAAGGAACACTATTTATCGGTACGAGATTAGTATGTGGATTAAATTATGATCATGTTCTACGGATCATATGGTAAGGAGCTACCAATTTAATCACATAAATACCTGATGAAGATCAGGGGATTGGACATGACCCAAGAATGAAACATAACATGGATTGTGTTAGTGTCATTAATGTTTCATTTGTGTCTTGAATTCTTTGGTATGAGATGATTATTTTTCCTACATGAGATACATGTATCTGTAGGTGTTATCCAACGTTGACCGTAACTGGCAGCTATACAGACAATATCTCAATATGTGTGTCTTGTGCGGAGGAAAAGATATTTATCAAGAATACCAGTGTCCCTCATATTTCATATGTGAGTGATGATATCTTCGGGCCCCTTGATGGAGTAATAAAGTATGCATGCAATTATGATCAATGAGTTTGATCATTATTTACTGAATTACTTGGAATCAAGAAAAGAATAAATTTGCAAAGATGACACTCTCCTGCCTTGGATTTATTCTCGATATCATGTGGCACGTGAATTGACACAAGCAATTAAATATTGCTTTAGGATCGTGATGTTGATTGGTTCATATCATATTTATCTGTTGAGTAATTATAATGCATATTGCTAGGTGCCGCTTATAATTTATAGAATTAAAAGAAGTTTTGATTCTATTGTCAACACGATATAGATCCTACGAGGTCACACCCAAGAGAGAAAAACGAAACAAATAAAAGTGTCATAGAGATGACTAACTTGATCTTAGAATAAATTTATTACATGTTGGACATGGTATACAAATTTATTTCTCAACAAAATTGAGCAAATACAATTAATCGTAACAATTGTCGGGTGGGCCAAAAGTTGGCATAAATGGCAAAAACGAAAATGGCATAAATAGAAATTGGCCCAAGCCCAATTTAACATTAAATGGAGAAGTCCATTTGATGAAATGATTTGGAATAAAGTGGGATAAAAGTGCATCTAATGGAGAGCTCCATTGGATGGCAAAAGTAAAAGTTACTTTTGTCATGTTTAAATCTAGCCATCCATTGTGGTTGAGATGATTAAAATATACCCTAACTTCACACTATAAATACCCCACCTTTTTCCAAACCCTAGCCACCTTTTTCTAATCTCTCTCTTCTTCCTTCTCTTGTAAGAAAAATGGAAAAACGTTTTTGTAAGAAGAGGTGAAAAAGAGAAGAGTTTTTGCAATTTTGTCTCCACCATTTTTGCTCATGTGTTGAGCACAACTTCTACACTAAAATTAATAGTTGATTGAAGAGGTAGAAGCTAAGGTTAAGTTAGATTCTTGGTTGATTACCTCTAGCAAGGGAAAAACAAGAGTTTCGTTTAATCTCGGGTGGATACTCGTAGAGGCTTCGTGCGTTCGAAGCGGGTGCCATTTCGAGGCCGACTTGGAGAAGTGAAGGCTCGACAAGGAGGCAACAACCCTACATCTCAAGTCCCTACTTCTTAGTTTAGAGACTAAGATTTGAGGTATAAAGATTAAACAAGTTAAAATGTTAAATACGGTTCATCGTTAGTCAAATAAGTAGATCTATGTTGGTTTCTTTGAGTTAAATTTTTGAAATTTGCTCTTGCATGAAACTAATATTTTCTTCAGATTGCTGGTTTGGAGATGGAGTACCAATGGAATTTACTCAGCTGCTTCTTTCTATAAATTGCAGTCGGTAGTTGGTAAGGTGAGATGGCGGTACAGCTATCTGTGGCGTACTTTTGCTCCTCTAAAGGTCAAGTTTTTTATCTTCCTCTTACTCCATAACCGATTGCTAACACATGACAATATGCTTACAAGAGGTATGCATGTTGAAGCTGAGTGTGCTAATGTGCTCTGAGTGCTTATTTGAGACAATATTTCATGTTTTAATCAAGTGTCAGTATGCGACTCAAGTTTGGGATGGTATAGGACAGCTCATTCATAAGTCTGATTCGATGTTGGAAACTTGGGATAGGTCCTGGTTACAATACAGGCTCTACTCGCAAGAAAGTAAAAGGATATGGGCAACTCGGTTTATGAGTGTGCTATGGGGAATTTGGAAGCAGCGAAATGAACATATCTTTCGAGGGAAAAGAATGCCACCACAGCTGCTCGCGGGGAAAATCAAAGAGGAAACAGAGCTACGACTTAAGTACTGCAAGGGGAGCAAAGTTGTAAGCGGAGAAGATGTGAGAAAAATTTCAATTTCTAATGTAATTTGAATGTTGACAGTAGGAGGGAGTTGTAAACAATTTTATTTTTTCTTGTTTAACTTGGTAGCGTTACCAAGTCTTTCAAAAAAAAATATATATTTTTTTTATACAAAATGATATATTTTCATTAAAAATTTAGACTATATGATTAATAATATTTCTTAAATGACATATTAAATGACGTCCACATGTAAATAACAATCATTAAATGACATATTAAATGACATATATTTTTCTAATCTTTTTGACACATATTTTCATAAAAAAATCTTATACAAAATGACATATTAAATGACAAATAATATTTCTTAAATAATATAACAAGAATAGAAAGAAATGAAGACATGACCAATCAATTATTAGTTAATTCAATTTATTTTTTAAATAATATTTAAAAAATAAAAATAAATTATACCAATCAGATATATGATACAATTTGTATGTAAAGAATATGTATGGCGAGTATGTATCTAAATAAATTTAAACCTCTATATATAAAAAAACATTAAATAAATACATAAAATTAAAATATTTAATCTAAGACTCAAATCTGAAATTTCATCATTTAATCAAAATCATTAGCGAATCAGCATCTAGGTTGTTAATACAAGAATGGAGATATATAGGATAATTAGCACCCAGCACTACGCCTCTTCTACTTTCCTCTTTTCCCACTGAATTCACTTTTTAGATGTAACGCTCTCAGCGCCGCTCATCTCCGAGTGCTTTTTCCGCCCCCTCAACTCATCTTATTCAATTACTATCTCTCTGCTCCGACCATTACAAGATTGCGCAGCTGAGGTTATCACTTGGACTCTTTTGTATTTATTTTGCTTTTAATTTTTTGTAAATACTTTTTACTTATTTTGTATTTATATTTCAAGAAATTGATTGTCTAACAAATAGAATGGATATTTGATATTTTTATGAACTATAATTAACTATAAAAAAAGTCCCTTTCAATTAAAATTCTTAGATTAGTTATACTGTGCTAGATCAGTTAAACTACAAGCTGATTCATGTTGGGGATGTTTACTTGTTCCAATAGCTTTTAATGCGAACCTTAAATAATTTATGTGTTTCAACTCAGTAATATTACTTATTCTATGAATCACAATCCTTAGCTATCAATACACATAATTATAATCTCTAATCTAATATATACAATCTCAGTGGAAAATATACTCAAATGGGTTCATCCGCTCGAGCTATCAGTCATCAAAACCTCGAGACAGCCTCAACATTTCGTTCAGAAACCATAACTGGATCACATCTGTTTAAGATTTGCGGATATTCCCTAACTAAAGGGATTGGCATAGGAAAAAGCATTAACTCTGATGCTTTTACTGTCGGCGATTATAACTGGATAATTCATGTCTATCCTGATGGAGCCGGCGAGAGCCAAAAAGATTTTATATCCATTAGAGTTGGACCCGAGGGTATTGATACTGAGGTGAAGGCGCTAATAACTTTCACCATACTTCAACAGAATGGTGCCGCCTCTAACTTCAGCGCTACATCTCCAGTCTTGAATATTTTCAACTTTAAAATTTTTGGTTTTCGGGAATTTGCAAAGAGAACTGAATTTGAGGCATCAAAACATCTAAAAGATGATTCTTTCACAGTGAAGTGTACTATTACGGTTATTAAAGGAACAAAGGTTGAAGTAACCCACCCCTATGGTGTCATTGTTCCACCGTCAAATTTAAACCAAAATTTGGCTAACCTATTTGAGAGCGGAAAGGGGGCGGATGTTACATTTGTGGTGAAGGGAGAGATATTGAAGGCTCATCGATGTGTGCTTGCAGTTAGGTCAGCTGTCTTCAATGCCGAGCTTTTCGGTTGCATGAAAGAGAAATGGGCAGACACTATAACAGTTGAAGATATTGAAGCATCTGTTTTCAAATCTATGCTTTACTTTATATATTCTGATTCACTGCCCGATTTTGAGGTGACTACTGATGTCGACAGTGAAAAACAAGATATGAGGTTGATGTCTCAACATTTGCTCGTAGCCGCAGATAGGTATTTTTTTTTTTTTTAATTTTTCGCTTTTATTATTAATTTTACTAATTTTAATATGACGATCAAATACCTGAAAGATAGGTACCAGTTGGAAAGGTTGAGGTTGATGTGTGAAGATTTACTGTGTAAGAATCTCAGTGTGAGCAACATTGGGACTGCATTAATTTTGGCCGAGCAACACAACTGCAGTCAACTCAAAGCAGAATGTCTCAGATTTATGAGCTCTCCGGAGGTTTTCAAAGCTGTGGCACAGACTGATGAATTTCACAATTTGATAAGGATTTGTCCATTTATGAAGGATCTTTAAGTTATTTATTTTAAAAAATGATCATCTTTTTTTTCTTTTCTTGTTATTTATGGTTTTTACTTTTTACAGTGTCACTGTTTATGGAATTATGAATAGCTGGTTTTCCACTTGCATATTTGACATGGAAATCCTACGTGGAAATGACAATATATATAATATTGTGTTGAAGGGTTTAGCTAGTTTTCTTGTTAATTTTCAGTTCGTTTCTATCATTTTTCTTTTCCTCTATATCCCTATGTTACTTTTATGAAACTAAAGTAATACAAAGCCTAATTCTAAGCCCACCCCGCATAGGAAAAGAAACATAAAACACTTACTCTCCACCCATATATTCATGTATCTAGTTTTTTTTTTATATATTTTATATTTACTCCTTTTGCACATTTTACAATCTGGAGAGAAAGGTGTACACGTCTATTCAGAGACAAGCAGAAGTCGGTGTAAGAACGGGTAGAAGAAATTTGATTACAGTGGAATGTCTTGCAAAGCATTAATGTCTTGGGTGCGAAATAAGCTCACTGTGAAGCTGCTTTGTTTTTTTCATTTTCTTTTTTCTGTTTTTTTCTTTTTGCTGTTTTCTATTTCTTTCTTCAGTCTTTTTGTGTTTTCTTTTTTTCTCAACAATTTCATCACTTGTAAATCCATAGAAGGGTTATCTCTCTAAACCCTTCAACACTTGTGAGTAATATTGATATCTCGTTATTTTGTCTACATTCCGACCGAACTTTGCATTAAAACATGTCTTAAACTCATAAAAATGTGTATATTTCATTGAATATCTATAGGATGTGGTACTGCTGCTCTTTCTTTCTTTGTTGCAGGAAACGGGCGAAAAAGAGGAAGAATCTGGAATCTGAAGAACAATACACGGACCGTGCACTCTTGCATGCGGACCGTATACCCCCTGCCCGACCACAGACTGAAGACACACACGACCCGCACACCTCCCACTCATCAAGACACAGGCACACGGTCCGTGCACTCTTGTGTGCGGACCGTACACGGTATTTCTGGAAACAGAATCCATAATTGGAAACAGAGGCCAGCTGGAGAGGTCGCGAATGGAAGGCTTTAAAAGCGAGATCCTGGGCATTTGGTTGCTCATTCTGGAGCAGAGAACAAACCCTAAGACAAGGAAGTGGCGGCTAGACTTGGAGAAGTGGAAAACGGCGAAAATCGAGAGATTTGCGACGTCTCTTCTTGAATCTTCGAGTTTTGTCATGAACTTCTTATTTATCTCTTGTTTTATTTTCTGTTTTTCTATGCTAGGTTAAACTCTTTAGTTTCTAGGGTTAAGATGTAGTTGAATGCTTTGTTTTACTTGCTAGTTATTGGAATTTGTGTTGGATCTTGTGCTTGTTTGTTGCGTAGTATTTTATTGCTTAGTTGAAATCGTTTGAATTGAATGGTTTATCGTTAGATGTATGGCCACATCTAGATGGTATTTCAAGGCTTTGATATTCTTTCGACCAAATTAAGTATTTGAGATAGGTTTGTGAACCGAGAGGTGAAACCAAACGGTAGCCGAAAGGCGAAGTTTTTCTCGTGTCGAGAGATCGAGGTTATCTTTAGTAAACCAACAAATAACTTAGGATAATTAAACCAATAAACGAGAGTTGAAGTTTAAGAACCCTAAGAAGGTATAAATTGAGTTTCGTACCAAGCAATTAAGCCAATAAACGAGAGTTGAGGATTATAGACTTAGGTACGGCCAAAGTTACTTTGCACAGGAAATCTATACAAAAACCAATAGCTGTTGTATCAATTCGAGGGCCACATGGACCGTGTATGAAAGTATACGGCCCGTGCACATTACACACGGCCCGTGCATGAAAGTGCACGGACCGGGCACTTGAGGCAAAGCTGAGACGAAGTCGAAAACCCTAGGAACCCCTTTTTATTCATTAAAAACCCAACCAAAATCTACTTTGTTATTTTAAGTACTGTCATTTCTGTTTAAGACCTTAAACAAACCAAAAACCACCATTTTGCACACTTCTAGGATTTTTATATAATCTAAGTAGAATCCAATTTGTTCCAACCGTCCCTGTGATCGATACCCGATAATATACTACGTGCTAGGATTGTATACTTGCAATCTGAACCAAAAGTGTATTTAAGGTTAAAAGGTACAGCTTGCTGTACCGAAACTTTGTACTATACATTTTTGGTGTAATAAATATCCACCTTACGTTATTTCTCTAATTTACTAATCTGACAGTCTATTTTGTGAGTAATATCCACCTTAGGTTATTTACATTATGTTAGAATTTTTCTTTTTTTCGGTTGGAGTGAATTAATATTTCATCAACAGACTTCAATTGAGAAATCAACATTACACATGCAATTTCTTTTATTAACAAGTTTGTTTAATTGGGTTGTAGATGTTTCTTATTTTTTTCTTTTTATTATATATAATTTAGTTATATATTATATTAATCAATATATATGTGTGAATTTTGAGTAGAATTAGGACATTCTTAACTTCAAAATCTATTGGAATGAGTTTAAACAACAAACTCAAATTGTTGAAACCGATTTACTTCACGAGTGATGTGTTTACATGTCAAATTTATAAATTATCGACTTAATTTAGTATAAAGTCAAGCGATAAAAAAAGAGTAATAGTTAATTTTAATGTGTTCGTTTTTCATCATTTTTTTACTGCTTGATTTTATACTAAATTAATTTGATATTTAATAAATTTTGTATGTAAATGCATCACTCGTGAAAGTAGATCGGTTTCAACAGTTTGGATTCAATTTAAGAAAAATATAATACTACGGATACAATTTAACAAGAATGCTGATAATTGTTTCTGCACTCTTGTCCCCGCACGTAACTTCCATAACTAATATGGAGGACCGTCCCTGCACAATTTCCTTATATAATCTGTATCGTCCCCGCACAATTTATACCTATGCACAAAAGTATTTCAATGTAAATAATTGTCTCCCCAACCAAATCTTCCAAACTGTCCCCGCACCATAAATATCTGTGGGGGACCACTCAAACTAAATGGGGAGAATCATGCACGTTTCTAAAAATATTAATATTACCATAACTATATGGGAGGACCGCAATACTTAATATTTTTTTACATATGCATTGTATGACGTCTGAAAGTATTAATATCAAGTATTGAAAGTATTTATATCTATGCACTGAAGTATTTATATGTATATACATTGTACAAAGTTTAATCTTCAGGCGTTTGATCATATTAAGTTGCACATCAAAGTATTAATATCTTATTTTACAAGTATTGATACCTATGCACTGGAGTATTTATACCTATAAGGTCAACTATTTTTGTTATAGGAAGGTTGATGTGGGGATACATGACACTACTTCATTAGAGGAAGGTTGACGCAGAGACTATTGGAGGACTGAAAAAGGAGAATCATCATATCAAGTTACGCATGCAAGTATTAATATCTTACTTTGCAAGCATTAATATGTTATTTCCTAAGTATTTATACCTATGAAGGTTGATGCGGGGATAAGTGCAGGAACTGAAAAAGAAGGACCATATAATTAGTGGGGATCATAGCACAACCTTCTTTTACTGTAGTTGCGAGGACAGAGAAGGAATTGGAGTGCAGGGATGAATATAATTATTCATTTGACAAGTCAATCTGCATATTGTCAAAATTATACTATTTCTTTAAATTGAATATCTCTTCAATGCAATAAGCATGATCTTAGGGTTCAATGTATATGTTAAAAAAAAAAAAAAACATGTTATGTGCTTTTAGAATCAACATCACGTTTATATAGATTGAAGCTTGAGAATGCATCAACCAGAAATGTTTCTATATATGCACATTTATAAGGAGAGTGGCTAATATCAAAACGTTTGCATCAAGGTTCTCGTGCAACCAAGTCATTTTCGGATTTTCAAAGTCCAAACAGTCGATCCAAACTGTTAGATGTGATCTCTATATTAAAATATGCTTGGAGACCAAATTTTACATTTTTTGGAATTTTTTTACTATTTATTAAGCCACTTTGAAAATTGCTGATCACATAGTCCAGAATTTGGTTGCACTGTTTTTACTGTTCACCCGGATCAACAATTTTTCAAGTGGCTTAATAAATAGTAAAAAAAATCCAAAAAATGTAAAATTTGGTCTCCAAGCAGATTTTAATATAGATTGAACATCTAACTGTTTGGACTTTAAAAATCCGAAAACGACTTGGTTGCATGAGGACCTTAGTGCGAACGTTTTGATATTAGCCACTCTCCATTTATAAATGGTTAAGAGGCGAAAAGATCTTATTATAAGTTTAGTGGCGAATGATACTTATAAATTTTATATACACACGCATACAGAATTCAGCTTCCATGTTGTTAGCAACAGTTAGTAAATAGAGATAATCCAATATTTGTTCAAACGTAAAAAATTCTATCACATATTTCCTAATATTTCTAATGAATTATCAAGTTAATAAAAACAAAACAAAAATGTTTTATACTTTTATGTCAATAGTTAATAATTAAGTCGTTGGAGCAAACCTAATTGGAAGTATTATTTTGATTTCTAAATAAATAATTGAGTAGACATTCCATCGAGAAGTGTCATGTTGCCAAAAGGCATGCCTGATTGATAAGCTTAATAGTACCTTATTTAGTTCTACTAATTTTTTGTGGTGTTTAATGTATTTTTTAAAAAATAATATATTTAAAAAGAGATCAATAAAGTTGAAGTAATGAATTTAAAATTTGGAATATGAATTGAAATTGACATGTTGTTGTGAAATTAAAATAAAAGTTGGTTAATTTTATCGAATATTTTTTTTCAAAATACTTTATTTTGTTTAAAGAAAGAAAATTTACAAAAAAAATAGGTTCGATGAGAATGATGTTAAGATATGGGGGTTCATTCGTATAAAATGCTAGTTTAATACAATGCAAGCTTAACAAAGAAAAAGAAAAAGAAAAAGACAGAATTAATTGAAAATTTGAAAGACAAATATACATGAAATTCTGCCGATATTTTTATTAAAACCCCCAAAAAAAAACAAATTATCAAATCTGCTCCCACCCCAACTTTATTTTTATTCCTACCCTAACCGCCCGTGGACTGGGCGGTTCACTTTTTTCACCTGACCGCCCAGCAGCTGGGCGGTCCGCTAGTTTTTTTTTTTTTTTTTTTTTTTTTTTTTTTTTTTAGAGAGAGACAATATGAATATCAAGATGCTGAATTCTTAACGCTAAAAATTCGATTTTTTTTTGTAAATATTAGTTAGATTACTTCTTTGAAGCATATTTATACTAAAATACGCTAAATTACTTGGAATTATGTTAAATTACGTTGAGTTACACTATATTAAGTTAAATTACACTAAATTACATTACATTACGCTAAAATACGGTAAATTACATATGAATAGGGACGATATATCTTCACTAAAAAGGCGAAAAACGACGACGAAACTTCAAACGGTCATAAAACGGCGCTCGAGTAATTTCAAGTAATTTAGAATACCTTTCCTATGTTCCTATGTTCAAGTAATTTACAATTTAGTGTATTTCGGAGTAATTTATGTTATATTTAGTGTAAATTACTTGAACATAGGAACATAGGAAAGGTATTCTAAATTACTTGAAATTATGTTAAATTACGTTGAGTTACACTAAATTACTTTAAATTACACTAAATAACAATAACTTCGCTAATTATGCTGAAATACAGTAAATTATGCTAAACTACACTAAATTACTTTAAATTACACTAAATAACAATAACTTCGCTAATTATGCTGAAATACAGTAAATTATGCTAAACTACACAAAATTACGCTAAAATAGACCGATTCTGTGCCATCTTTCACGAATCATAAAAAATAGTAAAAATTGGTATTCTACAATTTCATTATGTAACTAATTTACTGAGCTACTTAGATTGAATAATAGAAATGAAAATCTTAATCGGAAACTTCATGATGCACGAACGATCAAGAAATTGGAAAAAATAATGAAAAGATAGGTTTGGTTCTGAGATCACACAGATTCTCAATTCTTTGATAAAACTGATACATGAAAAACTAACTTCTGCCAAAAGACATGACGTCTGTTTAAATACAAACCCTAAAACAGAAAATACATAAAAGATACATCAAAGACCCTAAAAACTCTAAAATTATAAAGAAAGGTCCAAAAGTCCATGAAGGAAGACTCGGATCGCGATTCTGAGCCCAAAAAATGGGCGAAACCAATCATAGATTAGTTTCGGATCCGGTTTTGGGCTGTGGAGTTCCTGTCAAAATTTCAGCCCGATTTGACGGACGGATCAAAAGTTACGCTCCTTTTCGTGAAGCATGCGCAGGACCATATTGCATCACTTCAACTCAAGTTTTGAGGCTCTTCCCTTAGTTTTTTGGCGATTCTGAATTTCGAAATCCGGCATAGCCCGCACAGACGCATGCGCATTTTCTCAAGCTTTCCGAAAAATGGTCGTTTGCTAAAATCGGACACTCGAGCGCCGTTTTATGACCGTTTGTAGTTTCGTCGTCGTTTTTCGCCTTTTCAGTGAAAACTATCCTCCCTATTCATTTGTAATTTACCGTATTTTAGCGTAATGTAATGTAATTTAGTGTAATTTAACTTAATATAGTGTAACTCAACGTAATTTAACATAATTCCAAGTAATTTAGCGTATTTTAGTATAAATATGCTTAAAAGAAGTAATCTAACTAATATTTACAAAAAAAAATCGAATTTTTAGCGTTAAGAATTCAGCATCTTGTCTCTCTGTAAATATCCTCCCTATTCATATTGTCTCTCTCTAAAAAAAAAAAAAAAAAAAAAAAAAAAAAAAAAAACACTAGCGGACCGCCCAGCTGCTGGGCGGTCAGCTATGCATAGTGGACCGCCCAGCTGCTGGGCGGTCGGGTGAAAAAAGTGAACCGCCCAGCCCACGGGCGGTTAGGGTAGGAATAAAAATAAAGTTGGGGTGGGAGCAGATTTGATAATTTGTTTTTTTTTGGGGGTTTTAATAAAAATATCGGGAAATTCTGCATACATAGTTGAGAAACAATACATCACATTAATTAAGTCACTTTAAGTTAAACAAAAAATAAAATAAAAAGGTACCAAAGTTGCTAATATAAGTAAAAAAAATTCAACGTTCATTGTTATAGAATAATTCGTTTGTGGACATCAAATACAGGTTACGCTAAATTTATGTAAGTTCTATTTTTGTCAAATTCTACAGGATATGATATCTTGTTATTAATTTTTTATAAATTCTATAAAATCTGTACATAATTGAAGCCTTGAAGATAAAAAATTAGTGTCAAAATATAATAATCTAATTAAGTAAAAGAAAAAAAAAATAATAATAGCTGGCCGTTTATTTGCTTATTTCCTCTACATCTTATTTAAATTTAGATTAGGACCATCCGATCAGAATCCCATGCCTTTAGTTTCATGCGAAAGAAAATCGGACGGTTCAGATATAACGTCAAATTTCTTAAAAAGTTCAGGTGATATAAGTTCCTTAAAATCTCAAATCGTTCTTTCACATCTTCCTTTCAAAGAATCATATTAGTCCTTAACCTCTGAGGTAACATAATATTTGCTTTTATTTATGGACCGTCCGATCCGAATCCGGTGCCTTTATTGTCGTGCGAAACAATATCAGACGGTTTTGATCTAACCACAAAATTTCTATTACCACAGGTGACATAAATTCCCCAAATTCTCTCATCGTTCTTTCACATCTTCCCTTCAAGAATCAAATCCGAGGAATCAATCTGTCGCAAACAAAACTATCTCGAAGAATCGGCGTAACCCTGACGAAGATCCTCTTCCCAGGGATTTCTTCTCAACAATGGAGTATTGCTAGTGAGTTCTCTGATCACAAATGGTACCAGAATCTAGGTTTCCAAGCCGATATGCTGCTAAGGAGCCCCAAATTGAACCCCAAACTACTACCCTAATGACCAAAATTTCCGCTAGTAATAGCCAATATGGCCGTGCCGTATCGAGAATTGCTGTCACACAAATCCTTGAATCCACCGGCTTCGAGCACTCCTACAAGAGGCCTATTGATGCACTTGCTGATGTCATGATCCGGTACATTTCTCATGTCGGTAAACTGTCAGTCTCTTACTGTAACATGTCTAACCGATCCAATTGCAACGCATTTGATGTTATTCATGCATTGGAAGAGATTGAATCAGTTCAAGGGTTTACAGATCAGTCTGATCCTAATAGTGTGGTTATTGACCTCTATAGATTTGTAACAAAAAAGGAGGTTCCTTTTGCTGGTTCGATCACTAGATTTCCGGTTACACGTGACAGAAAGGTCGAAATTTTACCAGATGCTGGAAAAGATGAAGTTGTAGGAGGTCATGTACCGGGTTGGTTACCGCCTTTTCCTGACACGATAACATACATCAACTGTTCTGTTAGTAATGGTTTTGTACCCGGACAACCAAGGGAAATGCCTCATTTTAGCTTTGGAAAATTCTTTTCTTTGAATGGGTTAGATGGGTTTGCTCCAATTGGTCGTACCAATGTAGAAAGAGAGAATGAAGCGGGTCAGAGAAACCCGTTTCTGGTCCCACCACTGCCTCATGGAGAGAGGCATGTGTCAGATATGACTATACCAGGTGAAAGAAAAGGTATTTCAGTTATTGAGACCTTTGCACCTGTATTTGAGGGCTCTGGGGAAGAGATAATTGAAGAAAGAGGTGCTATTTCTTCTAACAAAAGGCCGGTTATTCGGTTTAGAATCGGGGTTGATTCCAAAACTATGTCAAAGGTGGTGTCACTTAGAGATACTGGTTTGAAGGTGGATACATGGACAGTGAAAGAAGAAGAAATGGATAGCAAGAAAAGGAGAGCTGAGATGATACTCAAGGAATCAATGGAGAAACCGAATGAGCTTGCGCAACTGTGAGAGAAAAAAAATTGGATTTGTTAGACACCTTAATTTCTAGTTTAGAGGTAGATTGGCATTTATTAGGAGAATTCTTTCCAGGATTTACGGGCATTTTCTTTAAGTGTAAAAAGAATATGATTTTTCACGAGGGTAGGAGAGTAAAAAATGCAATGAAAATTGATGAGCTTGTTAATTTTAGTTGATTTGTCTTTTGTTTATTATGTGTCCATGGTGCAGTCCAATCAGGTGTTTAATTTTTTTTTGTTGAGACAGAGATCTCCTTTTGTAATTAAACAGCAAGGTATGACCAAAACATATTTTTGCATTATTTTTCCTTTATGGTTTCATTAAATCCAGGAAATTTCAAGTCGTAATTGTAATCCTTTTGTCCCTGGATCAGAAGCACAAAGACTTTACGAGGATATGGTAATATGTGTTTTACAATCGACCCGTGTTATGGATCCATATCACTATTTGCAGAGTTTAAACAGTTGGTTCGGACCGTTAAACAT
Organism: Carex myosuroides; assembly: GCA_028015225.1. Classification (NCBI taxonomy): domain Eukaryota; kingdom Viridiplantae; phylum Streptophyta; class Magnoliopsida; order Poales; family Cyperaceae; genus Carex; species Carex myosuroides. The sequence continues at coordinate 4,226,082 of CM051466.1, forward strand.
GATCCTCATATGAAAATGTATTATGTGACCAAATTTTACATTTTGTATAATTTTTTTACTAACTTTTAGATAGGTTGAAAATCACTGTTTCTATCTAAAAAACTAGTAAATTTTTTTTAAAAGATGTAAAATTTGATTAACAGGCACATTTTCGTATGGAGATCATGTTGAGTAGTTTGGATTGAATATATGGACTTTGAAAATAGAGTTATGAGTTTATAGCACAGACCGCTCCATAATATGCATATTACCGAAACCTCACTCCAAGTATTTGTGTATTGGATTTAGAATTCTATCTGAAGGATTGATGCATGAAAAAGAAAATTGGCAATTTTTACTGCAAAATTGAAAACTACTGTGAGCATTAATTTTAGTATGTAGCATCTTGAGAGATCAAGGGCTTATTTCTGGTAATTTAAGGGTAAAGTTTCGGTGCTAGACCTAATAGAATAATAGATGCATTCTTAATGGAAATTTGATGTACTTCTACTTAAAAAAAAAAATGTACTTAAATTTCTAGCAAACTACTGTAACCTCACCAATTAGAGAGCAGCTCGGGTCCGATGCCCATCGGACCCAAAGTGGGTTCGATGGGCTCCATGACTGTCCGATCTGCTTTAAAATTCGTGCGCACGAATATTAAAGCAAACTCGAAAGTTCTGGCGTGAATTTTAAAGCAGATCGGACGGTCATGGAGCCCATTGAACCCACTTTGGGTCCGATGGGCATCGGACCCAAGCTGCTCTCCACCAATTGGGTCCGACTCCGCTGCTTTTCTTAGAGAAAAGCAGCAACCTCCTTTTCCGATCCGAACCATTCAAAAATTTGCATTCACGTATCTCGATAAAACAACTTTTTCATACACAAATCTCAACGAATTTGAATGGTTCGGATCGGAAAAGGAGGTTGCTGCTTTTCTCTAAGAAAAGCAGCGGAGTCGGATCCCCACCAATTAAGCATTTGAAGATACTAAAAAAAAATACGGATAAAAAAAATTGCGTTATAAAAGGCCCAACCCAAAGCCCATCTAGCAAGGTGTGATTCTCTGGCGATCTCCGTTTTCCTGAATCCGTATCCTCAGAGGTACCTGACTCAACACAATTGAAACGGACGGCCCAGATTTACTCTCAGCCGGTGCTTGCTCGGATTGAGAGGGGACCGTATTATTTTTGCTTTGAGATTCGTGTCAAGTTAAAAGGAATAATTTTAAGCCGTCTGATTCAATTGTACCCAGTCCGGTTACCTGAGAGGATGTGAATTCCGTTTTCCTTAGCCAGGTAAGCTTTCAGTGGTCAATAAAATGTTCATAAATCATTGATTTTGTAAGAGGATTAGTGTATTGGAACTCCCTAGACGACTTAATGTGCTCAAATCCTTCACAATAAATAAGTAGTTAAATTTTTATTGTCTTTTGTTGTACCCTCAAAAGTTAAGATAAAAATATACATTCAAATTATAAATTTAGACGAAAGGGACGAGCTAAAATTTGAAAATTAAAGAAGATTAGAGATTTCATTGGGCGTATAAGATGGTAGGCAAGCAATTAAAAAAAATGGGTCCATTTGGTTTTGAAATGGAGTACAAAGATATCATATTAAAAATATAAAAGTTTCTCATAAGGAGCGTTGAGTGCCGATTTTTTTTAAGTACCCTAAAATAATAAAAAATAACAAAAATACCCTCCATTTTCAAAAATTTCAAAAATGCCCTGAACGCTCAACTGTGGAGCAGTCAACTTCCAAATCAGACCACCCCACAGTGGGGCGGTTTGCTATGATTTTTCTTTTAGAGATGTTTAGTGCGTATAAAATGAATATTTTACATATAGAAACTAACAGTAATTTGGTCTCACTACTTTTATGATTTTGTTTCTTTTTTTTCTCTCTTTTTGGATAATCATATTCTTTGATTTTGTAAATAGAATATATGACAAATAAAATAAATATGTGTGAAACTATAACTGAACCTTAGATATTGTATAGAACTCATGTACCAATAAAATACACTCTTGTTCTCTTTCATAAAATATTACCAATTTTCTTTTATTTTTAAGTTATTTTGTGCCATCTTTCATAAATCATAAAAAATAGTAAAAAAAATTCAAAAATAGTAAAAATTGGTATCCACAAGTTCATTATATAATCAATTTATTGAGCTACTTAGATCGAAGTTTGAAGTTTATACGATAGGTTTTTTGTTTACCGTTATTTTTTAAAAACTTCAATTGTAAACAGATGAGGCTACTTTTGTGTTTAATTTGGAGTGAAGCGTGATAATTAATCAAATCACTAACCAAACACTTGGTGCGGATCGGTTGAGATTTGAGCAACATGGTGCAAGCAAGCACAGTGCACGCACCAGTGCATAAAGACGATAACAAAAATCAAGCAAAACCCACGAACTTTCGATAGAATGGAGGCCTCTAGTTGTGAAAATGAGAAATCATGCGCAGAAATTTCAAAATTTACTCTCTCATTAAAAATGACAAGCAGGCCCCTCACCTTAAACAATCCCTTCAATTGGAAACGGTGCACAAGGCTAATACATGCCTCTGCACTATGGTCTACAAGAACCAAGCTAAAGAAATATGAGAGGATTGTGAAAAGCTAAAGAAAAATGTGAAAAGCGCAGTGCTGAGTGTTAAACTATCAAGGTAAGTACCCCTCAGCATCGCCTGGCCACCGTGGCACCTCCTGATTGGTTTATATGAATGAAACCAATCAGAATGAAGTGAATGTGTCAAGTTCTACAAAGCCACATGATCGATAACCACATTGATCGTCGGTTTTACTGTAAAATTAAAGCAGTTTTTCGTCTCGACCTTTTAATTAACTACTGACTTTATGATTAACCTGCTAAATAGTTAAAATTGATTTCCTCCAATATTCTATTTTATAAATTAGTTTAGTAAATTGTTAAAAAAAACAAATTTTACTTTTAATAACTCTTATTTTTTTGGGCGGACTTGATAACTAATATATTAAATGAAAAAACTATACAATTTTTTTTACACATACAACATAACATGCTAAAGTTATGCAACTCATACTAATTTTATTAACCTACACACTTTTGGCATGGCCGAAATACTATATACTAATCCAAACAAAAAATAAAAAAAAATAATACTCTAAATGTTGGATTTGGGTCATATTTGGGCTGAAATTATTTCCCTCCATTGTTATCTAGGCCGAAGCCTAGTTATGAATTGTCGGACTACAACCCTTTAATTAAGCATTGCAAATGATCTTCTAGCTTATTTGCAGGGAAATACAGGAACATGTTATTATTCCAACTGTTCAAATATTTCTATGTAAGAATCTCAATAAAAAAAAAAAAATTCATACACGAATCTCAATAAAGATCAATGGTTGGGATCGGAATAACAGGTTCGTTCCTTTGGAATAACAGCAGCTTTATTTTCTATTTGCAGGTACTACTAATTTCGTTTTGGTTTAAATCTATATATCAAATATAATAACTAAATCCACATAATCAGCATTTCCTAAATTGAAATTTCTTGATATTTGCACTAAAGGAAGAAAATTAACTAAAAGACAACATTAATTCTACATTATAATTGATTCGAACTTGGACAAACCACTAATTAAACTTTTTGAAAAGGGGTCAATACATGCCAAAAGTATGATACTTGCATAATTATGCAAAGAAACCAAGGTAGTTTAGGCACAAAATGACAATGAGTTGGGTTTAAATTAAGATCTCATCTTGAAGCTATACACATGATATATGTAATGATACTATTTAAGGTTTCTTCAAGTAGCACATATAAGATAGCCAAAATAATGATGGATTTAATGTATCATAAGTAGAAATATGAGAATTATAATTGGTATAACTAGAAGCTTAATTACCTCTTATACTTCTTGACAAAATTAATGGAGGTGGTTCCTTCTGACAATAATGTTCACAGTTCCAGTAAAAGGGCATTTTTTTTTGTCAATACAAGTCCCTGATTAAGACAATAATATAATACTGGCCGTTAGTACTTCATAGCACAAGAATATTAACAGCACTGAAGGTATCAATTAGTACATTATTCTTAAATTAAGCTAAGTCATTAGTCATACATTATGCTTAACTTGGCTTAGTTAGCTTAAATTAAGAGCAAAATTTAGGTAAATTGATCTCAATGCAACCTCAATGCTTGTCAGAAGAACAATTATCGTTAATTCTATTTCACGATGAGATGGAATATACTTAATGACAGTGTTTTGCACGATCCGGGTAACTCTATTTCAATTAGATTTATATTAATTAATTTCTAACTATCTGAATATTCTAGGAATTTATCCCAACAATAATTTGATATGAAAAACAATGTCAATTGAATAGATGTGAACAATGAATAGATGTGATTACAACTTCAAATCCTATTACATCCACTTGCATCCACTCCATCAACTTATTTGAATCTGCACTTGCCCCCTGCACCAATTTAGATTTCTATCAATGTTACTTTAGGTCTCCTCTGTGTACAAAGAAGAAATTTAGATTTATTTCGGACACAACAAAATTAGCATTGGTTCCATAACAGCGAACAATTTTATCGTTTCCTATAATAATTCGATCCAATAGAGAAATACTACAAATGCAAAAGCAATCTTCACTCCAGGCAGCTAAAAAATTGAGGCACCAAAAGCATCAATTTAATTTGCACTCTATAAAGAATTATAGAATAAAAGAATGAGAAATAAAAGTTGTTTAGTAAAAAATTATTGCAAACATCCATTAAGCTGCTGGAATTGGGGGTAGTCATTTTACAGTTATAATTTCTTTTAACAAACCAGGAATATTCTCAATAACATCACCAAAAACTTTTCGGAAACCCTACCAACTATGAATGACCTACAAAACATGCAATAAAAGTATGATACTTACAACCAAGCAAAGAAACCAAGGTAGTTTAGGCACAAAATGACAATGAGTTGGGTTTAAATTAAGATCTCATCTTGAAGCTATACACACGATGTAATGATACTATTTAAGGTTTCTTCAAGTAGCACATATAAGATAGCCAAAATAATGATGGATTTAATTCCAGTAAAAGGGCATTTTTTGTCAATACAAGTCCCTAATTAAGACAATATATTACTGGCCGTTAGTACTTCATAGCACAAGAATATTAACAGCACTGAAGATATCAATTAGTACATTATGCTTAGTCATACATTATAATTTGTGCTGTTTCAAACCTGTATGAAGTCACATATACTAATATGATTTGAGCTAATGCTATTGGAATATATATATACAACAAATTTGAGTTACAACAAAGTTACAACAACTATTTTTTTCATTTTCAAAGTCCAAATCGTCGATTCAAACCGTTTAACATGATTATCTAAATAAAATGTGCTTGCAGATCAAATTTTACATTTTTTTGAATTTTTTACTATTTATTAAGATGGGTACAAAATTCAATGGTCTGAATATGACTATTTTTTTGTAAAATACTTAATAAATAGTAAAAAAATTCAAAAAAATGTAAAATTTGATCTGCAAGACATTTTATTGTGGAGATCATGTTGAACGGTTTGGATCGACGATTTGGACTTTGAAAATGAAAAAAATGGTTGTTGTAACTTTGTTGTAACTCAAATTTGTTGTAACTTGATCCCTCCTCTCTGTATATATACTAATATAATTTGAACTGCTTCAAACCTGTATGTCACACACGTTTAAAGAAGTTAAATTATAATTAGTCATATAATTCAATTTAATTTGTACATTCGTAATAAACTGATTTTATTTTCTCGTGTTATGTATATTATATAATGAGTGAGCCTATGGTGCTATGCATAGCAAGGATGGGGTCCGTGCTACGGCCAAAAATTTGACTTTTTAAAATCCTAATGGTCGATCCAACCGTTCAATGTGATAACCATATGAATATGTACTTGCAAACTAAATTTTATATTTTTTCGAATTTTTTTACTATTTTTTTAGATAGGTAGAAAAATCAGTGTTTTCTGAAAATTCTGGACCATTAAAATTCTACCTATCTAAAAAAATAGTAAAAAAATTCGAAAAAATATAAAATTTAGTTTGCAAGTACATATTCATATGGTTATCACATTGAACGGTTGGATCGACCATTAGGATTTTAAAAAATCAAATTTTTGGCCGTAGCACGGACCCCATCCGTGCTATGCATAGCACCATAGCCTCACTCTTATATAATTATTGAATTAAATTATCAGTATGACCCGAATCAGATCCAAAATACATTATGATAAAAAATATTAATATTTATTTGAATCCTCAAATTCTTATTAGATATGAATTCGTATATCAATCTTACAATATGTAGCATGAATGTTATAACGTTATAATTTCAACTAATGTCATAACGTTATAATTTCAACTTAAGTTATAATGAGTCAATTTTTGCGATTTCAAAGTCCGAACAGTCGATCTGAACCGTTCAACATGATCTCCATATTAAAATGTGCTTGGAGACCAAATTTTATATTTTTTTTGGATTTTTTTTTACTATCTTTTTAGATGGTACAAAATCACTGTTTTATAGAATTCTGGATCATCCAAAACAGTGATTTTGTACCTATCTAAAAAAATAGTAAAAAAATCCCAAAAAATATAAAATTTGGTCTCCAAACACATTTTAATATGGAGATCATGTTGAGCGGTTCAGATCGACTATTTGGACTTTGAAATCGCAAAAAATGACTTGTTATAACTTAGGCTGAAATTATAACGTTATGACATTAGCCGTACTCCATATATATATATATATATATATATATATATATATATATATATATATATATAGAAGGGATCAAGTTACAACAAATTTGAGTTACAACAAAGTTACAACAATCATTTTCTACATTTTGAAATTCCAAATCGTTGATCCAAACCGTTCAACATGATCTCCACAATAAAATGTGCTTCCAGATCAAATTTTACATTTTTTTTGAATTTTTTTACTATTTATTAAGATGGGTACAAAATTCAATGGTCTGAATTTGACTAGTTTTTGTAAAATACTTAATAAATAGTAAAAAAATTCAAAAAAATGTAAAATTTGATCTGGAAGCACATTTTATTGTGGAGATCATGTTGAACGGTTTGGATCGACGATATGGAATTTTAAAATGTAAAAAATGATTGTTGTAACTTTGTTGTAACTTGATCCCTCCTATATATATATATATATATATATATATATATATATATATATATATATATATATATGTATGTAGAGTCCGGCTAAATTGCTTCCGGAAGGACTTCAACCGAAATGATTACGGGTCAAATTTAGTCGTTTGATGTTCGAAATGTCGAACTAAATAGCTCAATAAATTAGTTATATAATAAATATGTAGAATACCGATTTTTACTATTTTTGAAATTTTTTAACTAGTTTTTATGATTTTTAAAAGATGGACTTTTTTGACCTAAAAATAAAAGTATTTTTAAGCCAAAAAATACCATATTTTAAAAATCATAAAAAATAGTTAAAAAATTTCAAAAATAGTAAAAAATCGATGTTCTTATTGAGCTACTTAGATTAACATTTCAAACATCAAATATTAAAATTTGACTCCGTAAGCACTTCGGTCGAAGTGCTTCCGGAAGCAATTTAGCCAGACACTCTCTCTATATATATATATATATATTACCAGAGGGTGCGATATGATTTGGTGTTCCCCAGAAATGTCAAACTAGAATCGTGCATTTCTATTTTTAAAATTGCACCGTGTCATTTTTCATTTTTAATTTTAATTTTTAGTATTTTCTATAAATAAAAATTTTGGCAAAAAAATTATTTGATTGAACTCCATTGACATTAGACACCCATTATATGAATGTCTGACTCTACTCATGTGTTGTATCATGTCGTTAGACATATGGTGTGTGCTGATTGAATTATGATGCGTGACACAGTGACACATCTAGCTACCAGGCACGACATAAACACATAATATTAATATAACAAAACCTTCAGAGTTTAGTTTGATTCCAGTGTTTGAATTGTCTCGGCCTTGAGCCTCCTCAGTTATTTCTGCACTATCAAAAGGCCCTCCCTAATAATTCGTTTTCTCGTCTTTTTGACGGTTCTCTAGCATCTGGGCCAAAATCCTCCTGTTGGGCTAATTTTCGGTTAAATTACATAGAAATGTTGCTAGCTATGGTTCTTATTATGAGTGTATCCATATTTTTCTGTGATTTTTATGCATTTTATTTCTTTGGTTTTTGGTTCTGGTTTGACTGGGTTTGACTGCATCAACATCTTTGAACTGTTGAACTTTAAAAATCCATTATGATCAATCTATAAGTCCAAAAATTATGTTTTTTATATGGAAATGTTCGCAAGATCACATTCTAGGTCATCACAAAATTTCATGATTGTAGGACATCTAAAACTATTTTTAGTGCTCAATTTTCTACTGGGCAGTTTCTGAGTCAATCAAGTTAACTTTTTAAAATTCAAGACAGTGGAGTAATTTAGTGAAAATCATGGGACATTCTTGTGAGCTCCTAAGTTCAAGAATATCATATGTGCATTACTTTTCAACTCTCATTTCGTAAATTCACAAAGAGATCCTTTACAATTTTACATTATTTGCAAAAATAGACATTTTGGTGATATGACATCCAAAATTAATAATCATGAAAATAACTATAAACCTGACTTGGAAAACTTTCAAATCTGATATTTAAGGCTAATCAAAGTATCATTCTAGGGTTGCAGTATTTTGATATATATTATGAAAAAGCTGGAATGTTATATTTTTTGAAAGAAAGCTCCGATCATGAAACCCAACCAGCAGGTGAATAAGAAGTTGGAGACCAAGAATAACTTCAATTTTACAATGAGGCCCACCATTAACGTGGGAGGCAAACCAGTGACTGGTGCCGCCGGGAAGATAACTGCAATTGGTACATAAACTGAATTTACGAATCACAATAAAAATCACTCTTTTTATTACAAATGGTAAAACAAATATTTTCTTATCTAGGTATTACCACAGCCCTATCAGTTTATTCTTTTGGCTATGTGTATGGATATGTTGCTGGTTAAAAGAAAGGCAAAACAGAGGGTGCTGAGGATGCTGCTAGAGGAGAGGATACCGAGGGTGCTTCTGGAGGAGAGCGTGGAGGTGAGATGGGTGGAGCTGTTGCTGTGGCGTATATCATTCCGTTTTATTAGCATTTTATCTAGGTTGGTAGGTTTTTTTAAGGTTTTGGTAAGTTCGGATGGTTTTATTTAACATATAGTATTTTTTTTATTGACATGACAATTCACTATTTATTAATATTAGATTATCTCTATTTACATGTTATAGAATTTTATATGTTTGAACAAATATTAGATTATCTCAACATGGATCTCTGTATGTGCGTGTATATGAAATTTAAAAGAAGAATCCTTCACCACTAAATTATAAAGATAATTAAAAACGTCTCTAGTTCATGCGCTCTCAAGCTTCAATCATAAACCCTCAACTTATAATAAAATCTTTTCGCTTCTTAATTAACTTATAAATGTGCATATATATATATAGAAACATTTATGGTTCATGCACTCTCTAGCTTCAATTCATATAACGTGATGTTCATTCTAAAAGCACATAACATGCTTTTATTATTTTTAACATGTACATTGGGACCTAAGATCATGCTTATTGCGTTGAAGAGATATTCAATGTATGGAATTAGTGTAATTTTGGCAATATGCAAATTGACTTGTTAAATTGTATCTAGCTATATTACTACATTTTTCTGAGTGCTTGATTGTTATATTTGGCTGTTATATTGAATCACTCGAGATTAATTGTATGTAGGATAGTGACAAATGAATTATTTGGGTTCGGTTCGGTTCGGTGCGGGATCAATAATTTATGATTTGAGAATAATTCAGGTATAATTCGGAAATAATTCGGAATTACATATTGAGTTTGGCTCGAAGATCTCAGTCCCACAAGGGAGACAAAAAAAATATATATTTGCGAATAATTAGTAAAATTCGGAAAAAAAATCGTAAAATTCGTGAATAATTCGATAAAAATCTGGTCAACCGAATAATACACCGTTCGGTTCGCCGACACCAAAAAAAAATTATTCACGAGTTTTGTCACTATGGTATGTAGTCCAATCGGACATAAGAAATTCTGAACCAGAGTAGAAAAACATATTCTTCAGCACATCAAGCTTCTTGGTGAATTTAATTATAAAATCTTTTGTAATGGCTTAAATGACAAATTCAAACTGTTGAAATCGATCTACTTCATGAGTGATGAGTTTACATACAAAACTTATAAACTATCAAATTAATTTATAAAATATCAAATTAAAAATATTTACATGTATACACTGGTAAACGTGACTATCTTCCCGAATTTTTTTTTGTAGCACTTCGAATAAAAAATAAAATCAAACTTAACATTATTTGTAATAAAATCTCATTTCACGGCAAAAACGCTGATATTGTCAGCATTTTTGTGTTAACAATAAAAATAAAACATAGCAAAACGTTCATTCAAAAATTATATAACTTTAGCAATTTAACATCAGTAGTAAAGTTTCTTAGGGTTAGTGATTTGCTCTATTTATTTTTTTAACACAAAAAGGAAACACTGATGTTGCCAACATTTTTTTTCTCTCACAAAGATGTTTTGTTTGTGTTGTCAGCGTTTTTGATGTGAAATAAATCTGCACGTGGTGAGTTCTGGAGTTAAGTCTTAGCTCCATGTTTGGTTGTGGTCTAAAGGTGGCTTAAAGGCTTTAGGCCACTCTTATTCCACCAAACACGATTTAAACTAATTGGCCTAACATGGAATAGCCTAAAAGTTAGGCCGGCCTAAACGGGCCTAAATTAAACCACCTCTTGAGGTGCCTTAAATTTAGGCTTCAATTTTACGCCACTGGGACCCACTGTCATTCACCTTCAACTATTTCACTCCTCTCCTCATTAATTAGTAATAATATATTATTAGTATATAATTAGTATATTATTATTAATAATTATTATTAGTATATAATTATATAATTAATATCTTATATTGTTAATATATTAAATCATTATTATAATAATATTATATAATTAGTATTTTTTATTAATAATTATTATTAATATATAATTATATTATTAATATATTAAATAATTATTATAATATATTATAGTTATTATTAATATATTAATATTATATAATTAGTATCTTTTTATTACTAATTATTATTAATATATAATTATATAATTAATATGTTATATTGTTAATATATTAAATAATTATTAACAATAATATTATAATATATTATAGTTATTATTAATATATTAATATTATATAATTAGTATCTTTTTATTACTAATTATTATTAATATATAATTATATAATTAATATGTTATATTGTTAATATATTAAATAATTATTAACAATAATATTATAATATACTATAGTTATCATTAATATATTAATATTATATAATTAGTATCTTATTATTAATAATTATTATTAATTATATAATTATATAATTAATATCATATATTGTTAATATATTAAATAATTATTATAATAATATTACAATATAGTATAGTGATTATTAATATATTAATGTTATATAATTAGTATCTTATTATTAATATATAATTATATAATTAATATCTTATATTATTAATATATTAATATTATATAATTAGTATCTTATTATTAATATATAATTATATAATTAATATCTTATATTGTTAATATATTAAATAATTATTATAAAATTGTTATAATATATTATAGTTATAATTAATAATTAATAATTAATATTAGATAATTAGTATCTTGTTATTAATAATTAACTAACTTAGGCTTCCAAAACTTTAGTCCTCCACCAACTCTAACCAAACAAGGAATACTTTAAGCCGTGATCTAACTTTAGACCTCAACCAAACATAAATAATTTAGGCCGGCCTAAATTAGAATAACAACTTAGGCCACCTTAACTTTAGTCCACAACCAAACACCACCTGGAATCAGAAAAGTAACCAATAAATCGAGACACGTCATTACATGTAGAAGTCCGTAAATCCTTCTGAGTGAGCTTGGTATTTCTAACCTAGACTTGTGAACTCATCTTACGGCTCGAAACAGAATCAACGGATCTGTTGTGGCGTAATTTAACTGCTGTACGAACGCAAACATTACAACAAATACGAACTCATACCTCTGCATTAACGAACCGTTTGACTTTAGATCCAAACCGTCCGATCAGAAATCGCCAGATATTTTGGAGCGGGTCGGATTGGTCCGGATTCTGATCATACGGTCTGAAGCTAAACTCAAACAGTAAGTTAATGCAGAGGAAGCGGACTACAGCGTTGTTCGCCTTTGTCGAATGATCTAAAGAATCGAAGCACTGATTCCCATCCCATCGCCTTTGTCGAATGACAAATATACCCTCGTATTTCCATGCCCCATGAGCGGCACCCACCGGGACGGACTGTGAGCTTCTTCTCCATCCGATCGACCACCTGAGCTGTCAGATCGTTAGATCCAACGGTAGAGATGTCTTCTTCTAACCCTTTATCGTCTCCCGCGAATTCTATTAAGAAGTCTATCAACAAGCCACTGCTCAGCTCCCCACCGGAGGTAAAGAAAGTTTTCAGACCGGACGGATCCAGTAGACCGCTGACGTCATCTGTCAGGACTATGACATCATCTGCCGTGAAAACTACCACGTCAGCAGCTAGACCAGAGGTAAAACTTCTTCTTTCTAAGTTTTTTTCAATTAGATCCTTAATTTATATCTATTTTTGTGCTAACAGGGACCAAAAGGAAAACCAACTATGGGTACACCTAGACCAGAGGTACAATTTCTGATTAAGCTATTTTAAGCAAATTACAAGCTATTTTTAAAAGCAAGCAAGAGAAATGTGATGTTTTGACAATCTATTTTAAGCCACTTGTAAATGTAAAATCTAATTCACAAATTCTGACCCGAATCTGTGCGGAATTGGGATGAAACAGAAAGGAAAGCAACCGGTACAGGGCGTAAAGAGGGAAGAACCCGGGTCGAAGGGGAAGGAGGTGGTAAGATCACAGGTAGTAAAAAGCTCAATTACCATCTCCAACTCAAAGCCTGGTAATTTTGTCGCAAAATCAGAGGTATGGTTTCCTTTGTTCTCATTCTTTCCTATTTGGGATTTGAAGAGTATGATGTAGTTTGATTGACTGTTAATTAATTGGTTGTTGGGTTTATACTTTTATATCAAAAAGGTGAAAAATAAAGCTCTGGCAAGCACATCGAAGACTGTTACAAAAAGCACCAAGACTGTAAAGAAAACTGGTACCAGAGCGAAAACAGTGAAGAAAGTCTATACTCTACCTGGCCAAAAGCATGACCCTCCTGAAGAGGTAATTTCAAACTTACAACTGAGGACATTTTCATGTACTTTTCTCAAGGTTTTGATATACACTACTTTCTTTGTATTTGATCACAATTTTTTTTGTATTTTTTTTTTTTTTTAATCCAGAGAGAACCTTTGAGAATCTTCTATGAATCATTGTCAAAGCAGATTCCAACCAGCGAAATGGCTGAATTCTGGTACATTTCTCAATCCCCAACTTATTTCATGTAGGGAATTTCGTAACCATCAATAGCATTGCCAAAAATTTAAATTCCAATCACGGCCCAGCAAAATGCGAGGTATCATGAATAACCCGGAAAATATACGAAACTTCAAAACTGGTAATAACTTCTCCCCCACAAAATGGAGGTCAAAACTGCATGTCATTTTCCACCACTTTTTTCTATAAAATGCGGATAATCAGGGTCTTTAGGTAATTTGAAAGAATGCTTAGATGCTTAGAAGCGCAGTATCTGGGTGTGCATGGTACCTTTTATTTTGCAGCATAAAACATTTATTACAAAGTTTTGTAGTATTATATATGAAATTCTTTCTTCTAGGATTCGTTAAACAAATACAATACACATTTAAGATAATTTATTGTTGCATTATATTTCTCTCGCTATATAGGATGATGGAACATGGCTTGTTATCTCCTGAAAAGGCAAAAAAGGCATTTGAGAAAAAGCAAAAGAAGCAACACCAGTTGAGGACTGGTACACCAGTAAAGTCAGTTGTTAAATTTGAAAAACCAGAAAGCTCGAGAAAAGCACCGTCAACAAATAATGGGGACACGAAGGCAAAGAAGAGGGTTAATTATAGTGACGATGATGATGATGATTTCATTGTTAAGACAAAGAGGTTCAAGGCATGAAACTAGGGTTTCTGTACCGGCCGCCAGTACACATCTGGTATCACATCTATATATTGCCCACAAGGGAACTCAAATTGAGAAGTTGAGCAAAAGTAGCAAGGTGAAATCTGATGTCCTTGGAACGTGCTGGTTGGTACGTATGGTATTGTGCGGCCCGGTACAATATTCCTTGGTTTGTAACTGAAGAAAGAGGGGTCAAGGCATTGTTAACTTGTACTGTTAGATTATTAATAGGAGAAGACATTCTTTGTATTTTTACATTTTATTTATATTTTAAATAATACAATTTATACAGTACTCTGTTAGCATCAAGTGTTTACAACTTTCCATAGATTCTTTGCCAACAGTAAATCATTCCTTGCTTTGCTTGTCAATGAAACCAACCAAGAGAAGAGAAACTATCAAGTGACTTTAAAGATTATAATTTGTTTTGTTTTCTTTTTGTTCATTGTTTTTTCAAGAGGTTCAAGTAATGTACTTGCAGGGGTAGTGTGCCACCCTGCAATTTAGTAGTTTTCTTTTTTTTGTTGTTGTTGTTGTAGAGAGCTGGCTAAAGCTGTACAAACTGATTTTGATTGGTATTTTTAAAATTCAATACACAAAAATGTCTTGGCTTGAACGCAAACGATACTAAACCCAACTGTTCTGTGCAATTATATGACAGTTAAATCAAACTTAATTTACCATCATTTGAAGTATCATTTTATCTGACATTTTATTTTAAAGATCAGTTGGCAATTGCATCTTCTCTGAGATAAACTGGCAAACAACTTTGATTTTTATTGAAATTGCTCAGTCAGTAGTCACGAAAGGAAAGGCAATAGCAAACTGTAACTAAGTGGTATCTGATGCATCTTTCCAGGAATTGATATCACCTAAGGTAACATAATATTTTTGTTTAGATTCTAACCGTCCGATCAAAATTTGCACGAATATTAAAGGGGGTGCATTCCACCTCAGGGCGGATTGGCTTGGATTTTGATCGGACGGTCCGAATTGGAACAAAAATATTTTGTTACCTCAAAGGATATGGACTCTCTTTTGAGGAAGTGAATTTTATACTTTTTTAAGACAAAAGGAAAATGTGCATTATCAAACTAGGAAGATATAAACTAAGAATAAATTTGATATAAAGTGAGTTTGATAAACTTGTTTCGTATACATATTCATTACAACCTATTCAATTTTCAATTAACATGCATATGCATAATCATACTAGCTAGCTATTTGCATAATTAGAAAATATATAACTTTCAAATGCAATTCTGAAATCCATTTCTTACAAATTAATAATGGAACTCAAAAGTTTTTTATTATGCAAATAGCTAGCTAGTATGATTATGTAAGAAATGGATTGGCGATTGTGCATTTTTCCAAATCAACAGTAAATATTTTCAAAAACTGATTGGGTGAGAGTGGAGAGCATTGGCGATTGTGCATTTTTCCTCAATTCACATTGTAAAGGTGGACAGTCGTTTCATACAAAGGATGCTCGAATGGACCAGAATTGTGTTTATCAGTTGTTGTCATGCTATGATGGGAAAAGGCTCTACAAAATATGCTTGGATAATCAAACTATGAGTTTTAAATTACTAACTGAAGAGGCATTATAGGACGAATATTATTGCTCTTTCAATTGAATACTACCTGTGAGGTATATATATATGTCACAAAATATATTAAAGACTGCATGCATAATTTATTTTCCTTTTTAATTGGTGTTATTTTTATTTTGTTGCATGATACATAAACAAATAAATATAATATTAATTGTAGGCGACCTGTCCTCGAGCCTGAGCTCTGTATTTCATCTGAACCACTTCGTGCAGTACTGAGGTATGTTTAATTATATTTGTGACTATTTTGTTAGTAATTAAGAATTTATTATTATTATCTGAATTAATTAACTAATTAATTAGTAATTACCAGCTTAATTTATTATATTCGAGCAGGTTTCTCAGAAAAGCTCACAGTCACAGGTAAAAGAACATGAAAGCAAGGAAAATGCTATCTTTTTGCAATTCGCTAATTATCTGCCCATACACATGGCGCAGTTAATTTCAAAAAAATTACATTTCAAGGATTCGGGTCGCATTCAAGCCGTTTGCAAGCCATTCATGAACCTATCCAACCCGATCAAAGAAGAACGACTGTGGCTTATGTATTGCCAAAAAATATCATGTACATGTCAAATGTACAATTCTTTTGAAGGCAAACAGTTTATGATAAATATCAGGTACATGTCATATTAAAACTAACAAGTGGATTTGAATATGACACTACACTGCACTACTATTACTTAAACCCTGTTTCAATTTATTATTCACCATATCTAATCTCAAATGTGTAAACATGAGCAAAACGGGAAAAAGGCAAGGCCCCACCACCGCTGTCAATCAAGTCAAACATGCCAGGCTCCACTGAAAACAAGTAAATAATAATATTTGATGTTTTTATTGCCATTTTACTTTCATTGTGCACTTGACAGCCCTGTCAAGCTTTCAAAATATATATATATATATATATATATATATATATATTCAAATCAAACATTTTCAGCTAGTTCTTTTAGTATTAATAATATTTTTTTCAAGAAATTAAATTAATAATCATTTTAGGGGAGCTGATCTTTATTAATCTTTAGTTATAGAACACTGATAATAATTGACTAGTTAATAATGATATCCCAGTAACTATAAATAAATAATTTTTTTAGCTTTCTCCCATATCTTATAGTTTAAACTTTTGAAATTATCATTCTTTATTTTTCAATACCACTGTGAATGTTTTATACTTTTTAATAAGTCTGGACATATCAAAAGTATGATTTGTCACAACTTTTGGACCATTTGTCCTTTGGCTAATTAAAAACATTTTTTGTCTTTAATTAGTTAGATATTTGAAACACTTTAAATGGGAGAAGCCGGCGGCAAGATTGTGATTTGGGTCAACGTTGAGTTCTAATATATATATTTTTTAATCTATGACACGTGTCATTATTAATTTATAGAGGCACTTCATCCCAACTAGTCCGCCAATAGCATGACAAACATTCTCGAATTATATTCGAAAAATCCTTATAAAAGATTTACAGGATTTATTTGTCGGAATATTTTGAACATAATTTTCTGTGGCATTGGCGAGTTAGCCCGACATTTTTATTAATATCCGAAGTTTAATACAAATTATTAGTTATGTCCAGATTCTGAGCCAATATCGAAATATGCCCAAGTCGGTCAGAAAATGGCCGGCTTACTCCCCCCTAAGCCGGTCATTTTGACCGGCCGGTCATTTTGACCGGCTTACCTTTTTTTTTCTTTTTTTTAAACCCACATTTCACCCTATATATACCCCTTTTTCTCTCTCTCATCCTCACAATTCTCTCATCTCTCAACCAAATTTCTCTCTTCTTTGAGGTAATTTTTTTTATCTAATTTAATTTTTAATTTATTTATTTTAGGGTTTAGGTGTTAGAATTTAGAGTATATTGTTGTAATTAGTGTAATTAGCACAGTTGACCAATATTTAGTGTATTTTGGTCTTTTTTATCATAATTAGGCTAATTAAGCGTAATTTAGTGTAATTAGCACAGTTGACCAATATTTTGGATATTTTGGCATTTCTTACCATAATTAGGCTAATTAAGCGTAATTTAGTGTAATTAGTACAGTTGACCAATATTTATGGTATTTTGGCATTTTTTACCATAATTAGGCTAATTAAGCTTAAATTTAGTGTAATTAGTACAGTTGACCAATATTTAGTGTATTTTGGTCTTTTTTACCATAATTAGGCTAATTAAGCTTAATTTAGTGTAATTAGCACAGTGGACCAATATTTAGGGTATTTTGGCCTTTTTTACCATAATTAGGCTATTTAGCTTAATTTAGTGTAATTAGCACAGTTGACCAATATTTAGGGTATTTTAGCCTTTTTTACCATAATTAGGCTAATTAAGCTTAATTTTACCGAAATTAGCACAATTGACCAATATTTAGGGTATTTTGACCTTTTTTACCATAATTAGGCTAATTAAGTGTAATTTTACCGAAATTAGGTTATTTTAGACATCAGGATGCCTAGAGCACGGTCTACCCAGCGTCCAGTAGTGGACGAGCCGATCAGTACCAGCAGCACGGAGCACATCAGTCCTCTCCTGTGGATTCCCCACAGCGAGCACCGAGTCTCACTAGCTTCTCGTGAGGTACGTTCCTTTTTTTAGATTTTCTTTAAATTTTGTTGGGTTTAAATTTTATTATGTTATCACCATGCGGATTACCTTTTTCAACACAGGACATGGGTCTTTTAGATGTGAAGTTGAGGTGCGTTCACATGCAGTACTACGAGATGATGGACCCGTACCTCATCAACCTGGGTCTCTACCAGGTTGTGGACATCGTGCGGACAGAGAGAAGCATCATCAATGCATCTCTCATCGCTGGATTGGTGACTCTCCAGGATGTGAGTGCTCTTTGGGGTTTGCCTATCCGTGGCACACCCGTTGGCGGCGTATCTGACAGCACCAGATTCATAGGTGATGTCAGCGAGTTGTTGGGAGCTGATCCGGTCCATATCATTAGGGACAATGGGAGGTCCAAATTTCATTTGCGGATGACGAGGTTACAGCAGCACTTCAGCGCGGGTCTCCCAGCAGATTCCACCGAGATGGAGATTCAGAGGTAAATTTTATAACTTATTTCTATTAATCAATTTATAATACAAGGATTCTATTAGAATTTTTATATTTTTGTATTGCAGATATACACGGCTACCGGTGGACAGTCCTATCCCCAATGAGGTGCCGGATTGGGGAGAGCCGAATATGTAGAGATGTCCGTCATACGGCAATAAGTGGCACGATTTCCACCACTACTTAGATCGGACCCACAGTGCTACCGTTGGGATCAGGCCAGTCCGGTCAGAGCTTTAGAGTTTGCCTGAAGCTCTTGTTGAGTGGACGCCGTACGAGCAGTTGTACACGGAGAACCTCTTGCCGGGCCATGTAGGTGACGAGCAGGAGTGGGATATGTGGTTCTACCGAGGTCCACTCTTACACTTCTGGGTAGTGGAGCACCACTATCCAGATTGGGTGCTCCGCCAGTTTGGTCGAGCGGCATTGATTTCCGCAGACCCATCTTTGCCGAGGTCCACGCACGCAGACCTTCACAGGTAAGTCGTAGTCTATTATCAAATACATCATATTACTTGATAGTTTTGTATTGCAACTAACGTCTTCTTTACAAGATAAACCACCGAGGGTGACTAGATAAGGACTGGAGTACCGATTTTGATGAATACTACAGTACGACCCAGGATCCTCAGTATCTGGACTTCTATCACGAGCCAGAGCCGATCGCTCAGACCCAGGGGGATCCCCAGTTGCGGTACTATGTTTGGTACACGCAGGTCTGCATGGCGAGTGTCTATCTGCAGGGCAATTACGGTGCCCATCTCCGCGATAAGATCAAAACCGATGATGGTTACCATCCCAACGGCCATGCATGGGCTCGCCAGGTAATGCATCTAAAACTACATAGTTTTTCTCTAACTTAGTAGTTCATCAAGGTTTGAATTGACATGCCAAATTTTTTTCAGCTTCTGGCCGCGATCAAGGAGGATCACCATGCTGGGAAAGAAGAACTGGAGACGGCTTGGGTACCGCGTCCTCAAGAAGAATGCGAATGTAGTTGATGATGGCGGACACGGTAGAAAGATCATCGGTATACTACGAGACGCCGGAGAGAACATCAACTGGCGTGAGATAGATCCGACCCGAACCCGGTTCTGCTAGATGATATGACATCTTCCCCCGATTCGCATCCAGAGTCGGACTACCATCGTTGGGTATTGTCCAGCGTTGGGTGGACAGCATGGTACGATGAGCATGGACGTCCGGTGCAGACTCAGGTATGCCACACTTCAGTATCTGCCAGGTTTTAATAAATTTCTTCATTCAGATTAAATTTAATAATTTATGTGTATGATTGCAGGGTCCGGCAAAGATGCCGCCACAGCCACCACCTGCGTGGACCGATACTTCTGAGTACGAGTCCCTTTCGTACAGTCTCCAGGACTTCGGGGTATTCGATGAGGATTTCAGCTCGGCACTGAGGGTACCCCGATATGGCACAGAGATGCCGCATGATGGAGAGGCTAGTGGTAGCGGGTCTCATACTCAGCCTGCCTTCGGGACTGAGTTCGCCGCATCTATCTTCAGTCCACCTCCGCCAGTACAGCCAGTCTCCACGGGCGATGCCAGATGGGATACCGCCGAGCAGATACTCAGGTCTGCCGATGCTAGTGTGGAGACCGAGAGAGACAGAGCCTGGCCGCGCGAGCGCCGGACGAACGCCGAAGTACCGCCTCAGCGATATACCCCCTCTCAGTTTTAGTTATATTTTTACTAGTTTTGTACTATTTATATTTGGTATACTATTTATGTTTGGTATATTTGGATTATCCTATATTTCGGTTCTTGTATGTGTGCTTTTATGGTACTATTTTTATATTTTACAGATAAAATAAATTATCATAATAATGCTAAACAGAAAATATTACAACATTAAAATAATAATACAACATAAAAAATAAACAAAAAAATATTTAAAACAATTGCATAAGTGTGTTAAACAGCAAAAATAAACTCGTCGAGATTAAACCAACATTTTTATTAATATCCAAAGTTTAATAGAAAATTATATGCGTAAAACAAAAAAAGAGGTAAGCCAGCCATTTTCTAGCCGTCTTCGGCATATTTCGATATTGGCTTAGAATCTGGACATAAATAATAATTTGTATTAAACTTTGAATATTAATAAAAATGTCGGCGAGTGAGCCAAAGGCAATTAATTTTTTTTAACATAATTCACACTCGTGATACAATTCCATTGACAAGTCGGAGGCGAAATAGCCTCTGGTGAAAAAAAAGTCATATTAATTGTGTAACAATTTGTCCTCATCATATTATTTGTTATCGTTACTATTTTAGATTACTATTTTGGATATGCTTAATAAATTTTGGTAATACATGAATATAAAAATAATTTGTCTCACGGCATAAATGATAACACCAACAAATTAAAAGGCTCTGACAAAATCGAATCAGACTCAATCTCGCTCTCAAAATTCGAAAGATGAGTTCAAGAAATGAGCTTTTTGATAGTGTTGATTGCTCTCGGCGACCGTACATGATCGATTCCTATTCTCGAGTTACGCCGCACGCATTCAAATTTTTGATGTTAACCAACTCTTCTCTCTATATATACGTCTCAAATTCAAATTGGTTGTTCTCTCAAATTGCAGTTGCGTTTTTCTTTGCAATTTGCATTTCCACAATCCCTCTCATACTCTCCTGCTGCACACCAGGAAATTGGAAGGTACCGGCACAATGTTTCTCCCTTGTTCATTTATGAAAAAATCTTTATTGTTTCTTTCTTTTGAAATACCTACTGGTACGATACTGGTAGACTGTAATTTTTAATCTTTGAGGTGTTTGATTAAGACCAGTAGCAGATAATATATTGTAATTTTGTTGAACTCAGGGTGTAGATTGTAATTTTTAATGTTTGAGGTGTTTGATGAAGACCAGTAGCTGATAACATATTGTAATTTTGTTGTAAGGACGTGCTATAACCTGATTTTGGTTTATAATTGATGCTGGTACTGATTGGAACAGTATACAAACAACATATTTGGAGGAAAGAAGGCAAGGGCCCCACCACCGTCCTCAATGAAGTCAAACATGCCAGGCTCCACTGAAAACAAATAAATAACAATATTTAATGTTTTTATTGCCATTTTACTTTCAAACATTTTCAGCTAGTTCTTTTAGTATTAATAATATTTTTTTCAAGAAATTAAATTAATAATCATTCTAGGGGAGCTGATTTTTTATTAATCTTTAGTTATGGAACACTGATAATAATTGGCTAGTTAATAATGATATCCCAGTAACTATAAATAAATAATTTTTTTAACTTTCTCCCATATCTTATAGTTTAAAATTTTGAAATTATCATTCTCTATTTTTCAATATCACTGTGAATGTTTTATACTTTTTAATAAGTCTGGAAATATCAAAAGTATGATTTGTCACAACTTTTGGACCATTTGTCCTTTGGCTAATTAAAAACATTTTTAGTCTTTAATTAGTTAGATATTTGAAACACTATAAATGGGAGAAGCCGATGGCAAAATTGTGATTTGGGTCAACGTTGAGTTCTAATATATATATATATATATATATATTTTAATCTATGACACGTGTCATTATTAATTTATAGAGGTACTTCATCCCAACTAGTCTGCCAATAGCATGACAAACATTCTCGAATTATATTCGAAAAATCATTATAAAAGATTACAGGATTTAGTTGTCGGAATATTTTGAACATAATTTGCTGTGGCATAGGCGAGTGAGCCAAAGGGAATTAATTTTTTTTTAACATAATTCACAATACAATTCCATTGACAAGTCGGAGGCGAAATAGCCTCTAGTGAAAAAAAGGTTATATTAATTGTGTAACAATTTGTCCTCATCATATTATTTGTTATCGTTGCTATTTTGGATTACTATTTTGGATATGCTTAATAAATTTTGGTAATACATGAATACAAAATTAATTTGTCTCACGGCATAAATGATAACACCAACAAATTTCGTGTTACGTGCAGAGTTTCGTGTGATGGTTAATTAAGTGGATTATTCATGAAGGAGGATTTATCTTAAAATGGAGAACTAGATAACTAGTTTATATTTGTTAAGTTTTTTTAATTACAAGATTATGACAAATTAACTTGTTAGTGAAAAACTAAAAGTGTCTTGAAATTAAAATGAATTAAATATAATTATCATATAAGTAATATAAACTAATTTAGAGCACATTTATTTCTAAAATAATTACATATTGTTACATAATTACATTTAATTAAAAATTAGAATTGAAAATCCAATATACAATTAACAATTAATAAACATCGAATGAGAATTCATAATTTTGCCAACGTGAGAATTAGAAAGTAATTTCTTTTAATGAAAACTTGCTAATTATGAATTCTCATAAACCCAAAAAATTTAACAATAATTATTATTACGTTGGATTTGAAATTAGAAAAAAAATATCTAACACAGATGCTCTAAGCTACTAAAAAGTCACAATTCCAACTATATGAAATTAAGCACACAAATGTGGTCAACTCTAATTTTTTTTGGTTGCTACTCTTTGCACACATGAGACATGCATGAGTAATGAGTTACATACAAATTAAATGAATAATAAATTTAGTGTTGTTACGTGTGACAATAAGTGTTAGTTACAATGGATTATTAGGTGTCATGGCTCATGTGTGATCTCACCATCATACAGATGCAAACACTGTGAATTAATGGAAATTGTTGCATAATAAGGACCTTCAAGTAGAATATAAAAAAAACAACAATTTAAACTATTTTATGTTGTCTTATAATAAGTTATAATTTCCTCAACACTAATTGCAAAATAACATAACAAGAGAGATCATATAATGTGATACAAATTAATTAATTGAATTGAAGAACAAATATAATATATAATTAAGATATTAGAGGATAATTAAAGTCCCACCGATAAGAGCTGTTAGATGTATATTAAGATTTGTGTTCACTTGATTTGCATAAATTTTAAAGCTGTCAGTAAGAGTCTGATGAATTGATCCAATGGGACAACTGATCAAATTTGATCTGATTGCCATTGGATCGCCAACTATTCTTGATTTGACTTTGCAGAAGTAGTCACCGTACACCTAAACCAATGGAGAATTTTTTTTTTTTCCATTTTCTACAAAGAATTTCAAATACGGTCATTGAAACAAATCTATACACTTTTACATAGAATTATATTTGATTTTAAACTAAACAGAAAAGTGGAAGAATCAATGGATTATTAAAAATACTATCGCATAGACTTAATTCAGATTAAAATGTTTACAAATTACTTTATACGGATTACTTTTAATATGTTCAATTAATTAGTTAATAAAATATTTTTCTTTATTTAACAATTCTGGTTCATATGGAAGTCAATAGAACATTAGAACCAACTAGAAGTGAGACTCGCGTTGCTTCGGCAAGAAGAATGAATGTTCTTTATAGAAATTACTATTCAAACGAATAAATAGTATTAAAGTAAATTTACCAATCAAATTCACCTTCTACAACAATTGTTCTCATGATCCATGATCCATGAACGGAAGAGAGTAAAGTTACATAATCTCGCAGTCATGTCTTGTGTAAACAACTACAGACTTGTCATGTACAACAACTAACAGATGTTAATAAAAAAAAACTACTTGCTTTGGATTATATTTATCTCAACATGAAAGCACAGTTATTAACACAATCCCAGCTAATAGACCTGAATAAATCTCAGCAAATGCAAATAGAAAAAGGTATTATTTTGGGTAATTCTACTAAATTGGAGGGATTAAACTATGTTAATTGGGGTACAACAATTAAGATAGATAGCATCTAGTTGTGGCGATTCTGAAAACACACACTCACCAATTTAGCTGCCATACATCACAGTCATTTGGTTAATCATATAATATGTAAAAATAATACATAAAAAAGTAAGAAGAATTAATTAAATAAAATACTTACCAGTTCATTTTAACTTTTGATCCACACGACCTAATCATACGACTTCAAATTTCTACATATTGAGCTCAGGAGCTTGAATATTGTCTAACAGATTGTACAACAAACTGTCCATATAAAAATAAAAAAATATAAGAAAACATATAAACTCTTAGCTAACAACATTCTAAAATGAAGAATCAAACGTTCTACTATAACCAATGCAATTATGATAACATTGTCAAATTTGAAACTTTTGCATCTTTCAATTTCTGAAAGGCTGGTGACACTGCCGGCAATGTCGAGAAAATCATGATTTGAGTTCACTGCGAAGGATTTCAAGTCATTTATTATCTTTTTTCCTTTTTTAATCACTTCTGTAATGCTTTATTTTTTAAATCTTTCAACTTCTTTTATCTTGCAAATTTTCATACTACAAATTTATGATAATAATTGAAATCATGACTTCTAGGAAAAAAAAAAGCATTAGTCTAAGAGACTACTAACCTTAGAAGGGAGACTCATCTGACTGGTCCATAGAAACTTGAATGTCCTTCTAATTGTTTTATTAAAATAGCAAATATTGCAAATAAGCAGCAAACTAAAAAAAAATGCATGAAATAAACAAACAGTAACTAAAGTATGTACTGATCATATTGCATAATAATATCACTTAAATACCCATCAAAAGTAATTAATGCCACCCTCAATGAAGGAATTTTTTTATTGGAATCCAACTTTACTAAAAGGTCCACTTTACCTCAAGGATCACATTTAAGTTGTTAGTTTGCACAATCACAAATCAACCATTGGTTTATTAGTATATCCCAAATAGTACCAAGATCGCAAGGCAATACTGGTATTAACTGGGTCAGCAGCAAGAAGTGCATACATACAAATCATTTCCAAATCTTTAGAAACAATTTGAACACCAAAAGTTCATCAAGGTGAGGTTATTGTGTTTAGCAAGAGATTCTCTAAGCTAACTTGGCCATAATAGTATGTGCAAGCTGAAATAATGAACAAATATTAAAAATAAGCAAAGATTGCCAGAAAACAGGTTATACAAATGATTCATCAGAAAAATTAGCTAAAAAGAAAACATTGAGTATTAAAAACTATATGCTACTTAATTTGCTTCAATCATTGATTGTTTAACATCCTACTCTCTTTTTTATATTTGAAAGAAGATAGTCATCATATACAGAGAAATCCAAATTTCACATTTTCAAAGGAAGAAACTGGAAATGTTAATAGATTGAGACACATCATTGCAATTCTAGACTATATTGCAGCTTGATGGAATGTTTATTCCAATTTTTTGTTCAGCATGTGCCTGTGGGTTTTCAAACAAAACATAATAGACCAAAAGGAATCTATATGAACTATACAAAATAATAGCTCCAATCACAAACTAAACCTAATAGAAGGTTAAAAAAATAATTATAAGAGATATGTACCAATTCATCAATGTCTATCTTCTTTTGCCTTATTGTCGTCACCACTGCATAAATGAGAATATAATACATTATTTTGTTTGAGTCAACCGAACTTGATCAAAATCAACCAACAATTGGTGCCAGTTCTAATTTGAGCTGACTATAACCTAAGTCTTAGAATAAATATTTATAATATAAATTGAATGAGAAGTATAATCTTCAAATTGCAAATAAAGTATCAGCTTGACCAGCACTATACCAAGTCAGAATGCGTTATCGGTACCAACACTTTTTTTTTTATTGAGACTGAAATTTTGTCTAGTAAGAAGGATGATAATTACGGGACCTGATGTAATTCAAAAGAGGATTTTCGCTTCCTGAGAGTACCACATTTTAATTGAAGTACACATATCAGGAAGAAAAACTATTGATTAGAAGGAAGCGAAAATCCTCTTTTGAATTACACAGGAATCTCTTTGGACACATATCTGGTGTTAAAATTGAAGTACACATATCAAGAAGTACACCAGATTCGCTTCCTGAAAATCCTAACAATGGAGAACGAATCAAAATGTGATATTAGAAAACTACCTGACATTCAAGTAGGTGCTGTGGCAGCTCTCTGAGAAATCTGGATGGTTGTAGCAGCTTGAAAAACGCAGAAAAATAATAAAAAAAAATACTTCTTTATGTAGGAATATATTATTTGATATTATTGTAGCTGCTATTGTTACTATCATCAGTATCAATATTACATTATGAAAGAATAATTTAAAACTTAAATATGATTGACCTGATGTTTAAAATCCAGTGTACTATCCAAAATGTGAAGCTTTCTCGTAGAACGTGTCATTGCTACTTAAAAGAGCCTCCTCTCATCCTAACATGTGAGGGACAATATGTATTTCACATTTAATAATGGACACTTAAGAAAATTGTATAGATCAACAAACAAAATGGGCAGACATACCTCAAGAGAAAAGCCACCTTCATTAGATATACCATTGTATTCGTGCAACAAAGGAATTTCGGAGTCATTTGCCTGAAATTAACTAAATATAAACTTTGTTAACATAATATCCAAATAGAGTCTGAATCTTTTTTTGGTAAAGACAAAAAGAAAGAAAGAAAACATACCTTTACTATGAAAACAACATTCCATTCTAATCCTTTGGACTGCAAAATAAGTAGATCCTATTACAGAAAATAAATAACCTGCTGAACCGTGGTCGAAGTAATAGAATTCTCTATTTCTCTTTCTTGACCTAAGATTGTCTGTTTTTTCTCTTACAACAATGCATTATATAGAAGATTTGAGCGTAGATGCACATCCTTTCTCTATTTATTCGATTGCCTCCTCTAGGTTTGAGAAATGATTTATTAGAAATTAATTAAGTACCTTCACATGACAGTTGATAAGACACCCATCACTTATTACTGATGGCCTGAACCCAGATTCCTACAAAATAGAAACAATCATTTTACTTCCTTTATTTGAAATTATTCAGAAGAATCATCTATAACATTGTAAACTGAAGACAGAAACATATACCTTAAGTCTTTCAAAGACAATCAAGCATTTCTCATCATTCTGACAATGTGCATATCCATGCATCATGCTATCAACATGTGCATCTATACCGTCTTGTTTTATTTCTCGCACCAGTTCTTCTGCTCGAGTCATGTTCCCACACTGGCTGCATCATATGCCTCAAGAAAGCAGCTCGTTCTAACTCAAGAAGAATAATTAGCTAAATTAGAGGACTTGTACTATTCCTTCACCAACCAATTGCTCCAAAATTTAGGTCGTGAAACTTATAGGGTTGGAAAATTAAATGGAACGGGAACTTTTTTTGCAATATCTGGTGTTATGCCAAAGAATAAATTGACAAAATTGAACAAAACAAAAGAAAAATAAGTAAATGAAAGAGATCCTAACTGTCAGTTAACTCCAGTAATCGAAGGAGAGAAAACTTGCAAAAATCCAAAATTGGTTACTAAAACTTTTTAATTCCATCATTCCAAAAGAAAAACCCTTTCCTTCAACTAAGGCAAACTCAAACAAACCAACTAAGGCAATCCCTTTTGTTTTAACTCCAGTACTCCGAACTACATACATCATCTGTGACCATTTTGAAACAAAAATCAACTAAGGCAAACTCAAACAAATACACTTACCATTCTTCATGCCTTACATAACCAGAATTTCTAAGAATATCTAAGAAAATGAAAACTACAGGAATTACATACTGGTGAAAACAGGTGAAGAACGATGCGAGATAGACAGCCCCAAGTTTGTCACTGCGTAACCGAAAATCTTCACCTGGCCTAACAAACAAAAAATTACAACAAAGAACTAACAAAGAATGAGAAAAAAGTAAGAGAGAAAGGGAAAGAGGAAAACCTGATCGAACACACTATTCGCAGACGAAGAGAAACCAGACGAGAGAGAAGATAGGAAAAGGGATAGAAAGGCGGAGGCGGAGAAAATTGGAGAAAGGGTTAAAGAGAGAGGTTAACGAAGAGGAACCGGAGGAGAGAGAAGAGAGAGAAGAGAGAGAACAGGATAGAAAGGCGGAGAAAGGGTTGAAGAGGAAGGCGGAGAAGAGCGACGCAAGATACCGTCGGATCTGAATGGTGAAGCTGGGTGGAAAGCTCGGGTGCGAGGGGAAGTGAGGGGAGGGTTTAGGGTTTCGTGGAGGAGAGAAGGTGTGCCCGTGGTAGGAGACGATCGAAAGAGAAGAAGGTCGGCAGAGAGAGAAGGAGAGGAGCTGCAAGATGAGGAGAGAGGAGCTGCAGCGAAAAAGCGCTACGGGTCGGATCGACACGTAGCCAAGAAGAGGAGAGGTGTAAGCGCGAGAGAGAATTCTATCTTCAACCATGCGATCCGGATCGGACGGTGCACAGAGTGGGTGTTACTGTTGTAGTTCTGTAGCAGTTCCCACGCAGATTATATAGATATAATAGACATGCGATCCAGATCGAACGGTGCAGAGGGCGTGTGTCACTATTGGAGTACTGTAGCTCTCGGCAGAGAGAGAGAAGGAGAGGAGCTGCAAGATGAGGAGAGAGGAGCTGCAGCGAAAAAGCGCTACGGGTCGGATCGACACGTAGCCAAGAAGAGGAGAGGTGTAAGCGCGAGAGAGAATTCTATCTTCAACCATGCGATCCGGATCGGACGGTGCACAGAGTGGGTGTTACTGTTGTAGTTCTGTAGCAGTTCCCACGCAGATTATATAGATATAATAGACATGCGATCCAGATCGAACGGTGCAGAGGGCGTGTGTCACTATTGGAGTACTGTAGCTCCGCGACGCGGATTATATAGATATAATAGATATGTTCAGAGAAAATTCGCAAAAACACTCCGACAACCCCGCGTCCATGGAAAAAACTGGGCCACATAAAGGCCCAATTTAATTGGGCCTAAACTCTCGTTTGCCAGATTATAATTGATGGTATTTGCTAAGGCCCATTCAATGCAAGTTATTGTAATTTGCTACGCATTGCTCGCCGTGAAAAATAACATTAAAAATAGAGTGAGTCTGTCATGGATCGGAATTTTTTTTCAAACTTTTGTCCGAATTAATCACAGCCGTTAATTTCAAAAGGGTAAAATTGGAATAGTTCATATAATAATCTTTCTGTTAGATCTCCGTCCCTTTGCTCCCGTCTCTTCCTCTCTCGTGGATCAACCCTACCTTGGCGACTTCGCATCTCTGAGATATATCTCCCTCCCGTCGTCTCTTCAGGTCTGATCGGAACTTCAAAAAAATTCTTAAAACGCGATTTGGAAATGGATTTGCGGCAAATCTAGCGATCGGAAGAGGAAGACAAACGTGATTAGATTTGATTTGGCGCGACTTTGAGAGGCTGAATTCACGGGGTGAAATCCGACCCAAGAGCAAGAGGCTTTGTCGTAGTGCAAACCTTCAGCCGTGTTCGGGCTCTCCTTCACAACGTCTGTGCACAGAAGCCGTCCAAACCATCAAAGAATTTATTCGATTAAGGTCAGCATCTTCTTCTCCCCTCCTCCTGATTCACTTTTATTTATTTTTATTTTACGTTTGCAAGAATCCAAACATGAGTCGAAGAATCCTGGTATATGTCAATGAGTCAAAGAATGTACCGTCTGAAATTTTGGCCAGTACTGGTTGATCTCATTTAGTTATTTCGTTTCTTGATACAATTTTGCTTGAGGCTTAATCTATTAATAAACATGGAGATGTGGCCATGTAACACCAACTAAACTTTCATATCAGTATAATATTACACTCTTCATTGATGGTCCAAAATCTGGAGTCTGCCTATTTCGTCCTAGATTAAAATCTAAGGTATATTTGGAAATGGATTTCTATTGGATAGTAAGGGGATCTAGTATATTTGCAATTCTTTGTTGAGCTGAAATTACTGTATAACTACTTACTTATGAACTATGCTTTGATATTGTTTGATTGTGAAATTTTTGTTTCAAATAGTTTACACGTCAAATCATTAATGAACTGAGACAAATCAAGCTTTTTAATTATTTGTTCAGCAAACATATACCTACTTGCTAGATAATTTTATTTGGCGGTCAAACCACTAACCCTCTCATATATTTACTATAGTAATCTAATTTTATACTAATTCATGTTTTTTTTATAATCTTTTGTAATAAGTTTATTCAGATATATCAAGAGTCAAGCTAGCTAAGAATGAGATGGCAGCAGTAGAGTATGTTAGAAATGTAGAATCTAGTACTGAAGTTGTCAAAATGAACGGTGCGTTTGGAATACTGACATTGACAGCCGGCGACATGAATTGTCTTATCCAGCCTACCTACGAGACGGGTCACTCCAAATGGATTAATGATGAGGTACAATATTTCAATTCAAGTTTTTTCTTAATTCATGCATTCAATCTCACACTCTTTTAAATAGGTAATTAATTGTGGCATCAACATTATGGACCCTACTCGGCACGGCTTCATTCAAGTCATGGCTGTGGATACTCACAACACACAAATATACACCCAACCTAACATAAAAACTACCACATATGGGTTAGATTTAAAGAGGTGGGAAGAAACGGGCAAAGAATTTTTGAAAAATGATTTGGTACGTACATGTAAATTGTAAGATTTTTTTTTTAATTTATGCGTTAATATATTGACTAGTTTAATGAAATTAATTTGTAGGTATTTTTCCCTATCAATTATAGAAAATGCATTGGTACGTAGGTGTGTTGAATTAAAAAAAAAATGTTTCAAATATTGGACTCTTCATGTAAGCATCCGAGCTGCTATCCCGAGTTGACGCTCAATCTAGTAAGTGTTTGTGAGCTATATGTTTCATATAATAGTGTAAATTTTTTTTTTGCAATTATTAACATAATTATAAAATTGTAGCGCAACAGAATTCAATTTTTGATATCTCTTGCACTCAACACCGACAAACTCCTCTGGACCAAGTACTCGGACCTAAATATAACCAAATGGCCCGTAGTTGTGACTGAGGTTCCACAACAGAAGGATGACCACTCTTGTGGTCTCTTTGCATTAAAATTTATTGAATTATGGAAATGCTACAATGAGTTCAGCATGTCTTTGAAGGTAGGTAAATCAATCTTATGAAATATAGATTTATTTTTTATTTTTTATAATAATTTATTCATATACTAAACATACAGGTAGATGATGAGGATGCTGAATTATTTAGAAAGCGATTGGTGTACCAACTAATAATGAATGAGAAAAATACACTGGAGAAGGTCCAAAAAGACATTTGGGATAGGATACTTAGTCCAGAAGAGTATAAATGATTGTCATATTTTTTGCAAATGTGATTGTTGTTTTGACAAATTTCTTTATACTTTAGTTATTTTATATTTACTGTTAAATGCTACTGTAATTTTGCTTAGCTATTTTTACTATTTTTACAAGTCCATGGCTGCTTATCTCAATATATTTCCTTCTATTTTGAGGCCTTGCAAGGTAAAACCAACACTGAGAACCATGCCTCAGACTCATCTTTTTCCGGTACCACTGTTCACCCCCAGCCAGTAGCATTGCACTGGACCTCTCCCAAAACAGCCTCCAAAAAACAGACATAAACTACAACTAGGATACCCATAAAGAAGAAATTAAACAAAATAAAAAACAGAAGAATTACAAATGCACCCAGCACCCATAACAGACCCATTAATAGACCCGTTAAGAACTAATCCAAAATTTAGCTGTTAGCAGCTAAATTAAGAGAACCACTTAAATGTGCAGGTGAGAGTTGACTCAAGATTAAGGCTATTGGAATGTCGTCCTGCTTATATTTTCACTGTTTAAAAACAAATAATGTCATGGTAAAAGATTTACCAAGCCCAAGATCAATAAGAAAAAGTTTCTTTTCATGGTAAAAGATTTACACAAATAATGTCATAGATATTTCTTCCAACTGGAACTTCAAAATAATGTATTCTTGAGGGAATTTGACTAGGAATAAACAGTGTAGTAGAATTACAAATATTAAGGGGTTCTAAATAGCTAGCTATAGCGCTATCAGCCAGTAGCATTTTGATTTGGGAACTAAGCAGGAATAAAGCCCAGAACTGCCCTTAATCCCACCAGACTAAAAACATCAAAACCAGAATTTCCCCTTAATCCCGCCAGCACTGCCCTTCCCAGAATGAATGGTCATTACCTATTTTCTCATTTACTTCAAATTACTTTAAGAATGGATGTTCTACCTCATACGCATCAGGGCCTGTGCGACCTGTCCCACCTGATGCTCTCCTTCCTACATAGACCTGGCCAAAACCTCCTTTACCAAACTTCCGATCAGTTATATATTCTGGTGAATTTCCAACTTGGACCTGCAATGCAAACAAAAGAGGGAGACAAAACAATTATCCTCTCATTTGGATTATGTGAAAGAGAAATTTAATAATTAAGTAAACAAATTTTCAATGGAGCATCAGGAATGAAATTAAACATCAAACAAAATAGAGAAGGCAGAAAGTAGTAATTGAAAGAATGTGATCTTGGTCAAGTCTATCCGGCTACATAATGTATCAAACCCGATCAGTATGGTATTGGTAGCACGGTTCGCAAATAACTTTTGCTTAATAAAAAGCATGCCTTAGATCGAAAATATGTAGAAAATAATAATACAGAATGTTGCCTTCCTGAAATAGCATATAACCAACTTGCTGTAATTTTTCTATTGTATGCACTGCAATTAAAATGAAGACTATGTTAAAGATCAAAATTCTTGTACTAGTTTATACAGGTATAAATATAAAGCCATCTTTCCATTTTCTTTTTGGTAGGTTGATCCTACAGGTTGCTTTTGAAATAAAAGGATATGTTAAAGATCAACCAAATTTAAAATTTCAGTTAAAAACATACCCGTTCTGGTACAGACATTGTGCTTGCATCTTCCTCAGCCCCTACAATTTTCTCGGGACTCTCACCGTCCATCCTCAATTCCTTCCCCTCTTGGTCTTCGCGGTTCAATGCTGGGTCTTGGGCCCTGCTAATGGGTTGGACCGGTTCCAAGTTAATAACCGGGCTGCCTCTCCCTCTCCCACCCCTTCTAGCTCTGGTTTGAGCAGGTGCGGCTGCTTTACTTGTGCTTCTTCCTGCCCCGTGCCTTGGCGGACGCTTATTATTGGCTGGTGGTGGCGTTTGCTGATCAAGTCTATTGTTAGACTGTAACCGCACTTGTCTGGTCCCACTTCTCAGCTCTGGCAATGTCTCTCCCCATGCAATTTTGGGTTATCTTATCTCATTTTTGTATCCCCTTGTTTCCTTCTATTCCTGATCTATAACTGCAACAATCCAAAACTGCTTGGGTTATACAAAAGTATTTTCTGATGTTAGAGACAAGCAAAAACATTAATAGGACCTTGCAAAGAAGCCGTTGTCGGTAACTTGAGCAACAGGCAGAACTATGAAAGGCATAAAACATGAAAATTAAGCAAAACAATAGCACGATTCTAGGTCGTTTTTTTAACAATGCCACATTTAATACATCAGTTCTGACCATGAAAGGAGAAAATGGAGCTGACAATCAAAGGGGGTATATTTCCCTATAACAGCTATAAAGAGAAAGGGATACTTTCTGTCACAATAACCTTTTGACAACGAATCGAATGCACCGAATACACAGGAGAAAAGGAAGAATGTCCCCATCAACCACTGTTGAAAATTTCACGGATGTATGAAGACTATAGCCTTTTTTTATTAAAATTAAATTATTTCAACTTCAAATTGAAAGCATGAGAAAGCAGAAATCAAATTAAAAGAAAAAGGGAAAACGTACATGTATCGAGTGCTGCTATTTCCAATCGGCCTCAGATCCAAGACCTGAAGAACGATCTCAGGAAGATCCGAACCAGAATCTGGATTAGGGTTTGCGAGTAGAGTGGCAACTGGCAGCCCCTCTGGAGTCGGCAATTTTTCCATCTCTTCTTGTTTTTTTTTCTTTTTGAGATCTGAATTTGCATGAGACTGAGAAGAGAGAAGGGTTAGAGAGTTGGGATAAGACCAAGCATCAATGGATTGAACAGATCTGTCAAAGAAGAGTGTGTTCTTTATTTACCCGAAATTCATTTAGGCGGGATTTGGCGCTTGTTTTTCTTTCTTCATTTCATTCCAAAATTTTCGCTGAATACGTTTTATATATGCATTTCTATATAGCAATATATGCAGCGGCTAAATGGACGAGAGAGTAAGACCCTGAAATTAGACTTGCTACACGTATAGTTGTATTAATGATGCAGTGAAGAATCTGTATTGTTCTCTTTTGTGGGGGAGATATTTTTTCACCTTCGCGCCTAAATATATTTCAGATCTGAACCATCTGATCTGCTTAAGCACAAATATTAAAGAGGCTCAGTACATTTTATCTCGATCCGGATTGGCAAACCGTTCAACGTGATCTCTATATCAAAATGTGCTTAGAGATCAAATTTTAATTTTTTTTTTAATTTTTTACTATTTATTAAGTATTTTACAAAACTGTTGTTTTTCACGGGTCCAGAATTGTCTAAAAACAAAAGTTTTGTAAAATATTTAATAAAAAGTAAAAAAAATCAAAATAATGTAAAATTTGATCTGCAGACACATTTTAATATAGAGATTATGTTGAACGATTTGGAATCATTTCACTGCAGATTGACCGTCGAACGCTCATGTGAAAATGAACGATCCACAAATAACGACACATGTTGAAGGAGCAAATAATGATGAAATTCTATAGAATTGACAATTATAAATATGATTTAACCATAAAACCTACAAAAATTGAATTCATTTTTTATTTTTTTGCAGATTATTTGTTGTACATACATTATCTAATTTGTACATACACTCAATCTAAATAGGTAATGTGTTATTCTGATTATCAACGAATGGTCGAATGTCTCAATTTAATGGTCATCTATCTTATACAATGTTTTAAATAGCGCGATATGGCGTTTTTTACTCTAACCATAACTTCATGATCTAGATTTGTAAGGTGAAGTACTAAATAGTACCACAGAGTCACTCATGTTATAACATATTTTAATTCTTTATTGAGTGAGGCTATCATTGCAATGTTTAAATTGGTCCGTGTATTGAATTTATATATCTGTTTTCAAAGTCCAAATAATTAATCCGAACCATTCAACATTATTATCATATGAAAATATACTTGGAGATCAAATTTTATATTTTTTGAAATTTTTTTACTATTCTTTTAGACAATTAGTAAATCACTTGATCTAAAAAGTCTGAACCATCTGAAAGTAGTGATTTTCTACCAACATAAAAAAAGTACAGAAATTCTAAAAAAAATATAAAATTTGATCTCCGGTAATACTTTCGTATAGGGTTGCACAAAAAAATCATAATTCGATTCGAGTTTGATTCGAAAAATCTCGTAAAAAATTCGATTCGAAATTGAGTTCGTTCGAAATTAATTCAATCCAAACTTAGTTCGAAATTAATTCAAACCAAACGTTCGTTCGAAATAGGTTCGCAAACCAAATTAACTCAAACGTGAATCGTTGATTTCCGCTGATAATGAACTTTAATATTTTATTTAGGATAATATTTGAGTTTGTAATAATTCTAAGACTTTGGTGATTGTTCTGTACTTCTATTGATATTTAAATTGTACTTTGAATACTTTGGATATTTGAAAACTTTGGTGATGTTGCTCTGGTTGGCTATTTGGAAAACTTTGGATTCTGTGATTGTACAGAATTTTGATTGATTGTACTAAACTTTGGTGTTTGATATAAATTTTGGTATTTGTAATGAACTTTGATTTAAACTTTGGTGTGCTGTGTAATTAGAATTTAAAATGCCTGAGTTTTTATTGAAGTGCTATAATTTTGAACTATGGCTCAGCCATAAGTCATAACTCGTAAGTCGTAACAAAGTTCGTAAAAGTTCAAAATTGAGTAGGAGCAAAATTCGATTCGAAATTGAGTTCGTTCGAAATTAATTCAAACCAAACTTAGTTCGAAATTAATTCAAACCAAATTCAAATTGGAGGTAAGTTCGATTCGGTTCGGTTCGTTTGCAGCCATACTTTCGTATGATAATAATGTTGAACAGTTTGGATTTATTATTTGAACTTCAAAAACAGAGATATGAATCCAATATACGAACCGATCCACGCATTACAATGTACCATAGCCTCACTCTTCTTTATTTATACCAAAAATACTACTACAAAATAATTAAATGAGTGCGCGGAATATCATAACCTAATAATTAGTAGTATTCTACTATATATATCTTATTTATGAAAACAAGATATACCATTGAAAACAAGTATTATTCTTAAAATTCTTCTTTCAAGTAAAATGTTTCTTCAAATGAAAAAAAAATCATATTTCATAAATTGGATCTAGATTATGGTGTAGCACGCTTTCTCCATCACAACATTGATAAAGAGAGAATAACTAAATTAATTGAATGGAAAAATCATATTAATAATAGAATAAATGAAACATAGAAAACTTTTCCTTATTTCAATAAATTTTAGATTTTATACTTTAAAATTTAATTAATAAATCTGTAAAAGACGGTGTTATTAAGTTGAGACTTGTTATTTATGGAAAGTTGGATATCAATTTAAGGGAAAAATCGAATTAATAATAGAAAAAAAAACGAAACATAGCAAAATTTTCTTTATTTATCAGTAAAAGAAGAAAACAAATTGTAATTTTGAGTAGAGCCTCTTTTGACAGAAAAATGAAAACAACAAATTTGTACACGGAAAAAAGAAAATGAAAAATACTCAATAAAAATGTATCATATGTCAAACAAACTTATATGACATATCATATATACAATAAAAATGTATCATATTTTAAAAATTAAATCATAGAAATGTTATCTATCTCTCAATTATATCACATATCAAATGTGGTACCTCCTTTATAATAAGATCGTCTTTGCCATCATGAGTAAATATGGCACGAACCTTATTTGTGATATACCGCAAATATCTGGCCCAAACATGATGCTGCATTAATAGTCTCTACTAGTATACTTCAATTTCAAACTAACTTAAATTATTCATTTATTTTCTTATTTGAATTTTGTTAGTTAACATTTGTATCTTAAAGTTCATATAACTCAGCTAGATAATGTAGGTCTCATATCGAGGATGAAACAAACTCTAAATTGCACAAAATTTGACATATGCGCTATTAAGTGACAAAAAATACATTAAACCATTAACTTCTCGGCTGTAATTAATTTTGAAGTTGGCGATTCTGTCACAAAAGAATGTGCAGTGAATTATCATTCATTTTTAGTTTTTGTTTATTTTGTATTTTGGATTGAATAATGAGTATTGTTCTACCAGTTTATGAAAACAAGATATATTGTATATTTTTTTTATTCATTCGTAAGAAACTTTCAAAACATCTCTTGAAAAAAGTAATTAGTTTTTATGAATAGGAAAAACTTAGATTTCAGAAATTGATTCTATAATATGGAGCTACATGTTTTCTCTAATACTACATCGATAAAAAGGCAAGAACCAAATTAATGAAGAAAAAAAAGCCAGATTGAGAATAACAAAGATTAAACACAGCAAAATCCTCATTTAATAGCAATAAATTGTACAATAAATGCGAAAAACAACAAGGGCATTTTGGTCAGGAGTGACACTACCATAATACAATTACATCTAACTAAATAAAAAATGTATATGATCCCTCATAATCTAAAGTAGAAGTTTTACTAAAACACCCTCTTAGTTTACAAAAGATCGACAAAAGGTAAGACCACGACAATCTGCTCTTATGGCGATTCCAATTCCTAAATTCTTCTAGTCTTGTAGGCCTATAGACTCCTCGGTTTCATTAATGTCTCATGCAATGCGCCTGGCAATTGACAACACAAACTCTTGACACCACCAGCGGCCATTTTAACCAGCACATCTGTCCCACTCATCACAGGATTAACAATCTATGAAATTATGCAAAGAGGAAACAAAAGATAGAATAATTTGTAAGGAATGTGAGTGTAACATAGTAATGCATGTGAATCAGAAAGGAAATAACTGGCCCCTCAATCTAACTCTGGTTTATTTCAGATAACTAAGTTCGCAAATGTTTTAAATAGAAGTACAAATTTCAAGCATAATGATTTAACAGGCATTGCTAGCTAAGCTGCAGCCACAAAGAAGATCGGTAAATTTGAAATTCGACATTTACTAGGTTAGAACTACAGGAGATTATGTATAACCTGCAAAATCTACTTCCTGGATCTATATTTGGATAACCTATATAAATAAATTTTGTACTTACAACCCCAAAAAAAATAAACTAAACTAATTTATAATATTAGTTCTAGTAAATCCCCGTTAAAATTATGAATGGATATGAGGTTCAGGTTGATAATAGCTGAACAATAGGTATACTTCACACTAAGAATTTATATTATCATAAAAGTCATTTGAATTACCTACAATCATAGAAATATGATCTGACCAGTGATTTGAACTTGCACAAGTACTCTAAAATTATAATTTTCAAATTGAAATAAAAAGTTCCATTCTACAAAAAAACCTATAAATTGTTTATATTTGCTCAATCACCTAGTCCCAAAGCTTTAAGGGTTAGTGATAAAGTGTTTTTTTCCAACTTTCACTAACACAAATAAAAAGTCAATTCTCTAGGGAGTTGAGAAAGAATGGAGTCTGTTTGAAGGCATTAGGCGATTTAATGGAGGTTTGAAGATGTTTTATGCAAATATGCTTAATGGTTGTTTTCCTGTGTTTTGTCTAGCTTAAGTAATACTTCTGAGGGGTTTCTTTAGATTTATTAGCAGTTGGGGGCAATACAGGTTGCACCAGTTTGAGCGTAGTCAGATTAAGGGGGTAGGTAGTACCAGTTGAAATGGTTTCAGCTGGTTAGTAGTTGGTAGTTGTCTTTTATTGTGAACCTTGTAACATGAATTTGTTTCTGATTAATAAATCCAGTTGCTTGTTCCACTTTTTTCAAAAATAAAAATCTAGTCTCAACAAGTACCTAGCTTAGTTCTTTTCTGTGGGCTGCTATCACCTCCCAACAAGTACCTCAGAGATCCTTGAAGTGAGCTTAGCTTTTCTATCCTCAGAACTGGACACCTCATCTAGCAAGGGTTTTAGCAGCTGGAGCTTTTCGTTTCTGAATCACCAAAGCATAGAATTGAAACAAAAATTTCACAATCAAACAATATCAAAGCATAGTTCATGAGTAAGTAGTTACACAGTAATTTCAGTTCAACAAAGAATTGCAAATATACCAGATCCCCTTACTATCCAATAAAAACCCATTTCCAAATATACCCAACATTTTAATCTAGGACGAAATAGTCAGACTCCGGATTTTGGAGCATCAATGAAGAGTGTAATATTATACTGATATGAAAGTTTAGTCGGTGTTACAGGGCCACATCTTCATGTTTATTAATAGATTAAGCCTGAAGCAAAATTGTATCAAGAAACGAAAATAACTAAATTAGATCAACCAGTACTGGCCAAAATTTCAGACGGTACATTCTTCGACTCATTGAACCAGTACTGGCCAAAATTGTATTTTTGAGCGCTGTATTTTTGGAGGGAGTACAATTGTTAAAACAATTGGCCCTTTGTTTTTGCAATTGATAGAAGAACTTCCCTCACCAATAAACAAGGGCATATCAGTCATTTTCCTTTACTATTAAACATAGCATAATTTCATAGTATAATGATATATAGTTAAGAATTTCATAGTAGAATGATAGCAGAATTTCACAATTGGTCCCAAGAAACTATCAATTTAGTATCCAAATCAAACGAAGTTAACAATTACCTCTTCCTTGAGGAGGTTGTGTAGCTCAGCTTTACTGTTAAATCAGGGTACAAGGAAGCTTAATTAAGCTTCGCTTCAATATGGCAGTTAAATCAAATCTATTGGTTATAAAGAGGTTCAATATGGGCAGTTAAATCCCTGTTAAAATTATGAATGAATATGAGGTTCATGTTGATAATAGCTGAACAGTACGTATACTTCACAAAACAAAGAATCTCTATTACCATAAAATTGATTTGAATTAGCTACAATCATAGAAATATGACCTGGCCAGTGATTTAAACTTGTATAAGTACTCTAGTATAAGTACTCTACAATTGTAATGATCAAATTGAAATAAAAAGTTCATTCTACAAAAAATACCTATCAATTGTTCATATTTGCACAAAACTCCTTTAAGTCCTGGTATTTTCGGTGAGAGTTCTTTAAGGGGAGATTCTTCGGCAACGAATCCGCAATGGCTGCCGCGGGAAGACAGTGCGATTCAGCCATTAGAGATGAAAAGGACATAGGTAGGGTTTTGCACGGTTTTGATTGATTCAGCCATCAGACAGTGCGATTAATCTTGTCTGCACGACATGTGTTGTTCTAGTTTATTTTAAGGCAAATTCTCAGCGAAGCGTTGGTGGAGCTGTGGAGGAATTTTTCGGTGGAAGTAGCCGCGCGGCTTGGGAATGAGGCGGAGCCGCGGAGGTGCGCATATATTCAAGAAAGAGGCAAAGAGCAAAGGAAGAGCGAAAAGAGAACAAGCGATTCACTGTTATACTTTCATGACTATTTTACCCTTCCGAAATTTTTTTACATTAATATTAACGGAGAGTTTTGTTACTTACAAAATATCTGAACCGTTCAATCGTAACTAAATGGACGGTCCAAATTTTTTTTGGTCCATTCCAGAATTTGCCTTAAAAATATTACCCTTTTTGAAGCCTGTTTTGTGTTTTATTATTTGCAATTTTCTAATCAATAATTTTAGGTTGTAATAACAGCATATATGTGAAAATTTTCTACCAAATTTAAACAGGTTGTCATAACAGCATCATGGTTTTATAATAACATGTTAGCATGATCATAAACTTAGCATAAATAAGAAGAATATCCTCTACTATGAGATAACGCACCGTATTGATACTGATATATTGAGACATAATCATATACATAAAATTACTACGTCACGTGCAAAAAAAAAATTATTATGAAAATTTGAAAAGGTTCCTTTAGCAATAGAAAAGAAAATAAAACAATGATCCGCTTAACCATCACACCAAACTCTGCAGAATCCGAATCTGTTGTAATTTCGAGAGGAATTACAGGATTCTGAAATTTTGAGATCAACCGTTCAAACTTTTCTGTGCATGGATCTCAGAAATGTTCTCGGAAAAGTAAATTTGCATGCACGCATTTCGAGAAAGACCAACAATTGAAATCGGGATTACAGGGTCCTATAATTCTCCGAAAATTACAACAGATTAATTTTCAACTCTGCACGTGACACAAAATTTGTTGGTGTTGTATATCATTTACGCCGTGAGATAAATTATTTTTGTATTCATAATATATTACCAAAATTTATTAAGCATATTCAAAATAGTAACGGTAACAAATAATATGATGAACACAAATTGTTACACAATTAATATTTTTTTTTTTCACCGGAGGCTATTTTGCCTCTGACTTGTCAACGACATTGTATCACGAGTATATATGAATTATGTTCAACAACATTTAATTGCCAATGACATAACAAATTATGTTCAAAATATTCGGACAAATAAATCCTGTAATTTTTTATAAATAAGGTTCATATTTGTTCGGATTTTTCGATTATGATTCGAGCATTTTGTCGTGCTACTGGCGGACTAGTTGGGATGAAGTACCTCTATAAATGAATAATGACACGTGTCATATAGATTAAAAAAATATATATTAGAACTCAACGTTGATCCAAATCACAATCTTGCCGCCGGCTTCTTCCATTTATAATGCTTCAAAGATCTATTAATTAAATATTATGAAACTTTTTTTAATTTGCCAAAGGGCAAATGGTCCAAAAATTGTGACAAATCATACTTTTGACGTTTTCAGACTTATTAAAAAGTATAAAGCATTCATAGTGATATTGAAAAAAAAATGATAATTTCAAAAAATTTATACTATAAGATATTGGAGAAAGCTAAAAATATTTATTTATTTATTTATAGTTATTGAATAGGATTATAAATAATAATTTAAATTATCAACTTAATAGACACCTAATAGATTTGTGCCAGAGGGTATAGTTCTTAACAGAACCGCTTATAAATTTGTCATCTTGATTCTTAACTTTTTTTAAATTATTACAGCTGAGATTCGCCACTTCAAGTGTAGGTTTCATAATAGAGGTTATAATACACAATTTATATAAACTTTTTAACAGAACCGACCGCTTTGCATTTAATAAATTTAAAATTTTATAAAAACCGTAGTTTTCAATTAATTACATGAATTCAGTAACTTTATGGTTTTCATCATATCTTATAAAATGATATATAAATTAACAATTCTCAAATGAATGTACATTACTTGTAATATGTAAAAAATTGGCATTTAATTATAGTGCATGCTTACAAATTCTGTTGGACTAGAAATTAGTAATTACTATGTTATTCAAAGAATCAATCAAGAAAGGTAAAATGGTGAAAAAAAAATCAGGTTCGTGTGCATAGACCATAATAATATTATTGAGGCCAAACTCAATAACGCTTTCCAATCTTTTTTTTTTCTTTTTGAAGATCAGTGAGCAAATGCTTCTGATATTTTCATCAATAATGAAAAAGTTATTTACAAAAAGTTCCTGTATATTTACTGAAAAGCTCGGTAAAAAAAACCCTATAGTTCTATTGTTTCCTCGAGAGTCACCAAAAGTCGCGCACCAATGGAAGTTGGATTGTTGAGGTATTTATCACACAAAAATCATTAACAAATTTAAAGAGTATTGGGATTTTTTTTATTTCCAAATCACTATCTAACAATTTTTAAATTGTTGACGTAGTCATTCAAAGAAATTAATAATAATTACACAAATGTAAATGTTTAAAAATTAAAATTAATTTAATTTTCTACTTAATACTTGACAGTTATTTTTAATTTCTTCTTAATTTTTACTAACGTAGATATGGGTTTGACGGAACAGATTTCGGAGTGATCTATAATTATTTAACATCCTAAAATGGAGAACTAGATAACTAGTTTATATTTGTTAATTTTTTTTAATTACATGAATATGACAATTTAACTCAGGGTTTTAAATAGCGCGCTATAGCCTTTTCGGACCATAAAAACTATGGCGCTATAGCAGCGCAATATGACAATAGCGTCGTTTTTTTAGCCGTTCCGTTATGACGCGATAAACACTATTTAAACCTTTGAATTTATTTGTTAGTGAAAAACTAAAAGCGTCTAGAAATTAAATGAAATAAAATATAATTATCATAGAAGTAATATAAATTAATTTAGAGCATCTTTATTTCTAAAATTAATTACAGATTGTTACATTGAATTAAAAATTAGAATTGAAAATCCAATATACAATTAACAATTAATAAACATCGAATGAGAATTCATAATTTTGCCAACGTGAGAATTAGAAAGTAATTTCTTTTAATGAAA
This sequence comes from Carex myosuroides, assembly GCA_028015225.1. NCBI lineage: Eukaryota > Viridiplantae > Streptophyta > Magnoliopsida > Poales > Cyperaceae > Carex > Carex myosuroides. The sequence goes on from CM051466.1 coordinate 4,270,358, forward strand.
ACTTGCTAATTATGAATTCTCATAAACCCAAAAAATTTAACAATAATTATTATTACGTTGGATTTGAAATTAGAAAAAAAAAAAATCCAACTATATGAAATTAAGCACACAGATGTGGTCACCACTTACTAAACAATTAAGTTCAAATTCTATTATACACATTTTTTCCTATGTTCTATTTTTTTTTGTTGCAACTCTTTGCACAGATGAGACATGAGTAATGAGTTACATACAAAAATTAAATGAATAATAAATTTAGTGTTGTTACATGTGACAATAAATGTCGGTTACAGTGGATTATTGAGAGCAGGTTGGGTCCGATGGCTTTCGGGACCGTCCGATCTGCTTCAAGATTCGTGCGCATGAATTTTAAAGCAGACACGAAAGTTGCGGGCACGAATCTTAGAACGGACGGTCATCGAACCCATCAAATTCACTTTGAGTCCGATGGACATCAGATCAAATTGACCTCTAGATTAGGTGTCATGGCCCATGTGTGATCTCTCTATCTTACATATGCAAACACCATGAATTAATGGAAATTTTTGTATAATAAATAATTTCAAGTAGAATATAAAACAATCAACAATTTATACTATTTTATGTTGTCTTAAAATAAGTTATCAGTTCCTCAACACTAATTGCAAAATAATATAACAAGAGAGATCATATATATAGTGTGATACAAATTAGTTCATTGAATTGAAGAACAAATATAATATATAATTAAGACATTAGAGGATAATCAAACTATACAAATTTTTTATTTGTATTTTATAATAACGATATTGTTGTACAATATCACAGGGTATATGCATGGTGACGACTAAATTTGAACACCTAACTTTAATTGCATTGTAACATCGTGACCAATTGTTATTGTATTGCTGTTAGGAAAGTTATGCTGTGAAGAATTTGCATAAAATTACATGAATCAAAGTTGATAGAATTATATGCAAATTATTTAGGCAGATAAAATTTTTTTATTGAGTGCAAATTAACATTAAGCACTTAAAAAACTATGCAATATGCTAATGAATTAATTAATGCAATTTAATAGTATCAATCGTTGTAGGCTTCAAATTTCTTCTTTGTTACATATATATGAGTTCGTTTCAAGTTAATTTTAGTTTTACAAATATTTCTTCATTTTTGTATTTTTTGTAATTTGACATGAAATTTATGGCAAGATCTTTTTGTTATTTCGAGTCTACCTAAACCATATGTTTGTGTATATTTAAGGCTCAAATTTCAATCAAGTTGCCCATTTTAATAATTGCCATATAATAAAATAAATAAACTAAAACCTGAAGCTTCAAATTTTATTTCCTTTAATTCAACAATTAACGAAATAGAAAGACATCCTACAACATTACAAAACCTAACATAACTCTTACATATAATAATAACTAGAGACTTATATTATGTGAATTTCTATCAAAAATTGGTCCACCAAACACACTAGGAGCAAATTTACAGTCAAGTCAAGAAGTGCTTAGTCACGTGAACACATGAGTTATATGATCAGAATCGTTAAAGCATGATTAAATTGTGAATTTTGAATAAACTAATTTAAATTATGAAAGTGACCAGTTATGGTATGACTAGCATGACACGTAAAAATCACTCCGAATTTGATCATAGAACAACACGACATGTAAAAATCTAACTTGATTACAGCATGGCACGTATATATTTAAATCATGCAATCTATCAACAGATGTCGGAGGTCTCTCTAGATTGATTAGTTAAGGTTTTAAAATGGAGAACTAAACAATTAGTTTGTATTTGTTCAACTCTTTTAATAGCAAGAATCTAACAAACTTGTTAGTGAAAAACTAAAAGCATCTATATATGAAAATCAAGTGAAAAAATTAGATAAAGGGATTAAACATTTAGTTAAAATTCTATTATACCCATTTATCCTATGAGCTACACAAGTCAAGTGAATAATAATTTTAGTGTTGTTATGTGTGACAATAAGTGTTGGTTACAATGAATTATTAGTTGCCATGTATATGCATCATGCAAACACCATGAATTAATGGAAATTGTTGCATGATAAAGGCCTTCTCAAGTTGAATATAAAACAACAACAATGACTTGAACTGATTTATATTGTCTTAAAATAAGTTCTCAGTTCAAGTACAATATAAAACAACAACAATGATTAAAATTGATTTATGTTGTCTTAAAATAAGTTCTCAGTTCCTCAACACTAATTACAAAATAACCTAACAAGAGAGATCATTTAATGTGAAACAAATTCATTGAATTGAAGAACAAATATAATATATAATTAAGATATTAGAAAATAATCAAAGTCGACAAATTTTTTATTTGTATTGGATAGTGATGATGTGGTTGTACGCTTTCACGATGTATATGGTGAAAATTAAATTTAGACATGTCACTTTAATTGTACTTATTAATTAATGATGTGTTTTATTTTAATAATTAGGGTGACTGTAATTATATGCCATCAATGTGAGAAGAAATTTGGAAGTGTTCAAATGTATTTTTTCAGATCATGGGAGGTCTGTCTTCAAAAATACAACCACCAAGCAAGAGGTGAAATTCAATTATTTTCTTTAGGGTTCTGTATATTTTTTCATTCAATTTACAATTCAGACACTGGTTTTTAGTCTTTGTTTTCCAATTTCAATGGTGTAGTACATTTTGCTTGTGAGTTTCTTTGAAATATTGCATCTTGGGATGTTATCATGTTTCATATGATACTTTCTTAACATGTTTCATTAGATATGACTATTTTTTATTTTATTTTAAAAAATCAGTTCATAAAGATTTTGAGTTTGGGCTAGCTTTCTCATTTCCACGATATGATTGATATGTTAATTGAATGTGCATATTCACAACACTGTTTGGATATCAATTTATTGACTTATTTTTCTTTTTGGGTACCACTGCAAAATGTCAAACTGTTGTATATAGCCCTGCAACCAATAAGCACTGTATTATGAGTAAAGCTATGTTACATTGCAAAGCGCAAATCCAGACATTTTGCCCACTTCAATATTTATTAAGATTAGAAAGCGCTATTGAATTTGACCCCGATAATATTACTGGTCTATTCACACGGAACCTGATTTTCTTTTGACCATTTTGCTCTTCTTGATTGATTCTTTGAATAACATAGTAATTACTTTCTGGTCCAACAGAAATTGTAATCACTAAAATTAAATGCCATTTTTTTTACATATTACAAGTAATGCATGCACATTCATTTGAGAATTGTTAATTTAGATGTCATTTTATAAGATATGACGAAAACCATAAAGTTACAGTATTCATGTAATTAATTGAAGACTAGGATTTTTATAAAATTTTAAAAATTATTAAATATAAAGCGGTCGGTTCTGTTAAGAAATTTATATAAACTGTGTATTATAATCTCTATTATATATTAAAACCCCACTGGCCACTGGGCCACTGTGCAATTTCAGTTGTAATAATTTAAAGAAAGTTAAGACTCAATGGCAAATCCATCAAAGAAGCGGACCCACGGCCACAACAAGCAAACAGAAAAAAGTCAAACAAGTGGAGCTTCAAAGTTGTAGACACGTAATAATTTGTCTAATCTTTTATTTACTAATTAAAGTTTATTTTATCAAAGTGAAAGTGAAAATTAAGAAATAGCGTTTTGTTTTGTGTATACTATAGATCTAATTGTATTATGACATGCATGTTTGTAAATTTGATAAATTTGATATTTGATAGACATGTTTGTGGGTTTAAAATGTAGTTTCTTTATGTTGTTTTTGCTTGTGGGACATAGTTAATGTGTTTCTTAATTGAATTTGTTTAAAACATTGTGTCTTGATTTTTCAAAGTTTTGATTACGATACTGTAATGTTAATTTTATTTAATCGAAACCCTCTCATTTAGGTTGCCAAAAAAGCTCGTAGTTCGTAATTCGATTGACTTCGATTCAAAAAAAAATTGCAATTAACTCGTTCGATTGAAGTTCATTCTGAAACAAATCAAACTAGTTCGATTCGAATCTTATTGAAACTCAAACTCAAACTGGGTATAGTTCATTCGAAATTGGTTCGCGAACTATTTAGGTTCGAATCTAAAATTAACATGTACCATTCAAATTAGAGCAACGCCAGTGGCTTAGTGCAAAATCAAGGCTTCATTTCAAATAGGTACGAATAGGTAACTATTATGATCAGATAAGATCCAATGCAATGTTTTTCTTTATTTTGATGGTTGGCGGCGGGCGAAATGCCACCAATAGATATATTGATATTAAAAAAGGTTATTTACAAAATCAAATTATAAAAACATTAAAATCCCTAAAAATACAAAGCTATTTAACTCACAAAAATAGCCAATCCAATGCAATGCTTAGTTTAAGCTATTCATTTTTTTTAAAAATAACTAACGGCAGTACCCGTCAAAAAATTTTGTAATTCGTGATTTGATTGACTTCGATTCGAAAAAAAAATTCACAATTAACTCGTTCGATTGAAGTTCGTTATGAAACAAATCAAACTAGTTCGGTTTGAATCTTATTTAAACTCAAACTCAAACTAGGATAAGTTTGATTTGATTTGATTTGTTTGCAGCCCTACTCCCATTGTACAGTCGAGAATCGAGATTTGGTGTTTTCGCTCCCTCCAATTTCAATGATTTCTACTTGTAAAAGTAGCAAAATGAAAATTAAATGAGATGTGGAGCCTAGATTGCAAGTTATAAAGATACAACCTCAGTTCTCAATAAATTTTTATTTTCTCCTGCTCATATGATACCGTTTAAGATTTATGGTTCACGTTATTCGCAACAGATCACTTACATAATTCATTGTCCATTTAAAAAATTAATAGATTTAGACAAACATCAAAAACTGATTAGTTAAAATTAGATATATAAACCAAAGTTCAATAGAAGAAAATTATATAAAGTTTAGTGATCTCATTTGCAATGTAAACTTATTTTCATCAACTTCGCTGCAATGTACTGAGTTCGCATCATCAACTAATTAAGTAGTTAATTCTTTCACATTCCCTAATAGACCAAATTAGTTTATTAAAGTTTTTATCAATCACTTCAGATCCATTGATTCATTATAATCACTGATCATTAATTACAAAAATATATCATACTAAGACATAAAAACCTAAGAGAGAAGTGCAAAGTGATTGCCTCTCAAACAAAGACATAAAATGTTCTAAATTGCTCAGTCAAACTTGGTTCTAAATTGATTTCATACAGGATAATGCAATTGCAAATGCAAAAATAGTATGTGATGCAAGGCTGAAGGAACCCCTTGGTTGGGATAGTGTACCAGCTTGTGTATTTGATATATGCTGGTCCGCCATTTCATTGCGGAGTCATGATAGTTTTCTCTTAACTGGTTAGTCCCTCTTTACTTAGATCTATATTGTCATAAATGCTTTCTCAATGAAGTTCATGTAGTACAGTTTGTAAAGTTATGTAAAAAATAATTAAAATTGTTCATTTTTAAAAAAAATTAACAAGTGATGAACCCAAGTTTACTGTCTAACAGTTTGGAAGAGGACAAATGGATATACAATAATATTTTGTACTTCTATCTAATTAGATTAGCTCAGTTGTATGAAAATCGTAAGGGTAGTGTTGGAAGATTCTTTTTAATGTTGCTATAAGTTTGATTGTAGTTTGCTTTGTTAGTTGTTCTTTGTAGTTAAGTTATAATTTAGTGCATGGATTTAATGTCGACTCCTATATGTAAATGTTAAATTATTGATTGCAACTTGCAAGAATTGCCTTTTGTAGTTCCAACTGTTCAGTTAATTCTCTCTTTGAGGGAATCAGAAGGTAGGAGTAGATTAAAGTTCTTAACCAAATCTGTTATGTAGAGATGTGAACAAGAGTAATTCTTTTTTGCTATGTCAAATTTATACTATTTCCATAAAAAGTAGGAATGGGAGCATAAAATTTGAGCCTCTTACCAGTGTATCTGTTTCCAGACAATGTTTCTAGATGTATGATGATGAAAGCCAACACATGCAGTACTGTTATAGTCTGAAAATTTTAAATGATTAATTAGCTAACAATTTATAAATTTCGCCTAATTAAAATTTTCAGTTGATTAATCGGCAATTAAATTATACAAAGATATTATTAAATCAACATAAAATATTTTATTATTAAACTAAAAATTTCAATTACAACATTAAATTGAGATATTAGATTTAAAGTTAATAACAATTGATTAATATTTAAATAAATGAATAACAAACTTCTTATCAACATGCAATAGAAAATGAAAAAAATTCTGAAATTTAAAATGGATGCGGACCCAGCCCCGACATTTTTATTAATATTCAAAGTTTAATAGAAATTAATTAATATACCGAGATTCCCCAAGTATTTATAAAAATATCTCTACTAGCCATTTTCTGGCCGGTACCCTATTTAATCCATTACCGGCCAGAAAATAACCGGTACCTTGTTTAATTCATTACCGGTCAGAAAATGACCGGTACCCAGATTTGTTTTACATAAATACCCATCACAACTCTCTCTCCCTCACAACTCTTCGGCTCTTCTTCCATAATTAATGTATTTATTTTTAATTATTTGTCAGTAACCTATATGTGTAAATTAGTAACCTGACAATTGTTTATCATTTTTCAAAATGTAGTTTGTTTGTCATGAACTTGATTCATTACACTGTGGTGGGAAGGTTCTTAGTAATGCATACGGGATTTATTACAACAAATACCCAATTAATTCATTTATGATTCCCGATTATATCTCACTTTGTGACTTGAAATCCAAGATTTACGCATGCACCGGTTTTAACCCAGAAAGATGCAACTTAGAATTGGCAATCCGAGTTTGCAATGGAAACTCCGGAAAATATACTCTTGCGAAACTACTAGATGAAAGTTTTACTCCAAGGGGTGTACGGCCATTTTTAGGCCAATGGAAATTTTATAATAGAAATCTACGCAAGAAGAGTTCCGATAGAGCCAAGGGTTGGAAGTTCTGGCCAAAATTCAGTTGCGTCAACTTATATAACACAACGAGAATAATATACTCCCGCCATTGGTTAACCGCATCTATTATATGTATTTTCTTTTTAATAGTTAATAAAATAGGGTATTTTATTGTATTACTATTAAACTTGCATACACACTAGAAATTTATAAAAGTCGCACGTAGATTATATTTAAAAGTGCTTTGACTGTAGAGGATCCCTGAAGGGATAATTCTAGGTCACATACTGGACGATTAGTCGCTCACCCACAAGTTATTTCGTGGATTTTTAGGTACAGAGACTGGTGATCAGCAGCAGGATTTGCCAGCAACTATCCCCGATGACTACATAGTGTGATTTACTTTTTATAGGGCTTTTGATTTGAATATACGAGTCCCGATGTTTTTGATTTGTACATCAACTCATTAGATCATGTATCCCTTTACTTAGATTGTATTATAGATTATGATGTGAATTGTATGGATTTTGTATGTATGTTTATTTATGAATCGTATGATTTATGCTGGTATTATGATTATTCACGCTTCCGCATTTCTGTATCATTTGTATTTGTTTAGCTTTGCGTGTTTATTGAGTTAATGAACACAAGACGAGAATTGATCACTGCTTAATCCGAAATTCCTAATTTGAGGTGTGACATGTACAAAGAATTAAACTATCACGTATATTGGTTTATCTTGTCGTCGTAGCAAGTTGCGCTCGAAATAAAATCCAATAAAATTGATATTAAACTTTCATTCACGTTCCAATATAAACCAACAAAATTGATATTAATCTGACTGCAAAGTGATAGCCTCTCGAACATAGAAATTTATCAAAATGTCACCTCAAAAGTTTCAGACTACTGGAGAATGAGTGAACACTATTCATGCATCACCATCACTCTCTTCATCATCATTGGTTTCTACACAACCATCGCTCTCTTCCCGAATCCCTTCCCGAATCCCAGAGAAGAACGATTTTACACTTCTCCGATAACTTGGGGAACAACTTGAGCTCCTTAAAAACTACCAAGTGATCCATTAACATAGTGACACGGAATTTCTCTAACAGAGGTGCAGTGCTTAACACAAGTTTCGCAAATTCTAGCATTGACTCGGACTTTCCCAAGTCTAATTTCCCAGGGATCTGAAAATACACGATGTTCACAACCTCCAGGCATTTAAACTCGCACATGAGTTGCTGCACCATCTCTACTACATTTCGAAGGTGTACCGTGATATGGAAGATAGGGATAGTGAGGATTCCCCTCTCCATCCGACGTAGCAGCCATGAAGAAAAAATTTCTTAAATATTGGGAAGAGGTACCCCTCTTGACCGTTCTCGCAAACTGCCTCCATCCGGCATACAAGAAGAAGTTCACGGTAAAAATACTCGTAGCCTACAAGAAAAATCTAAAATTAAGTTGGAGGGACGAGGAGCCCCGCGTAACACGGGCATTGGAGGACATGTTTGCCATATACAGCGAAAGAAGAAATGCCGACCAACCGGCTTCGACCGCTGGCGTGAGGTATGAATATAAATATACATATGTCTTCAATATTCATTATTTATAATATCTACATTATTTGTGCACTAATTTTTTCTATTGTTTTAATAGTCTATCCACACACAGCAGTACTGGATTGTTAGGCGATTTCCAGGATGATGACGACCCGACGGGATCCCAAGGTGACACGAACGAGTTAATCAGCTACAATTTGGGGACCACCGAAATTGAAGGAGTTGACTTCATGGATTGGTGGAGGAGGAATGCAACTGCCTATCCAACACTGGCGATGATGGCCCGCGACATATTTGCCGTGCCCGTGTCAACCGTCCCTTCCGAATCCTGTTTTAGCTCGGCGAACAGGATCCTCACCGATAAACGAAGTAAGCTGGGTGCACATGTTTTCGAGAGGCTTGTGTGCTTGAAAGACTGGATTGATGCTGAAAATCGCACGCAACATGGCATGAGATTGGAAGCGTCATCATCCGGTGTCGACACTCAAGAAAGCGGTACCGAGGGACCTGAGCCTAACGAAGATTCGGACGGTGAGCAAGAGAGCGACCTATGGTATATGCACAACAACTACTAGATAGGTAGTGTCGGTATAAAATTCTATCCTCTTTTAATTTTTATTTACATTTTTTTAAATTATAATTTCTAAATATTTCAATTGTTTTATTTTAAAGAATAATTACTAACAAAAAAAAAGTTAGAACTCCGCCTATGTTATTTTACATAGCCGGTCCCAAACCCGGAATAAAGAGGAGGGTAACTTTTGTTTTTAAATCTATTGTTTTAAAATAATTCGATTTTAAAGATAAAAAATAATTCGGTTTTAAACTAATTCGGTATTTCGGTATATCTCGGTTTTAGAATAATTTGATTTTAACAAAATTCGGTTTTAACTTAATTTGATTTTGTTATAAGTTATAACAAAAAATATATTGAGTTAAAATAAAATAAAAAGAAAAAAAAATGCAAAAAAAAAAAAAAATCTGCCGCTGGCCCTCTGTCTGCCCCTCTCTGCCTCTCTGGAAACAGAAAAAAAAAACAGAAAACGAAAAAAAAAAAAAAAAAAACCAAACCGGACCGGACCGGACCAACCCGGACCGGACCGACCCCCGACCCGATCTAACCCGCCCCGTCCTAACCCGCCGGGTTTAGACCGGGTTAGGTTCGGCCGAGTCAGACCCCAACCCGCCCCCCCCTGCCCGACTCAACCCGTTGACCCGGGCTAACCCATGCCCGAGTCAACCCGGGGACCGGGCGGGTTTGGACCGGCCCGGACCGAACCGGACCCTTTTCAAGCCACTAGAAGAGATGAGAAAAGTAGAGGTAAGATCAATTTCACATACCAATTAATTACCGAAGCAAGATCCGAGAAAACAATGGTGTTAGAGGTAACGGAGCAAGCTTTGCTGAGAGAGAGAGAGATGGGGACTGGGGAAGGAAGGCGATTAAAAGAAGAAAAAGAAAAGAAAAGGTGTGTTTTATAAATACGAAATGGCAAATGGAGTTTGTTCTAGTTTTATATTTATAAGGGGTTTATTTGTAATAATACATAAAAGTATCATCAGAGTAGAGTGGGAAAAATGGCACGCCGGAGCCGGCTCCGTCACGGAACGGCACGGTAACGGCACGGAACGGCACGGTAACGGCACGGAACGGCACGGCACGTATGTCGGTTACGTGCCGTGACTCGCGTGTCCCGTGCCGTGACTACTCGCGTGGCGTGACCAATAGTTGGCAAAGAAGACACGGCACGGCACGGCACGGAAATTGTCTTGGTCACGGCACGGCACGGCACGGAACACGGAACGGCACGGCACGGGACACGCGAGTCACGGCACGGTAGACACGTCAGTCACGATTCAACATTAATTTATGTTAAATTCTAAATTCTGGACAAAAAAACATGTTTTTAGCATCAATAATTTCGTTCGACATTAATTCTTCATTTTAAATTTTAAAGAATCGTTTCATATTTTTTTTTTAAATGTTAAATGCGATCAAACGTGACTAACGTAACCAGTCATGACACATTTGGTTACGGCACTTTTGGTCACGGCACGTTTGGTCACGGCACGCGAGTCACGGCGTGACTCGCGTGCCGTGACCATTCGCGTGCCGTGACCACCCCTCATAATTTTTGTCACGGCACGGCACGTGAAAAATTAACTTGGTCACGGCACGGCACGGCACGTGACCAAAGTCACGGCGTGTTAGTCACGGCACGGCACGGCACGTTTTTCCCACTCTACATCAGAGTATATTTTAATTAGAAGAAACATGAATGGTCCTGTTGATAATTTTCCCGACATTTTTATTAATATCCAAAGTTTAATACAAATTATTAATTATACCCGGAACTCAACTCAATATCGATATATACCCAAGCCGGCCATTTTCTGGTCGGCTATGTTCCTTCCCTAAGCCGGCCAGAAAATGGCCGGCCATGTTCCTTCCCTATTGAAATCTAACTCTGAAATATGATAAATTTTTGTTTAAATTATTTGTTATATTACTTCTTTGAGGAGGGATCAAATTACAACAATTATTTTTTTTTTTCGAAGTCCAAATCGTCGATCCAAACCGTTCAACATGATTTCCACAATAAACTGTGCTTGCAGATCAAATTTTACATTTTTTTGAATTTGTTTACTATTTATTAAGTATTTTACTAAAAATAGTCATATTCAGACTATTGAATTTTGTACCCATCTTAATAAATAGTAAAAAAATTCAAAAAAATGTAAAATCTGATATGCAAGCACATTTTATTTAGATAATCATGTTGAACGGTTTGGATCGACGATTTGGACTTTGAAAATGAAAAAAATAGTTGTTGTAACTTGATCCCTCCTCTACTTCTTTTGATGTATAATTAGCATATTTATACTAAAATACGCTAGAATACTTGAAATTATGTTGAATTACACTATATTATAATAAATTATGTTCAATTATACTAAATTACGTTAAATTACAATAACTTCGCTAATTATGCTGAAATACAGTAAAAAAAACACTAAACTACACAAAATTACGCTATAGTAGACTGATTTTGCTCATCTTTCATGAATCATAAAAAATAGTAAAAAAATTCCAAAAATAGTAAAAATTGGTAATCTGCAAGTTCATTATGTAACTAATTTACTGAGCTACTTGGATTGAATGATAGAAATGAAAATCTTAATCGGAAACTTCAACTCAAGTTTTGAGGCTCTTCTCTTTGTTTTTTGGTGATTCTGAATTTCGGAATCCGGCGTAGCGGGCACATACGCATGCGCATTTTCGCAAGCTTTCCGAAAAGTGCTCATTTGCTGAAATCGGACACTCGAGCGTCGTTTTATGACCGTTTGAAGTTTCATCGTTGTTTTTCTCCTTTTCAGTGAAGATATCGTCCTTATTCATATCGTATTTTAGCGTAATTTACCGTATTTTAACGTAATTTAATGTAATTTAACGTAATTTAACATAATTTAGTGTTATTCAACATAATTTCAATTAATCTATCGTATTTTAGTATAAATATGCTAATTATACATCAAAGAAGTAATATAACAAATAATTTAAACAAAAATTTATCGTATTTCAGAGTTAGATTTCAATATTTTGATCTTAGGGAAGGAACATAGCCGGCCATTTTCTCTAAAAAAAAAAAAAAAAAAAAAAAAAAAGGTACATGGCCGGCCATTTTCTGGCCGGCTTAGGGAAGGAACATAGCCGGCCAGAAAATGGCCGGCTTGGGTATATATCGATATTGAGTTGAGTTCTGGGTATAATTAATAATTTGTATTAAACTTTGGATATTAATAAAAATGTCGGATAATTTTCTATACAAAGCGTGTAAAAAGTCGCGGGTAAAGATATTGACAGAGTAGCTTTCACTTCATCCGGCGCATTAATAATAAACTTCAAGCAGTGTTTCGTACGACTTGTACGGTGCATGAAGCAAAAACCTCTCTATCAATATATTTACCCAAAAGTCGCTGCGTATAAGAACAAAGATTTGTGACTGGTGGGGTTTATACGGATAATTATTCCAAATTACCTGAATCAATTTGATAATTTCATTTTAAGAGTTTTAAAGGAAACACAATGATTCAATTTGATAATTTGGAATAATTTCCTTCTAACCAAATTACTCCAAATTATCTTAAATAGGTTTATCATTGTTTCCAAATTGATTCATTTAGTGAAGTCGATTCAAATTAATGATTTGGAATAATTTCTTTTAGACCTAGTCTGTGTTTCATCTCTGACTCTGAGTGAAGCGCACTGTGTATCTGCTAAAATTTGAATTTTTCGCAACTGCGTGCTACTTTTTAATTTTTTTTTTTAAATGCTACAACGGATAAATCAGTGTGCTCAAATATTGACTTGTTGGGGTCCGTATTTTGCTATGTAAAGTAATACTTCTATTAAATATTGTACCATGAATTGATGACACCGATAGTTTACCATAATTTAAAAATATTGCAGATGTGTTTTAATGTTTTAACTAGTCAGTTACCAATTTCTTTTGAGCAATTTAAAAACATTTCATCATCTATAAAAGGGATTTGAATTTTTAATAATATAGCCTTATTGCACATAATTAGTGTCAAAGACTATTTTTAATGCAGCCGATACATGATAAAACATGCATTATTATTTTTTTTATCTTATTTGACAAATATTATTTGATTTTTTTCGTTATCACAATTGTCGATATGTCAAATTCTCTAATTTGTATGTTGCAGATTTATCTAAAATTCTAGATCCTCTTATAAATGCCTCTGATTTTTGTGTTGTTCATGCATTAACATTTCAAATAATTTAAAATAAAAACATAAAACTCAAATGAAAGAATAAAATAGGTACAACCAAAGCTGCTCGTTCTACATGCAAGTAAAAAATTACGGCATCTCATATTTGTTTCCATAGTAAAAAAAAAAAAAAAAAATAGGGGCCCAATAATATGCCTTCTTTGATGGTGCTCATGCAAGAATCTATTTTGACTATGTAAGTTCAAAAGGAAAAAGATAATAATAAACTATTGAAATGCTTTGTTGCTTTCAGTTCACCTGGTACAACTCATCTGCAGTAAAAAAAAAAAAAGGGAATTACAATGTGAAGGAAGGTTATGAAATGCTAATTAATTAAACAGAATACCACCCCTCATGTGTACAGTGAGTCCAAACTGAATCGAAGGCGTGGAAGTTGATATGGTCGTGCAAAGAAACAATACACGATGTGGCGGTCATGGCAGTACTACATCAGAAAATTCGAGCAATTGACACGTCTTGGCCACACACAATGTTCTTTTGCCCTGTGGCAAGAGCAACCTGGTTCACCTCCAACTTGGTGTTGCAGGTAGATATATAGTTTACCACTTAATTAGTTGATTTTACCACAACTTTGATGATGATAGCAGAGGCCGGGGCTACAAAGTCAGCAAATACACTGCAATGCATATGGAAGTCGAGAAATGAAGATATCTTCACAGAGAAAGAACTGAGCCAAAGGCAATCAACACAAGAGACAGAGTAATGTACCGGTCAGTACCTACTGGTATAGTACCACTAACAGGGGATAAATATTTCCCCATTCTTTTAAATGCAGGTACTTAGCTGGTGCAGCTAGACGGATCTTGGGACGTGCAACACAGAGCCAGAACAGGAGTATTATGCTAGGACCAGGGAGGAAGGCTAATCGACACAAAATTTCAAGCGACCAAGCGCTGCTGACATATGTTCTGAATGCTCGGAGGGATCAACATATGTTCTGACATGCTATGCTCAGACTCAAACGCTGGTCTCAGCAGTGACACACCCCAACATAGAAGATCTGCCATCCTCGGAGGCGGCAAATAAAGTGGCTGAATGCATTGCAATGTACTCAATCACACGCGAATGTATCACAATACAACACATACGAAGTAAAATGTACAAGTCTCTTTAATATTTATGTAAATTTTGATTGGACGGTCCGGATCTAAACAGAAATATTATGTTGCCTTGGGTGATATGAATTCCACGAAGACCTGAGGGAGGTCATAGGAGACAAGTATCAAATTTGCACCAATTCCTTTGCAAATTTCTGTTAACGTGTCAAATGTTTTTATACAAGCAAAGTTTTGGAAAATCATTCTGTTAAAAATATTTCTTAAAAGGAGAGGATATTAAAATCATAAAGTGCATAAAAGGCAAACAGAAATAGTAGCATTCTTTTTAAAGTTTAGTGTACCAATTCATAACTGACACTGATCTAAACCCAATCAAGACAAGATTGTCAAATTCTGAAGTCCTCAACTCAAATGGCAGCTCAGTTCTTGTTGACCCCATTGACTCAAATAGCAGGCCTAGCTGTGTTTATTGAAGCTGTATCAGTGGGCCAAGGTATTGATAGTATATCAGTATATGTACTGAAGTAATAACAAAGTAGTAAAAAATAAGAAATAATGGGATAGTACATGTACTGAAGAGTATATCAATCACTTCTGATCCATTAGTATCAGAAAGACAATCAAGTGCCATTGATTCAAATATAATCTGACCATTAACTACAAAAATCTATCATACTAAGGCATAAAAACCTAACAAAGAAGTGCAAAGTGATTGCCCCTCAAACAAAGACATTTATCAAAAGGTCACCACAAAAGTTTCATACTACAAAGAAGTGCAAAATGTCCCTATTCATGCATCACCATCGCTCTCTTCATGATAACCCTTGAGAAGAACGATTTTACACTTCTCTGATAACTTGGGGAACAACTTGAGCTCCTCAAAAACTACCATGTCATCCCCTACCGTAATGACACAGAATTTCTCTAACAGAGGAGCACTGCGTAACACAAGTTTCGCAAATTCTAACATTGACTCGGTCTTTCCCAAGTCCAAATCCCCAGGGAACTGATTATATATAATGTTCACAAACTCCAGGCGTTTAAACAAGCACTCTCGGATTGCTTTTGATTCCCACGAACCTTCAACATGAAGTGGATGAAAGTCCATACACTAAAAATTGGAGGAAAAAAAAATGAAGAAGTCCAGTCAGTGGTATGATTAGGCAATATGAATAGATATAAAGAAATAACTAATTAGCCAGTAACATATGATTATGTTGATCCAATTCAAGCACCAACATTATATAGATTTTCGACTATGGGAGTCAATGTATACAGAAGAGCTATTGATGTTTTTTTTTTAACAAGCAGGGAATCGTTTGTAGAAAATATGTAGGGTAAGTATGGAGGTTAATAAGCTTATTTGTAGCAATTTTACCTAAAATCAAACACATCAACATGAATTTTTTTTTCCAAAATAATGGAGCTCAGTTGACCCCCATTCTTGCCTAGTAATTTGTAACTGTATTTCATCCTAGTTTCCTTGCCTACAGTATTACTTAAAAAGATTTGCAAATAATCAAGCATTCAGTTTTGCACACAAAAATATTAAAAGTAATATAAAACATAAATAGAAAAATTGATTATATAATATATAAAATGTAGAGAAGTAGTGGACCTGTATATGGAGTTCTTTTAAGTTCGGTGCATTTTGAAACAAGCAAAGAGCAAGCGCAATCTCATCCGAGCTATAACCTAATTCCACACAAATCTCAGGCAAATGATTGAACATTGCTGGAAGATTCTCTGGAATAGGTCCCATGGCCAAGTACTTGCAAATAAAGTTGAAGAAATAATAAACATCTAGCCAAATAATAAGCTCATATATTATTACAGTACCAGACAAATCTGTGCCGGTCGGATGTGTCAACACTACAGTACAAAATGTACATACCAGAATGTATTCAACTCATATTTATGTACAAAAGTTCTATATTAATGGTACTATGAGGGATTGTATGCTAATATCATTGTAAAAATTTGAAGCATATATCAAACTTACATCAATGAATTCAATACGTATCCATAGCTTTTGAATGTTCGAAAGATGACCAAGAGCACGTGAAATGTTGCTTTCCTCCCCATCTTTTGCCGCACTGAATGTCCTATAATCTCTATCTCCACAGAGACAAATGATTCCCTCGACCAATTTTGGAGTTTCCAAACATATATCATGAAAATCACCACTGATAGCCAAAAAAGTGAGTTTTGGTGCAAGGATACGAAGGCAACCTTGCTGGAAAAAAGAATCAAGATCCAAGTGTTCTAGTAAAGGGCAACTCGAAACCAATTTCTCTATACCAAATCCCGGCAAATTAAAATCAGATAGGCAAAGGGTGTGTAGCAGAGTAAAGCCATTGAAAAACTGAGGAACATTGATACTGAAACCTGACAGGAGCACAGATTTCAATGTATTGCAAGAAAAGAAGTGGGAAGGAATTTCTCCTTCCACCCATGCATCACCACGAAAATCTAGATCAAGATACTCAATTTCATTTGTAGATAAGACGAGCATCCAGCAACGGATCGCCTTATTGCAGGCATGCCCATTGACAAGCTTGAATTTTTTTATCGGACCCCGGTGAACCCGTAGTACCTTGTTGACCAATTCAATAATCTCAGACTCTGTAAATTTTTCTTCAAACTCCAAATCTGGAAACACCAAATTTGGAAGTGAAGTCCATGAATCCTTCCAAGTGCTGGAGAGGATGCTTGTTCTGACCGCCTCTTTGAGTGAAAGTTCAGCTAGAATTTTCTCTTTTATATCAGCAGGGAGGTTGCTGATATAATCACCATTTATATTGATATCAGCACTGTTATTTTTAGGCTGAGGTCCATCCATTGAAAACTTGAGTCAATTTCAACCTGCAGGCAGCATTAGAAATTTAGAATACTTTTTATGGTTACAAAAAATAGAAGGCTCAGACTGAATCAAGAAGAGTAGCACATAAAGCATATCAATAGTTACACAACAAGTAACATTAATAAATTCAGATCACTATTCATCACACTAAACAAAATACGGTCTATCTATAATTTTGTAGCCTAAGATTTGAAAATGTAACAAATAATGCATTAGATTAGACAACAGGGGAAAAGGCTACATGGCAACAAAATATTTAACAAGTAAAGACTATTTAATGAACTAAAACCTCAACTGAAGAGATGTCAATAAAATACAAAATTCGGTGTTTGGTACTAACGCAAAAAAGAAAGAGAAGATCTGATAGTCACACTAACGATGCACTTTCCTTATGCGTTCACCGCAAGAATCTAATAAAACATGAACTATTACACTCATGAAAAAAAAGAAATAATAATGAGTTGATACCGCAAGTATTGTCCTCTGTAAAAACCACAAATGCATGGATTGTGTGTCAAGATCAAGGAAGGAAGTATTTTATATAAAGGGGGAGATCGAGGAGTTGATTAATTACCCAAGTAGAAGTGTAGAGGTGAGAGGGAGAAGAGCAGAAGACGGAGAGGCAGCAGCGGTTCCAATACATTGTTTGGAACTGGGAATGGAATGGGGATATTTATTTTCCACTATTAACGAGGCGCCTAAGCCCTGATCAGGTTCGATTGACTTGTCTCCTTGAAAAGTGTTGATTGATCAGGTTCTGTGCGCTATGCTCTATCTGGGATCCATATCCTCGACGGTACCGTAAAAGATTCCCTTTTACAATTAGCTATTTGCGGTTTGAGATTAACTCTCAGCCGGTTTGGGATTCGGGCTGACTGAGGGGCAGTATTATTGGGCTTTGAGATTCGTGCCAAGTTAAAAAAAACGGTCCAGATCAAGTAATTGTAAAAGATTCCCTATTACGATACCGTGTCGGTGATATGAATTCCTCTATCTGCATCTATGCCTACACCTACGCAATTTATCAAATCTCACATGATCTTAGGTCTTATCATGGAAGGCTGCTGCCTTTGACCTTTGTGACTCTGTCAAAGAATTTCAAAATTTTCTATTTTTTTATTTCATAATTATTTGATAATTTTTGTTGGATACTTTTTATGATATTAAAAAATTAGGAATTTTATGAGAAATTGAAGGGTACCTAACAGTGATGAATAAAATAAAAACAATTGCAGAACTATTTTAAAATTACAATTGAATAAATTATAATGATACTGCTGCTCTCTTTTATTTTGTTTGCCACACTCCCTCTCTCTTATTTACATTTGATATCCCCTATGTAATAATAATTATATATTATAATGAGATTTGTGTTCTAGCTACATGTACCATTCTGTGATACAATAAATGACTAGTTAAAAATTGTTTCATTGATCTAGCTGCATGTAATCATAGTATGGTAATGTATAAATTTATAACTAAAGATTAAAGCAGTGGTCCAGTCAAAGAGGACCATAAATGTACCTCTTATTCTTAGTGTTATTGTTATATATTTTAATATATAAAGTGTTTAAATTGAATATTTTTTTATCAAAGTACAACATTCGAGAATACTATCTGGGAAGTTCAAACAATTTAGGGCATGTTCGTTTGTCACGGGATTACACGGGATGGGATTTGATGGGGATGGGAACCCACTTTTGAAAAAGCGGGAACCCATGGGTACGGGTTCAAACAGGATTAATTATAGGAAAGTTGAAATGGGTGTTCGGTTGTACGGTGGAATTAGTTGTGGGAAATTCTATTTTTCTTTCTAAAATGCTTGATATCAATACAATTATTTTTATTAGTAATTATTAGTATAATAAAATAATATGAATAACATAACAACACTTGTTAGTTATTGTTTTATAACGATGCTTTTGCTCATAAACTTGTTATCCAATCACCGAAAAATAAATTTAAATTTAAATTAGTTATTGTTTTATGCCGAAAAATAAATTTAAATTTAACTTGTTATCCAATCTAAAAGGCTTAATGCCAATACAATTATACTTATTAACAAAATTAAATTAAATAATTAAACAATAACATAATAATATTTATTAATTATTTAATTAAAATTTTGTAAAAAAAAACCTGTTCTTTTAAAATAAATTAAATGTTTTTTAGAGTGTCTTGTATATAGGCTCATTTTTTGTCTTATGTTTCAATTCTTATATTAATAATTTCAAACTATTAACTTAATCACAATATGTCAAATGATAATATATATATAATATATATATAGAGAGAGAGAGAGAGAATGGCTAATATACAAACGTTTGTTCCTGGACTCAGGAACAAACGATTCGGTTCTCCGATTTTCAAAGTCCAAACAGTCAATCCAAACCGTTAGATATTCAATCTATATTAAAATGTGCTTGGAGACCAAATTTTACATTTTTTGGAATTTTTTTACTATTTATTAAGCTGGTTTGAAAACCGCTGTTTTTCAATGCTGCAGAAATTTAATAAAAACAGCGGTTTTCAAACCAGCTTAATAAATAGTAAAAAAATTCCAAAAAATGTAAAATTTGGTCTCCAAGCACATTTTAATATAGATTAAATATCTAACGGTTTGGATCGACTGTTTGGACTTCGAAAATTGAAGAACCGAATCGTTTGTTCCTGAGTCCAGGAACAAACGTTTGTATATTAGCCATTCTCTCTCTATATATATATATATAAACGAAGCATTTATGATATTAATAATTATGTTAAGATAGTTTAATCACGTTAAGAAACAACAAAAATTATTCATCTTCATAGCAGTTGCTCCAATTGGGAAAAAGAAAACGACCTCTGACTCAATTTGATTTATCCCATTAGAACAGTGTTTTTGGAAGAGAAAAAGTAAAGTGCATGGGAATTTAATGGGAATTAATTTGGGAAGATCCTTCAGTGCAGAACACCCAATGGGAACAAATAGCTAAATGTTGTTTTTCCCGTTAAATCCCATGTAACCGAACACGGCCTTACTGGGGGATATAAAGCGCCATGTAGAAACTAGATAGATATTTCTAGTCAAATTTATATTTACAAAATTGAAGAGATTTAAACGTTGTTGTTTCCAAAGCAAGCTCTATTATTTTTGCTGAAATATTCATTTCGTTGCAAATATGTTAGGCCGGCCTAAATTATTCGTGTTTGGTTGAGGTCTAAAGTTAAACCATGGCTTAAGTTATTCCTTGTTTGGTTAGAGTTGGTGGAGGACTAAAGTTTTGGAAGCCTAAGTTAGTTAATTATTAATCATAGGATACTAATTATATAATATTAATATATTAATAATAACTATAATGTATTATAATATTATTATAATAATTATTTAATATATTAACAATATAAGATATTAATTATATAATTATATATTAATAATAATTATTTACTATATTAACAATATAAGATAATAATTATATAATTATATATTAATAATAAGATACTAATTATATATATTAATATATAAAAAATAACTATAATATTATAATAATAATTATAATAATTATTTAATATATTAAAAATATAACATATTAATTATATAATTATATATTAATAATAATATTGATAAAAAGATACTAATTATATAATATTAATATATTAATAATAACTATAATGTATTATAATATTATTATAATAATTATTTCATATAATAACAATATAAGATATTAATTATATAATTATATATTAATAATTATTATTAGTAATAAGATACTAATTATATAATATTAATATATTAATAGTAACAATAATATATATAATATTATTATAATAATTATTTAATATATTAAAAATATAACATATTAATTATATAATTATATATTAATAATAATTATTGATAAAAAGATACTAATTATATAATATTAATATATTAATAATAAATATAATATATTATAATATTATTATAATAATTATTTAATATAATAAAATATAATATATTAATTATATAATTATATATTAATAATAATTATTGATTAAAAGATACTAATTATATAATATTAATATATTCATAATAACTATAATATATTATAATATTATTATAATAATCATTGAATATAATAAAATATAAGATATTAATTATATAATTATATATTAATAATTATTATTAGTAATAAGATACTAATTATATAATATTAATATATTAATAGTAACTATAATATATATAATATTATCATAATTATTATTTAATATATTAACAATATAACATATTAATTATATAATTATATATTAATAATAATTATTTATAAAAAGATATTAATTATATAATATTATTATAATTATTATTTAATATATTAACAATATAAGATATTAATTATATAATTATATACTAATAATAATTATTAGTATATAATATACTAATTATATACTAAAAAATATTATTATAATCATTCGAGTTAAGCCACGACGTGGACTAAAATTAAACCACCATGCGAGGTGGTTTAGTTTAGGCCGGCCTAAAGATCGGCTTATGTCATGTTAGGCCGGCTCAATTAAGTCACGTTTGGTGGAATAAAGAGGCCTAAACCCCTTATTCCACCCTTTAGGCCACAACCAAACATGACCATAGGGTTTAGGGTTAAGGGTTTAGGGTTATAGGGTTATAGGGTTTAGGGTTTAGGGTTTAGGGTTTAGGGTTTAGGGTTTAGGGTTAGGGTTAAGGGTTAAGGGTTTAGGGTTTAGGGTTTAGGGTTTAGGGTTATAGGGTTAGGGTTATAGGGTTTAGGGTTATAGGGTTTAGGGTTATAGGGTTAGGGTTATAGGGTTTAGGGTTATAGGGTTTAGGGTTTTTTTAATTAAATTTAAATTTTTTAATAATATAATTAATTATTCTATAAAATAAAAAATAAAAAAAAATAATAATAATAAAAAAAAATTACCTTAATCGCGTTGCTGCTGCTGCCTCGGGTTGTGTGCCCTTTGGATGAAGGGAGGGGGTGTCCTTTTAAGGAAGTTTTTGCTGGTTAAAAAAAAAAAAAGTAAACCGGCCAGAAAATGGCCGGTTTAGAAGGGGCGTAAACCGGCCATTTTCTGACCGGTTTGGGTATTTTTAGCGAAAATTTTGAAATCCGGGTATAATTAATAATTTGTATTAAACTTTGGATATTAATAAAAATGTCGGCTGTCTCTGCCTTCCAGCTGCTGCCCCTTTCGTAATTATTTCAAAATTTCCTATTTTTTTTATTTCATAATTATTTGATAATTTTTGTTGGATATTTTTTATGATATTAAAAAATTAGAAATTTTATGAGAAATTAAAGGGGCTCAGTTCAATATTATTTTCAAAGGTACTTAACAGTGATGAATAAAATAAAACAATTGCAAAACTATTTTAAAATTACAATTTAATAAATTATAATAGTACTGCTGCTCTCTTTTATTTTGTTTGCCACACTCCCTCTCTCTCTCTTATTTACATTTGATATCCCCTATGTAATAATAAAAGAGAATTAAATATGTGAATTTTGCGAATGAACTGAGAGAGAGAGAGACAGAGACAGAGGAAGGATTACGGATCAGATAAGCCTTGAAAGATATATACAGGAGCTGAGACTGAGAGAGGGGAAAAGAAGTCAAGGGGAAGTGACATTAGGTGGCAGAGAGGCACGGGGGTCTCGTACGGTAGACAGTTGTAGCGCGTGAGAGGAGTTATGGCGTGTCGGGACTCGGGAGGGAGAGGGGTGATGGGACAGAGGGAGAGAGAAGCGGGAGCGAAGGGAATCAAGGGATTGAGGGGTTTTCGTTTCCTTCTCCAGGGAGGAAGAAAAATGAATGGGTTTTGGTGGGGCCCGCTGCCATTGAAAGAGAGGTAGAAGGAAATAGAGAGGGAAGAGATGAGTTCAATTCTGTGTGGTCATTCGTGCGCCGGGTTGTTTTATTTTCTTCTTGTAACTTTGTAACTTGGAACCAATTTGTTATTATAAAATTCAATTCTGATAGAATTTAAAGTTCCAATTCTTTGTAAAGTCCAATTTAGACACCATTCATTGATAATTTTGGGAACCCATTTTTACAGCGTGAATTTTGGTGCGTACAGCGAATCTATTTTTTACGGACCAAAATGCCCCTACAGCAAAGGCGGGGATATACCGTGCAGGGAGAAACAGGGCAGGGGATCAAGCTGAGCAGGGGCCTTTTGGTCCGTTAAAAATGGGTTCGCTGTACGCACCAAAAATCACGCTGTAAAAATGGGTTCCCATAATTTTGATCTTTTTTTTAAGTTAAACTTTAATTTGGTCCGATTAGGTTTTATTTATTAGTTAATCATTTAAGATATCAATTAAGCCCGTATATGCTATCGTCATGTATACTTTAAGTACTTTACTATTTTCATTTTTCTTTATTTTTTTGACACGAGATGATGCACTAAAACATGTATTGGACTGGTCAAAGCCAACCATCTAGAGTTACAATTATCAGGCTAGCTGGTATATCTGGATTGCCGAAATTTTTATTAATATCCAAAAAAATATTAAATTCCAAAATCTATATCAGATTTTGAAAACGGTTCAAATCACAGATTTATTTTCTGGTTTAGATTGAATTATCGCAGATTTATTTTCTTTCAAAACTGCAATTTTAATTTTTTTTTTAAAACATAAAATGTTATAATTTTTTTTATTGAAATATTAGAATTATTTTATATATTTTTTTGAAAATAGATGGAATACTATATAATTTGATTTATTAGAAAAGACTGCGACAAATAACTCGGATCAATATTTTAAGCCGGATTTTTCGCGCTGTAAGAAAAATTAAAATATTTCTTTGTGTGTTATTGGAAAAAAAATAAAAATATTTTGAATCTGAGTTATTGATCCCGGTTCAAAAGTCACTTCTAGATATATACAGAAAATATTGTGATCCTTCTATTTAAAAAAACAAAAAACTTTAAGTTATTTAATATCCTTTGTGAGAGAATGTCAGAGATTTTTGTTTGTTTTTTTCAAAATAGAAGTGACTACTTATAAAAATAAATAGAGTCCACAAGGTATTTTATCAAACAAATTGGAAGGAGGATATTTTGTAAAATTTCCAATCGAAGATCTGCATAAAAGTTAAAATGATAAAATCACCATATTAATTATATTCATGCTTTTATGTTTTCTTCCAACACTTTCAAAATGACAAAAGCACCATGTTTATTTAGGAGATATAATAAGATGATTCTCTTTTGTACCGATAAGAGAAATTGATGCAACTTTTATACTAAAATAAGTTCAATTTATACTAATCTCAATTGTTTTTCTTTAAAAAAAATTGTAAATAACTAAAAAAAAAGTAAATGAATTTCAAATTAAGACCAAGAAGCATGATACAATTCTCAGACTGAAATGTTTTATATATAGTTTCTGTAGGCCGTTGGGATGTAATTTATATATGGCCTTAAAACCTAATTAAGTTTGTTTTCTGCTTTGTAAACTCTTCGTAGTATTTAACCACGGGGATGGGGCCCATTTAGAGTGGAAAAAATAGCACGACGGAGCCGGCTTCGTCACATAACGGCACAGCACACGTATAGGTTACGCACAATGACTCGTGTGTTCCGTGACGTGACTAATTGTTGGCAAAAAAGTGGCACGACAAGAAAATCGTCTTGGTCATGGCATGTTTCTTTTTCTAACATTAATTCTTCTTTTTAATATTTTACAGAATCTTTTCGTAATTTTTTGGAAACTTTTATGTATTTTTCAATAAACAAATTTAAATTAAAATAAAAGTCTAATGTGATCAAACGTGACTAGAGTGACCGGTTACGGCATGAGTTAGTTCCGTCGTGACTTATGTGGTGTGGCCATTCGCGTGTCGTGACCACTCTTTGATATTTTGATCACGGCACAATACGATTTTTCCACTCTATACCCATTACAGAGAAGTTTCCTATAAAATTAAGTTGCTTGGCTTGTAAATAATTTTTTTTTGCTATCAGTACATTTATTAGTGGACTATTAGTCACTAACCTTATTTTTTTTTTCTTTTAAATCAATTGCTTGAACGACATCCTTATACAGTGGGAACTGATATTGGAACAACATCGTTTACTACTGACACAAGACAAGATGTAAATTTTTAATTGGTGAACAATTTTGTCCTTCCTTAATTATTTCCTCCGTACATAATTCTTTCACATTAACTAATATACCAAATTAGGTTATTAAAGTTGTTATATAGTAAAGCAAATAACTTATGTCCCCTGATTAGTTTCATAATATTTCCAATCAAATTACTAGTCAATAGAAATCAACAATTAATGTTAAATATTATCGATAAAAACATCAATTTTATTAAGACAAATAGAAAATATGACATAAAATAAAGGAGGGATCCACTTACACCGTTTTTTATGACATCCGATTACATCTTACATTTTCAAAGTTTTCAAACTCCAGACAGTCAATCCAAACCATTCAACATAATGGATATATTAAAATGTGTTTGCAGATCAAATTTTATATGTTCTTTAATTTTTTTACTAGTTGTTAAGTATTAAAATGTGCTTGCAGGCCTAGCCGTGTTTATTGAAGCTGTATCAGTGGACCAAGCTATCAACCGATTTCAAAGGTCTCTCTAGGTTGATTAGTTAAGGTGTCTGATAGGAACAATATCAGCGTCTCTCTTGGTTGATTAGTTAAGGTTTTAAAATGAAGAACTAAATAATTGGTTTATATTTGTTCTACTTTTTTTAATAGCAAGAATCTGACAAACTTGTTAGTGAAAAACTAAAAGCATCTAGAAATTAAAATAAAAATTAAATGCAATTATTATAGAAATATTAGAAATTAACTTCGAACATGTTCATTTTTAAAATTAATTAAAAATTATTATCTTTGGATTAGAAATTAAAATTGAAAATTTAATATAGAATTAACAAGTAATAGATGGCGAATGAGAATTCATATGAGAATTAAAAAGTGATTTCTTTTCAAGAAAACTTGTTAATTATGAAAATTTATATATCCAAAAAATTTAACAAAAAATATTACCTTGGATTTGAAATTAGAATAAAATGTCCAATATAAATTCTCTAAAGCTACTAGAAAGCACGAATACAATAATATAAATTAAGCACACAGGCGTGGTCAATAAGTATTAAACATTTAGTTACAATTCTATGAGTGAGGCTACGGTGCTATGCATAGCACGGATTGAGCCGTGCTACGGTTCAATATTTGAGTTTTCAAAATTATAACGGTCGATCCGAACCGTTTGACATGATTATAAAATGAATATGTACTTGCAAATCAAATTGTACATTTTTTCGAACTTTTACTATTTTTTTAAATAGATAGAAAATCACTGTTTTTGGATAGTCCAGAATTTTCAGATCAGGTGATTTTCTACCTATCTTCAAAAATAGTAAAAAAAATTAAAAAAAATGTAAAATTTAGTTTGCAAGTACATATTTGAGTGAGGCTACGTGCTATGCATAGCACGGTTTGGTCCGTGCTACGGCTCAATATTTGAGTTTTTAAAATCCTAACGGTCGATCCGAACTGTTCAACACGATTATAGAATGAATATGTACTTGCAAACCAAATTTTACATTTTTTTGAATTTTTTTACTATTTTTTTAGATAGGCAGAAAATCACTGTTTTTGGATGGTCCAGAATTTTCAGATCGAGTGATTTTCTACCTATCTAAAAAAATAATAAAAAAAATTCGAAAAAATTTAAAATTTAGTTTGTAAGTACATATTCATTCTATAATCATGTTGAACAGTTCGGATCGACCGTTAGAATTTTGAAAACTCAAATATTAAGCCGTAGCACAGACCAAACCGTGCTTTGCATAGTAACATAGCCTCACTCAAATTCTATTATACCCATTTTTTCTATGTTTCTAATTTTTGGTTGCAGCTTATCTCTGCACACATGAGACATGAATAATAATGAGCTACACCTACACACAATATAAGTGAAAAATAATTTTAGTGTTGTTATGTGTGATAAACTGACAATAAGTGTTGGTTATAATGGATTATTAGTTGCCATGTATGTATCAAGCAAACATCATGAATTAATGGAAATTGTTGCATAATAAGGGTTTTCTCAAGTAGAAGATAAAACAACAACAATGATTTTAAACCAATTTATGTTGTCTTAAAATAAGTTCTCAGTTCCTCAACACTAATTGCAAAATAACATAATAAGAGAGATCATATAAAATGTTAAACAAACTTATTGAATTGAAGAATAAATACAATATATAAATAAGATATTAGAGGATAATTAAACCACATCTCCATTTTGTTAGTCAAAATGGTCAACAAACATCAAAGAAGTTCAAGAACTTAGGCTCCTCTACGATGATTGAAATGTAATTTTATAATATTTTATGTACTAATTAATGTTTTGATTTTAATTGTTATTTTCAATCTTTTGAGTATAATAATCCTTTTTTTTAGATATTATTTTTAGAAATCTTTTTGTAGTGTGTTTTTGTACTTATAATTAAAAAAGCTGCTGATTTTAATAATTAGGGAGATTTTGATTATATGTGATCGGCGCGAGAAGAGTTTTGCAACTGTGACCGTCTGACCGAGCATGGAAGGTGTGAAGGCAAATTGATTAATTTTTTTGTATTTTAATTTGTTTGAAAGATTGCGAGATAAATTGATTAATTTTTTTTTAACGGCATCTCTGGAAACCTCCAGTCAAGTGGAACTGGAGAGCATCTGAACCCTACTAAAACCCTCAAAGGCCCAAGGCCCAGTGGAGATTCCAGTCTCCTTCTCTCTTAGCTCCTCCTCCGATCATGGCAACTCGGCGCTGCCTAGCGGCTCTCCCTCTCCATCTCCGCTCCATTATCCTCTCCATTCGACCTCAGCAAACCCTAATTTCACCCATCCCTTCCCGTTTCTCCATATCACCTCCAACCCCAACACCATCCATTTCTTCCTTCTCTCTTCTCCGCCACTTCTCTTCTTCTCCTCCTCCACCGACCGACGGCTCGGACGGCGAGGAAGACGATGAAACTGGAGAGGACGATGAAGGATGGGATGAAAGCGATAACATGGGAACAAGGCGCATTGTGCAAAGCGGGAAATCAGAGGAGGAGAAGTTAAAGGAGGCAGAGGAGATTGGATATCAGGTCATAGGCCCACTTGATCCCTCTTCAGAGAACCCCTTCAAGCCATACGAGCCGGCCTTTGCTGTTGTTCAGGTCTGTTTCTGGTATCTAGTTTAACTGATATGTGACACTGTAATGATACTGGTAAATTAGGTATCACCTTAGATAAAGCTATTTCCAATTGAAGTTAGGTTAAAGTACTTGGAGTTTCAATTAGATACTAATTAGATAAATGCATGCAACGATTCTTTAGGTGAGTGTAATCTAGTTTTTACAGGTTAGGTTATCTGACCTGATTAGTGAGTGGGATTCTACTGATATTTAATTCATGCTGGTACGGATAGGTATTGCTACTCTAGATGGCTTGGCAAAGTCTTACTTGAAAGCCTTTAATGAGACCAACTTTGCTAAATATTCTCAATAGTGCCGATTGCAACATACCTGCTCAGATTTATCGCTTTCATCTTCGATTTCTTTCGAATTCTAATAAAATTTTATGATCACGCAGATTGGTTCTCACCAGTTCAAGGTCAGCAATGGGGATTCGATTTTCACTGAGAAGTTAAAGTATTGCGATGTTAATGACAAGGCATGCCTTCAATTTCATCTACTTTTTTTGTGGCTGATTTCATTCAATTCCTAATAAAGGGTTATACTGTGCACAACAAATTTTCAATGCTGGTAATGTCTATTTATGACTCACAGACTGGGAATTTAGACTCTCTATAACAGGGCCAAATATATTGAGATATCTCAATCTCAACTTTTCAGTTGATGTCAAAAGCGGGCAAAAAAATATTTTTGGTGCCTATTTAGATGAACGGGGCAGTGTTAATATAAAATGAGTTGCTTTAAGATTTGTGCTGAACGGTTCAGATTTTGTACAGATCAACTCAAAATTTGAGATATCTTAGGGGATGCGAATTCCCTTGAGGTTAGGATAATGTAATCTGATTTCTTGTATAATCTTATGGTGCAGTTAATACTAAAGAAGGTCTTGATGCTTGGTTCAAAAAATGAGACAATGATTGGTAGGCCAGTATTGGTCGATGCGGCTGTTCATGCTGTGGTCGAGGAGCATGTAAGATTTTATTTCCTCCGTTTTCTGTTGAAAAGTGAGAAAGACTAATGATATCTATCACCAAAAGTTGGCATCGCTGATTAATTTTCTACAATAGACTATTTTATTTTTTCCTTGCTCTAGTATATATAATTAGTATTTTGGTAGCCATGTTGTTAGAATTTTGTTGGTGCTGTTGGGATTTTTAATGTTGTTTTGCAGCCTTCATTCGTGCATGTGAAACATTGACATGTACATAAAATGAGAAAATTCAAATTTGCTCCTATAAAACTTAAAAAGTATTCTCCATATCCCTGATTCTATTTCTTTTTTAACAATTTCAAAGCTCCTCAGCCCCTCCTTTATCCCACCTTTCTTGACAAGAGGATGGCTGGTGAATAAATGATTTTTAAAAGGGGATTTTAGAGAAAGTTCTGAATGATAATTTCATTTTATGTTTCTCATTTTTTAAGGGACATATCGGATACTTTCCATATTTTGTAGGGTAATTTGTGTATGCTTACACTCAAAAGTGCATGTGGATTTTCACAAATAATCTTTTATCTTAGAAACAAGTCATGTATCTCTAAAGAAAACCTAAGAAAACACTCATGGAAGACCTGAAAGAAGATGCTTTGGGCATGCCCATGAATTGGCATTTGCAAAGGTTATTTTTACAAGCTGCAAGAGCGCATATTATCTCATGTAGTTTTTGAGATATTTTCGTTGGTATTTGGCAGCGGAAGTTTATTTGAGAAACTGTGGAAGCAATTGCTGTTTTACCTTTTCCCCTGAAGTTTTAAACTGTGATGTTTTAAAGTTTTCTGTCAGTAAATGGTCAATACATTTCTTTAACCATTTCTCAAATGATATACAAAAACTTTCTTTTTCGGGTTAGGCTTTGGATGCTAAAGTAATCATCTTCAAGAAAAAGAGAAGAAAGAACTACCGCCGAACCAAAGGCCACCGTCAGGTCTCTCTCTCTCTGTCAAACTTATTTTCTGTTGACTTAAACGGGAATTTGTTAACTAATACTTTCTCTCTCGTATAACTTTTACTGTTTTGATTGAATTTTTAGGAGCTGACAAAGCTGAGAATCACCGACATTCGAGGGATAGATAAGTCCGAGGCTCTTTCTGTGGCAGCTTGACATTATTTCTAGTTGCATCAGCTTTTCTTTTTTCTCTTACATTATTTTAATAATTTTTTTTTTTTTCCTACTTTGTTGAATTCATTGCTAGATTTTGGAATGTAATAGTGATGTGGTGGTCCCTTATTGTAAACTTTAATAAGTCTTTTGGGAGCTAAAATTGAAATTTACAATTTTACATAACATTAGAGGCTAAACTGCCAAATTAGATATGGGTACGAGTTGTACCAGTTGAACTGGGAGTACCACAGATTCTTTGAGAAAGCAGAAAAGTATTTTAATAGTTTGTTTATTCAACATTACCCCTATATTGTATTTTTATTTCTCTTTTCGAATTTTTACTTTTTGGGACCAACTCTTGAGGCAACTAGTATCGTTCAATTGAATTATGCCTTTTCCATTGGCTAATAGCAAAATGCACCGAAAGTGCTTTTTATTTGCAAAAGATTTCCAACATAAAAAATAATTGCATGGTGACAATGAGATTCCACCTTAGATTTATTTAAACATCTTTTGTTTAAGAGTAGGGTTTAGATTTTTGTATTTTTATGCTTCTCCTTTTCAAGAATGTATCAATTGAAACCTAAATCCAAGTTAACAAAATAAGAAAATATCAAGTATCAAATATCATTTACAAGATTTTTATTTTTTTATTTTTGAGACTTCTTAAAATTCATAAACATTAATTTATATACACTTTGGTTTAATAAAAACTAGTTGTAAAATTAATTCTAAATACTAATTAGTTGATGATGTTATTTTCGTCTAATTATTAAATAACTTACAATTGTTAACTTTGTACGACTGATGGAAACAAAATTAATAGAAGTACTTGTGTGCGTAATAACCTTATTATTATTTTTCTGAACTTCTTGTATTACCAATAGATATATATAGATGAACAAAAGAAAAAAAAAATAAAGAAAAATGAAAATAGTAAAGTACTTCAAGTAGGGCCTTTACATGACGATAGCAAATACGGGCTTAATTGATATCTTAAATGATTAACTAATAAATAAAACCTAATCGGACCAAATTAAAGTTTAACTTAAAATAGATAGATCAAAATTATCAATGATGGAATCTAAATTGGAACTTTAAATTCAATCAGAATTGAATTTTATAATTACAAATTGGTTACAAGTTATTACAAGAAGAAAATAAAACAACCCGGCGCACGAATAACCACTCAGAATTGAACTCAACTCTTCCCTCTCTATTTCCTTTTACCTCTATTTCAATGGCAGCGGGCCCCACCAAACCCATTCATTTCTTTTCTTCCTTCCCAGAGAAGGAAACGTAAACCCATCAAATCCTTTAGCTCCCGCTTCTCTCTCCCTCTGTCCCGTCACCCTTCTCCCTCCCGACACGCCATAACTCCTCCCCGCGCTAGCGAAGACTTGCGCACGCCTACGACCCCATGCCTCTCTCTCCTGCTTTGAGCTGTCGCGTCGCACGAGACCCCCATGCCTCTCTGCGAATTCACATCCTCCCCGGTACCGTAATAGGGAATCTTTTACAAATACTGAATCTGGACCGTTGTTTTTAACTTGGTACGAATCTCAAACCCAATAATACTGCCCCCGCACTAGCCCGAATCTCAAAGTGGCTGAGAATTAATCTCAAACCGTAAAGTGAAGGGAATCTTTTACAGTAATGGAGAGGATACTTGTCCGCCTCTCTGCCACCTACTGTCACTTCCCCTTGAATTTGAGGATTTAGGGTTTATTACAGTCTCATGTTCTCATTCATATAGAAAGATTATTACAGTCTTACAGAGGGGACATCAAATATAAATAGGAGAGAGGGAGTGCGGCAAACAAAATAAAAGAGAGAATTAGTACTATTTTAATTTTAAAATAGTTCGAGGTCTAGGCATAATGAGACCTAAAAGTTAAGATCTTGTCTATAATTTTAAAATAGTTCAAGGTCTGGGCATAATGAGACCTAAAAGTTAAGATCTTGTCGGCGCTTCTTGTGAGATTTGATAAATTGAGTGTAGACATAGAGCATAGCACAGAGCATGATTAAAGAGCCTGCTCACAATACTTTCCAAGGAGACAAGACAAGACAAGGGCTTAGGCGGTTAGGCCTCCTCGTTAATAGTTTGAAAATAAATATCTAAACCCTCCGCCTCTCTGGATTCCGCCTTCTCTGATAGTCTTCAATTCCCTTAAATTCTCCTATTCCACTGCTGCCGAACAGGCCCATATCTAAATTCCGCCTTCGCTAAGACCGGGGAGGACTGCTGCCTCTCCGTCTTCTCCCTCTCGCCTCTACAATTCTCTGATTTTTTTTATTCTCGCCTCTACACTTCCACTTGGGGTAATTAATCAACTCCTCTCTCCTTTTATGAAAATATTTCCTTCCTTGGCATTTGTGGGTTTTACAGAGGAAAACACCTGCGGTATCATCTCATCATTTTTCTTTTTTTCATTAGTGTAAATGTGTAATAGTTCATGTTTTATTAGAAAAATGCATCGTTGTTAGTGTGACACTAATGTTCTGTATGTCAAGTGATATTAGATCTCCTCTTTTCTTTTTCTTCTTGCTTTTATTGCTTTAGTAGCAAACATCGAATTTTGTATTTATCAACATTTCGACATGTGAGGTTTTAGTTCATTAAATAGTCTTTTATTTTATTTATTAAATATTTTGTATATTATTGATATGCTTTATGTGCTACTCTTCTTGATTCAGTGCGAGGCTTCTATTTTTTATAACTATAAAAGTATTCTAAATTTCTAATGCTGCCTGCAGGTTGAAATTGACTCAAGTTTTCAATGGATGAACTTCAGCCTATAAAAAACAGTGCTGATATCAATATAAATATTGATTATATCAGCAACCTGCCTGCTGATATAAAAGAAAAAATTCTAGCTGAACTCTCACTCAAAGAGGCGGCCAGAACAAGCATCCTCTCAAGCAGGTGGAAGGATTCATGGACTTCACATCCAAATTTGGTGTTTGAAGAAGAATCTACAAAGTCTAGGCTTATTGAATCGGTCAACAAGGTACTATGGGCTCACCGGGGTCCGATTAAAAAATTCAAGCGTGTCAGTAGGCATGCCTGCAATAACGCGATTGGTCGCTGGATGCTCAGGTTATCTATAAATGAAATTGAGCATCTTGATCTAAATTTTCGTCATGCATGGAAGCAAGGAAAAATTTCTTCCCATTTCTTTTCTTGCAATACATTGAAATCTGTGCGCCTGTCAGGTTTCGGTATCAATGTTCCTCAGTTTTTCAATGACTTTACTCTGCTACACACCCTTTGCCTACATCGTTTTAATTTGTCAGGGTTTGGTATACAGAAATTGGTTTCAAGTTGCCCTTTACTAGAACACTTGGAACTTAAATCTTTTTTCCAGCAAGGTTGCCTTCGTATCCTTGCACCAAAACTCACTTTTTTGGCTATCAGTGGTGATTTTCATGATATATGTTTGGAAACACCAAAATTGGTCGAAGGAAGCATTTGTCTCTGTAGAAAAACTGGAGATTATAGGACGTTCAGTGCGGCAAAAGATGGGAAGGAAAGCAACATTACACGTGCTCTTCGTCATCTTTCCAACATTCAAAAGCTAGTGATATGGGGTGTATTCATTGATGTAAGTTTGATATATGGTTAATAAAATTCACAATGATATTAGCATACCTATCCCTCGTGATACCATTAATATAAAACTTTTGTAAATAATGGTTATATTCTAGTAAATTAAGCCTCAAACTCTGCACTTAATACAAAAAAAGGCGATGGAATCAATGGATATGAGTCAAATACATTCTGGTATGTACATTTTGTACTGTAGTGTTGACACATCCAACCGGCAGAGATTTGTCTGATACTGTAATAATATATGAGCTTATTAGTTGGCTAGATGTTTATGATTTCTTCTACTTTCTTTGCTAGTACTTGGCCATGGGACCTATTCCAGATAATCTTCCAGCTATCTGTAATCATTTGTTTGAGATTTCTTTGCAATTATGTAATGTCCCGGATCAAATTGCGCTTGCTCTTTGCTTGTTTCAAAGTGCACCAAACTTAAAGAAACTTATTATACAGGTCCACTACTTCTCTACCTTTTATATCTTATTTAATCAATTTTTATATTTATGTTTTATATTTTTGGGCAAAACTGAATGCTTGATTATTTGCAAATCCTTTTAAGCAATACTGTAGCATGTAGGCAAGGAAACTACAACCAATTACTAGGAAATGGGGGTCAACTGAGCCCCATTCTTTTGTAAAACTTTCATGTTGATGTGTTGAAATTTGGGTAAAATTGCTACAAATAAGGTTATTGACCTCCATATTCCCTCCATATTTTCTACAAACGACTCCCTACTTGTTCAAAAAATAAACATCAAGATCTCCTCTGTATACATTGGCTCCAATAGTCGAAAATCTGTATAATGTTGGTGCTTGGATTGGATCAACATAATCATATATTACCGGCAAATTAGTTAAATTTTTCTATCTATACATACTGCCTAATCATACCACTGACAGGGCTTCTTCATTTTTTTATTTTTATTTTTTTTCCAATTTTTAGCTCTCGTACTTTGGTGATCCACCATATGTTGAAGGTTCGTGGGAATTGAAAGCAATCCGAGACTGCTTGTTTAAACGCCTGGAGGTTGTGAACATTTTCTATAATCGGGTCCCTGGTTCCTTGGGTAGGGCCAAGTCGATGCTAGAATTTGCCAAACTTGTGTTAAGCACTGCACCTCTGTTAGAGAAATTCTGTGTCACTATGTTAATGAGTGACTTAGTAGTTTTTGAGGAGCTCAAATTGTTCCCCAAGTTATCAGAGAAGTGTAAACTCATTCTTCTCAAGGGCTATGATGAAAAGTGCAAATGGTGATGAGAATTAATAGTGTCCTTGATTGTCTTAGTATGATAGATTTTTGTAGTTAATGATCAGTGATTATATTGAATCAATGGCACTTGATTGTCTTTCTGACACTAATGGATCTGAAGTGATTGATATACTCTTCAGTACATATACTATCCCATTATTTCTAGTTTTTTCATCTACTCTTTTTTCTCTTACATTATTGTTATTACTTTTGTTTCTTATTTTTTACTACGTTGAATTCATTGATAATTTTGGAATGTAATAGTGTGATGTGGTGGTCCCTTATTGTAAACTTCAATAAAAAACAGGGAGAACAAAAAATGACTGCTACTCTATGCTAAGCGTTTCACAGTCCTACCTAAACATAACAAACTAGTTAATTTTAATTGAAGAACAAAGGAAACAAGTAATGAAATTACATATACTAGCCTAAGTGAAGAAAACATGTATTAAAATCTAAGTATGTATGCGCTGTTGCTGAAGATTCTTGGATGTGAAAAAATGCTCAGCATGCATCTGATTCAGTTTGGACTCACTGTACACATGAGGGGTGGTATTCTGTTTAATTAATTAGCATTTCATAACCTTCCTTCACATTGTAATTCCCTTTTTTAACTGCGGATGTGTTGTACCAGTTGAACTGCCGAAATTTTTTTAGTTGACGCCCTAAAAAAATCAAATTAAATGAATACCATCCCGAGAGGTTATTTTCAATCATACACTCACGTCAATTGAGTTCGCGTACCAAATTAGCGGGTGCGCGGATTGGATTGGCGCACCAGGTGTTTTCTGATACTACCTCTCCTTTGAAACTTATTAAAAAATGGAGGCGGGCCCATATTACCTTCTCTCTACTCTCTCTATTTGTTGGAAAGTTATAAAACAATAAGAGGTGGGGCCATAAACTTATAAAATAATGCAGGATCGTGTCTTGAAATGGAGAAGTAAAACACCTAGTTCGCCAACCCAATGTGCGCATCCGCCTATTTGGTGCGCGAACTCAGTTGCGTGGGTGGTATGATTGAAAATAACTCCTGGAGATGGTATTCATTTAATT
Source organism: Carex myosuroides (assembly GCA_028015225.1). Classification (NCBI taxonomy): domain Eukaryota; kingdom Viridiplantae; phylum Streptophyta; class Magnoliopsida; order Poales; family Cyperaceae; genus Carex; species Carex myosuroides. The sequence goes on from CM051466.1 coordinate 4,306,842, forward strand.
TGATTTTTTTGAGGTGTCAACAATAAAAATTTCGGGTTGAACTGAAAGCAACAAAGCTGCCTAAGGCTTTTCCTCAATAAAAAGAAGCAACAAAGCACTTCAATATATTATTATTATTATTTTTCTCTTTTTGAACTTGCATGGTCAAAATAGATTCTTGCATGAGCACCATCAAAGAAGGCATATTATTGGGCCCTCTTTATTCTTTCATGCCAAATTCTAAGATAAGTTTTACAAGTTGTCAAGTTAAAACTGTTATCTATGTTTGCTTTTTTTCTTTTTCTTTTTTTTTTGGGGGGGGGGGACCAACTCGTGAGGCAACTACTATTGTTCAATTGAATTATTCTTTTTTCAATGGCTAATTGCAAAATGCACCGAAAGTGCTCTTTATTTGCAAAAGAACGCCATAAAAAATAATTGCATGGTGGCAATGTGATTCCAGCTTAGATTTATTTGAACATCCTTTGTTTAAGAGTAGGATTTAGATGTTCATATTTTTTTTCATGCTTCTACTTTTCAAAAATGTATCAATTGAAACCTAAATCCAAGTTAACAAAATAAAAATATGAAATATCATTTACAAGTTTATTTTTTGTTCTGTGCGTGTAAAATATTAATACGTTTCTTTTCAAATTTGATGCAAAGTAATGTGTGGAAATTGTCCGCACTAGTGTTTTCTTTTCATTTCTCTGTGGAGATTATAGGACGTTCAGTGCGGCAAAAGATGGGAAGGAAAGCAACATTACACGTGCTCTTGGTCATCTTTCTAACATTCAATCGCTAGCGATATGGGGTGAATTCATTGATGTAAGTTTGATATATGGTTAAAAAAAATACACAATGATATTAGCATACCACTCCCTCGTGATACCATTAATATAAAACTTTTGTATATAATGGTTATATTCTAGTAAATTAAGCCTCAAACTCTACACTTAATACAAAAAAGGGCGATGGAATCAATGGATATGAGTCAAATACATTCTGGTATGTACATTTTGTACTGTAGTGTTGACACATCCAACCGGCAGAGATTGTCTGATACTGTAATAATATATGAGCTTATTAGTTGGCTAGATGTTGATGATTTCTTCTACTTTCTTTGCTAGTACTTGGCCATGGGACCTATTCCAGATAATCTTCCAGCTATCTGTATTCATTTGTCTGAGATTTCTTTGGAATTATGTAATGGCCGGGATCATATTGCGCCTGCTCTTTGCTTGTTTCAAAGTGGACCAAACTTAAAGAAACTCCGTATACAGGTCCACTACTTCTCGACCTTTTATATCTTATTTAATCAATTTTTATATTACTTTTTATATTTTTGGGCAAAACTGAATGTTTGATTATTTGCAAACCCTTTTAAGTAATACTGTAGCATGTTGGCAAGGAAACTAGAACCAATTACTAGGAAATGGGGGTCAACTGAGCCCCATTCTTTTATAAAAACTTTCATGTTGATTTGTTGGATTTTAGGTAAAATTGCTATATTAAGCTTATTGACCTCCATATTCCCTACATATTTTCTACAAACGACTCCCTACTTATTCAAAAAATAAACATAATCATATGTTACTGACAAATTAGTTAAATCTTTCCATCTATTCATACTGCCTAATCATACCACTGACAGGGCTTCTTCATTTTTTTTTTTCCAATTTTTAGTGTTTGAACTTTGCTGATCCACTGCATGTTAAAGGTTTGTGGAAATCGAAAGCAATCCGAGACTGCTTATTTATACGCCTGGAGGTTGTGAACATTATGTATAGTCACTCCCTGGGTCCTTGGATAAGGCCAAGTCGATGCTAGAATTTTAAGCACTGCACCTCTGTTAGAGGAATTCCGTGTCACTGAGTTATTTGAATCAATGGCACTTCATTGTCTTTCTGACACTAATGGATCTGAAGTGATTTGATATACTCTTCAGTACATATACTATCGTCTCGGTAGAGGCTTAGAATATAAAATTAAAAATATAAGCTCATGTTGCATATATGCTTCCGAATGGATGCAAATGTCTATATTTTCCAAATGACAAAATAGGTCTAACGTGCCAATCTGATTTTGTATGGCTCCAAAAGAAAACTATGTGTTTTCTAGAGCAAACCGGGATAACAGCTCCGAATTGGAAATGGCAGCTTTGAAGGACATAGATCTTAATTTCTTTACAAAATTCAAAATTAAACACAGATAAAAGAGAATTATGTTGACTGTCAGACATTGATTGCTGGCAAAATTTTGTGATAAAAATCTTCTCTCTAATTTCTGAATTTCATTTATGTCATTCGCTCTCAAGTACTAATTTAAGCAATCTTAGAACAAACCAAGTTGAAGAAGATTTTATTTTTTGTTTCTCACTTTCTAAGGGACATAAGATACTTCCCGTATTTTGTAGCGGTATAATTTGTGTATGCGTCAACTCAAAGCGCATGTGGATTTTCATGAATAATATTTTTCCTTAGAAACAAGTCCTGTATCTCTAAAGAAAATAACTCAAAAGTTTGAGTTTCAATTAGGACCGTCAGATTAGAATCTGCAAAATTTTAAAGGGGCCGTGAATTCTCTGATTGGACGGTCCAGATTCAAACTCAAATTTTGAGTTACTTTAGGGGATTCAGACCCCATGTAAAACCCGAAGGAATTAGATGCTTTGGGCATTGCCATGAAATGGCATTTGCAAATTCTGTTGACTTAGCAGAATTTGTTAACTAATACTCTCTCTCATATCACTTTTGTTGTGTGTTGGTTGAATTTTTAGGAGCTGACAAAGCTGAGAACCACCGACATGACATTCGAGGATAGATAAGTCTGAGGCTCTTTCTGTGACTGCTTGATATTATTTCTAATTTCATGATTTCATCAACTTTCCTTTTTTCTCTTACATTATTCAAATTACTGTTTACTTGTTTTTTTACTACTTTGTTGAATTCATTGATAGATTTTTGTAATGTAATAGTGATCATGTGGTGGTCCCTTGTTGTAAAAAAAATTTAATAAGTCTTTTTGGAACTACAAAAGGGGTACCATCTGGTAAATTTGAGTATTGTGTGTGAGCCGAAACCTATTGGGGGATAGGGTATGCTGGATATGCGTGTATTCAACTATGCGCTCCTACTAAAATGGCACTGGGAATGGTACACACAACAGAATAGACTATGGAAGGACTTACTGTTACACGCATCGCACATTGTGCATGGATTACCAACTGCAACAGTATTCTTAGCAGTCCCTGAACAGGTTAGGGAATTCTTCAACATCTCAACAAGATGGATCCCAGGTAACGGGTCAACATTTCGCTATGGGATCATGATTGGGGCAATGGCTCGTTGAGGAGTTCCTTGCCTAACCTACGCTCTTATGCGTTTGATAGTGATATAACAGTAAAGGAGGCAACCAGGGAAAGCAACATAAGGGAGCTCTTCAGACCCATTCTGTCAACATTGGCACAAGAAGAATTGAGCTTTCTAGAGAGTAAATTGGCCATGTTAAACCTCACACACCATGAGAGAGATGTGATAGTATGGAAATGGACGACAACAGGCGTGTTTACGGTAAAGACAGCTTACATCAATTTAATATCGGGTCCTAGAATCAGACTACATCTCTCAAAAATCTGGAAATCAGTGCACCCCCAAGGATTAGGATATTCGGAACCAAATTATAAATCATGATAATTTGCAAAAGCGGGGATGGGCGCTAGTGAGTCGGTATCTCTTATGCCAAGCAAGCATGGAGATGGCACGGCATTTATTTGAGGAGTGTACCTACACGCATCAGCTATACACAAAACTCCAAGCAATGCGACGAACGATGAGTTGGCCGGCAAAGCCTACAATGGAAGTGACCAATGTGGAGAAGGCAGGAAATCTAACTAAGGTATAAAAAACAATGATACTCATAATGCAATTCGTTTTGTGGAAGGAATGATGCGCTCACTGTTTCACAGATGCGCGTAAAAATATGGAGGAATTACTAGAGGACATCAGATGGATATTGAAACTCTATGACACTTCGGCACAGCAGCAGTCGCACGGAGAGCGGTGTGGAAGACTGACAGGTGCTCCTGTGGCAAACACCGGTACTGGTACGGGTACCAGTATCGGTACTGACAAGGGCAGGGAGCCAAGGGAGACTGTGCAAGACAACGATACGGACACGACAACTGGAGCAAGGAACGGGGATGATACCTGTACCGGTACTGGTACAGGAGCAATACCCAGGGAGGGGGGGAATAACGGATGACTATGAGTACTGGTACCATACCGGGTATGAGGAAGGCAAAAGTCAGAAGGAACCCTCTGGGTCAGAAGAAATTCACATTGTGATGGCATTTAATTTCACCAATTTACTTAATTTTTTTACTATCCTTTTGCTCTCTTTATATTCTTTCATGCTCAACTGTTTGAGCAATTTTCATTTGTTTTCAATTTTTCTTTATTTGTTATGCTCAATTGTTTGAGCGCTTTTACTTGTTTTTTCTACCTGCTTACAAAACTCTTGCAGCAAAATCATTATCAATGAAATCAAATGTGGGCTTCACTCACATTTTTTATAAAAAAAAAAAAAGTCCTTTTGGAACTATGCGTATGAGTTGTACCAGTTGAACTGGGACTACCATGCACTGATGCTTTGAGAAAGCAGCAAAGCATTTTAATAGTTTGTTTATTCAACATTCTCCCAATATCTTTGATTCCGAATTGCGGGATACACCGAAAGTACATTTTAATTGCAAATAACGCCCAAAAAAAAATTGCATGGTAGAACGAGATTCCAGCTTAGATATACTTTTTCATTTGTTTACTTGAACATCGATCATTTGTTTAAAAATAATAATTGCACCGAATTTATTTAGATGTTCTTATTTTTTTTTTCTCATGCTTATACTTTTCAAGGATGTATCAACGAAAACCTAAATCCAAGTTAACAAAATAAAAAATATCAAATATCATTCACAAGTTCTTGTTTTTTCTGCGTGTAAAATATTGATATGTTTCTTTGCAAATTTGATGGACAAATATTGTGTGGAAATTGTCTGTTTTGTTTCATTGTTTGTAAACTTTTTATGAAATCCGTAATTTTTTACATGCATGTAGAACGAGCAGCTTTGATTGTAACTATTGTATTCTTTCATTTGAGTTTTATGTTTTTATTTTAAATTATTTGAAATGTTAATGCATGAACAACACAAAAATCAGAGGCATTTATAAGAGGATCAAGAATTTTAGATAAATCTTCAACATATAAATAAGAGAAATTGACATATCGAAAATCATGATAACCGAAAATTGAAATTAATATTTGTCAAATAAAAACAAAAGAATAATAATACATGTTTTATCATTCATCGACTGCACTAATCATGTGCAATAAGGCTATATTATTAAAAATTCAAATCCTTTTATAGATGATGAAATGTTTTTAAATTGCCCAAAAGAAATTGGTAACTGATAGCTAAAACATTAAAACATATCTGCAATATTTTTAATTTATGATAAATTATATATTGTTTATCACAATGTCGGTGTCATGTATCCAAGATACATTTTTTAATAGAAGTATTACTTTACATAGCAAAATATGGGCTCCAACAAGTCAATATCTGTGCACACTGATTTATCCGATTTTTTTATTTGTTACATTTAAAAAAAATAGAATTCAAAAAGTAGCACGTAGTGGGTCAATGACATCATTTTATCTGTTTATCCCATCCGTATCGTATCCGAAAAGACGAGTAAGAATAAGATTTTTTTCGTTAATTTATCAAGTATATGTAGTAATGATTTTTTTTCATTATCTTACCTGTTATAGGTTAAAAATAAAATTATATATATTGATATATATTTGTATGAAGATAACACATGATACAATAAAGTTTTGTATTTTACTAAATAGTAAATATTCATTTACAAATTAGTTGCATTTATTATTATTTTTTTTATTTTCTTGTTTTGAAAAATATTTTATCGAAAGCACAAATTGAGATGCCAATAATATTTTTTTATCCGTTTACCTGACCCGTACCCTATTCGAAAAAACAAATAAGGATAAAGATTTTTTTTCGTTATCATAAAGAGACGGGTATGAAAATGTCTCCACCCGAACCGTATCGTACCCGTTGACACCATTTGCGAAAAATTCAAATTTTAGCAGTAGGCAGTGCGCTTCACTCAGATATGAAACGCAGACTAGGTCTAAAAGAAATTATTCCAAATCATCAATTTGAATCAATTTGGAAACAATGATAAACCTATTTAAGATAATTTGGAATAATTTGGAGTAATTTGGTTAGAAAGAAATTATTCCAAATTATCAAATTGAATCATTGTTTCCTTTAAAACTCTCAAAAAGAAATTATCAAATTGATTCAAGTAATTTGGAATAATTATCCGTATAAACCCCAGCAGTCACAAATCTTTGTTCTTATACGCAGCGACTTTTGGGTAAATATATTGATAGAGCGGTATCTGCTTCATGCAGCGTACTAGTCGTATGAAACACTATTTGAACTTTACTGTTAATGCGTTGTATGAAGTAAAACAAGATCTGTAAATATCTTTACCTGCGACTTTTTACATGCTTTGTATTGAAATTATCAACAGGCCCCTTCATATTTCTTTTAATTCAAATATACTTTGATGTATTATTACAATAAACCCCATATAAATATAAAAATAGAAAAAACCGCATTTGCCATTTAGCATTTATAAAACACACCTTTTCTTTTCTTTTCTTCTTTTATTTGCCATCCTTCCCCAGTCCCCCTTTCTCTCTCTCTCTCTCTCTGTTTTTTTTTTTAAATGCTGACAGAAGCTGTCAGACCACCCAGTTCCCCTTTCTCTTTTTTGAAAATACTTGGTAGCAGCTAACCTAGCCTCGATCTGTAAATATCTCTACCTTCGCCTCGCTCTCTCTCTCTCTCAGCAAAGCTAGCTCTCTTACCTCTCCCACCATTGTTTTCTCCGATCTTGCTTCAGTGATTAATGGTATGTGAAATTGATCTTACCTCTACTTTCTCATCTCTTCTCTCCTCTTCTCCTTTGCACCGGGTTTGCTTAAATTAATCCCTAACCCTAACCCTAACTGTAACCGTAACGGAGCTAAAAACTATATCCGTGCAATTTGCTTGGGCCAAATGATGTTTAATGGATCATACTGGAAATTAAAAATAAAGTTTTTACTAATAATTAGTGAGCGCTGCTTAATCATCACACGGTTTCAATAATAAAATTGCTTGGGCCTAATGGGCTTTGGTCCAGGGCCCAATATAATTAAATTAAAAAACCAGGGTTCTTGCATATTGTCTTATTTATTAATAATGGGCACATAGCCTCACTCCAATATTATAACGGAACCTCAATTCGATAAAAAAAAATAATAAATAATAAATAATAATTCTACTAATTATACACGTTACATCATTACATGCCATCACATGCATCCGCAGTATCGAAGACATGGTAGGCATGATTTGAATCAGATTCGTTCCTTGAGATGCTTTAAGAAATACATTTTTAATATGGTGCGCATCGCGATCTGATCTAAATTAATTAAGTCAATGGAGTAGATCAATCAATTTTTCTTAAACAATTAAGATAAAGTCAACACATAATCAATAATGATAATTTTCTACTAATTAATTAATCTTATGAATGCATCAAACAGTCGGCCATTTGAGACCTTCATATAACAGAAAAGCTTAGACGTACAACAGAGAAGAATTAAGCTTGATGGCTGAGACCATTGTAAATTTGGTGCTCGGCAAGCTGGCTGATCTAGATGTTGTAGTTAAGGAGGTTTTACACTTATACAGTGTCAATAACCAAGTTGAGAAAGTCGGCCGTGAACTCAAACGGATTCAGACTTTTCTCAAGGATGCTGACAGAAAGCAGATAACAGATGGAAGGCAAACAAATTGGTTCAAGGAGGTCAGAGATGTTGCCCACTCTATAGAAGATGTCATAGACAATATCTTTCCCATGGAGATCCCTCAAAATCCACAAAACCTTGTAGATGAGATAAACCAGATCCAACAAAAAAATGAAAGAGATCGAAGAGAGCAGAGTCAGATGTAGAATAAATCATTTGGGTGAGGCCAGCAGTACTGGAGATGTCAAACTACCCGTCAGGCCAACAGTACTACCTGATATTGATCCCGATATTGTTGCCTTCAAGCCAGACCACGACCACATTGTCAAGGAGTTGCTCGATGAGACCACCAAGAGACGATATGTGGTCTCAATTTGCGGGACCGGTGGACTCGGAAAGACTACTCTTGCACAAAAAGTGTACAATTGGTATGCGCCTTTCTCCCTTTCTCCCTATTTTAAAATTTATCACTAATTTTGTTTATACAAATTACACACTTTAGTATATTTTATTGAGTTTGTTAAATTGATTTTAATTGTGTCCATATATGCTTACGTGCATATCTGAATTTTCACTTTTACATGGGTTTTATTGACATTGCGCAAGGCTCAACAAGATCAACCCTAACCTGATAGATTGGCAATGCAAATCATAAATTTCAATTTACCCACGTTTCCATATTCACTTATAATTAAGTTTTTATGGAGTCCGTCTTCGCATTTTTGGTTAGGGAAAACTTCGAAGTTTCTTCAATTTTCTGGTATGCAACTAGAAAATAGAATAGAGGATTTGACAGTAGATAAATTTGATGATTTGGCAGCAGATGAAATTGTAGATTTGTCAGTAAATGGGACAGACAATTTGCTAGTAGATGAGGCCTTTAGGAGAGGCAGGTTCAAATAGCAAAATAAACTTCGCCACAAATTGTTTTTCAGTTAATTTCACAATACAAGCAAAACTTCTTTTGCCACTGTCCTTTCGATTTCAGAAGGTTTCTAACAACGGTCCGAGGAATCAACTTCTTTACAATTTATCAAGTTTTAAAATAATTAAATAAAATGCTAAATGAATCAAAGGGGATGGAAGAAAATTTATCAAGTTTCTATGGGGATATAGGAAATTATGATGTTTTTATGGGGATATTGGCTATTTTAAAAATTTATATGGGTACACTAGAAATTTTCCCGTTTGGTTATATTAATGCCTAATATAATGTTTTATTTTCGCAGTAATGATGTCAAAGGACAGTTTGGAGTTTGCATATGGATTGCCATTTCTGAAACGTTCAAAGTAATTGATGTTTTGAGGAAGATAGCGCTAAAACTTGGGCTTCCTACCAAATTAACAGTGCAACCAAATGAAACAAAAGTGATTCTTACGGAGATTCACAAATTTGGTAGAGGCAAAAAATACCTCATAGTCCTTGATGATGTCTGGACAACCGATCTATGGACTCAAATTGGTGCAGCATTCTCAGATGAAAACAATGGGAGTAGAGTACTTGTAACCACTAGGTTTGCTCATATTCCTAAGGGCATGGATCCCATAAGTGAACTTTCAGACTCCATTTCCTAACTGAGGAGTTAAGCCGAGAGCTTTTGTTAAAAACAGTTTTTCCTAAATATGATCCAAATAAAAGTTCTTTTGATGATCTTTCTGATATCATAGGTTAATTTGTCCACAAGTGTGGTGGGTTGCCTCTCCCATTGGTGGTTTTAGGTGGTCTCTTATCAAAGAAGCCATGTAGCCATGTTGCATAGAGTAGCGTGTTCCGGATAATGACTTGGCATATTGAAGGATTAAAAGATTGTAGCGAGATCATAGGCAATAGCTATGAGGACTTGCCATTTGCTCTCAAGTCATGTTTCATGTACTTTGCTGCACTTCCCGAAGACTATACAATCAATGTCCCATCCTTAGTTCGAATGTGGATTTCAGAGGGCTTCATACCACAAGACGATAACAGAATATTGGAAGAAACTGTGGAGAGTTTCTTGGAGGATCTTAATGATTACATATGTTGATGTAACATGTTGGTTTTAATTGAATATCTCAGCATCTACAGCGCTTATGAATACCACATTAAACTATTAATATGTTTCTGCGTGTAAAATATTAATATGTTTCTTTGCAAATTTGATGGACAGATATGAAATATTGTGTGGAAATTGTCTGTTTTGTTTGTAAAAAAATTATGACTACGGAAACAAGTATGAAATCCGTAATATTTTACATGCATACATGAATTATTTTCGGATTGGGTCGGTTCAACTTGAGTTCTAGATCATATTCCAGCTTCAGGTTGTATCGAATTTTGGACCATTTGATCTGGGTTCAGATCAAGTCGGGTTTAAGTTAAACAGTTTCATGTCGGGTCGGATTTAGACATGTAATCGTTTAAGTTAAACAGTTTCATGCCAATTTTAAGGCTAACTGATTTAACTTTCAATTATTACCATCAGCTCAGAAAATAATACAGGGTGAACCGTTCCATACATAAATCCAGTAGAAGCTCAAAGCTGAAAGTTTCAGAGGGTACGTATAATGTTCTAATCTCTCCTGCACTTTATTTCTCAAGTTCGAGGCTCTTGGCTTAAATTAATTTCGTTAGTATCCCTGTCCCGTTAACAAAGAGAATGAAAACTATGCTCCCGTTAGCAACAGAAGCCCACAAAAGATCGCAAATAGCAGCCCAATTTGGAACCAATTTGAGTCCGATGCCCATCGGACTCAAAGTGAGTTCGATGGGTTCGATGACCGTCCGATATGCTTTAAAATTCGCACCCGCAACTTTCGCGTCAGTTTTAAAATTTGTGTGCACGAATCTTAAAGTAGATCGGACAGTTCCTAAATCCATCGGACCCAAGCTATTCTCGCAATTTGCCTTTGTAGTTTAACCCAAATGGGACATGACAGTGTGGCATTTAAATAGAATAATGATTGAATTTTTTGTTTTTTTTAAATAAAATCTTGGCCCCCAAACGCTATATTTATTAATTATTTTATGTTTTTGTTTATTACAACTATATTTGTATGAAGATATCCAAAATTTACTAGCCTGAATCATCCAATAGGTACCTTCCTTCCACCTGGTTTGAGTACAGTGATTCAATACTGGAGGGCAAAAGAGTATGAAAGTAGGCAAACCTGACTATATTGATTGAAACCCTACTATTCTAAGGAAATCACAAGCCATAATCATATTAAACATTTGTGTATTTGGAATTGTGTAAGAGTGATACAAGTCCAGATAGTGTAGAAATGCATGGATTGGCAGATATTCACCAGCCATTTCACAAAAAAGAAGACAGTACAAAGCTTTAAACTGAAAAGAAAGGTAAATTAGTGTCACACCAAATAATATTTGGTATTTATTATACTGAGAAAACGTCTGTTCTTAGGCCTAAATTGGTTCAAAAAGCAGGCCGAAGAGGGCCCATACTGTCAATCTAGTGGGTTTATATCTCTGACAAGTATGATTCATGTTGGTAACTCGTTTCTTAGTAATGAATAATGCTGGTGGAGTTGGTGATATTTTACTTCAATTGTTTTGCATGTTTGATGGATGGTGTTTTTCGGGTTCACAATAAGTGCTTTGCATTGTTATTTTGAGATGCCAACAATGACCACACATACATGTGTGTAGAACCTCCCAACGGAAATAACACACATATTCAAGCAATATTTGCTTCCTTTTCCTACCTTTTAATCTAGCTAGCTTCCAATTTTACGAACTACAGGCTACAACACCTTTTGTGCTTTATAAATGAGTTAAATTCTGATTGTGAACCTACATGCTTTTAGCAATAACAAACAATTATAAGTTACGGAACAACAGTAAAACAGACCATGTTCATATCTAAATATTTGAAAGTTACTTCAGACAAAATAGAACAACTGAATGTAAATTTGTATCTAATTTATCCTCTCAAGGTGAATATTGAATAGATTTAACAGGCAACATATATAGTATTGTTTTAGTTCAATAGCAGTACAAATTGGTTGAACTGAAATCCTTGGAAATTGGCTGATAGGAGATGAGCTAAGACAGGTTTTTCACAAATGGAAATTTTACTTCATTTTTGACACATTAGTGGAGATCTTATGAAAACTCCTACTAGAAAGTAAAAAAAAATTCTTAAAAAATCATCTTGAAGCAAACACAGATCCATTGTACAACTACAGATGAGAGCATGAGTTAACAGAAACTGATAGTTAACTCTCTAATTATGTAAATACTTCAATAATTAACCTAATGCTAATTCACTAAGACAAAAATGTGCCAAGATCAACAGAAAGTCAGAAACTGATCAATAATTTTAAATTCACAATGAATTACTGTTGAAAGTGGAGAAGAACCCATTGCCCATACCTGTAGTATCCGGGTTGCGAATTCGACTCCGATGGTGGGTTTGGACTCCAAACGGAACTCATTTTAGGTGAACCTGGACATAAGATTGGATTTACCTACACTAGAATCCCCGATCAACACCACCTTAAACAGGTAGTCGTACTCATCCTTAGGTCTCCTCCTCGCGCTCGCCATTTAGAAATCCGATCCGATAATGTTGATATGGAATTAGGTGAATGATGAACTGTGATTAAGGAATTTTGAGAATTGGGTGAAATGTGATTATGTCGGAGAGGAAGGGAAAGAGAGAAAATCTCAACAAATTACTTGATTAAACTTGATAATTGTTCCATACATCTTTTTGCCTTTATATAGCGATCCTAATTGTCTAATTGCATCTGAATCTAGCAAATTAACTAACATCCTAACTTTAGCGTAATTTTACGTAGTTTAGCGTAATTTACCGTATTTCAACATAATTAGCGAAGTTATTGTTATTTAGCATAATTTAAAGTAATGTAGTGTAACTCAACGTAATTTAACATAATTCCAAGTAATTTATCGTATTTTAATATAAATATGCTTAAAAGAAGTAATCTAACTAATATTTAAAAAAAAAATCTGAATTTTTAGCGTTAAGAATTCAGCATCTTGATATTCATATTGTCTCTTAAAAATAAAAATAAAAATAAATAAAAATAAAAAAATTCACTAGTGGACCGCCCAGCTGCTGGGCGGTCAGCTATGGAAATTGGACCGCCCAGTGGCTAGGCGGTCAGCTATGGAAACTGGACCGCCCAGTGGCTGGGTGGTTAGGGTAGATTTAAAAATAATTTTGGAGTGAGGGCAGATTTGATAATTTGTTTTTTTAGGGTATTAATAAAAATGCCAGCTTTTTTTTTATACGAGCCTCTCTTTTTTATTTTAATTTAACTAAATAAATATAACATGCCACAACTAAACAACTTTTAATTTAAAAATAAAACAATATAACACATATTATGTTGGTTCTGGACAATTAAATTTTCAAAAGAAGTTAAATAATAAACATGTGTCCGTTGGATTTCACTCGACTTTTTTTTTAACAAAAAAGTTGCTTTTTGTTGGATTAATCAAATTCAATCCATATCTAATCAAATAAAATCTTAATTCATGATTTTTTTATTAAAGGATCCCGATACATCTCAGTATTTTTTAGATATTATTCTCGAGAATTGAATTTGTGTGCCACTGCACTAAGCCCACAACTCTTAATTTCATAATTAATTGGTCAGGTTAATCACGTTCACTTAAAATGGGAAGTTAATATATCAACTTAAACCAACTTATGGCAACATTGTACTTATTTAAGAATATATGTTATTTTATGTCCTATTTTCAATTTGTCTTTCTAAAATTGATGTTTTTATCGATAATTTTTAACATTGTTGATATCTATTGACTAGTAATTAGATTGGAAATTTTATGAAATTAATTAGGGGACATATGTTATTTGCTTTACTAGATAACAACTGTAATAAACTAATTTGGTCTATTAGTTAATGTGAAAGAATTAACTACGGAGGAAATAATTAAGGGCAAAATTGTTCACCAATTAAAAATTTACATCTTGTGCTGTGTCAGTAGTAAACGATATTGTCCCAATATCAGCTCCCGCTGTATAAGAATGTCGTTCAAGCAATTGATTTTTTTTTAAGAAAAAAATTAAGGTTAGTGACTAATAGCTAGAGGTGCAAACGGTTCGGATACGGATCGGATATTAAACGGATACGTGCGGATACGGATTGGATTTCGGATATCCGGATCTATACATAAATATTATCATAATATATATTACAATATATAATATATATACTACTATTTGGATACGGATAATTAAAATTCAAAACCATATCCGTATTGTATCTGCATGGATATTCAGATATCAGATATCCGTATCTAATTTTCGGATACGGGTCCGAATACGGTCAAATATTATCCGATCCGTTTGCACCCCTACTAATAGCCCACATTGATAGAAAATAAAATATTTACGAGCCAAGCAACTTAATTTTACTGGAAATTTCTGTAATGGGTCTAGAGTGGAAAAATCTTGTTGTGCCGTGACCAAAATGTCGAGGAGTGGTCACGGCACGCAATTGGTCACACCACATAAGTCACGCCGGAACCAACTCATGCCGTAACTGGTCACGCTAGTCATATTTGATTACATTTGACTATTTATTTTATAATTTAAATTTGTTTATTAAAAAATTTATAAAAGTTTCCAAAAAATTACCGAAAGAAATTTTCAAATATTAAAATGAAAAATTAATGTTAGAAAAAAATAAGCATGCCGTGACCCGATTTCCTTATCGTGCCGTGTCTTTTTTGCCAACAATTGGTTACGGCACGCGAATAGTCATGTCACGGAACAGACGAGTCATTATACGTAACTGACACGCGTGCCGTGCTGTTCCGTGACGGAGCCGGCTCCGTCGTGCTATTTTTCCCACTCTAAGTGGGCCCCATCCCCGGAGTTCAATACTACGAAGAGTTTTCAAAGTAGAAAGCAAACCTTAATTAAATTTTAAGGCCATATATAAATTACATCCCCAACTGCCTACAGAAACTATATATAAAACATTTCAGTCTAAGAATTGTATCATGCTTCTTGGTCTTAATTAAGTGCAATACTACTGATCTAGTGATCTGGCCTACCTACGAAATCACACTTTACCTTAGGTTGTACTTGTATGGAGTAAATATAGTATTTGTCTATACTATAATAATGTTGGGACGATGAATTAATGTAGCAGTTGAACTAAATATATGCATTCAGTAATGATAAATCTTAATTTGAAATTCATTTACTTTTTTTAGTTATTTACAATATTTTTTATCTTGGCTTAGTTTAATTTTTTTTTTAAAAGAAAAACAATTGAGATGAGTGTAAATTGAACTTATTCATCGTATAAAAGTTGCATCAATTTCTTTACCTGTTCAAAAGGAAAATCATCTTATTATATCTCCTAATCGAATTGTTCAATGAAATAAACATGGTGTTTTTGTCATTTTAATGTGTTGGAAGAAATATAAAAGCATGAATATAAATAAGAGGGTGATTTTGTCATTCTACCTTTATGCAGCTCTTTGATGTGAATTTCATCTCTGGATGCTTGTCTTTGCTCTGTCTAGCATTTATTTTCGCTCTTACCTTTCACTTTGCTTTTACTTTTCATATATTTTCTTGTATTTAATGAGAGAAAGAGACAGCCTATAGCTGAACTGCTGAAGTAATCTATAACCTCTAGTAATTGATGACGCACGTAGAAAGTTGCAAAGTGCAGCTTTTATTTCTATTCTTCTTTTTATAAAATTTGCATATGATTTTTTTTTAATATAATACAAAGTCAACCATGTATATTGTAGAGTGTTGAGTAAGTGTTTTTTTAATTTCATTATAAAAAAAATTAATTCTGATATCTTATTATATATTATATTATAATTTGTTTTCTCAAAGACTTTCAATTTTATAAAGGGCTTATGTTTCTTATCATGACATAATAATTGTTTAATACAATTATCAAATAAAAATCCAAATTTCACGATGTTATGTTTTTCTCCCTTAATTAAAAGATATTCACTACTTATTTTTTTTGTGAAAATAGGCTTCCAATTATTTTTGTGAAAATGAAAATGTGTAAGTTTTCGCCTAACACATTATTTTTTTGAAATTTGTGTTGAATATTTTATATACACATAATATATATATAATTGTCAGAGAACGAATTTAGAGGTCAACGAGATTTAGTAAATTAGCAGCCATAAAAAAAGACAAGTTCTCTGAATCTTTCAAAATTTGACAATCTTGTCTTGACATAGTTTACATAGGTGCCAGATATGGATTGGTACAATAAAACTTCAGAAGGAATGCTTTTGTTTCTGTTTGTTTTTTGTTTGTGCACTTTATAGTGATAAAGTCCTCTCTTTGAAGTAGATGTGATATCGGGTCGGGTAGGGTCCGGATACTATTATATTTGTACCTGTATTCTAAAAGTGTTAGGGTCCGAATTTTAATTCATATACTTATTTGTTTCAAATCGGGTCGGGTCTGGATCCGGATACCTATTTATCCGTAGATATTTTGGGTTTAGGGTTTAGGGTAATTGGTTTCAACGGTTTGAATTAATTGTTTGAAGTTTATCCAATAAATTTTAGAATTGGTGTCATGTGACACCAATGTCATACTAGCCGGATTTGAAAGAATTAACTACTTAGGAAAAAATTAAGGAAGAACAAAACTATCCACCAATTAAAAATGTACCTTGTGATGTGTCATTAGTACACGATGTTGTCTCAGTATTAGCTCTTACTGTATAACAATGTCTTTCAAGCAACTGTATTTAGTCATGATAAATCTTAATTTGAAATTTATTTACAATTTTTTTATCTTGGCTAAGTTTTTTTTTTTTTTTAAATTCGAGATGAGTGTAAGTTGAACTTATTCCTCATATAAAAGTGGCATCAATTTCTCTTACCTGTCCAGAAGGAATAGGGAATCATCTTATTATATCACCTAAACGAGTAGAATAGTTCAATGAAATAAACAGTGTGCTTTTGTCATTTTAAAGTGCTGCAAGAAAATATAAAAGCATGAATATAATTAACAGGATGATTTTGTCATTTTACCTTTTATGTAGCTCTTTGATGTGAATTTCATCTCTGGATGCTCGTCTTTGCTTTGTCCAGCATTCAATTTTTCTTTTACTCTTCACTTTGCTTTTACTTTTCATCTATTTTCTTGCATTTAATGAGAGAGAGAGGCATCCTATAGCTAGTCTATAACCTCTAGTAATTGATGGCACACATAGGAAGTTGCAAAAATGCATATTTTATTCTTTTTCTTCTTTTTATAAAATTTACATATGAAATCTTAAAATTTATTTAACATTATACAAAATCAATCATATATACTGTACAGTGTAAATCACACTTATTTAGTGTATTTTTTTCATTATAGAAAAAATAATTCTGATATATTTTAATATATTCCATTTTATAATTATTTTCTCAAAGGCTTCCAATTTTATTAATGCCTTGTGTTTCTTATCATAAAATAATAGTTTACTACAACTATCAAAACCAAATCCAAATTTTAGGCCCATTCCGTGTCTGCGTGACTATTTTGTAATAAATTTCATTGAGTTGTGAGTCGAATAATTGATCTCAGTTTAGAACTGTTTTGTTGTGCCCTTTGCTACCTGTTAAAGAAGTTTTCTATGGAATCAATTTTTTTGGTCATCTTTCTAGTTATTACAAAATATTTAATATATTTTCAAAATAAGAAATTATGATTTCATTTGACACCGAATTAATATATAATATGTAGCAAGGCTCTTTTCATGTTTCATCAACTTCTCTTTATTCTCTTGCATTATTCTTATTACTTTTTACTTGTTTTTTTTTTATTACTTTGTTGAATTTATTGATAGATTTTGGAATGTAATAGTGATGTGGTGGTACCTTATTGAAAACTAGAACTACGTACCACATATGCTCTGAGAAAGCAACAAAGTATTTCAATAGTTTGTTTATTCAACATTCTCCCAATATTATATTTTTTATTTTTCTATATTTGAACTTAATCTAGTCAAAATGGATTCTTGCTCAGCACTGTCAAAGAAGGCATATTATATATTGGGCCCTCCTAATTTCCTTGATTCCAAATTCTAAGACGAGTTTCACAAGTTGTTGAGTCAAAATGGTTATCCATGCATGTATTATTTTTATTTCTTTTTCTTTTTGCTATTTTTTTTTTGGTTGAAAGTCGGTTGTTATCTTTGATCGTCTTTTATAAATTTTGGGACCCACACCTAAAGCAACAACTATCGTTCAATTGAATTATTCTTTTTTCATTGGCTACCAGCAAAATGCACTGAAAGTACTTTTTATTTGCAAAAGAACGCTATAATAGAAAGAAAAAGAAAAACAATTGCATGGTGATGGTGAGAATTATATTTTACCTTAGATTTTTTTTTTTTAAAGTCAGTGGCTTTTATGTTTACTAACAATTTAATTAATAAAAAACGTATTTACAACAAGTTAAGTGACTCTAATTCCTAGATCTACTTATTTATTCTCACCTTAGATTTATTTACCATCATTTGTTTTAGAGTAGGATTTAGATCGATGTTCTTATTTTTTTTCATGCTTGTACCTTTCAAGAAGGTATAAATGAAAGCCTAAATCCAAGTTATCAAAATAAAAAATATCAAATATCAAGTTTTTGTTGTTTCTTCGTTTAAAATATTAATACATTTTTTTGCAAATTTGACGGACAAATATAATTTGTGGAAATTGTCTGCATTGGTATTTTATTTATAAATATTTTTATGACGACGAAAACAAGTACGAGATCCGTAATTTTTACATGCATGTAGAATGAGCATATTTGGTTATAACTATTTTATTCTTTCATTTGAGTTTTATGTTTTTATTTTAAATTATTTTAAATATTTTATTCTTTCATTGCAATATAAAAAGGGCAATTTTTCGCAATCATGGATTTCGAGGACAGTATATTTTCCATTGCCAAACACAATGTTATTTTAGGGGAGAATTTCATGTATACCCCTAAAAAATATCAACATTACATATTTTCCTCTCTAAAATTCATAATATCATATTTATCTTTCTAAATTTCAAAAACTTATAGATTTACCCATTTTATCATATTTTCTATTAAAACTCATTTTAAATTTATAAAACGTCAATTTTACTCTTTATTAAGAAAAATAAAAATATGTAGTATGTTTAAAAAAATGTCAGTCTTCTAATTCATTTGTTTTCGAAGACAAATATGCCATTTCTCTACTTTTGTTGCATATATGGTGACATTTAGATATATGCTTCTGTAAGTGTTAGAAATAGAGAAATGATCCATTTGTCCTCATAAACCGACCAATTAAAAGCCTGACATTTTTCTAAAACAAGCTACATATATTTTATCTTTCTTAATAAATGATAAACTATGTATTTTATAAATTTTAAATGAGTTTTAATCGAAATGACTCTAAAATGGATAAAATTGTAAGTTTTTGAAATTTAGAAAAGTAAATATGATATTAAGAATCTAAGAGGGAAAAATAGTATTTTGAAGTTTTTGAGAATTATAAACGAAATTCCGTCATTTTTCTATCGCTTTTCAATTACTATTTATTCACTGCACCTCTCTCAATTGTTATTGAACTATTTCGTATATTACCAAACGACACTTGTTGTTAGAGGTTTCCATGATCCATTTAAAATTGCAAAACATTCATCCGAAACTAGGGTTGCAAACGAACCGAACCGAACTTACCTCCAGTTTGAATTTGGTTTGAATTAATTTCGAACGAACTCAATTTCGAATCGAACTTTTTACGAACTCAATTTCGAACTTTTACGAACTTTGTTACGACTTACAAGTTATGACTTATGGCTGGGCCATAGTTCGAAATTACAGCACTTCAATAAAAACTCAGGCATTCTGAATTCTAATTACACAGTACACCAAAGTTTATATCAAAGTTCATACAAATACCAAAATTTATATCAAACACCAAAGTTTAGTACAATAAATCAAAGTTCAGTACAATCACAGAATCCAAAATTTTCCAAATAGCCAACAGGAGCAACATCACCAAAGTTTTCAAATATCCAAAGTATTCAAAGTAAAATTTAAATATCAATAAAAGTACAGAACAATCACCAAAGTCCTAGAATTATTACAAAATCCAAATATTATTCTAAATAAAACATTAAAATTCATTATCAGCGGAAATTAACGGTTCACGTTTGAGTTAATTTCGAACTAAGTTTGGTTTGCGAACCAATTTCGAATGAACTAGGTCCAGTACCAATTTTTTGTGCAGCCCTATCCGAAACTGAGAAAAATTTACGAAATTTTCCAAACCCTCAAAATAAAATTATCAAATTCAAATTGATTCAAATAGATTCAAATAATCTGGAATAATTTCTGTATAAACCCCGCCAGTCACAAATCTCTGTTCCTCTGTATTTACACGCATACCGTACGCAGTGACTTTTTAGTTTTACACGCTTCGTATGGACAATTATCAACATGACCCTTCATATTTCTTTTAATTCAAATATACTTTGATGATACATTGATACTTTGATGTATTATTACAAATCAACCCCATATAAAACTAGAAAATACTGCAGTTACCATTTGGCATTTATAATACACACCTTTTCTTTTCTTTTTCTTCTTTTAATTGCTTTCCTTCCCCAGTCCCCCCCCTCTCTCTCTCTCTCTCTCTCTCTCTCTCTCTCAGCTTGCTCTCTTACCTCTCCCACCATTGTTTTCTCCGATCTTGCTTCAGTGATTCATCGGTATGGGAAATTGATCTCACCTCTACTTTTCTCATCTTTTCTCTTCTCGTCTCCTTTGCACCGGGTTTGCTTAAATTAATCCCAAACCCTAACGGTAATGGAGCTAAAAACTTAGCGTTTTCACTTTGTAATTTGGTTCGTGTTGTGTTAGTTCTGATTTCTCTGAAACTAGTGTTTATATGTGGCAATTGCAAGGAGTTTTTAGTAAAATTGGTTGTGTGACAGTCTGATTAACTATTCGACTTGTATATTTTGTTTATTAATTTTTGTTTTGTTTTCTTTGTATAAAGGAAACAATGATAAACCTATTTAAGATAAAAGGACAGAAGAGGGAAGAAGCAGCAAATGCAGTTGGAAGAGGTAATGTCAAGAAACAAAGTGCCGGCGAATTGCGTCTTAACAAAGGTATCTTTTCATTTTGTTTGCTTTTGTATGAAACTAAACAACTAATGTTAATAACTAGCTGTTATTGCATGAGTGGAAATATTATAATTTTTTAAAATTTTCTCTTCGGAAATAATTAAATCTCTGAACCTTAGGTACTAGCTAAAAAGTTAGCCAGGCTTCTTTTCGATTTCATAGATTGCGGTATGTTGATTCTGTTTAAATTTGAGTCAAATTTGATTGGATTCTGATCTTATTTGTTTGGTTAAAGTCATTTGATTCAAGCTTAGGTCTAATGCCCATTTGTTGATTGGTTAGGCAGTTGATCGAGGGATATTGGAGGTTCTTATGGAAACCTTGGTGCTGTTAATTTATTTTGTTTTTATTTTGTCTATTTCCAAATTTTTAATTTAGACTGTTTCTTAGTTCCTTTGATTTGAGCCACATTCTGCTTTTCTCGCTTCTACCTAAAGGAATTTTGAGGCCTTGCAAGTCTGGTTTAGGTTTTCTCTTTTTGGTTAAATTTGATAGGTTTTTGCAATTAAAGTTAGCTTTGTCAATTTGCTTTGATTTTTCATGTTGTTTATTTTAGGTTTTAATATTAGGTAGTTTTATTGTTGCTAGTTCTGTCAAAGCCTACATAAGAGTTCATACTGTTTGTAATGGAGCAAGTTAATGATAAATTAAAATAATTTCTCTTTCTAGAAGTTCCTTTGCCCTCCTTATTTTATTTATTTTGTACTCTCCATGATCCCCCTTTCTCTCACTAAAACTCTCTTTAAAAACATAAAAACTCTTTAATCTTTAAACTCTCTTTAAGTTAGTGATTGAGACAGCTGTAGAACAAGGGTTAATTAAACAAGCAGCATTAATTAGATAAATTGGGGCATTTTGTCTGTTTCAGGGTATGTATCAGTTAAAGTTTCTACTCGAACGACCAAGTTTCTATATCCTTAAAATTATGCGTACTAGTACTATAATTGACTTGCATTCAGGTGTACTTATATTCTGTAATTTGCTTTCAATTTCAGATATTAGTGAGCTTAACCTTCCGAACACCACCTCCATTTGTTTCCCAAATGGAAAAGATGAGTTGATGAACTTTGAGATTAGCATACGTCCTGATGAGGGATATTACTTGTATGTTTCCTCTCTCTCTCTCTCTCTCTCTCTTTTGAAAATCTTGGCAGCGGCTGCCAAGCTCTTTCTCTCTCTCTCTCTTTTAAAAACTTGGCAGAAGCTGCCAATTGAATGTATTAAAGAAACATAGTAACGTCATTACATACGTTTCCATCTCAGATCATAACTCACCTGGCTTAACATAAAATAGAAGAAACAAAAACAAAACAAAATAAAACATCTGATTCAGCATCACATCCCTTCACAATTGATGCTCTTTGCAAATCTGATTCAATCCGGATCTTAACAAATTGGTACCCATCAGTCGTCTCTCTGTCTCTCTCTTTCTCACACATGCAGATCCCCCCCCCCCCCCCCCCCCCCACACACACACTTTGTAGAAGAAAAATTAGTTGCTGTGAGACTTGTGGGTCTAAACCCAGAAAAAAAGAAGAAGAATCAACATTTAACCGGCGGATGCTGGGGTAGTACTGGTTGAGCTCTAAAACTTCCCTTTAACTTTGGCTTGTTCTGTGTTTAATTAATTCCACTGTATATATCAGTTCCTTTTGTTCTATTTTGTGGACCCCCCCCCCAACCAACAAACACACACACACACACCTGGCTATTATAATTTGTTTTTTTTTAAGAATTCAATGCAAGTCGTAAAGTCTACAGTTGGCTTTTTAAATGCAATTTTTCCTATTTTGTTTTCTAATCAATTCCAAATATTGTAACATTTTCTGGAATTTTATTGTAGCGGTGGCATGTTTACCTTCACCTTCCAAGTATCGCCGTCTTATCCTCATGAGCCACCAAAGGTTAAGTGCAAGACCAAGGTACTAAAGCTTACTCCCTTTACCCTGTTTTGACTGCGCTATTTTGGCCATATAGTTGTAAGACCTCATGATATGTTGCAACCGCTTGTTTCAGCAATTTAAGATGTATTTCTTTTTTTGCCTTTCTGTTTCTGCTTTGTGCCTAGTTGTGCTATTGAGGATAATAGAGGCTAAGACAAAGAAAAATATGCTAATCTGAGTTTACTTGAATAACCGACATTTTTATTAATATCCAAAGTTTAATACAAATTATTAATTATGCCCAGACTTCCAAACTTTCGCTAAAAATACCCAAACCGGCCAGAAAATGGCCGGTTTACTCCCCCCGTAAGCCGGTCATTTTCTGGCCGGCTTACTCCCCCCTAAACCGGCCATTTTATGGCCGGTTTAGTCTTTTTTTTTTTTTAGAGACGTTATGAAGAGAAAAAAAAAATAATGAAATCTAACACTGAAAATTTGAATTTTGTGTTTAAATTATTTGTTAGATTACTTCTTTTGATTTATAATTAGCATATTTATACTAAAATACACTAGATTACTTGAAATTATGTTGAATTATACTATATTACAGTAGATTATGTTGAATTACACTAAATTACGTTAAATTACGCTAAATTACAATAACTTCGCTAATTATGCTGAAATACGGTAAATCACGCTAAAATAAACCGATTTTGTGCCATCTTTCATGAATCATAAAAAATAGTAAAAAAATTCCGAAAATAGTAAAAACTGGTATTCTACAAGTTCATTATGTAACTAATTTACTGAGCTACTTGGATTGAATAATAGAAATGAAAATCTTAATCGGAAACTTCAACTCAAGTTTTGAGGGTCTTCCCTTTGTTTTTTGACGATTCTGAATTTTGGAATCCGGCATCGCGGGCACGGACGCATGCGCATTTTTGCAAGCTTTCCGAAAAGTGATCATTTGCTGAAATCGGACACTCAAGCGCTGTTTTATGACCGTTTGAAGTTTCGTCGTCGTTTTTCACCTTTTCAGTGAAGATATTGTCTCTATTCATATGTAATTTATCGTAATTTTGCCGTATTTTAGCGTAATGTAATGTAATTTTGTGTAATTTAACTTAATATAGTCTAATTCAACATAATTTCGCGTATTTTAGTAAAAATATATTAATTATATATCAAAAGAAGTAATGTAACAAATAATTTAAACAAAAAATTCAAATTTTCAGTATTAGATTTCATTATTTTTTCTCTTTATAATGTCTCTAAAAAAAAAAAAAAAAAGACTAAACCGGCCATTTTCTGGCCGGTTTAGGGGGGAGTAAACCGGCCATTTTCTGGCCGGTTTGGGTATTTTTAGCGAAAGTTTGAAAGTCTGGGCATAATTAATAATTTGTATTAAACTTTGGATATTAATAAAAATGTCGGCTTGAATAACAAGGGTTAATTGACACCAAATATGTTAAATTGAAGGGGTAATTGACGTGAGAATTGGTTGCATCTAGGCTTGGCTGCACTTTGAAGGGTTAATTAGGGTTTGTTTCATAACTGATCTGGTAAAAGTTCTGCAGTAAGGGCCGTAACTGCATGGTACTATCCTGATTAGGCCATTTTTCTCATGTTACAATGAAATTTTGGTGTAAAAGCCAAAATTGCAGTCGTTTTATGATGATATTTTCTAATCTCATGATTTTTAAAATTTTAATCATGTATAAATTTAATTGAATTTTCATTTTTGTATATAGTTCAACGCCCCTCATGAATTGCTAGATGTGTGCTTGTAGCATAGTGGTTAGAATTTAATTTTAGTGGTTGTGGAGACTTGGGTTCAAATCCCAGTAACCACGCATTATGTAATTTCACATATTATGCATTTTACGTTTCAGCCCCTCCTATCTAATTTTTTTTAGTTCAGCTCCCTGATCATCATCTTATTTGTGTGTTTGTGAAAATTGAAGGTTTACCACCCAAATATTGACTTAGAAGGGAATGTGTGCTTGAACATCCTGCGTGAAGATTGGAAACCTGTACTCAACATAAACACCGTTATCTATGGACTCAATCTTCTTTTCTCGGTAACTTTTTATATTGTTTTTTTATTTAAGGGGAAAATTTTCATGTGCACTAACAAAGCTCAAAATATCACCTATGTGTGCTCTACTAGAAAAATAAAATATCACCAAAACCTCTTTGTTGTTGTTTCAAACATACAAACTACCCTTTGCTTTCATCCTGTTTGTTTAGATGGAAACTGTAATAAGAAGGGGGGTTGTTTGGGGCATCTTGCTATGCATTGAGATACTTGATTTCATATCTGTTGTGGGCGTTTTCTAGATATTTCACTCATTATGCTGTAGCTTACATAATATTTGAGGTTTTCATAGACATGAAGTTGTTCCTCTTGCTAAGAAAAATAATGAGGGTTTATAAAATTGGGGTCCGGATCCCCTAAAGTAACCCAAATACGGACTGTTTGATCAGAATTCGGGCCAATCCAGGCCGAGGTGGAATGCATGGGGCTCCTTTAATATTCATGCGAGAGCAGATCGAACGGTCAGGATCCAAACTAAAATTTTTTGAGTTACTTTAGGGGATTAGAATTTATAAAATTGGGTACTATCCTGTACCAGTTGGGTTTGGAGTTCCCTCAGATCCACACTTAAGTAGGCTCCTGCATCTGATTTCTTTCTTTTTGTAAAATGAAGCAACCAAATGACGAGGATCCATTGAATCATGAAGCTGCAGCAGTGCTGAGAGAAAACCCCAAGCTGTTTGAATCTAATGTCAGACGTGCCATGTCCGGTGGATATGTGGGCCAGACCTATTTCCCTAGGTATATTTCTAGTAGTTTTTTTGTTAATTTATATGCAAGTTTTTTTTCCAGATTTGTCCCAATCTTCTTCGTTTTTTGCAAATCAAACCCTACGTATCTCATGTCTGCAACTAAGACCGCAGATGTGTTTTGTGAACAACCTGACTTGTTTTGGTACGATGTGTTGGGGCTTATTTGGAAATGCATAAAATATTGTACATAATTTGCAAAAGATCCCTTTAGCTTGATGTTTTACTTTTTTGGTCTCTTGTTGAAAGAGTGAAAATTGAGATACATGCCAATTCTGGGATCAAAACTTCGAAATACTAGTATGGTGCCATTTTCGGGATTTCGTATAATTAATTATAAACCAGCTTGAATTGTAGCAGTGTCAGTGGGATCATTTTTTTGTAGTTCTTGGCTTGTTTTCCATGTTTGGTGTTTAGTTGTAAATATTGATGGTGAACCAAGTAAATTTAAGTAAATGCATCAAAATCCATAAAACCAATCGTAATTCAGTTTCCTTCTATTTCGTATCTTACTAGTACAAAAGGTGTCTCATCTCTCCACTCATTTAATTAATTTATGTCTGATTTCAGGTGTCTTTTTGGACCTCCAACTCGGTGAAGTCTCTTGGGTGTTGTGAAATATGGTTATAACCATTGATTGAACAAAAAGAAAAAAGGAAACTGATGGTTTGTGTGATGATGATGCAAGTTGAATATACTGTTGCAATTTCTGAGGTGGGATTGTGTTGTATGTGATCAATGGATTTGTTGCTCTAATTTTGGAATTGCTGGGAAATGAATGGTTTGTTGTGTAGCACGTGTTCCGGGTTTTCTGTGGCCTACTATTCTATTTCTACTATTGAGTGAGACTATGGTAATATGCATATTACGGATCGACCTGTGTTATGGATCCATATCTTTATTTTCAAAGTTTAAATAGTTGATCCGAACCGTTAAACATGATGTCCATATGAAAATGTACTTGCAGTTCAAATTTTATATTTTTGAGATTTTTTTTACTATTATTTTAATTAGGTAGAAGATCACTGCTTTTTGGATGGTCTAGATTTTTCAAATCAAGTGATTTTCTACCTATCTAAAAAATAGTAAAAAAGTTCTAAAAAATATAAAATTTGGTGTACAAGTATATTTTCACATGAAGATTATGTTAAACAGTTTGGATTGACTGTTTTGACTTTAAAAACAGAGATAGTGAACTCGTAGTTTCAGTTCATATGGTTTCATTGAACTTGTGACCAGGCCACTGCTGCTGCAATAGTTGATCCAAGTCCAACCTATTTATAATTGTAGATAACTAGATACTAAATACATAATTAAATATGTAAACAAAATAGAGGTTGGACGGACATGTCTCAAAATTATAAAAGGGGAACATGTCACCCTTCATGTCAATAAACAAAATATATAAAATATGAAGTTACTTGAAGTGTCATTAAACAATAGGTAACCAACCTCGTATAAAATTTATTTCACTCAATATGCTGAGCAGAACTTATTTAGTGCCGTATACTCTAAGATGAACTTTTAATTATTTAGTCTCAATTCATGAAAAGAACCACAGGGGTCAAATACCTGAAATGTAATACAGATATGCGCGAAGTTTAATTTTTATTACTTGTCAGTTGATTTATGGAAAGTTATTATTTTTTTTTTTACGTTTTACTTAAAGAGAATCATCAAATGCTATTGGCACCACAAAGCAATTCATGTTAAAAGAACTGCCAGATTTGCTAGTTACCATAATCATAGACTCATATTAAGTTAAGATAACATCAAAGCCCAAAATTTTATGTTAAAATTAGGAGAAACCAGTTCTTTTAGGTACCTTTCTAAAGATGCTTAGTACAATTGGTTCGCCACGATTCATGCAAAAAAAGCACAAAGGTCTATAACAGGACCACTTTCTTAGTAATAAGCCACAAATGCTTTTATCACTATATAAATGAATCTAAACATTGAAGAATCATGACTACAAAATGTCTCCGCACAAATTAATTCTATACAGCCACCTCTATTCTATTACACAACAAAAATGGTTTGCAACCTGATTCCTATCGTGTATTTCTGCAAACTAACTAGAAAAATCACCTCTCACTGATCTTTGGAACGTCATCAAGTATGCTAAAAATCTTGAATTGGGTCAGATAAATAATCAAGAAAACCAATACAAATGAAAAAACGTAAGACGAAATTCTAGGCTAAACTAGAGGGATTCAGGCTATAACTGGTATCCTTGATCTGAATCCAGGTGGTGATAAGGGTGGAACTGCACTGTGCATAAGTTCATTTACCTCCAATACCCTTCTTGCAGATGAATTTTGCAAAAAAGACCCTGTAGAATTTGATATGGGGCTTTCGGTCTTGTTTCCACCTGATGCAAGCTTTTGTTTTAAGCGAGGTTGGCCGTCTTCTATGGCAGATGCAAAAACACCCGACTCACGCAATCCTTGAATGATCGACTGTTTAAATGAATACTCACCTTATATTAGGAATTCAAACAAGTAGAGAGAAACAAAATAATATTTTACCCAAGAAAACCTACTCTATTTTTTTTATATATAATTATGAAAGCAGGCCTCAATTATGAGCTCAATATATGCAAAAAAAGGAAAAAAGAAAAAAACATCCCGTATAATTTTTGGGAACATAAAATGCACCCTGTAAGGACTGCACTGCTACCTTCTCTTTCCTATTTTAGATTCAATGCAGAAGAATGTGCTCCATATACCCATTTCCATAAGTAGAATAAATTGGTCCTGGTTTGTACTAATTCGGTTCATGCAACGGGGCAATTTACTCAGTAATTTTTTACCCTTACTCAATTCCAAACCAGAGATCTCTTTTTTTTCACAAAATTAAATTGACTGGGAAAAGAAAATACCATTGGCGCATAAATACGGGTCAATATACCCTTTCTGAGAAGCTTCAAATTTACTTGTTTGTCGTTCCACACAACATGGTCATTATACCTTGAAAAAAAAAAAAAATGTTACCTAAAGGATCTACGAAGGATCCATGTTCATTTTAAAGAATACATCATCCCTCCTTTTAAAATAAAAAAATATAATTAAAATCATAAACAAAAGTATATGAGATCTCTATTCCCCATTAATTGACATCAAGAGATGGAAAATTTTGTCCAGAAATTATTTATATCATGAATTTTCACATCATTTGATTTGTTGATGCCTAACTTCTATTTGAAGCCAATGAAGGCACCGAGTTCTGGAGGCAACAGATACTTCATATTATATACATGATAATGTTAAAAACATAAAACAGTACCAGTTTTTCATCTCCTCTTCAGTTGCAGTGGATGCAATAATAAAAGCCTGTGGAAAAGAAAATGAATATATTATTCATGATTTCAAGTATTTTGGTACAAGTTAATACAAGCACAGTCCTGTTAGTACTTTCAAGTTTCAAATAGAGCAAATTTAATTAACAAAATAAAACATTTATATAAAAATCAACCATTGTCCCATGATTTGGGGTTTTGTAATTTAGAGACACCATTTGAAGAGGCAGCGGAAGCAGGATGATGATCATTAAAGGAATTCTAGATTTTTGTGTTTTCTAGGGTTGTTTGTGCTTAAAAAACTTCTGTTTCAGTTGTTGAAATACTTTACTTTTATTTGTTTGTAGTAGGTATTATCTGCTAATACCTAGTAGTCAGTTTAAGATTGCAAGGGTAAGACCAACGGTACCAGAGAGGTGGGTACCAGCTTAAAAACATTGTAATGGTTTCTTAATGGAAATCGGTGGGATACCCCACTTTTCTCAAAAAAAAAAAAAAAACAAGATTAAACATTATGGTTCAGGGCTTACAGCTCTGTCAAATTCAAGCATAAAGCATCTTTGAACATCATCTTTTGTTGGCTTACAGCCGCATCGATCACGCCTAGAAGTCAAGTCTGAAAACTTTGTGTATGTGTAATGCAGAACTGCTGCCTCCTCCAGCTTTATCTCCCTACAATAAATCAGAGATAATCAAATTAGAAAGAATTGGTATCACATTTGGTCTATATACAGGTTTTGTAAAAGCTCAATGAAAGATATTGAATGTGTTATTCCAATAGTCCATTAAAATCCGACACCAAGTGAGCCAATTTATCCTCATCCTCATTTGTGCAGTAAATTTCAAACTTAAGTCAAATATTGAAATGTATAGAGCGGGGGGGGGGGGGGGAGTAAAGAAAGCATCAAGCAATACAAAATGATGTGCTCCAAAGAAAGAAAAAAAAAATACGACAGTAATAATTAACCATACTTTGGACTTTTCATATAGTTGTGCCATCTATGTGCACCATTAGGTCGGAGATTATCTTGAATTCTGGCAGCTGACTTGCCATTGCCATAAGTGAGGAAGTAATTAGGGTTGCCACGTGTAGCGTCCTTGTACAATCCAAAGTACGTCTCCTTCGGCAAATGATCATAGTTTTTCTTGAACATAGATACCTATAATATTATAATAGTAAGCTAACAACTTATCACTTGTTCATTCACTTATGGTATATAGCAGTTTATGGTCTGACATTTGCTTTTTTATTTGCTTGATGAAATTTTTGGCAACAAAATAAGAAATTTGTCCTTAATTAACGGAATAATACCAAACCAGCAAAGTAGTAGTAATGGCTACTTACTGGAAGAAGTATCCAATTACTAAATTAAAATTTACTACTAGCCTATTTATTTGATTCACAAATCTATTTCTTCAACCAATGCTTAAGATCATTTGAAAAGCATGTAATTAGAATACAGTCAGATAACAATGAAAGCCCTGAAAAACTACTGTAACAATAGAAAATTAGTAATCCTTGGTACCAGTAGTGACCGGCTATGCAGCCTCTGCCAAGGTTTCAAGAGAGAGAGAGAGACCAGTTATACCTCACTAAACGGGTCTTTTATGTCATCCTTCTCTATGCTACTTTCCTGTAATACAAAATAAAAACTTCTCTCACGAATTAATTCAGATTTGAAAGCAGGATACAAAAAGAAATTTAAGGATTAGATTCTTGTTTTCGAATGCTGTTCAGCAAACTCCAGACCCGCGATATTTGGTTTGTGTACCATTACTACTACTTTTCTTTGGTTTATTTGATTTTTTTAACTGCACAATTGAAATTATTTATTTGTGAAACTAACTTGCATTGATCAACAGCAACCTTTTTAAAAAGGAAAAAATTATACTTACATAGTTCGGGAAAACAACCATATCAACATCACTAGGAGTATCAGCTAAAAGCCTTCTCAAAGAATATTCTGCGGCCCCCGCTGGATGCAGCAATTCATCGGTATCTAAATGGATTATCCATTCCATCCCAGCGTCCTTTTATTTTTTATTCAATACATAACAAGTAACATATATTAACACAAATTTTAGAATTTGGAGACTACCAGTGTATTTCATAAAAAAAAAATTAAATGTACATACTCGTGCCATAACAATAGCCATCTCCATGTTTAGTGATTGCTTAACAAAAAGCTCATAATTGCACGGCTTGTAGAAGAACCCTGCTAGCCATGTCTCGTTCCATATTCGACTACATGTAAAAAATGCCCAAGAATTTATATCACATACATGTAATTATTTTAACTTAGATAGTAGTCATAAGTAAGAACAACAAAGCAAGAAAAAAACTACAGAAGACAACCTTCTTGCTTGTTTCTCCTCCAGATCTCGAGTTCTGTATATAACTTTAACACCCTACAATATGTTAGAATACATATAGAAAAATATCAGTAAAAAAAAAAACCAAGATTGTAATTTTAGGATAATATACAACAAATAACTTGGATATAAAAACAGCCAACTTACTGGAATCGACTCCAGAATAGCAGAGACCTGAGGCTTCGCAGCCTTTCCCTCGACAAATAGCAAGAACTGTACAACTCCCATTACTTTATGGTAGAATAGCCATGGCAAAATCTGCTCCAAGCCGGCTGAAGTACTAGTTGTGATACATATCTGCATAATATATTTACACATAAACACTCATTTCTGGGCCATTTTTTGAATATTTTGGTGTAATCATATATAACAAGATTGCTCCTTTGAGTGAATATTCAAAATTCACTCAAAGAGTAACTTTCAAGGGCAAAACTGTCAGATTTCCAAAAAGAGACCTTTTTGAAAAATTCTAGACTTTGCATTTTAAGCATAACTAGACTTAATTGCATTCAAAACATATTTTGCTTGCTTTCCCTCACATCTAAGGTCAAAAAGGTAAAAAGAAAAGAACTTTCTCAGAATTGGTATCAAATCTAGCTAACCTTAGGCTTGGGATCGGGTTCAAATCCGAACTTCCACCCCCTATAGTACGGAAAAGATGGTTTAGAACTGCCCCCTAGTATCTCCGCACAATCCGATGAGCGCGAATGCGCAGATACTGGGGAAGAAGAAACTTTTACAGAAACCGTATCAGACGAAGGACTGGAGTTCTCCATTCCAGGAAAACCAGCGGAGTGGTGACCAGGCCAGCGTCCAGTAGGGTCATCCAAGTCTCCATCTCCCCGCCATTGAAGGATGAACGCAAAGATCGCAAGACAGAGAGGGAGACACGTGAGTAGGAGGAGGAGACGATGCACAGGAGATGAACGGTTAGGGGAAACCATTGCTTTGCTCGGATCGAATTGTAGAGAAAGACAGTTTCTTTACAAATGATTTTCCTTTATGAGGTGTTTCAACGATTCTTGTTTTCTTCTTCTTTTTTGAGTTTCGGATATTTCCATTGCTTGTCTGCTTGATTTGGTCGAAAGAGGCCTCAACTCGAACTGTCAAGAAAGAATTCATATGACCTGAGGTAACTCAAATTTTGAGTTTAGATCTGAACCGTCCGATCTTATTTAGCACGAATATTTAAGTGATCCGTACATTTTACCTCGACCGGATTGGCCCGGATCTGATCGAACGGTTGGGATCTAAATTCAAATTTGAATTACTTCAGAGGATCCGGACTCGTAAAGTTAGCCTCTGGAGAGGAATGAAAACATTGTTTGATGACTTTGATCTACTAAGACCTGGAACATTCGAGCTGCAAATGTAGGACCTAGTTCTCAGTGAAAATAAACGACAGACCAAGTCTAGAATGCGTATAGAGTTGATAGAAGCGCTAGAGACTTATGTTCTTGATTGGACCCGGCATAAACAGGTTAAGATTCTGCTGCATCTGCGTAATAGAGCCCACAAGCATCTAGATGACATTTACCAACGTATTAAAAACCGGGTCTAAGGAAGGAATATAGTAAAAGCCGCGACAAGAAAGCGAATCGTCAGACGGTGATTGGTAGACTAGGTCAGCGAACCCGCTGATTAGGACGCCCTGATACCCGAAATGTGCACGTGTTCAGCGTCTTTATTGGGTCCGAATTTTTCCAAGCTAACTTAATTTTCGAGTTTGAACCAGACCGTCCGATCGATATCGGGTTAATGTTTGTGCGAATTCCAATTGAACGGTTTTGGATTCAAATTCAATTTGAGTTATTTGGGGATTCGAACTTGTTTTTATTTGTATTCTTCAGTTCCAACTACGTAGCTCAGTCTTGTTTATGCGTATTATTGTAGAAGGTTGAAATAATATTTGTAGTATTTATTTAATATATTTTTCAAATAATTTTTAATTTATTTAATTGTATGAATAATTTATTTTTACAATCTTTTGTTTGCACATAGGTTAGCAGCGACATCATTATATATGGTTGTCATCGATGTTGATAATAATAATAATAATAATAATAATAATAATAATAATAATAATGATGATGATGATGATGATGACGGTGACTTTAATAATGACTACTATAAATATAAAGAAAACAAAATAATAACTATAAAATAGTAATGAAAAATAACATAATAATAGTATTAAAATAATAACATTTATTGTAGTAATTAATGATAATGATATTGATGTTGATGCTTTATGATGATAACATTATCATCATGATGGCGTGAGAAATATACTTTTAAAAAAAATTAGGAGAATATTGATATGACGATCAAAAGTAGGTAACATAAAGAGAGAATATTTCATTACATGGATATATAGCACTTTCTTTCGGTTTTTCTCGATGAAATAGAGTGATGCGATGTCAGGTCAGAGTTATCTAATTTATCAAAATTTGTACGGATCAAGTGCCCATAAATTTTAATACAAATCAAACAGTTTCGAAAATTACGAAAATTACTCAGTAATCTTGCTAACCTATTTATTAATTCACGAGCTCCTCACATTTGTTGTCATTAAAATATCAGCATGATCCTATTCCTACCATAGCATATTTAATTGTCAAATAAATTTTAAAAAGCCCAAATTTATTTCACCTCAATGCATATTCATTGTTAATCTTTCAAATTTCAATATGTTTTTTTTTTCTCTCCTCATAAGAAAAAATATCTCTATCATGTCCAAGATTTTATAAAAAAAAATTAAATTGAAAATTCTCTCGTATTGTTTTACAAAGGGTTCTCATGCATCTAATTATGTTATTTTCTATCACCTCACATGCATATTCATTGTTCCACAAGTTCGTTATTTTACAGAGAGTGAGTCTATGGTACTATGTATAGCACGGATTGGTCCGCACTACGAATTAATATTTTCGTTTTCAAATCATAACGGTGATCCGAACCGTTCAACATGATTCATATGAGAATATACTTGTGGGCTAAATTTTTTATTTTTAGAATTTTTTTACTATTTTTTTAGATAGGTAGAAAATCAGTTTTTGGATGGTCCAGAATTTTTAGATCAAGTGATTTTCTTCCTATCTTAAAATATAGTAAAAAGTTTGAAAAAATATAAAATTTATTTTGCAAGTACATATTCATGTGGAGATCACGTTGAACGGTTCGAATCGACCATTAGAATTTTCAAAATAAAAATATGACTCCGTAGTACGGACTAATCCGTGCTATGCATAGTACCATAGACTCGCTCTCTTGCAAATCTTAAAAATTAGTCCTGAAGAAAAAAAGTTTTAGCGAAACTTTTCTTATTATTTGTGCAGAGGTGGGGTCCGCTTGTCATGCTCTAAATGACGGGACCCTGTCAATGTCATAGGTCACTATGGCTGTGGTCCTGTGGAGGTGAACTACTCATTAACCAACTTTAAGCTATACGCTAGAAACCAAATTACAAGCACACTCTTTAATCAAACCTATGACCTCAACAACAAATTAAAATATCTCTGATAATTTTGCAATTGAGATTAAAAAATAACGCCAACCCAAGGAAGCACACTTTCTGAATCTGTACTATGTTGCATGTGAAAATGTATGCACTTTATCACGTAAATGCTTTACAATCAATAGTAAACTTGGTACAATATTTTCTTAATAGCAGAGATTAAGCTTCACTTACAAAAATGCTAGAATGAGGCTCTGATAATATACATATTACGGATCGATCTGTAGTATGGATTCATATATTTAGTTTTAAAGTTTAGACAGTTGATTCAAATCATTAAACACTGAAAATGTATCCGAAGACCAAATTTTACATTTTTTTTTAAATATTTTTTACTATATTGTAGAATTTTTTTTACAATTTATTTAGAGTTCCTTTCAATTTGACCCTTCGGAACTGTCACTTTCACGTTGTCATACTTATAAAAAAGATAAATTGCAATCCTGTCGTAATATATATTCCTAAAAAATATAATCGTAAATGCCTCAATCGATATTATGAAAATAATTTCTCAAGGAAGTAGAACAAAAGATGTACTTACCTTAGACTTAGGATCTGCTTGAATCCCAAATTTCAACTTGCGGTAGTACGGGAATGACGTGTGCACCGGCGTGTGCACCGGAGAAGATGAAAAGAAAGGGCTTGAATTTTCTAATGTCGGAAATGCGGCACCATGCCTCATAGAATCATCTAATGCGTTCAATTTGGCATTGCCTCGCCATTGAAGGATGAATGCGAACCCCGCTAGAAAGAGAGGGAGCAAGGTGAGTAAAGCAAGGAGACGATGCTTTGGAGATGAATTGGGAATCAATGGCGCCATTGGCTCTAGACCAGAGAAGATCAAACAAAGCTGTTTGCTGAGAAATCACAAAGTTATATAGGGAAGGGGTAAAGATATTGACAGACTAGTTATTCCTTCATACAGTGCACTGACAGTAAAATGAAAGCCGCACTGTATATTATTGGTGCGTTGTATGAAGAAAAAACTACACTGTCAATATATTTACCTGTTATCAGGGCTAGCAGCCTACTCGACCTCCATTTATGACACTGGAGCGTCTCTTTTAAATGATAAAGGGGACCAATAAATCAATAATAAAGGTCTCAGAGCCCAAGCTGAATTAAAGGCCGGGTCCAGTTGTACCAAATGGAGGCCCAAAATTAAATCTGTTGCAGGAGTCAAGGGCTCCATACAAATCGCAATTCGTAATAAATTGTAGTCAGATGGATTTAATTCGGATAATAAAAGCCCACCTAAAATAACTTTCACTACGAAGATCATGTTGAAAAAATAGTAAAAAAAAGTAGAAAAAATAGTAAAAAATATAAATTTAATCTACATGTACATTTTCATATGGATATCATGTTGAACAGATCAATCTTTTGAACTTCAAAAACGGAGATAATATCCATAGTATGAACCAATCTGCACCGTCAATCACTATGAATAGTACCATTGATGTTAATAAGAGAAAGTAAGGAATAACTTGCCCTTAGTCTAGTGGCAAAAGCACATGGTTCTTATGTGAGAGGTCATAAGTTCGAAACCCACAAAGTAGAGAAATTCTTTATATTAATATATAGGAGTTTGAAATGTGTTAGGTGGCTTGACCTCCAACACATTTTCAAAAATAAGAGAAAGCCAGAGGGGTGCAAAACCCAAAACCATGTCTAAAGAGGAAGCCGAAGCCATTAAAGCAACAGAGGTCGCGAGAAAAAAAAGTTGAAGATAGGGAGAAACCATTGTTGGGTCTCTACAGGTCTTATTAATTTGGTAAAGATAATTGTAGTTGCAGGGATTCACTATGTTGTGTATTTAAATTGTCTAGTTCAAGGGAGAGATCGAGGAGGAATTATAAAAATCTTCGTTTCGAATTGTAGACTGTTTTCTACTTTTTTTCACCTTCATAAAGCACAATTTATTATTTGTTGATATGATTTTCTTTAGCTTTATAGATTCACTAATTAATTTTATGCTGCATTGTATCATACAGATGTGGTTATATCATACACCCTAAATCAAGAGTGTTGGTGTGCCATGTTCAATTTTTTTATACTTGTTGTTGAGTAATAAGAACAAACTTATTTTCTTAGGAACAGATGTTTTCTGGTAAAGACAGCGCAGTTTTTAAAATGATTTGTGCTCTGGATGAAGAAAAAATGCTCTGTCAATATCTTGTCCCGTCATTATTTGAGTACCTTGTGATTTTATCTGATGCTTGATTAAATTTTTTTCGGTGCCCATTCGAAATACAGAGAGCCAATATTATTGTGCTTTGAGATTCATACATAAAATATTTGAACTCAAAGTTTGAGATACCTTAGAGGATGCGAATTCGAATTGGTTAATTATCTATGGAGATTCAGTGCAGTGCAGTCAAAGCCACAATTCGCATCCTCTGAGATATCTCATATTTTGCGTGACTTTTTGGAAATCTTAACCGCTCAAATACGTTCTGCACGAATCTCAAAGCGCCAATAATACTGTCCCCTGCTCTATCCCTGAATAGGCACCGGACACATCGGTCACGCAAAATATGAGATATCTCAGAGGATACGCACTCGTCAAAGCCAGACCTAGACTTGATTTTCTTAAATTTTCTGAGAACGCTCTCCTCTTTCGTCTTGTTATTTCGGTAAAGATTGATTTTGCCATTTTATATATGTCATATATGCTTGGCACGTTTTTCAATGTTTTCGCTCATGGATCCTACAAACATTTGCAAACTTGTTTGGAACATTTTTGCAAACTTGTTTTCGCTCACGGTTATATGCATGCAATCAAGGAGATCATGAACAGAGCATTTGTCAGTGGCAACTAAGTAGAAGAACTAAAACTTGCCATTGTATGCATCAAGAAAGAATTCATCTCCACATAAAAATTATTCATTCTTAGACTCAATTCGCCACTTCCTTTCATGATCTCTCTCTCTCTCTTTTGTGTCATTATTAATTCAGACGCTTGAACACTCAATGCAGAGAAAGCTAGATGCCAAATTAAGGTTTATTTCGTTTAATTAATGGACCAATTAATCAGAGGATTATAAATGTCAAGTGAGCGATTGTGGATATTTTGCTGATGGAGGGCAATTTTGTCCATCAAATTTAAATTAGTAAGCACCCAAATTGTATGAATTAAACCATCCATTAATATCTAACAAGAAAAAATTTGTCATTAATTTGTCTCATAGTCCCACATACTTTTACATTTTAATCCCTTCTTTCATGTTAGGTTAGGTTGCTCCTTAAAATTAAAATTAAGGAGGATTAAATTGCTTATGATTTAAGTTATTAATGCATCAACTCTTCCCACCGACTCTCTTTTTCTTCAAATTATATTATATGACCATGCATCAACTCTTCCCACCAACTCTACAGGAAGAGGAATAATTAAGAAAGCGAAGAAAGCATTTAATTTGTTAGTGCCATGGCCTTCAAGTTGTTTTCCTCTCTGCTGTTGCTGTTTTTCCTGTTAAATTCTGTTATTCCTTGCGTTTTAGGATTTGGTGTTTTTCAAGTGAAGCACAAATTCGCCACTCGAGTACAGAGGCGGAATATACATTTGCTGTGGGCCCATGATGTCAGGCGACACGGATGGTTTCTCTCTGCTGTTCATTTACCAATCGGTGGTAACAGATTACCTAGCGGAACCGGGTTCGATTTTCGTACTCATGATTTAATTCAATCCGTTTCGTGATAAATTTGAATTCCTTATTTTGGCGTTATTTCGCACCAATTTTCAGCTTGGTACAGCACATGACTAAATTTCGTGATTGAAATTTTGTCATCATTAATTTTTTTTTTTTAAGGTTAGTGGCTACTTGCTAATTGCCGACTAGTGATTGCATTAATAACAAAAAAAAACATTTACTGGTTCTGGTTCTGGTTCTGCATAATTTAGGAAGAATTTTAATTATTTTGTTATTTCAAATATAGCAGACTGTCAAGATCAGGAGTAAAATTGGGGAAGAAAGAGGCTAATTTGGACTTAGTCAACGTAGCCGTTGGGGAGGAAGGTTTGAAAGAGACAGCGGGCAAGGGGACGGTCAGCCTGCTACTTAAACCTGAAGCCCTGCGCGTGGGACCAAGCGAGGAGACCGTGACCGAAATATTAAAGGAGCGTCCTGACTTACAGGTGGGGACAACTCGATCAGCACAGGAGATCACTGCAGCTCGCGCAACTGGAGACGATAATAGTGGTAGCGGTTGAGAGTTTGTTAGAGATGCATGTCAGCAGCTAGTTGCTGACATGGCAGTGCGCGGTTAATTAACGCCATCAAGTGTATCTTTTCCAAATTTACTCTCTCTTACAGCATCGCCTGTATAAGGGCAACTATTGTACCGAATCCGATTATGCCATTGAATATGAATTTTACCTTTCATCCAAGTAACCATTTCCTTGGTTCAATTGCTCTGAGTAAGTTGGAACGAGGATCTGACATTTGGTATCATAGCATGAAGGTCACAACTGGGGAAGCAACGAAACATTGTTCAGAGGAGATCAATGACCATGACAGCTCGCACTAAAAACACGATTCCGATTGAGAAGCAAGCGATGAATATAGCAACGATCCATGAGAGGATCTCGAATCAGAAATGTCGCAAGGCGAGCTCAACTCTTGAGTAGGTCGAATCAAAGCACAACTCCACTATTTGAACTTTGAAAACAAAAATATTGATCCATAGTACATACCAATATGCACTATGCACAGTACCATAGCCTCACTCTTTTTCCTTGCATGTGATCATTCAGGAAGTGAAAAGGATTTCTTTAAAAAAAATTATTGATAGCTTTGCAATTGTCATTAAAAAATAACGCCAACGCAAGCAAGCACACTTTGTGAATATTTTCTATGTTGCATATTGATACGTCCCTTCCCGGGCGGGCCGGGCCGTACTTGGACTGGGTCCAGTAAGGTGCAGACACGCCCTGTTTCTGGAAAGCAGGCCGTGCGGGGATTGGGTGCTAATTGCGCGGCCCGTCTCGCCCTGAGTGAAGCGGGTCGGAACAGTGGGCACGCAGGGAGTCGGAGGGGTATTAACGCTCTAACCCTTTTTGATACCTCTCCAGGCTCCAAGATGTGATAAATGCGATCCCCTTTTCTGGGGGTTTCTTTGCCTTATATAGGGGATGGCCCACTGTAGCGGGGTCTTGTCAGCATTAATGACAAAGATTCGCCTAATGTTGAGGGTGTCCGCCTATTAGGCTATAAAGTTCGCGTAGTCAGTCTCAAGCCGAACAGCGAGGTCGCATGTCAACCTTGCTGGGCTGTTCGGCACGCTAGGCTTTGAGCCTTGTCTTATTTTGACTCCGAGCTGGCCCCTGTGAGGGGTCCGAGTCCCGGGCAGTTCTTGACCTCGGGCTGGCCCCGGGAGGGGGTCCGAGTCCCGGGCAATTCTTGACCTCGGGCTGGCCCCGGGAGGGGGTCCGAATCCCGGGCAATTCTTGACCTCGGGCTGGCCCCGGGAGGGGGTCCGAATCCCGGGCAATTCTTAA
The DNA here is from genome assembly GCA_028015225.1 of Carex myosuroides. Taxonomy (NCBI): domain Eukaryota; kingdom Viridiplantae; phylum Streptophyta; class Magnoliopsida; order Poales; family Cyperaceae; genus Carex; species Carex myosuroides. The sequence goes on from CM051466.1 coordinate 4,347,276, forward strand.
CCTCGGGCTGGCCCCGGGAGGGGGTCCGAATCCCGGGCTTTTCTTGACCTCGGGCTGGCCCCGAGAGGGGGTCCGAATCCCGGGCAATTCTGGCTAGTGGCCTGTTCCTGCAGGGGGAGGGGGTCTATTCCGTTTCATTCTATTTTGGGCCGGCCTTTTGTGTATTTTGAATCTGGGAGTGCTCTATCGGGCCAGGCCTGGGCTTTTTAAGGGCCATTGGTATATGGACCTATCATTAGCCCCCGAAGCCGAAATGCATCAGTATGATGCTTTTGGGTTCTTGACTCCTATAATGAAGGCGGCTTCAGTCCTATCGTGGGAGGTTTCTTAGCTTATTTCGGCTGCTAAACTTATTTTAATGTTTTGCGAGTGTTAGCTCTCGAGTTGATCTTGGGAATTTTTGTGAGGTGTTTGTTTGTTGTCAGCCCCCGAGTTATCCGTCGGGGTTTTTCTGTTCGTGTTTTGGTTATTTTGAAGTTCTTGTTTATATGATCTCGCGTCGCACCGCTTTGTTGGTTACGCATGGTATGTACCAATTTTGCTTTGTCGTTGTATTTCATAATTTTTGTTGTTGACGGCCCCCGAGTTGGTCTCGGGGTTTTTGTGTTTTCTAGGTAATTATAACCTGTGTTGATCGTTTTTTCCTGTAAGGTCGTAATTTTGTTATTACAAAGTTTGCGAACCCTTGGTATGCCCTGCTTCGGGTAAGTGTCCGACTACTTGTGTCGGCGTGTTGGGTGGCTCTGGGTAGCTAAGTTTTTTTTTTTTTTTTTTTTTTTTTTTTAGCGCGAGTAACGGAGGGTGCGGGGGAAATCAAAAGCAGTTGTTGATATTAAAATATTCTTAAATAGCATGAAGCCCAACTACGACATGATATCGAGATCATGCAATGCCTGTAAATAAGGAAATATTGAGATCAGACCACGCGCTCGTTATCAGTATCCTCAAAGAGGTTGTCCGCTTGGATTTCTTCTGGAGTGGCGGTGTACAGGCTCGGGCCTCCGGAATTGCGGGATAAACATCCAGGGCATTTCCAGAACCGGCGTCGGGGGTCCGCGCGGCCTCGGATGTCGTAGTGTTCGAAGCAGCTCCACTCATAGCACATCCGGCATTTCGCCATCTCGTGCTTGGGCCCCTGATCGTGGCATATGACACACCAACGCAGCTTGGGAGCGAAGTCGACGTCATCATAGATGTTGTTCTCGTCCTCCTTAGTGAATGAGGGTACACCGGCGAGGAGGAGGTCGATAAAGTCGCAGATTTGGAGGTCCTCGTTATGAAGCATCCATTCCAAATCCTCCTCGGAGAATCGTTGGCGGAGGGCCCATCGCTCTGCAGGAGAGAGGACTTGTCGTGGGTTATATGAGCGACGAGTTTTGGGGGGAGGTTGGTCGCGGCTACTCTGACCTTGATCCGCGGGCCTTTTAGATTTTGAGACCACTTGTTTGAAAGGCATTTTTGTTTAGAGGGATGGACGGAGAATGAGGAAGATGGTTGTCCCCTCTTACGTAATGGTAGGTTGGTATTTATAGATGTAAGGTACTATTGTGGCTATAAATGATGTGGGTCCCAGGCAACTCGTGACGTATAGTCGTCGACTGTTTAGTTGATTGGTGTTAGGCCTCGGGGTATATTGTCGACAAGAATGTCAGTGTGCGTACGTAGGAACCTACGCGGGACCGGAATTCGACTAACGTGGAATGGAAAAGGTGGACTGTTCGATATCATAAGAAGTTTTGTCAACGAATTCCACTGTTTCTTTTTATAAGTTTAATAATGTTACATCGGCATGATACATGTTTTGTAGACAACATTTGTCTGTACTTGATTCACGACAACAGATACATTTGTTCTAGTGAACTATGATGTGCAGGGCGACTTGTTCCCTGTATACCCGTATGGCTGCCGAGGTGGGACCTGAGGCAGGCGGAAGGGACGTTTTCCCTTCGGTCAGTTGCACTCCGGGGTACTCCTCGGCAATAAGGCGGGTATGATGTCGCTACTGATGGAGCGTTTAGGCGAGGATCTCATTATCTGTGTCCTCATACACATTGTCCGCTTCGAGCTCCTCCTTGGTGGCCGTATATAAAGTTGGTCCTCCGTAGTTGAGGTCGATGCAACGGGGGCATCGCCAAAACCGGCTACGGGGATCTGAGCGGCCTTTGATGTCGTAATGATACATGTGGCGCCACTCGAAGCAGGTTCGGCATTTGACCATCTCGGTCTTGGGATCTTCCTCGCCACACCCGAAGCATGTGCGCAAGGACGGTGCCGTAGGTTGGATGGCGTTCTCGTCTTCCGGGGTGAATTTCGGGCATGAGTTAAGCTTGAAGTCGATAAAATCTCGGATTCGAAGGTTTTCGTGGGTTAGCATCCATCCTAAGTCCGGATGGGATATATCCTGTAGCAATACCCACCGCTCGCCTTCCGACAGCATTCGCGGTGGTGGCTGCGTGGGGTTAGGCCGGGGTCGGTGGGGAGGTGAATCGTGGGGGAGGGTAATGTTGAGACGTCGCTGCTCGGGTTTGTTAACCGAGTCATTCGACGACATTGTGAAGGGAGATGTCGTGAGGGTAAGTTTGCGAAATGGGGGATTTGGTTGGTGGGAATGATCTTCTTCAGGCTGAATGGGTCAATATATAGGCGGGGTGGTGCCATTGGTTATCGCGTCCGGGCCCTACCGACTCATAAAAGCTGGGGCTAGGTGACTTGACTGGACGGGCGTAGGCCTGTTGTTTGACCGGTGTCAATTTCGAAGCGTTTTGGACCGACGGGGCGGTTATTTCGAGGCGTTTTTAGGAGTTATTGAACGGCTATTTCGAGGTGTTATTAGTGAAAGGTTCATTATTTCCGGAGCGGGTGCGCTAAATTAAGGGCTATTTCCTGTCGGTTAGCCGATATCTGGGGAATGCGCGTGGTAGCATGTACGAGGTGCGTGAGTTGGAGTCGAGAATGTCTCTATGCCGCGAGGGCGTGTCGTGGCACAGTTATGCCGGTGATTTGTCGATGTTTATTCCTTTGTCCAAGTTATCTCGAGTCGTGCCCTTTAGAATAAGGGGAGGTTGGTTTCATTGCCTGTTTTGTTTGGACTATTTAAGTCACGTGACATGGAATGTGCGATTATTGCTTACAAGGTAGCTTTGTTTTCATGCTATTGGTAAGATTAGAAGTGAGACATGTGTCCCCGGGACTGTCCTGAGACGGGGGGTGTACCAACTTGTGTTGGTAATGGATGGGGTTGGTGTCGCTAGGTGGCTAGCTTCAGGTAGTATGTCCGTTAATGTTTCGCGATCTACCTTGGACCGAGGGGTCGTGAGATAAACGGTGCCAGTTGGTTTAGCGATATGGTAAATCCGCATGGTGACGTAGCGTACTGCCGGGCTGCGACGGGATTGCAATACAAGCGACGTGCATTTAATATTTTTCCTTAGTGTGCCGTTATACGAACATGCTTTTAGGAACTTTGCAACGTAGAAAAGACTAACTGCAGGTAATGTTACGTGGTTTATAGAGTTTTCCTTCTCAACAAAACATAGTAGTTCGCGGGGTTATCATCAAAATAAAAAATAAAGATAAAACCCATCCCTATGTCGGGGAACAAAAGAGATAGTAGTAAACATCCGGCCAGGTGGATGGGACGACGTCGCGCAGCGCATCAATCGCTGAAGAAGCCGTCTGAGGAGGATCCGTCATCGGGGTCGGTGTTGCCAGACCTAGTGGGGTGATATTGCGGGCCCTCCTCATCACTGTCCTGATGGTCGGCTTCGTCGCTGTCCTCGTTTATATCGTCCAGGGAATTGAGGATGGCGGTGCACTCGTCGCAATGCCAGCTCTCTAGACCCGGGATATGGAACAGGTAGTGAGCTTCCTCGGGTTGGCAGGCCTGGTGGAACCTCTGCCGGCACCGGCGGCATCGGGGCATCTCGGATCGGTTGCCCGCCTTGCCGCATACGGGGCAGGTACTACGAATTATCGGCCTGGGTGGGGGATGTGAAGGAAGAGCAGGTGGGAGTGCATTGCGGCGAGACTTCGGGCAACAGGGGCAATGCTCGGAGGATCGCCTTTCCAGATCCAGGAGGTAATCTACGAACTCGTGAAGCTTGTGGGTCGGGTTTGACAACATCTGGTCAAGACGGTGTCGGGGGAAAAAACGGAGCCAGCTTGCCCGGACTCGGGGCGGTAGGTCTCGAACGAAAGTCGGGCGTCTCGGGGTGGGGTTACTGGGTTGACCCTTGTCCATCGGTTGCTTGCCACGATTGTTAGAAGGTTTTGGTGCCATGGCGCCGAGGCTTTTGTTAGACAGAAATTTGGTGGTTAGGTACGGATGGCCTGTGTATATATATAACGGGGGGTTACTGTAGGTGCAATAAATGCATGTGTCAGACCGTCATAAATGCTTAGGCTTGCTGACGTCATCGGGATCCGCTGCTATTTTGACCATGCCGCCCACCGCTTCGGGTAAGCGGTAATCCTAGCGCGGGGTCAGGATTCACTTGTTGGGACGGCGTGGGATTGATGTTTTGAGGGGCAGCATGCTTCAGGGTTGTAGGGGATCTTCGTCATGGGGGTTTTTTGCGCAGAGGAAGCCGAAGAGACGCGACGGTTTAATATATCTTCGGATTTTGGCGCCAAAGGGCTGAACGACGCGACGTTTTGGATTTTTGAAGCGGCTGATCGAAGGGGAGCGAGACACGTGTCGGGAGTTGTTCCTTGAGATTGGTGCTGATTCTTACGGTTCTTTACGGGGGTCCTATATAAGGATAGGCGGGCTCGTGCGGGTGTCCGCTTTCAGCAAGTTCCATTGTCGGAGTAGTCTCGCTCATCGCTCTCGCTGATAAGGACAATTGGCGGGGACGACTGCACGAATATCTCGCGGGAACGTCGCTTGCTATTCGTAAGTATTACTGTCGCAAACATTTCGTTCGGGATCCGGTATCTTGATCGATACCGTGAGCCGCCGGGTCGGTATTGTTCTACCCTTGTTTGCCTGTCCTACGCGAGGTCCTACGGTCGGTTCGTAAGACAGTTTCTGGGCGGGTTCTTTTAAATGTCGGAAACGGGTGGTACTTCGGGTTCCGGGGGAAATTCGTTTGATTGGGAGGCGGCCGTGGATTGGGATGATATAGGCCTGGAGTCGTCCGTTGATTGGAAGGCGGCACAGCCGGAGTCTTCCGTTGACGGGGCCGCAGCGGAATCGGGTTCTCCCGACGAGCTCGTTAACTGGAGCGACCCGGCGATGTGGGATTACGGGGTAGAGGGTGAAGGTGCCGGGAAGTCGAGAGCTGCCCTGAAAAGGGCCTTTGCTGCGTCGGGTAAGAGGATAGTGCCTTCTGTAATGTCTCCCATTGCTGACCATCTTGTTAACTTGCCTTTGCAGTCAGCGACGATGGGGGGGGAAGAAAAAGGTAACTCGGGAACGAGTTCCGCGGGAGAAGGCTGACCCCTCGTACTATTCTTCCGGCTATAGCGATAGTCGCTCAGTCGAAGAAGAGGAGGCATCGGAGGAAACTGAGGTGCGTGATCGCCAGGGGTCTTCTCGGGAGACGTCAGTTTCAGCGCCCATGCGGGCGCCAAAAAAGAAGAAGAAGAATTCTGAGGAGCTCCCCTCGTCGAAGAGGAGACGCCCCGGGCACGCGCGCGACGCGCAATTCGTGGAAGTTAGCCTTCTGTTCCCATCAGCGACAGGTTGTCGTAATCAGAGTTGGTGGTTTGACGTTTTTTACGGTGAATTCGTAAAAAAGGACGCCAGGGGGCGCATTTCTTTAAATCAGTTGAAGTTTTTGTTGCCGCAGGAAGACGATCGAGCTCATGATGACGAGAAAGGGCTCTGCATTTACTGGAAGATGCCCCGATGCGGATTCCAGCTGCCTTTGACTCCATTCCAGGTTACTTTTTTGACGACGTTGAACATAACCCCTGCCCAGCTGACAGGTGTAGGATGGTGCTATCTTGTTAGTTTTGAGAGGCTATTCGATGAATTTCGGGTTTGTTTTGACGGGCTGCAGCCAAGCGTGGCCCTGTTCGCACATTATTTTAGTCTGTGCGTGGCTTCGTCGGATTTTGTCGCTGTGAGGAGGAGAAATGATGTGCCGGAAATTTTCGACTATGAGACGCATAAGAAAATGTTGAGGAAGATCGACAGTTGGAACAGGGGCTGGGTGTATTTGACTAAGCCCGAGGAGGTTGAGTCACTGCAAGGTATTCGTCGCTCGTGGCGACAGATTAAGAAGGGTGAAGATGACAGTTTATGGGAGGGGAAACCCGAGATGAGCGGCTTCAAAATGAGCGCTGATGATAAACGGGCCGTCGAAGTTATCGAGGATTTGTCGCGAGGTAGTTTTTGCGCATATATATATATATATTTCTTTTAATAAAGAATCTTAACTGTTTCGCTATATATATATGACCTTTGAGTGCATATTTTTGATGCAGCTTACGGCCTGATGGATTTCTCTTTTAATGGGCTGAAGGCGATCCCCGAATTGGTGTGCTCGCATGCGGAGGGGCTGTATTCTGGGCTACCGGGGGCCGAGGCGACCCTTGCTCAGCCGCCCGCTGGTGTCGCGGAGCGTGTGGTCAAGAAGGGGGCTGGGGGTGCAGAGTCGAAGAAGCGGAGGGCGACACACGACATTGATAGTAGTGAAAAGGGCAAAGGGCCAGTTACAACTAAGAAGAGGAACGTGACTCGGCCACCCTTAGCCCCGAGCCCGAGGGAAGTCGCCACTACCCCGTCGTCGGAAGGAGCAGTCCCTCCTTTGGGTGCGGCTTCAGTCGTGTTGGCCCAGGGAGTTCCGGTATCAGCGGGGGGGCATGGTGGGGGCGGGAGCTCGAGCACGACCGCTTCTCCTGAGACGGCGCCTACGCCGTCCGAGGGTTCTCGTAAGGCTAGTCTTCCTGGCAAGGTTGGGGTAGGGACCATTTGTAAGACTCCCCTCCCGTTAAGTCAACCGGACGGGTGCCTCGCCTTGTTCCCTCATTTGGCTAAGATGCGAAGTGCTAAGGAGCGGCCCCCCGAGAGCGCGACGTTTTATAGGGAGGCCTTCCGTGCTTTGGAGCCTCCTTATTTGGGTCGACTTATCCAAAAATGCGGGGCTGGTATGATGCTGGACGCGGTCGGTCGTCTTTTTGAGATAGGCTGTTTGTTTGGTCGTGCGGCGGAGGCGATGATCGCCAAGAATTTGACTGTGGCCCAATCTCCTGTAGAACCGGCGGATTTGACAGCGGCCCTTGTGGAGAGGGACTACTGGATGGAGAAGCACAAGTCCTTGAGTGACGACTACCAAAAGCTTCGGGGCTCGGTGGTGGGCAGCAGTGACGAGGTTGAGAAGCTAAGGAGTGAGGTCGACGCAAAGGCCCGCGCGTTAGAGGAAAGCGAGACCAGTGCTAAGAGGAGCACGGATTTGCTCGAGGAGGCCGTGTCTAAGCTCGTCGACAGTGAAGCGGAGGTAGAGGAGCTAAAACGGGCAAAGGAGGGACAGGCCCAGGAGTTGACGCTTGTGCGGGAGCAGTTATCCCAGGCCTTGCGTGCAATTAAGAACTCGCAAGCGGAGCGTCTCGATCATGAGAAGGAGGTGATTCGGGAATTCCTGGTTAGCGATCCTTTCAAGATCGCTGCGATGCTGTCGCTAACTGGGATGGTTAAGAAGCAGGTTCATACAGAATTATCTGTTTTGGCCGGTCTCTATCCGTTCGCCCCAGAGGACCTCGGGTACCCGCCTGTTGCGGACGAGGATGGGGCTCCTCAGGGTCTGGTGGGATATGAGTGGGATGCAGCTGGAGGCCAGCTGCTCAACCCCGAGGGTAAGCCTGTTCTCCCGAGCATGAACCTGCTGAGCTGTACGCCGAAGACGCCTTTTCATATCTGGCGTAGGATTGCGCCGTGGCCTCGTCACTTGGACAGAGAGGATACACCGCCGCAGTCCCCTCGAGACCACGCGGAAGGCAGCGAGGGTCGGACGGTTCAAGAGACTGTCTCGGGTACTGTCGATGGGGAGGCTTCGCTGGATCAGGTGGATTATAATCAAGAGTCGGGAGACGACCCTTCAGGAAACCTTGAAGTGAACCAGGTATAACTCTTTCCCCTCTATACTTATATCGTGACACGAGGTGTAATCTGGGTAGTTGCTTGACATTATTTCGTTCGTTGCAGGACAAAGACAAGTAGGTATGTCGCGGCAGGAAGGTTGGGCGGAGTACATCCTTCTCTGCTTTTATTATTATGATTATCTTTTATTTCTATTGGAGCGTATTTTGTGTGAGGAACCCTCCGGGGTGTTTTAACAGGATTTGTTGCATGCTTTTGCTCGGGTGGTTTGCTGGGGAGTGTTTCTCAGCCACCCGAGATAACAGTTGACCTGACAGTATTTATGTTTATGTGTTCTCCTTTGACGTATAATTGTTGTGACATAAGTCTTATGGCCGTGTGGGTTCGGTGGGACGTTCTCATCGACCAGCCTCACCTTTGTTTGCGCCGTGATGGCGGGTCGGTACTTTATTTGTGTTACTTTGCCTTATTCGGCGATGTGGCTGTTGATTTTTCTCTGGTTCGGGGTACGAGGGATACCTTTCTTATACGTGTTTGCAGCGCGGATATAAAGAAATGGATAGTTTTCTTACCTTGTGAGGCGTGCTTCCGCGACTTCCCGAAGTGGGTGATGTCCTCGACCCTCTTTTTCCTACGGCTCGTCTCGAGGAGACGCCTGCTTTGCGGGCTAGTTGTGTTTGCGTGCTGTTTTATTGCGCGTTGTCCCTGAGGGTTTGTTCTTTTGATTTCTTCAAGTTCGCGAAATTGCTGGGCAACTCCTTGTTTGGTCGCCCTGCTGTATCGCAAGGCTGGTAGGGATGTTCTTGCGAGATATTTTATTCAGGCATGCCGTTATGCCAGCTCGTTTGTCTCGCGAGGCCAGTAGATATGTTCCTGCGAGACTTTGTTCGGACATGTTGTCATGCCTACTTTTTGTCTCGCGAGGCCAGTAGATATGTTCCTGCGAGACTTTGTTCGGACATGTTGTCATGCCTACTTTTTGTCTCGCGAGGCCAGTAGATATGTTCCTGCGAGACTTTGTTCGGACATGTTGTCATGCCTACTTTTTGTCTCGCGAGGCCAGTAGATATGTTCCTGCGAGACTTTGTTCGGACATGTTGTCATGCCTACTTTTTGTCTCGCGAGGCCAGTAGATTATTCACGCTCATCCCGCAGGACTTTCGTTTGTACCTATTGCATAGGCAAGCTCGTTGTCTTCTGCGGAATGGCGGAATGTTTTGTCCGATTTTGCGTGTTCGTTGCCCCGTCGGGCTTTCGTTTACGCTGTGTTTCGGGATCCTTGGAGAGATTTTTTCGTTACCCTACGGGTTTTCGCTATTATCTTTCCAAAGCAGAGTTATGCGCATTCGTTATCCTTTTGGGATTTTCGTTCGCTTTTTGCATAACTGTCCCTTTTGATTTCGCTAGTCAAGTGTTTTCGTTGCTCTTTGCAGAGTTTTTGTTCACACTGTTGTGACTTGCGCCTGTGTTGCCATGTTCGAGAGTTATGTGTACTTGTTGCTCTTTGCAGAGTTTTTGTTCACACTTTTGTAACTCTCTTCCTGTGTTGCCATGTTCGAGAGTCGTGTGTACTTGTTGCTCTTTGCAGAGTTTTTGTTCACACTTATGTGACTCTCTTCCTGTGTTGTCTTGGAGAATTGTTTTGCTGCTTCGTGCTTCAGGTTGTTTGGCCTGAGATTAGCGCGAATTTTCCTCGCGAGGCGCCTCGTGTGTACTCGTCATCTTTTCAGAGTATTCGTTCGTACTTTGCACGACTAGCGCACGCCCGCTATTATGGGAAAGTTGTTTCGGGCTTTATGCTCAAGGGCCCTTGGACTGAGGTTGTAGTAATTTCCGGTTTTGTCAGTTAAAGCATATGTTGCCCATAAGCTTTTTATCTTTCTGCTACGAGAAACGCTGTTGTTTTATTGCGGAGGCGTTCGTTGCCCATTGGGCTTTGGGTTATCCTCTTGACGCAAAAAAACTTTTATAGAGGCATTTATTGCCCGTAGGCTTTTGTTTGCCTTTGTGCTAGTCAGTTGTTTTTGTGAGGTAGTCCCGGCGGCAATTTTGTGTCGCCGGGTCTCAAATTTGTTAGTCAGACATCGCACACTGGGGCCGTGCTTATAATATCGCACCGGCGCCCTTGACCACTCACGGGCATTCTCGTGTTGGTCCAAAAAAGAAGATGCAAAAGACAGTGATTACATTTTTGTGAGGTGGCACCGCTGCTGCTGTACCTGTTTCCCCCCCTTTTTTTTTAAATATAAAATTTGCGGAGATGGACAACGTTCCAGGGCCGGGCGAGCATTCGCCCATCGGGACCTTCAAGCTCGTAAGCTCCCTTGCCGCAGGTGCGAATTATCCGGAAGGGGCCTTCCCAATTGGGTTGAAGCTTACCAACATGCTGTCCGGTAGCTTCTACCTTTTTTAATACTAGGTCGCCTGGTTCGAACGCACGGGGTGACACGCGTTTATCGAAGGTGCGCTTCACCCTCTGCTGATATTCAGTGGTCCGGATGCGGGCCTTGTCCCGGAGTTCTTGCACTAGCTCAAGGTCCATTGCTCGTGCTTCGGGGTTGCTTTCTGTGGAATAGGCCGTCATCCGGAGGGAGGGTGTAATGAGTTCGAGAGGTGTGACAGCCTCCATGCCATATACTAGGGAGTATGGTGTTTGCTGGGTGGCCTCACGGGGAGTAGTTCTGTATGCCCAAAGGATTTCGTCTAGTTTATCGGGCCAATTTTTCCTGTTGGAGGCCACCTTCTTTCGTAGACCATCCAGAATGGTCCTGTTGGTAACTTCGGCTAGGCCATTGCTAGCAGGGTGACTCACCGAGGTAAAGTTGCTGCGAATGCCTAGCCTTTCGAGGAAGGACAGGGTAACATCTGCATTAAATTGTGTGCCATTGTCAGAAATGAGTGCGTGCGGAAGGCCGAAGCGGCACACAATGTTGCGCCAGATGAAGTTTTTGGCGGCTTCTGCCGTAATGTGGGCTAATGCCTTGGCCTCGACCCATTTCGTAAAGTACTCCACGGCCACGATGATCCATTTATGCTGTCGGACGGCCATGGGGAAAGGGCCTAGGATATCAATCCCCCATAGGTCGAAGGGCCAAGCTCCCGAGATTGTGATCATATCATAACCTGGGATGCTGGATAATCGGCAATGGTATTGGCATTTTTTGCATTTTCGCGCCAGGTTGGCCGCGTCTTGCTGCATCGTGGGCCAATAATATCCTGCGCGCAGGACTCTCTTGGCCAACGTTTTCGCCCCTTGATGGCTACCACAAAGTCCCTCATGGGCTTCCTCCAGCATTGCCTGGGCGTCTCTCTCTCCGATGCATTTAAGCCATGGGCGGTCATATCCCCTTTTGTATAATTGGTGGTTGTGTACCGAGTATAAAGGGGCGATCTTCTTCAATCTCCTGGATTCCAGCGGGTCCTCAGGCAACGTCCCCGAGGTGAGGTATCTCCACATGGGAGCGTACCAGGCATCCCCAGGTTCGTTAATGACGTGGACTCCCTTCGCGTCATCCGATATACTTGACTCGGGTACGTCCATGACTATCACTGGTCGATCTTTGTCAAGGTTTCCCGCCGCTCCTAGTTTTGAGAGGGCGTCTGCCTGGCAATTTTTGTTTCTGGACACATGCTCGATCACCACTCTATCAAATTGTCCCTTTAAGGAATGGAACTGTTCACGGTATCGTCGTAATCGGTCGTCGTGCACACGGCATTCTTCGTTGATTTGCCTGACCGCGAGCTCTGAGTCACTATGTAGATGGACCTCTCGGGCTCCCAGCCCCGCAGCTAATTTGAGGCCAGCTATCATGGCCTCATACTCGGCAGTATTGTTGGTTACAGGGAACTGGAAGTGGAGCGCGTAGTTGAGCGCTTCTCCCTGGGGGCCCGTGAGAGCTACTCCTGCTCCTGCTCATAGGTGGGAGGAGGCGCCGTCTACGTAAAGTGTCAACTTGCCGCCCACTTCTTCCGGCGCTCACGAGTACTCCGCTATGAAGTCCGCGAACACTTGTGATTTGATGGCACTTTGAGGATGGAACGCGACATCAAATTCGGTCAACTCTAGCGCCCAGGCCAACACGCGGCTGTTGAGTATTTTAGATATAATGATTTTGTACTCTTTTGCCTTTAATATTTATAAAACCTTCGTACTCAATAAATAGGTTAGTTGCAAGCGCACAACCTATCGATTGTAGTATTTAGGTGTCGATCCGCAGGGAGATAGGGAAATACCAATTTTTAAATAAGAAAACTACTTCTAAAACAAAACAATAAAAGTAAAGTGGGGGGTTTGTTCTAAAATCCTAATGTTGGGTTCAATACCCGAAAGAGAGGAGTTTCAAACAATAAATGTAAATAAAATAAAGAGAAGAAAGATTGGTTTGTTTTCAAGTTTAAGGAGATCTAGGGGTATTCGGTCTACAATCCCTTGCTAATTCTATTTATTAGGTTTGTTTAAATTCATGTTTGATTTGATGAGGTTTCTAACCTAGTTAGCCTTTGGAACAAATATTAATACAAATACTTTGCGCTTTATGGATTAATGTGCCTCGAATTCTAGGGCTGTCACTAACCTAGAGGGATATTTAATCTCATGCTTCAAAGCATATATCGATATTTGTTCTAAGGTGTCCTAATTAGGATTTGCCTTCGCCTTTCGGTCCTTCACCAAAATCCTAACCTTAATTTCTATAGTTCCGGATTGGATATCAAAGTACGGTCGCTTCTAACCCAACCCTAAGGTGTGTCTTTATGGTTTCAATTAGTAGTCTCCTCATGACCAATGCCGGAATTTAATAAACTTAAAGCGGAAAAACACGATCAACGCGATTTCAAAACTACTTCAATTCAATAAACCCTAACCAGGTGAACTCAAAGGAACGAGTACTAATGAAATTCATAAAGAATAAATCACAGAAATTAACAATCAAATCCGATAACACAATCATAATAAAAACAAATATCCGAATAATCTAGAATTAAACAAGTTCATGCATTGACCTAAACCCCTAGAAAGAGAACTACTCTCTCTTGGAGAGATCCATTACAAAGATTGGCAAAAACAATAAGAAATAAGATAAAGAAATGATTACACCCTTTCTTAGATCTAAAACCTCGATCTTGCCGACTCCTTGCTTGAATCTTCTTCTTCTTCTCCTTCCTTGGAACTTCAAGAATTTCTGCAGGATCTCTCTCTCTCAATTTGTGGAAAGATGGATATAATAATGGATATGTACCATAATGGATCCTGAGATGAAATTCTTCCTCTTTTATAGCCAAAGGCCTTGCCCAATTTAGAGGATAGAAGTGGAGTTAGTGGGTGCACTCCTCAGACTGCCATGGCTATTTTTGGCCTTCTAAAACGTGTTCCTTGGAAGCCCAGAATAGAAAACCTCTTGAAAATGCGAATTTCTGGCTGTCTGCGAGTCCAGTGCGTCCGCACTGGAGTTGAGTGCGGGTGGTCTGGGTCGCACCGACTCCAGATCCCCTTTGGTTCCAAGTTCCCTTTTCTGGATTTTCTGCAAAATTTCCTGAGTGCGTCCGCACTGGATCTTAGTGCGTCCGCACTGGCATGTTGTTTTTCTGTTTTCCAAAGAATCCGAAGATTTCAAAAATAGTCAAGTACTGAGTGCGTCCGCACTGGCTGTGAGTGCGTTCGCATTGGCCTTGAACTTCTGTTTTCTGGAAAATTCTGAAAGTCGCAAAAATCGGCTAAGTAGTGAATGCGTCCGCACTGAAGGTGAATGCGGCCGCATTACGCTCGGACTTTTCGTCTGTGAGGTCTGCGCTGCTGGAAAATCGGCTAAGTACCCAGTGCGTCCGCACTGGTGGATAATGCGTCCGCATTGGACAGTTTTTCATCATTTTGCACTGTTTCCTGCATTGAAACATCGAGCGAACGCAGTAACTTGATTCTTGGTGTATTATATTCGCTTTATATCCAAAATACAAGATATTTGGTGTTATTTTATGATAAAAACTAGATCGACGGTGTATATAAAATACACCTATCAAATACCCCCAAGCTTGAACCTTGCTTGTCCCCAAGCAACATCTAAACTGGGACTACAATTCGATCTACAATTTAACCCTATATCAAGTATATATTTCTCAAAATGAAAAACTTGTATGATCTTGCCAAAATTTAAAAACCTTCATGTATATTCCCCAAATCCCAAGTTCAACCCTCGAATAATTATGAATCAACTCACAATTCGATTACTCTAACTTTTATTTCCTTAAAGGCTTTGAATTTGTGAACTTCGTATACCCAAATTTAAAAGATATGCCATTTAAAATGTAGAATTTTCAAAATACCCCCAAGCTTGAATCAAACTTGGGTAAGAATAATTACGGACTTCGTGTGTTGATACATGCATATTCCTTTTGTTTTGTTGCTTTTGATTTTCTCACTTTGAATTAGCACTATTTTCCCCATCCTTATTTAAGCACCGGTTAGTTACAAGTAGTTAACTGTACCCAACCGTTCTAATTCAAGGGTGCTTTGCATGCTCTTAGTCTAACCCTTCCACTAACACGAATGTCAATTTTATCGGGAGACTAGCGGAGCAAGAGTGCTAAGGACTCATAACCATAAGTACGTCATGAAGCCGTATCATAGGTCATTGGAATCATCTTTTATTTTCCCATATTTTTCAATTTTACCTAATTTCTCAACATTTATGCACATATCATGAATACACACATCCCTAAGTATTCTTTCATACTTATGGATATCCCACTATTTCTAAATTTAAAATTTCCAAATCTAAATAGCTTCTCTAATCAATTTAAATTCCAAATGACCTAATGTCATACACCTTTATTTCCACAAAGTTTTTCGCCAAATTATGTGGTCATTTCAAATTATTCCAAGGGATTTACCAAAAATTCGAAAAAATTATGCATGAATACGTCTAATTTTGCCAATCACTCAAATTTATTCACAAAATGCATGACACAAAACTAGGTAAACATCCTAACAAGTCGGACTGGACCCTATTCATGGTTAGGTAAAACCCTAGTTTTAAACAAAAAATTTAAACATGCCTAAACTAAATGCAAGATACAATTGTGAATTTCAGTTTTTCATTTAACCTCCCCCAGCTTAAACAAAACATTGTCCTCAATGTGTCAATTCATACTAGAAGAGGAAATTAAAAAGAGAAATAGAAACTCACAAGATGTTGCTCGGTTTAACGTCGGGAGCTCGACTTGTTGAGGCTCAGTTTAAAGGTGGTGGATCATCGAGGGCAATTGCCTCATTTTCAATGATCGGTTCATCTCTTATGGGTCGGTGGTCGTTTGGATTGCAACCAAAGAGAGGATTGTTGTT
This sequence comes from Carex myosuroides, assembly GCA_028015225.1. Classification (NCBI taxonomy): domain Eukaryota; kingdom Viridiplantae; phylum Streptophyta; class Magnoliopsida; order Poales; family Cyperaceae; genus Carex; species Carex myosuroides. Next base: position 4,362,656 of record CM051466.1, read on the forward strand.
TAGGCCCGTCATTTGTTGAGAAAGAGAGGATTCGCTGGCCTTGATCTTTGCGGCTTGTCTCCTCGTGATGGTGGTCAGTGCTCAAATTTATGAGAGAATAAAAGAGATGAGATGTGAAAGAGAGAGAATAGAAATAGAGAATAATAAAGTGCAGAAAATTAAATAAGCAAAGTAAATATTTTTGGATTTTTCTAAATAAGGAAAGTAAATTTCAGAAATTGTAAAAAAAAGGAAATAAACTATTTTTGGATTTTTAAATTTTCTGAAAAGTAAATAAGGAAACTAAGAATTAAAAGTACTTTCCTAAAATAAAAACTAGTATCTATCCTATTCTCCCCGGCAACGGCGCCAAAAAGCTTGTTGAGTATTTTAGATATAATGATTTTGTACTCTTTTGCCTTTAATATTTATAAAACCTTCGTACTCAATAAATAGGTTAGTTGCAAGCGCACAACCTATCGATTGTAGTATTTAGGTGTCGATCCGCAGGGAGATAGGGAAATACCAATTTTTAAATAAGAAAACTACTTCTAAAACAAAACAATAAAAGTAAAGTGGGGGGTTTGTTCTAAAATCCTAATGTTGGGTTCAATACCCGAAAGAGAGGAGTTTCAAACAATAAATGTAAATAAAATAAAGAGAAGAAAGATTGGTTTGTTTTCAAGTTTAAGGAGATCTAGGGGTATTCGGTCTACAATCCCTTGCTAATTCTATTTATTAGGTTTGTTTAAATTCATGTTTGATTTGATGAGGTTTCTAACCTAGTTAGCCTTTGGAACAAATATTAATACAAATACTTTGCGCTTTATGGATTAATGTGCCTCGAATTCTAGGGCTGTCACTAACCTAGAGGGATATTTAATCTCATGCTTCAAAGCATATATCGATATTTGTTCTAAGGTGTCCTAATTAGGATTTGCCTTCGCCTTTCGGTCCTTCACCAAAATCCTAACCTTAATTTCTATAGTTCCGGATTGGATATCAAAGTACGGTCGCTTCTAACCCAACCCTAAGGTGTGTCTTTATGGTTTCAATTAGTAGTCTCCTCATGACCAATGCCGGAATTTAATAAACTTAAAGCGGAAAAACACGATCAACGCGATTTCAAAACTACTTCAATTCAATAAACCCTAACCAGGTGAACTCAAAGGAACGAGTACTAATGAAATTCATAAAGAATAAATCACAGAAATTAACAATCAAATCCGATAACACAATCATAATAAAAACAAATATCCGAATAATCTAGAATTAAACAAGTTCATGCATTGACCTAAACCCCTAGAAAGAGAACTACTCTCTCTTGGAGAGATCCATTACAAAGATTGGCAAAAACAATAAGAAATAAGATAAAGAAATGATTACACCCTTTCTTAGATCTAAAACCTCGATCTTGCCGACTCCTTGCTTGAATCTTCTTCTTCTTCTCCTTCCTTGGAACTTCAAGAATTTCTGCAGGATCTCTCTCTCTCAATTTGTGGAAAGATGGATATAATAATGGATATGTACCATAATGGATCCTGAGATGAAATTCTTCCTCTTTTATAGCCAAAGGCCTTGCCCAATTTAGAGGATAGAAGTGGAGTTAGTGGGTGCACTCCTCAGACTGCCATGGCTATTTTTGGCCTTCTAAAACGTGTTTCTTGGAAGCCCAGAATAGAAAACCTCTTGAAAATGCGAATTTCTGGCTGTCTGCGAGTCCAGTGCGTCCGCACTGGAGTTGAGTGCGGGTGGTCTGGGTCGCACCGACTCCAGATCCCCTTTGGTTCCAAGTTCCCTTTTCTGGATTTTCTGCAAAATTTCCTGAGTGCGTCCGCACTGGATCTTAGTGCGTCCGCACTGGCATGTTGTTTTTCTGTTTTCCAAAGAATCCGAAGATTTCAAAAATAGTCAAGTACTGAGTGCGTCCGCACTGGCTGTGAGTGCGTTCGCATTGGCCTTGAACTTCTGTTTTCTGGAAAATTCTGAAAGTCGCAAAAATCGGCTAAGTAGTGAATGCGTCCGCACTGAAGGTGAATGCGGCCGCATTACGCTCGGACTTTTCGTCTGTGAGGTCTGCGCTGCTGGAAAATCGGCTAAGTACCCAGTGCGTCCGCACTGGTGGATAATGCGTCCGCATTGGACAGTTTTTCATCATTTTGCACTGTTTCCTGCATTGAAACATCGAGCGAACGCAGTAACTTGATTCTTGGTGTATTATATTCGCTTTATATCCAAAATACAAGATATTTGGTGTTATTTTATGATAAAAACTAGATCGACGGTGTATATAAAATACACCTATCAGCGGCCTGAGGAGTCGAAGTTCGCAAAGGCCTTCTTCAAGGGTACACCTGTATATACTTTGATTGGATGGGACTGGAAGTATGGTCTCAGTTTCCGTGCCGCGATTATAAGAGCATAGGCCGCTTTTTCTATCGGTGTGTATCAGGTCTCGGCATCTCGGAGCACGTGCGACACGAAATATATGGGCTTTTGTTCCTTTCCTTCTTCTCTTACTAGGGCGGCACTTACCGCGTGGTTGGTCGTGGCCAGGTATACAACCAGTGTGTCTCCGTTTATAGGTCGGCTGAGGCAAGGTGGGCTGGCCAGGTATTCTTTGACTTTGTCGAAAGCTGTCGCGCATTCCTCGGTCCACTCGAATCTGACGGATTTGCGCATTACTTTGAAGAAAGGGAAGCAAACGTCGCCGGATCGGGCGATGAATCGGTTCAATGCTGCAAGTCGGCCTGTAAGTGATTGAAGTTCCTTAAGGTTTCGGGGGGGTTTCATATCTAGAATGGCCTGCGACTTGGAGGGGTGTATCTCTATGCCTCTCATGGACACCATGAATCCGAGGAATTTTCCTCCTGTGAGACCGAAGAAGCTCTTCTTTGGATTGAGTTTCATATCAGCCTGATTGAGCGTCGCGAATGTCTCGCGCAGGTCCTGCACGTGGTCCAGGTCGGACATGCTCTTCACTAGGAGGTCATCTACGTAGGCCTCTATATTTCGACCTATCTGCTCGTGGAATACCTTATTCACCATTCTTTGAAAAGTAGCCCCCGCATTCTTAAGCCCAAAAGGCATCACTCGGTAACAGTATAACCCGGAGTGAGTTGTGAAAGCTGTTTTGTCTTCATCTTCTGGGCACATCCTGATTTGGTTGTACCCCGAGAACGCATCCATGAAGCTCAGGAACGCGTGTCCGGAGGTAGAATCTACCAACTGGTCGATCTTTGGCAGAGGGAAAGGGTCCATAGGGCACGCCTTGTTCAAGTCAGTGTAGTCGATACACATTCTCCAGTCTCCGTTCGCTTTTCTCACAAGCACAGGGTTCGCCAACCATTCAGGACAAGTCACATTTCTGATAAAGCCGGCTTCTAATAGCTTAGCTACCTCGGCCTTTACTGCCGAACGCCTTTCGGCTCCCATGTTCCTTCTCTTCTGCACTACCGGCTTCGCTTCCGGTTTGACGCGCAACTGGTGCTCGGCTATGGATCCCGGGATTCCAGGCATGTCTGCGGCGGTCCAAGCAAACACCGTCAGGCTTTCCCGGAGGAAGTCAATCAACTTCTTCCTTGCACTTCCTTGGACGGCTTTGCCGATGTTCAGGATTTTACCGTCACCGAGGTCGACCTGGTCAACCTCATCGGCCGGCTCAAGGGAGGTCTTCAACTCTTCTTTGTCAGTGGGGTCCAAAACCATGGGTGTGTGCGGGGGTAAGAACTCTCTGCTGGATTGCAAGCGTGGGCTAGCGAGGCCTGACCTCGCTTTTGCTTTTACGTCTACTTGATGGACCGTTCCTCCTTGTCCTCCGAGGGAGGTTTGATAGCACTCCCGAGCCACCTGTTGCTGCCCACACTCCTCCCCCACACCGAGGTTGGTAGGGAATTTGATCTTTAAGTGGGGGGAAGACACTATGGCTCCGATTTTGTTCAAAGTGCTCCTACCGATGATTGCATTGTAGGCGGAAGGGGCATCCACGATGAGGAAGTCCACCATAACTTCAGTGGCGCGAGGCAAAGATCCGAACGTTACTTTCAATTGGGCGGCCCCTTTCGGCCGGAGGGAATCGCCCGTGAACCCCACCAGTGGTGTTACTTTTCTTCGTGACTCGCCCAGCTGCATTCCCATCTTTTCGAAGGCTGAGAGGAACAGGATATCAGCCGAGCTCCCCGTATCCACGAGGATTCGCTTGACTCCAAACTCTTCTATCTTGAGTCTCAATACTATGGGGTCATCGTGAGGCCATATCACGGTGCCAAAGTCTTTCTCGGAAAAGCATATGGCTTCGTCCATTCGGGGTCTCTTTCTCTCAAGGGGCCTCTCGATATTCAGTATGGTAGGGTACGGCTTAATGGCGATTCGATTGTGTTTTTCGGGGGCTGCCACCCTGTGTCCCCCGCTAATAACATTGATTTCTATGCTAGGCCGCCTGCCTGATGTTCCCGGTCCTTTTCCCTTGCCTTCGTCGGGCTTGGGTCCCGAGTGCTCACGCTCTTTGTAATCGTCCCGATAAGAGGCTTTCTTTTTGTCCTGGGCTTCTCCATTGTACTCTTTTGCAAACTTCTGGAAGAACTCTGGCACTATATACTCAATCAACTTTCCTTCCCTGGCCATCCTTTCCAGCACGTCTTTCAGCTGGAGACATTCCCCCGTGGAGTGTCCGTTAAAACGGTGGAACAAGCATCTCGCAGTCCCGTCTTTATTCTCGAAAATACGCTTGCGTAGCGGCCTCGGAACATCAGGCATGTCTTTTATCACTAAGTACATTTCGCTCCTCTTCTTGATAAAAGGGGCGTATCGCACATAGTGGGGTCGATAGCCCTCTCGGCCATCTTCGCGCCGTTCCTCTTGTGGCGCAGACAGGATGTTCCTTTTTGGCGGCTCCCGTCTTCGGGACGGTCCGCCACCGGGCTGCCGGTCACGCGGCTGCGGTTTCGGTGACCTGGACCGCGGCCTAGCGAATTGGACAGCGTCCTCCTCAGCCCGGATGTATCCTTCGGCGAAAGCCAGGAGCTCTGGTAAACTCTTAAATTCTCTTTTTCGGGCGTCATACCGGAGAGTGCCCGGTCCTCCTTGCCAGAGCCCATTCTGTACGGCCGCCAGGGCGATGTCCTCACTGTAGTTTCGGACCTCCCTAGAGGCCTTCACGAACCTATTTACGAAGGTCCGAGTTGTTTCTTGGGGTCCCTGAACATACTTCAGAAGGGAGTCACACGTTGCTCGTGGGGGTCTGAGCATGTCATAGCGGGTCAGGAAAGCTCTCGATAGTTGGTCAAAGGTTTTTATCGATCCTTGCCTTAATCTCATATACCATTCCCAGGCCTCCCCAGTCAAACAAGTGGTGAAAATGCGACACGCGACAGCGTCCGAAGCTCCATGCAGTCGGAGCCTTTCGTAGAACCCGTATACAAAGTTCTGGGGGTCCTGGATATCTCCGCTACCTTGGAAGCAGGGAAGGCCAGTGGGGTATTTGAAGTCACCCATGGGGGCCTTGTAAAGTTCCGGGGCTAATGGTCCTTCCAAAATATTCGTCGACCCGGAACGAGTCTCTGCTCTCCTCCTCTCCCTCCTGGCTATCTCTTTCTCCACCCCTTTTTTGATCATTGTGTCTATCATCGCCATATTTACTCCTGCCGCCTCCGGTGGGGTGAGCGGTCTTCGTCGCCTCTTAGGGGGTGTTCGGCGACGCTCTTCTCGCGAGTGGCGAGACTGATTGTCTTTCCTCGAGTGGTGGGACTGATCGTCCTTCTTCGAGTGGTGAGACCGTTCCTCGGTGTGTTTGGTGGGGCCTTCTTGAGTCCACTCCGTCCTTGCTCGACCGGCACTCCTTCTCGAGCTGGCCGCCGCGGAGGAGCCTTCGCTTTCTTGCCGTTCAGCCCCAAAGGATAGCCTTCGCCGTGATCCACCAGCCTGTCTCGTTTCCCTCTCGCCTACGAGGGTCTCAAGTTCAGGGTCAGGGTTGTCAAAATCGCCTTCTGTGTTGCGCAGGCTGGGCTCCGGGTTGTTCGATCCGGGCCCAGTTCGAATTAGGTGCACCACGGGCGGTGGGGGGTGAATCATTCGTACCCCGGGAGCTGAGGTGGGGGTTTGGGGATGGTAGGGCAGGTTAGGGTCAGCCTGTGGAGGGCAGTGTGCTAAGGGGGTGACTGGATACGGTGAGCATGGAGGAGCGTACTGCTGGTACGGGGGATAGTTGTAGGGAGGCGGGTACACGTACTGGGGGACGTACGGAGAATGGTATTGGGCATAGATCATCTGGTTTTGTGTATTTTGAGGGGTGAACCCGATCGGCCCGGTGGCCTGGGCGGTTACTATAGTCGAGTCGATCGGCCTTACAATTGGTGTGGAAACTCCGAGGGATTCCAAGTTCATCCCGGATGGGTTGACCAGTACCCCGTCGGGTGGCATGCCCAGGGAGGGGTTCGGCGGGATGATCGGGTTGGAAGTCTTCTGACCCAGTTTATCGAGGGGGTTTTTGCTCGTTGCCCCCACAGTCGGGTCATGTCGGGGAGTTTTCTTCGAGGACGCTTTGGGTTGAACGCCCGAGGTTAGGTCAGTCGGGGGCTTCACGTTCTCGGTTCGTCGGTTAGATTGTTCTGCCCGACGGGCTTCCTCCTCGGGGGCGGTCTTGCCCATATCGGTTTGTTTGGTTGCGGAAGTCATCTTGCTCAGTTGAGGCTGGGGGCCCCACGGTGGTTGATACGTCCCTTCCCGGGCGGGCCGGGCCGTACTTGGACTGGGTCCAGTAAGGTGCAGACACGCCCTGTTTCTGGAAAGCAGGCCGTGCGGGGATTGGGTGCTAATTGCGCGGCCCGTCTCGCCCTGAGCGAAGCGAGTCGAAACAGTGGGCACGCGGGGAGTCGGAGGGGTATTAACGCTCTAACCCTTTTTGATACCTCTTCAGGCTCCAAGATGTGATAAATGCGATCCCCTTTTCTGGGGGTTTCTTTGCCTTATATAGGGGATGGCCCACTGTAGCGGGGTCTTGTCAGCATTAATGACAAAGATTCGCCTACTGTTGAGGGTGTCCGCCTATTAGGCTATAAAGTTCGCGTAGTCAGTCTCAAGCCGAACAGCGAGGTCGCATGTCAACCTTGCTGGGCTGTTCGGCACGCTAGGCTTTGAGCCTTGTCTTATTTTGACTCCGAGCTGGCCCCTGTGAGGGGTCCGAGTCCCGGGCAGTTCTTGACCTCGGGCTGGCCCCGGGAGGGGGTCCGAGTCCCGGGCAATTCTTGACCTCGGGCTGGCCCCGGGAGGGGGTCCGAATACCGGGCAATTCTTGACCTCGGGCTGGCCCCGGGAGGGGGTCCGAATCCCGGGCAATTCTTAACCTCGGGCTGGCCCCGGGAGGGGGTCCGAATCCCTGGCTTTTCTTGACCTCGGGCTGGCCCCGAGAGGGGGTCCGAATCCCGGGCAATTCTGGCTAGTGGCCTGTTCCTGCAGGGGGAGGGGGTCTATTCCGTTTCATTCTATTTTGGGCCGGCCTTTTGTGTATTTTGAATCTGGGAGTGCTCTATCGGGCCAGGCCTGGGCTTTTTAAGGGCCATTGGTATATGGACCTATCACATATAAAATGTATGCACTTTATCAGGGAATACAATCGGCAGTAAACTTTGTAAAAATATTTTATTAATAGCAGAGAATAATTATGCTGCACTGACAAAAATGCAAACGGTGAAGAATTCCTATTGTCTGCAGTAACTCAAATTTTGAGTTTTTGAAGAGCAATTCCAGACCGTCCGATCGTATTAACACGAATATTAAAGAGACCCGTGCATTATACCAATATTCTGATCAAGCAACACGGGCAATACTACAAACTCAAGATCTGAGGTAATGCAGAGGATACGTACTCCACGGTAGGGCTGGGCAAAATTGCTCGAACTCGCAACTCGCTCGTAACTCGCTCATTTACAGCTCGCTTTAACTCGCTCATTTACAACTCGAGTTAGTTCTAACTCGAGTTGGCTGACTCGTTTAATAAATGAGCTGAGTTTGAGCTGATCCCAACTCGCTCATTTATAACTCGAGTTACATAAAGTTACACAGTTTGGACACAAAAAATCCCGAATAACCAAAACCAAACCCAAACTCGGCTCAAACTCAGCTCAAACTCGTTTATAACTTGTGTTGTATTGATTTAACTGGTTAAACGAGTTTATAAACGAGTTGTGAGCCAACTCGAGTTGATAACGAGCTGAGTTCGAGTTGGCTCTACAGCTCGTTATTACCATCCCAACTCGAGTTGACTCGCTCATTTATTTAATGAGCTGAGTTCGAGTTAGAGGTAACTCGCTCAAACTCGGCTCATTTACAGCCCTACTCCACGGTGAATTTGTATGCAAAATGACTTGTATTATGTAAATTTTAATGAGTTATATAGGGTGAATTCAGATCCAATGAAGTAACTCAATTTTTGGGTTTTAGATCGGAACCGTTCGATTCAAATCCGCGACAATCCATTTCAAAGTGAAGCGCACACATTTCGAGCGATAGATTCGAATCCCGAAGCGATTCTGAACGACGGATTCGAATTGGACGGTCCCGATCCAAAATCTAAAAATTGAGTTACTTTAGGGGATCCGGACCCCAACTGTATATGATTGGTGCATTGTATGAAGCAAAAACTGCACTGTCAATATATATACCCGTTATAAGGGCTAGCAGCCTAATACGCTCTCGACCTCCAATCCTCCATTTAGGACTCAGGAGCGTCCTCTCTTAATTAATAAAGGGGACCAGTAATAAAGGTCTCAGAGCCCAAGCTGACTTAAAGGCCGGGTCCAGTTGTACCAAATGGAGGCCCATAAATAAATTTGGATAATAAAAGCCCACCTAAAATAACTTTTACAACGACCCAAACTTTTGTTATATACATGTTATGTACTTCTTTACTAATAATTAATTTTCAGGGTCTCTTTTCAAAAAGAGTCGGTGAACGCTGTGAGAAGTCTAAAATTCTCATCGTCGCGTTTAGATAAGAAAACGGATAGAGCTCTGGACAGCTCACTGAAGAAAATCCATGGCGTCTCTCTCCTTCGCTCCCTGCGGCCTCACGTCTCTCTCTCTCTCTAGCAATGCCAATCGATACTTTTCGTGCACCTCTTCCTCCTGCCGTACCAGATCCCTCAGTGCTTCTCTCTTCTCTCTCCAGACAGGTACGCAGTGCACAGGATTAGTAAATTGTGGTAAATGAGAAATTGGTGAAAGAAAGAAATTGATTATTTGGAGCAGCTGCAGGTGCAGGTGCATTTTCTTCTACATTGAGGTTATCTAACAAGTCATATCAGAGAAGGGGTGCTTTGGTGGTTTGCGAAGTGGGTACGGGTACAGGAAAGAAACCCGATCAAGCTGCAAAGCGCATGCGCCAGAATGCAAAGAAGCGGCTCCGCAACAAGTCTCGCAAGTCTGAGATCCGTACCCGCACCCGCAAGGTTTTTTTTTATTTTAGGAACAAATTATGATTCTTTTAATTATTTGGTCATGACATGGGATTTGGGTAGTGATTTAGTCAAATTCAAATGGTTTCATTACATAATTGGAATAAATTTCAGGTTAGTTTTGCTAAATTTGCAAGAACTGAACAAAAGTGGAATTGAGGAATAGAGTGGAAAAGAGGTTCTATTTCCGCCGAACAAGAGAAGAAGTGAGTGGAATTGGGGAATTGGGAATATTGGAATTGGATTTGAACTTTTGCAGCCAAATCCTTGTTTTTTACATTAGTCCCTCCTCTATTTCTCTATGAGCCAATTCCCTATTCCATGAGAAAGGTGGAATAGAGGAATTGACATTTTTCAAGAGATGGGTTTGGCTCGTTTACCAATACTCTTCCACTATTCCACTCTTCCACCATCAACCGAATACGACTGGAATAGTGAGGAATTGAAGCCTATTCCAAATTCCACTTTTCCTCTATTCCAATGGTTTGCCGAACGGGCCAGTTGTGCCTAAATTGGGTCTAATATAAGTAGTTGAGTAAAATGGGTTTTAATTGAGGTAAAATTGCACAAGTGCTTGCTTATAAAATTGCTCAACTGGGAGTACTGTACTATTCTGCTAATGCAGCCTCCTTGAATTAGATTGAAATTTTCAATAAATTATAAAGTATACATTTATATTTGTCTTCTTTAGCTACTCATCATAATTGCTATAGTGGAGGTGAATAGGTAATATTTTTCACACTTTTTAGGGGTATATAAATGATACTGAAGAATTCCAGGGGTGTCTATGATTTTTAAAGTGTTTTTGAGGAAAAATCTGGGTCAGGCCCAGATTGATTTTTAAAGTGTTATAGGCAACCATGACATTCTTTGCTATTTTTAATGTAGGTGGTATGGGAATTAGGTGCTCTGAGAAAGAAAAAGGATGCAACACCTGATGATGTGCTCCCAATTGAAAAAATGATATCAGTTATATACTCGAAAATAGACAAGGCGGTTCGGAAAGGTGTTCTTCACAAAAACACCGCATCGCACCGCAAGTCCAGGTTGGCAAGGCGCAAGCGGGCCCTACTAATTTACCGTGGCTGGTACAATCCTGCCGCTGCAGCTGAAAACCCTACCCCTACTTCGGTCTCAGCATGATTTTGATTTTACTGTGTTGTTCTGTTCTCTCCTTTTGAAATGGAACATTTTTTTGTTTCCTTGGGAAGGACTTGATTGCAAAATGATTGTGAGTTCTGTCTGTTTTGTTTTTGCACAAATTTTCAGGCTAAATTACATAAAAATGTTCAGCCTTGCACACACTTTTTACATTTTACCTCTTTAAGTGCATGTTTGATTGTAAATCAAGTGGTGGACTAAATTTCTTACTTCACTTTTAATAGATGTTAAACGAGAAGTAAATTTGAAGGAGTGACATGGAATAAGATTTTGAGTGAATCTAGAGTAAGTTACTCCACCTCTCCAATCAAACATGATTAACTTAATCCACTTTAACTTGACGTAAGTAATTTAATTTGGAGTAACTTTACTTTCCATCCACCTCTCCAAACAAACATGATTAACTTAATCTACTTTAATTTGAAGTAAGCAATTTAATTTGGAGTAACTTACTTTTCAACCAAACATGCACTTCACATTTAGAGTCAACCATCAGTGGATAACAAAGTTTCACCACAAGAAGAAAAAAAAAAGCAACTGATGTTCAGCAGTTATCAATTGACAGTAGTAAGCATAATTCTCTGCTACGATAATCTCTGAGAAGCACTGATGTGCCTTTTTTTTTTTCAAAAATTCGATTATTTACTTAATTTACATTTAATGACAGTACAGTGTGTTAAAGTGAAGCAGAAATTAAAATATTTGTGTTTGATTGTTAGTATAGTAGATTAAGTGGTATTTAATAAAATCTTCATGTACTATATTGACAAGTGAAGCATTAAGAATAAATTATGACATTAACTAGATGCTTGTATTAGGATATGGAGTTGTAATCTCATCTATTTTTGTACACTTGGTAGCCACTACCAAGCCTTTCAAAAAAACAAAAAAAATAAAAAATAAATTATGATAGAAGTTACCAAGTTTCAGTGCATTAAGTTTGAACCAGAACAGTTCAGCTTTACTTAAATAGTTTCACTGCTAAAGCACGTGATAGATTTGAGGTAGTTCAAAACTAAAGTAACAAAATAGATGTATTTAATGCGATTTACATTACATATCACTTTGTTTTGATAGCATAAAAAAGATTATAAAAATTCGTTAACATGAACATTTTTTTAGCATTATTTTATCATGCTCTTGAATTTTTATAAACCAAAATGTCTTAATTTCTTGTGCAAGAAAAGAAGCAAAATAAAACACATCCAACACTTTCAGTCATTTAAATTATAAGCTTTCATTTATTTAACTTGTAAATAATGGAGGTTAAACGATGTTGTGTTTGTATATATTAACTTTATATATTAGGTTTGGTTGTTGCGGTGTGTTGGTCAAGATCTTGAGCAACTCGCTTATTGAGAAGGTAGCAAACATTTCTTTGTGAAACAATCATAGTTGATTCCGTTCAATTCTTCAGCCTTTTTAAATGAGACCATGATGGGTTTTTTTTATCTCATTTCAGCAATACTTGCGCAAAATTACGATGAGCATATACCTAAAACCACTTTATAATTACGTTATATGCTTCTTTTATATCTGTAACACAACATCAAAAAATTTGTAATTTTCAAATTATAATCAAACTATCTACTATGCAAAAAGTTCAAAATTTAGGGGTAGATAAGTAAAAAGTTGCCAAAGTTCAGGTCATAAGATTTTAGTTGAAAGTTGAAACACCGCAGGTGGTCAAAGATCTAAGAAACTAGATAGCTACAATAGGTAAAAGATCGTTTACACAAATGGTAACAAAAGTAAAGTTCTAACATTCATGTAATTAAATGAGTCCCCTGGTTACCCTCTCCAATGACTTACCCTCGTTGAGATATCTTATTGTAACGCCTCTAAATACCGGTATGATTAAATTTCTACAGAATCCAATTTAGAAAATAATAAAATTAATTAAGTCAGTAAATCAACAATTTATAGGAATAAATATATAGTAAACGATAAAAGTTGAGAAGAAATAACGTGTCATTTTAATCAAATGATATTAATAGAGTCATAGCCTTTTTAGCAAACTCAATTTAGAAGAGCCCAATCTAAATTCAGCCCGATCCTCACCCATTTAATCTACCCCTCTCCTCTCTCTTTCCACAGCCAATTTTCATTTTACTGTAAGTCTCCCCCTCTCTTCCTCTTTTTCTTTGTTCTTTTTTTTCTTTGTGCCGCCCCCCCCCCTTTTTTTTCTGTTTCTCTCCTTGACTGCCGCTGGCCACAAGGCCAAACCGAACCCCTACCCTACCCTCTTCGCTGCTGCCCTTCCTCTCTACCCCAACCGAACCACCACCTATTCCCTCTCTAACCCGCCCTCTTCCTCTCCCTTTCCCTTGGCCGGCCGAACCCTAGATTCGAAACCCTACCCCCTTCCCTTGGCCGAACCCCCTCCCCCTTTCCCAGTTAATGGGTTTGGGTTATTGGATTCCCTTTACCAGTTGGTGCGGCCCTTACCAGCCATCACCGAAAACCTAAGTTAGGTACGGCCCGTACCAGGCCGTGCGGCCAGGCCGTACCAACTAGGTCAGACCAGGCCGTACCTACTCAGTTGAAACCCTAACCCTAGACCCGAAGCTCATTAACCCATTAAATGATTTTTTTTAAAGTTGTTAGATGACAATTGATTTAAATACAAATAGAAATAAGAACCTAATCAAGCGGTTACAAACTTAGGAGCAAACCGCGAGGTTCTAGGAGACGCTGAGAACACGCGAGATCCCGACACACGCGAGGTCACTAAGAATACAGGTGCGGGTTCCTGGTCTTGTTTTACAAATAATATACAAATGCGTGGATTGAGGTAAGAAATCCTTTTTCAAATCTGGTAGATAAACTGCATGTTGTGGATGTCGAACATTCGTTTGATTTTGTTAGAATTGCATGATAGGAGTTCTTGGTGCATGGAATTGAATTGACAGGAATTGTGAATGTGAATTGGGGATGGGGAAAGTAAATGATTTGTTTTTCTTTAAATTAGGGCCGTCCGTATGAGGCGGCTCAGCATGTGTTTTGAAAATCAGGCTGTCCGTGTGTGACAGACCCCCAGAGTGTGAAATGTGAACAGAACGGGTCGTCCTTGTGTGGCGGTTCGCCGGATGGGTCCCCGCAATGGCCCATCTAGAGTGTGATTGAACGGGTCGTCCTTGTGTGGCGATTCGCCGGATTTCTATGTACGGGCATGGATTTCCAGAGTGTGGAATTTAAAAACCTTAAACGTGAATTTAAAAGAGGCGGGAATGAAAATGATTTTGAAATGATTGCATATCTGAATTGATAGGAAATTTGGGGGAAATTTTGAAATCTTTACTTTATTGTTATTTGGGATATCAAATGCATTGATTTGTAAAAACACCGGGCTGGAACTAAATCCCGCACTGAGAGATAGTTCGATCTCTCACCGTACCACCTTTTATGTGAGTTCCAGGAAATGGAGAAGAAGACATGGAGGAAGGCCGCGAGTGAGGAATTAGCGGAAGTTCTTAAAGTAGCCACTATTTGCTTTAAATTTACATTTGTATGAACTATATATTGTGTAGACATGGCGGTAACTGTTTGACTAGCCATGTCTGACATATTTTCCCTTTCTATTTGTTTGTGAACTCCTTTTATGTTTAATATAGTGGCTTGTTGGTTGTATTATTGATAATGTATGTGATGTGCTTAACGCCTTGCGTTTAAATGCGCGGCGGGTTGTCCGGGGGTGTGACAACTTAGTTGGTATCAGAGCCAGCACATACAATATCAATAAACTTCCGCTAAGAGAGCGTTAGCAATAGGATGCGGCGTTTAAGTCATAGACCAAACTATGTGGACCGAGCGTACCATTAGTAACAAATGTATATATATTTGGTGACGGATTATGCCTTTTAGTAACGGTACAAATTATTTTGAAGTATAACAAGGATATTTTTTTTTTTTTTTTTTTAAAGATTGAACTAATTTAATTTTGTAGAAAATAAACAAAAAAAAAATATATATATTCTTTCGGTAGATGGCAAATCAACTTAACGGACAGCCCACTTGGCTAAGGACATTCGCAACCACCGCAAGAGTCAAGGAAATGGTCGGATGGGTCGACTTGTCCGGAATCACTGTCAATACTGCAATCTCCGTTAATTGTCCTTACTCCGTCATCTCGCCACACGTAGTGGAGGCTAGCGGATTCAGGGTGAAGAACACCGGAAGACGCCATTTCTTCGCAGGGCTCGAACATAGTGTGGAAGAGCAATACTGTCCGGATCTTCATGTGAACACGCAGAATGGAAAATGGCGAGTGGACCCAATCGTGGCTGACACCGGAGCATACGAAATGGTTTTAGGAATGGACTGGCTCAAGGAGCACCACGTGCTAATAGACTGCGCGCACCGTAGCTTAGTGTTCTGGCCGCCTCACGAACAACCAGCCAGAGCAGAAATGCGGAGAATATCGGGAAATAAGAGCAAGCTCATCGGGGAAAAGCCCCAGAAGGAAGAAGAAGACCCAGCTATAAGAGCGGAAATGGAAGCAGAACCATTCACAATGTCAGAAGTTCGGAACGACTGGACGTATCACGTTAGGAAAGACATACTTAAGGGATATTTTGAGACCGATTAGGGCACTTTAGGGAAAAGGAAATGATATAGTTATAAACCTCACATGTATCTTTAATTTTGTTGAATGTTTTAAATGAGCAGTTATAATCTAAAGAAATTTAAAGTTTGATTCGTAATTTTAAATCCCTTCTTTAAATTGCGTCTATTTGCCTTGAGTTGAATAACTATAATTCATGCGATGAACTCGGTAACTAATAACAATGCAAGTATATAGATATATATAAAACTTGGAAGAATGAAAAACTCACATCAAGCACCCTTGCGCAGCGAAGTCAGAGATGGCGAAAGGAACCAGGACTAACTCAAACACGAGCGACGCAGATGGCGACACTAGGATTCCACTCGAGAACCCTCAGCTGAATGCCCTACTGCAGGGACTAGAGCGGGTGACCAGGGTAGCCATGGAATATGAACAGCGACAGCCTAGAGAAGCCGACACGTTCTTTGAATACTACCGATCGTTCACCTCATTGCGCCCCCCGACCTTCGATGGGACAGGTGACTTTGCCGCAGCAGAGAACTGGGTCGCAAATATCAAGGATAAACTTCAAATCTTGAGAGCCCCTGAGGAACACCGGGTAGAGCTAGCTACTCAATTGCTGGAGGGTCATGCTCGATTCTGGTGGCAAGAGGTGAAACGTGGGTGGGGTGAAACTGCTGATGCGAAGGGGTGGACTGAGTTCGAAAGGCAGTTTGAACGCCGCTATATGGACACCATGTCAAGAGAGGCACTCCGACAACGGTTTACAAGCTTGAAACAGGGGAACAGCTTAGTGGCGGAGTATAACTCCAAGTTTGAGAATCTAATGAGGTATGCACCCGATATCGTAAGAGATGAATTCCGCCTCAGACAACAATACCTCGGGGGACTGAACCCCCGTCTTGCTCAGATCATTGACATTCCGGGAACCAACCAACTGTCGGATTTAATGTTAAGAGCAAGCACCGCGGAGTCTTATGACGGGCGCATCAGCCAAGCCGGGGGATCGAGGAATGTGCGACCCAAGATAGATGAACCTATGAGACCGGCCCCGAACAGAAACAATTACGGGGATAACCGGCCTAATTACCAGTCTAATCCAACACCCCTGTGCAACTACTGTGGCCGCAACCATTCACCTGATCAATGCAGTTTCCGTTTGGGGGTGTGTCACCGGTGTAACAAACCGGGACACTTCATCAAGGACTGCCCAGCTCCGCGAGGTTATTCCGGGCAGCAAGTGGGAAATACGGGTCCACCCACACGAGCACCACTTGGCAGAGGGACCGGTGGCTACAATCCTCCCAATAACAACCGCAGCGGTAACCAAGGAAACCAAAGGGTGGGGATGCATGCGCATGAGCAGTACAATTGTGAGATGGGAGGAACACCGACTATCGAAGAGTACGAAGGAGAAGACGTGTCTACTGATCTTCTGACTGGTATGTTTGAACTATCTGGAATTCCTGTTTTCGTACTTATAGACACTGGTTGTAGTCATTCAGTTATAGCAAAGGAGTGGGTAGAAAAACACGGCGTACCAACTCGAGACTCTGGTAAAGTATTGAATGTAAGTACCCCTGCCGTACAATATACCACCCCAGAACTTCGAAGTGTAGGGTTGAAACTCCAAATAGCGGGGAGGGAATTCCCGATAAACCCCATAGTCTCTAAGACGGGTCTCTATGATTTAATGTTGGGTCTTGAGTGGCTCACTCGAAACGGTGTGACGGTTGACTGCCTGAAAGGGAGGATGGTCATTAACCGGCCAGGCCTCCATGACCTCTCGGTCCGACTCAAGAAACGAGGAGGCGGAACTCCGACAATATCGGCCAACCAAGCAAGAAGACTCATCAATAGCGGTAGTCCCACCTTTATAGTCACCATAATGCAACTCGAGACGAAAAAACCCGAGATAACGTCAGTACCTATAGTCTCGGAGTATATCGATGTATTCCCGGAGGAGTTACCAGGAATACCCCTGGATCGGGAAATTGAATTTCACATAGACTTACTCCTTGGTACCCGTCCAATCTCTAAGGCCCCGTACCGGATGGCACCGGCGGAACTTAAGGAACTGAAGGTTCAGTTAGAAGAGCTCTTAGAACTGGGATTCATACGACCAAGCACATCGCCGTGGGGCGCACCGGTACTATTCGTCAGGAAGAAGGACGGTAGTATGAGACTGTGCATCGACTACCGAGAGTTAAACAAGGTCACGATCAAGAACAAATACCCTCTCCCACGAATTGAAGACCTATTTGATCAACTCCAGGGTGCGGCCGTTTATTCCAAGATCGATCTGAGATCGGGGTACCATCAGTTAAAGATTCAACCTCAAGATGTAGAGAAATCAGCATTCCGTACCCGTTACGGGCACTATGAATTTACTGTCATGCCATTTGGGTTAACCAATGCTCCTGCGGCATTCATGGATTTGATGAACCGAGTGTTCCACGACTTACTTGATTTCTGCGTCATTGTCTTTATAGATGACATTCTGGTTTATTCAAAAAGGGAAGAAGATCATGCCGAGGACCTGCGTACGGTGTTACAAAGACTACGGGAACACCAGCTGTACGCCAAATTCTCTAAGTGTGAATTTTGGATGAAAGAGGTTAAATTTTTGGGACATGTAGTGACGGGGGAAGGTATCAGGGTAGACCCAGATAAAATCAAAGCAGTGGTAGAATGGAATCAACCCAAGAATGTGACAGATATACGCAGTTTCCTAGGGTTAGCGGGATACTACAGGCGTTTCGTTCCCGGGTACTCAAAGACAGCCCGACCCATGACCCAGCTTCTACACAAAGGGACTACTTTCAAATGGACGGAGAGTCAGGAAGAGAGTTTCCAAACTTTGAAGAAACTACTAACCAGTGCCCCAGTATTAACATTGCCGAAACCAGATCAAGAGTTCACGGTGTATACCGACGCGTCAAGGAACGGCCTAGGATGTGTACTCATGCAAGATGGACGAGTAATTGCTTACGGGTCACGACAATTGAAGAACCATGAACAGAACTATCCTACACACGACTTAGAATTGGCAGCAGTAATTTTCGCACTCAAGGCATGGAGACACTACCTTTATGGGGCGAAATGCCGAGTATTCACGGACCACCAAAGCTTAAAGTATGTGTTCACCCAGAAAGATTTGAACATGAGACAAAGAAGGTGGCTGGAACTGATGAAGGACTATGATTTGGACATACAGTACCTGGCCGGGAAGGCAAATGTGGTGGCAGACGCACTCAGCAGGAATGGGGCGACCAATTTGGCAGAAGTCATAACCCAAGAGACAGAATTGATCAAGGAAATGAGACACATGAATTTGGGAGTGTGTGTATCCACCAACTGGATCCAAGAGCAGGCCGACACCACGGGAGCCGCGACGAATGCGGTACTCACCCTAGCAGCTATATCGGTACAACCGGAATTAAAGTCTCGAATACGGGACGCGGACCAAGGCGACGAGCAGCACCAAAGATACCGGGAATTGGCCCGTACCAATCCGGCGTCGACCTTCAAGGAAAACGAGGATGGGCTCCTCTATTTCGATCAGCGGGTGTGTGTACCAGAACAGGGGGGACTGAGAAAAGAAATCCTGCAAGAGGCCCACGAGTCGGGTTATACCATTCACCCAGGAGAGGTAAAGATGTATAAGGACCTTCGTACCCAGTTTTGGTGGCCCAACATGAAGAAAGACGTGTCAGAATTCGTGGCTAGGTGCATCACCTGCCAACAAGTGAAAGCCGAACGGAGAAAGATAGCAGGATTGTTATATCCAAACTCCATAGCACAAATGAAGTTCCAGATTATTACTATGGATTTCATCACTGGATTACCGCGTACCCAAAAGAGGTATGACTCGATCTGGGTTATTGTAGACACATTAACCAAAATAGCCCACTTTGTACCCCTGCGAACCCCTACATCGGGTGGGGAATTAGCAGAATTATTCCTTCAATATCAGTTCAAATATCATGGAGTTCCTGAAACTATCATATCGGACCGGGATACGCGATTCACCTCGCATTTCTGGAAAAGCTTTCAAGAGGCAATGGGAACCGGACTCAATTTCAGTACCGCTCATCACCCTCAGACGGACGGCCAGTCAGAACGAACAATCCAAACCTTAGAGGACATGCTAAGGGCGTGTGCCATCAACTTTCAAGGGTCATGGGCTGATCATTTGACAATGGCCGAGTTCGCATACAACAATAGCTACCATGCCAGTATCGAAATGGCACCATCTGAAGCTTGGTGTGGGCATCGTTGGAAGACCCCCTTGTGGTGGGGAAACAACGGGGAACAACTGCCAACAGGGCCAGAAATGGTAAAAGATTGCGCGGATAGAACTCAACTGATTATAAACCGACTAGACACTGCTCGGGACAGACAGAAAAAGTATGCAGACGTGAGGAGACGACCACTAGAGTTCGAAACCGGGGATCATGTTTGGTTGAAGGTCTCTCCAAGGAGGGGAGTGAGACGATTTGGCGTAGTAGGAAAACTGAGTCCTAGGTATGTGGGGCCGTTTGAAATTCTTAGAAGAATCGGACCACTTGCATACGAACTGGCACTGCCTCCAACCCTAGATGAAGTACACCCAGTCTTTCACGTATCTCAACTACGGAAGTATATCCGAGATCCCTCCCACATCCTCGACTTTTCAAACCTGGGGTTAGATGAAACTTTAGCGTATGAAGAACGACCCATGAAAATACTGGACACCAAGGAAATAAGTCTCCGGCGTAAAACCATCAGACATGTCTTAGTACAATGGGGACGACACACCAACCGAGAAGCAACTTGGGAAGTGGAAGAAACGATGCGTGCCACATACCCAGAATTGTTCGAAGACATAGACGCCGAGGCTGTTCAGGGGACTGAACAGGATTTCCAAGGGGGGGAGGATGTAACGCCTCTAAATACCGGTATGATTAAATTTCTACAGAATCCAATTTAGAAAATAATAAAATTAATTAAGTCAGTAAATCAACAATTTATAGGAATAAATATATAGTAAACGATAAAAGTTGAGAAGAAATAACGTGTCATTTTAATCAAATGATATTAATAGAGGTCATAGCCTTTTTAGCAAACTCAATTTAGAAGAGCCCAATCTAAATTCAGCCCGATCCTCACCCATTTAATCTACCCCTCTCCTCTCTCTTTCCACAGCCAATTTTCATTTTACTGTAAGTCTCCCCCTCTCTTCCTCTTTTTCTTTGTTCTTTTTTTTCTTTGTGCCGCCCCCCACCTTTTTTTTTTCTTTTTCTCTCCTTGACTGCCGCCGGCCACAAGGCCAAACCGAACCCCTACCCTACCCTCTTCGCCGCTGCCCTTCCTCTCTACCCCAACCGAACCACCACCTATTCCCTCTCTAACCCGCCCTCTTCCTCTCCCTTTCCCTTGGCCGGCCGAACCCTAGATCCGAAACCCTACCCCCTTCCCTTGGCCGAACCCCCTCCCCCTTTCCCAGTTAATGGGTTTGGGTTATTGGATTCCCTTTACCAGTTGGTGCGGCCCTTACCAGCCATCACCGAAAACCTAAGTTAGGTACGGCCCGTACCAGGCCGTGCGGCCAGGCCGTACCAACTAGGTCAGACCAGGCCGTACCTACTCAGTTGAAACCCTAACCCTAGACCCGAAGCTCATTAACCCATTAAATGATTTTTTTTAAAGTTGTTAGATGACAATTGATTTAAATACAAATAGAAATAAGAACCTAATCAAGCGGTTACAAACTTAGGAGCAAACCGCGAGGTTCTAGGAGACGCTGAGAACACGCGAGATCCCGACACACGCGAGGTCACTAAGAATACAGGTGCGGGTTCCTGGTCTTGTTTTACAAATAATATACAAATGCGTGGATTGAGGTAAGAAATCCTTTTTCAAATCTGGTAGATAAACTGCATGTTGTGGATGTCGAACATTCGTTTGATTTTGTTAGAATTGCATGATAGGAGTTCTTGGTGCATGTAATTGAATTGACAGGAATTGTGAATGTGAATTGGGGATGGGGAAAGTAAATGATTTGTTTTTCTTTAAATTAGGGCCGTCCGTGTGAGGCGGCTCAGCATGTGTTTTGAAAATCAGGCTGTCCGTGTGTGACAGACCCCCAGAGTGTGAAATGTGAACAGAACGGGTCGTCCTTGTGTGGCGGTTCGCCGGATGGGTCCCCGCAATGGCCCATCTAGAGTGTGATTGAACGGGTCGTCCTTGTGTGGCGATTCGCCGGATTTCTATGTACGGGCATGGATTTCCAGAGTGTGGAATTTAAAAACCTTAAACGTGAATTTAAAAGAGGCGGGAATGAAAATGATTTTGAAATGATTGCATATCTGAATTGATAGAAAATTTGGGGGAAATTTTGAAATCTTTACTTTATTGTTATTTGGGATATCAAATGCATTGATTTGTAAAAACACCGGGTTGGAACTAAATCCCGCACTGAGAGATAGTTCGATCTCTCACCGTACCACCTTTTATGTGAGTTCCAGGAAATGGAGAAGAAGACATGGAGGAAGGCCGCGAGTGAGGAATTAGCGGAAGTTCTTAAAGTAGCCACTATTTGCTTTAAATTTACATTTGTATGAACTATATATTGTGTAGACATGGCGGTAACTGTTTGACTAGCCATGTCTGACATATTTTCCCTTTCTATTTGTTTGTGAACTCCTTTTATGTTTAATATAGTGGCTTGTTGGTTGTATTATTGATAATGTATGTGATGTGCTTAACGCCTTGCGTTTAAATGCGCGGCGGGTTGTCCGGGGGTGTGACACTTATGAAGCCTGTATCCGAGTATAGCCAATCATCCAGCTCATCTAAGTCATTGAATATCACATTTGGTGGTTGCGGCATCGGAGTAACGTAAGCCGGTGGATTCTCGTCAGAACGAATCTCAGAAGGAATCTCATTGATGTCAGGTGGCAATCCACCCAACTTGAGGATTTCCTGAAACCTATGTTCCATGTTGAGATCCTTTAAATAGCCATGGCTTATATGAAGCAAAATCTTGCCAAAATTCACATTAGAAGAGAGATCATCTTTCACAGGTATCTGAGTCTCTCCAATGTCTAACCCTGCATTGAGATATCTTGTGAAGCCTCTGCCCGAGTATAGCCAATCATTCATCACACGGACATTCATATCATATGGTGGTCGCGGCATCGGACTATAATAGTCAGATGGTGGATTCTCATTAGAAGGAAGTTGATCAACCTCAAGTGGCAATCCAGCCTCCTTGAGCATTTCCTGCAACCTACACTCCATGTTGAGATCCTTTAGATAGCCATGACTCATTTGAAGCAAAACCTTGCCTTCTTCCTTCCAACCTATAGCAAGCTGAAGCTTGATCCCCCAAGCGGCCACTTTTAATGCGCAAAGAGCCTGTAAGAAGTATAAATTTAGTTCATGTCAACAAACATAAATAAACGATTGTCAAGATCTTACACATGTAACATACCATTCGGTCGACAACCGACCCGCTGGGCACATAACCAAACACCTCCTCAACTGTGTCACGAGGTATAGGGATAGGTTCATCGAATCCAGCCTCATAATGACCCTCCAGGAATACTGTGTACATGCCTTCTCGTTGAAACCATTGGCGGTAGGCTATGAGATTGTTAGGGTCGTACGACCTGTCCTCAATGACCATCCTTCAGGCGGAATCGTAGTATTGTTGGACATAATTGTGGTGAATCACGCTCCAATCATATGCCTCCAAAGACACATGCTTGATTTTGTGGAGGCGACACACCTCAGCTTCCTTATGAAAAGGCAACGGAGGCGGTACAATTTGAAAGAGATCAAATTGTCGCATTACTCTATCCGGGTAATGATACTCCATTGCCCAAAAATGAATGAGCGGAATGCGAGCTAGCCAAAAAGGACAATCATTTTGAACTTGTATAGGCATCAGATGCATGACCTGATCATATGGATTCCAGGTCACCCAACCCTCACGTACTTGGTCAAACTGGTTCCGATAGCGCTGGACCCCAGCATTATACGCGGTGCTAGGAGACAAATGCCCAGTACACCACTTTGCCCCATATGGAGGACATGACTCTAGATCTGGGGTGCCCCATTTTGGGAGATTGTTGTCCCGATCAATTGGTCGCCCAACAGTGAAACGTGTCCATGACCATTGTTGTAGAAGCAACACTGGTCCCGCAATCTGCTTGGTATCCGTTTCAGCACCGAAGCACAACCCTCGGTACAGCACGGCTAAAGCTGCAGCCCCCCAATTGTATTGCCGAGGCTCCTCTAGATTCTTAAAAAATTGGAGGTACATTGCTGGTACCTTATCTGAAATAGGGATGCCAAGATACTCCTCAATGACAGGGCCCCACATTGCATCAGATTCGCCGGTTACCGGATCCCCCTGGATGGGCAGGCCCCAAAGACAGCTCATATCTTGAAGCGTGACTGTCATTTCCCCTACCGGCATGTGGAAGGTGTGGGTTTTGGGCCTCCACCTCTCTACCAAGGCTGCTATTAAGAATCTATCCACATTGATTTGTTGCATCTGAGAAATTTGGTATAGACCGAGCCTCTTCAGTGCCGGCTCACACAACGGATGGTATGGGATGGCTGGGTGTTGATGTCACACAGTGATTATCTCAGATGGCTGAAACAAAAAATATTTGTTAGAAAATATCCGAGATATAATTAAGAATTCCACGAAACTATTTGTTTGTGACAAATTTTACTCACACATTTCGAAATAATTGAAGTTTTGTGCTGGGAAGGAGCCATCCACAACAGCGAGGTAAAATGCTGTGGTCCATTTTCTTGGGGCGTTTCTAAAGCATGCTGGGATGGGTCCACCTGTGCAGAGCCCATCTGGTTCATTTTACTCACACATCCTGGTGTGCGTGAAGACATTCCAGCTGACTGTAATCGTCATAAAATAAATTCCAAAAAATTAATATATTTGTCATGCCACAATTGTATCACATTGTGTTTTTTACAACTGTAAGCTTGTGTTTAAAACATTACAATTTATAGAAAAAAAAATATAAGGATGGGGTTCAAAGCAAAAGCTGGCATTTTGATTTCTTTAGCTTAGTATGTGAAGTGTATGTTTTAGGGGACTGGGGTGGTACTTGAATACCACTATTTACAAAAATAGTAGGAGATAAACAAAGGGTTGCTGTTGCTATTATTGTACATGGGTTTTAAACTTCTAATGCAAAACCAGTGGCACTAGAATACCACTATTTACAAAAAAAAATATGTTTGTAATAAAATTACCAAAGTTAACTTTGGCTCCTAAACAAATTTCTACATTATAATAGAATTCCAAAAATCAACAGCTAAACTAATACTAGAATGTACAATTAGTTATATACTTTTCTAATGAAACTAATGCTTCAACTAAACTGTAGATATAGTTAACTAAAAAAACAAATCCTTCAAGAAAACTACAATTTGTAGTTTTGTACAGTTTACTACAACTAAAGATGTTAATAAATAACTACAATTAAATGCCATGATTAACAGCAATATATGTCCATACTCTTACAACTGAAAATTGTAGCAAATTTACACAACTCAAACCACTTCATATGATACCAGTAAAACTAGGGACTTGGGAAAAAAAAACTACCTTAATATGACGAAAATCGCCTTGTGCTGATGATGTCGCTATGTCACCAGCCCCTGCCAAATAAAGTCAGGAGCGGAAAAAAAGTTGGTGCTGACCAGTATCTCATTAAAAAGGTGTGCTTGAATGGCTTAACAAGACAAAACATGCTTCATGGATTTGCTTTTGTTCATTGAAAAGGGAATGATTATTCATATACCAAATATTTTGTCATGTTAATGTCCTCATCAAAGCTTCAAACTTTATATTTCACCTTTTAAAGACAAAACATTTCATGTCTCTATTTTCAAGTTTAATGAAGATATTTTCATCTAAATAAATGATCAGGCTATTCTAGATACCAAAGTTACCATGATACCATCATCCCCAAATTTGATATCACCATCTGTACTACGCAAAGTCAGGCCTATAAATTATAATAAAATTTGAGGTTTTGCAAAAATCACCAAAGATTCCAATTTTGTGGTGAGAGGCAGAGGAAGAAGAATGATTAGAGACAGTAAGTGATGATTTAGCAAGAGAGGAGAGTTTAGAGCCACCTAACCAGGATTTTATTTTATTAGGTTTGCTTGTCATGCTTGGAGGTGAAGGTATAATAGTAATCTTAATTCTAATAATAATTTACATGAGATTAAATACGAAGCAAACTTGAGTTTGCATGGTGAAATATCACATAATGAAGTTTGATGGGTGTATCACCAATTAATCTAAATAGCTGATTTTAGTAAGCCATGGACATAAGAAAAAAAGAGCTTAAATGAGAGCAAGGATCCACCTGAAGGAGCCACCTGACACTCAGATAGAGCTGGCTGTGGGTCCCCCATGTCATCTGGACAGGACTCGACCTCTAGAGTTCCGTTAACAGGCGAGTCCATCTCAGGTGAAGTCCGATTTTAGCAGTCAAGAATGAAGGTGATCCCTCTATTGATAAAAAAAAAGAAAAGAGGAAATAGTTGCGGATTGTATTTGATTTGGGAGCGGAGCTTTTGAGGGAAGAGACGAAAAAAGGGCGCGGGGGCGCACAGCGAATTTAATCCAAAGTCCAAACTCCAAACCAACCTCCAATGCAGGAGTTGGGACCTCAATATAATTTCATATCCCGGGTACACCGCGAACTACACACTGGAGAAGTCCAGTGCAGTTCCAGCCTCAGCCACCCGGGAATACTCAACCTTCCTCCAGTGGACCTGGTTCATGGCAATCTACCAGTGGTGCTCTTTTCCGCATGCTGTACACCAATCGACCGAGAAGTGAGTTTACAAATACATGTTTTGTCAGAGATAGTAGTGGGAGCCTCGAACTGGAGTGTGGAAGGCTAGCACTAGTCGGACTCGGTCAGGAGTTAGGTTCAGGAGCCTATGACAAGACGACTCGCGGACTGACTGTCGTTACTAGACAGGAGACGAGTCAGGCCAGTAGCGAATCTGTTCTCTCGCCTTTGGGCTAAGAGCATAAGACCTAAATCTAGATTTTTATTATTATATAAATATTTTTTATTCGCATGTTTCATTTATACTTTCGTGTCACCTTTCTGTTATCAATACAAAAATACTTGCTTGTTTTTATATTTTGTTATTTATGTCACATTAAATCTAGTCAAATATTTATGTAACAAAGTCAAAATAAAAAAATAAATGCCTTAGGCATGTGCGCATTGATATTGTACCTAAAATTTTATTCTTGTTTATTTTTTTTGTTGTATGAACCAAAAATCATAGCAAAAAGAAATCTCCATTCTTATATTAAGCACGTAGTGTCTTGATTCGCCAACGGCTTTGATTAAAAGATGAAATTTCGGATTGAATATCAGTCATTCGGTTAAATATTCTGATTATATGCATCTTTTTTTATATTTGTTTACATGTAAAAGTCTAAATTTATTTAGACACATATTCGTCACACGTATTCTCCACATGCAAATTGTATATCTTTCTGATTGGTCATGATTTCTTTCTATTTTTAAATGTTATTTAAGAATTTTTTGAATTGATTGATAATTGATTGGTCATGCTATTTTTTTCTATTTTTTATAATTTAAGGAATGTTATTTTATTTGAGAACTTTTTATTAAAATATGTCAAAAAGATAAAAAATATGTTATTTAATATGTTGTTTAAGAAATATTATTTATGTGTAGATGTCATTTAATATGTCACTGTGAGGTGCAAAAAATATCCAACTTCAGAATCTCAAGTTTTGTCCCCAAGCCTATCTCTTTTGTGGATTTTAGAATTTGAAGGGGGAAGATTTTTAGAGTGACGAAAGGTTTAAACATTTTTCTTGAGGTTCACCATTGACGGCCTATTGTTCATGATCAGTCGATGAGAGAGTTTATTAATTGTGAGAATGTTTAACTCCCAGTGGGCGCAAGCCTCCACCGTTAATTACATCAATAGACGGATTGGATCTACTGAACACTTCGTTCATTCCAAAATTTGTACCTATATGAAGGTAACTTAATGCTAGGACTTAAAAGGGGGCTCAAGTTATTTTCTATATGCAAGTTAATCTATAAAAGCATCCGTCAATTCATTTGCATACTTGTATTTAGTTGATTTTAGTGTTATACAATGATTTACTGTAGTTATCTATTAGCCTTGAATGCTTAACATGTTTCTTAGAAATTTGGGGAGCAAAAAATCTTATATATCACGCAGAAGTTCTTTGTCATGCTTTTGTCTCCTTCAACGATATTTTCATGAGATATCATTTACTATGCAACTAATATCATACCAGTCTTGAAAAGAGATCTTTTATCTGGGCCGAAACAGTATATATATTTATCATCACAAATTACCCGGCCCATATCTCCTGTCCATATCGGCCTCGCTTATATATTTGGATCCGACCATCCGATATGTTCTGGCATTAATATTAATGAGACCAGTGCATTCCACCTCGGTCCGGATTGATCTGATCTGGATTCTGATCGAATGATCCAGATACAAACTCAAAATTTGAGTTACTTTAGAGAATCCGGACTCATATCACCTATCCATGTCAAATTTATATCATCTAAAGTAACTCAAATTTTGACTTTAGATCCGGACCGTCTGATTGTTATGACACGAATATTAAAGGGGCCAGTGCATTCCACTTCAGGCCGGATTGGCCCGGATCTGATCAGACGGTTTGAATCCAAACTCAAAATTTGAGTTACTTTAGATTAGGGAGGAATTGGAAGGGAGAGAGGCGAGCGTTGGATAGTGGTCTGGTACTTACCATTTAAATTTTATTTGATGTTTATTTGCAATGTTGGATAGTAGTCTCTTGATTAGTAATTTACATTTTAAAGTAGTAAAACAAGATATCAGTTTCTGCTTTTGTCCCTTCAAAACCTTTTATTGCATTTGTGCCCCTCCATTATAAACCTTAATTTGCAAATACGCATCTGGCAAGGTAATGATACAATGCTTAATGTAAGCCTACATTTCAAATGTACCAATCCCAAATAGCACCGTACCAGTGCAATTCACACTGTACAAATCAATTGTGTGCTGCCAGAAGGGTAATCGAAGAAGGCAGGCTGGCAGATAGGGCACTAATCTCTTGCCAGTACTGGATTAGTAAAGTGGATAGGGGTGCAAATGAATCAGATAGTAGTAAAATTATATCCATATCCGCTTTTGTTTTTCGGATACGAATATGGATCAGATATTAGACGGATACGTGCGGATACGGATCGGATATCGGACATCCGTGGATATACATAAATATTTTCATAATATATATTAAATTATATAGTATATATCTACTATTCGGATACGAATAATTAAAATTCAAAACCATATCCGTATTCGTATCCGGATATCAGATATCCGTGTGAATTTTCAGATACAGACGGATAATATCCGATCCGTTTGCACCCCTAAAAGTGGATGAGGGTTCTATGTTCTTATTTTTTTTTTTAATTTGATTAGCTGAATTAATTTAGAAGTTGGGTTAGTAAAAGTGGATGAGGGTTAGTACATGGAACCCTCATCCTCTTTTAATTTAGATATAGGCGGATTAGTAAAAAAATAAACATTTAACTCCGCCCATATCTACAAAAAGTTGGGTTAGCGCTGTTCTCAAAATCTGAGTTAACTCGCTGTTCTAGCTTCTCAGTTCTCATCTAAAAATGCATTTCTTGAGTTCTCAAAGAAACAAGTCAACACATATAAAAACTAAAGTTCAACTCTTAGCTAACCAACGGCAGGAAGGAATAGCATCTAGTACCTATAGCAAAAATCTTATCATTTGCAAAACATCAAGTGTTCCATCTATATGAACAAAAAACGAATAACAGTTGAAACCAACAGATCAAAATCTCTCCATGGTACCAACCACTGGCTGTGCCTCAACATGTTTCTTCGCCAGGTACGGGCCCCTTCTCACTGCTTCCTGCAACTAATATAAAGTAAAAGAAATGTTTAAAATTTGACGCAAGAAATACTAGCTACTCTAACCATGAAGAGGAGGGTTCAAATGCCTCCATTTTTAGAATTAAAATAACTGAAAAGTCAAAAACTTAAATGTCTAAATAGAAATCTATATTATTTTCTCTATGCACACATAAATGATCATGACATTTTGATTTTGTTTTGATTAGTATGAAGAGCTTGCAAAAATACACCGATGTGGATAAATTCTGGACGTTGATTTTTCAATTTATTGATTCGTATAATACCAAAATCGAAAAGTGATAGTTTGTTTATGTGCATGTAGAGAATAATATTGATCACATCTAACAGTTTTATTTTGACATATAAATTTTAGAATTTTTGTTATTAGAAAATTAAAAAATGAAGGCACAAAAATAGAGGCATTTGAACCCTCCTGGCAGTATTATAGAGATACAATTACATAATCAGGGGTAAATGGAGTATTATATAGCTTCACCAAACTAATCTGGAGGTGGATGGAGTAATATATTAGGGTTTTACGCATAGCAAATTGTATTTACCTTTCCAGCAAAACCAGCAGCAGTTGCATCATGGAGCAAGCTAGAAGCTGATAAAGCTTTGTTTATTGCGACACAACAGTTATGTCGTGCATCCATCCCTGTATGTAACGGCAATGAATAAAAAAAATAACTATCCATACAAGGAATATTTATATCCAAGATTAGATTAAATTAAACACTCCATAATACTTAACATTGAATTAATGGATCTCGAAATAACTCCATTATTTTATAAAATCAATTTTTTTGTCTCTCTTAATTTATCTGTTAGAACTTAGAAGTACTAATACTAAATAAAAAGCAAACAGTGGGTGTATTTCTTAGCTTCTTCTACAATGCAGGGATAATTAGGTTCATGTTCTCAAACTGTAATTTCTTGCCAAAATTTAAATTTTAGTATAAAACTCAAAATAAGTTGAAAATAAAGAATGAGGCTATGGTACTATGCATAGCGTGGATTGGCCTGAACTATGGATCAATATCTTCTTTTTCTAACTTCAAATAGTCGATCTGAAACGTTCAACATGACCTATGAAAATGTACCTGCAGACTAAATTTTATATTTTTTAGAATTTTTTTACTATTTTTAAGATAGGTAGAAAATCACTACTTTTGAATGGTCTAGAATTTTTAGATCAAATGATTTTCTACTTACCTAAAAAAATAGTAAAAAAATTATAAAAATTGTAAAATTTGATCTACAAGTACATTTTCATATGGATACCATGTTGAACAGTTCAGATCGACTGTTTGAACTTTGAAAACAGAGATATGATCCATAATACGGACCAATCCGCGCGATGCATAATACCATAGCCTCACTCGAAAATAAATAAGACAAACCATTTTTTGAAGTCTCGATGTGTGGATCAGTGACAATAGAAATGATCTCTTGTTTGGAGCATACTTCAGCTAGGCACCATTGCCGAGTAACCAAGACAGTTACAACTCTATAGCTCTGTTTACAGAACCCAATGCACGTGAAATAAAAGATATAAATTACAAGCTGAAAAGCTAGGAAATATTAAATTACGCATTAAAATACATATTTAGGTCTTAAGACAAACTCACAGCCAATCGCACTTCAGATTCTTGTTTTAGTACAGACAGAAGGAGACCCTGAAATATAAGCAAAAAAATTGCAATTTATCTTTCTTTGACTTTATAATCTTTTATGGAAATCCAAAACTAAACACTAAACAACAAAAGAAGAAGAAGATTAATTTCAGAAAATAGGAAATTTGGGTTTCAATGTTTATATGGAAAACTCTTGTCAAATATTAAATATGGCCAATGTTTCACAAAAGTATCAACAGAATATTGTTTGTAAAAAAAAAAATACGAACTGATGGTGTGAGCTTGAAACTATTAGCAGCAGTAGTATAAATCAAGTGCTTGAGACATCCCTCTGCTCCCTCATTTAATATTATGTTATCCTCTGATCGATCAGCCCCACAAATGCTTCCAAGGGCAAGTAAAGCTGCCTGTCACAGATATAAAACATGGTGAAAACAACTTCAATGAATTAAAGGTATATATAACCTGATCTAATGTCACTTTTTATGCTGTATTTCCTGTAGTTGTATGAATATACCAGTTGTTTTCCTCTGTGATGGCCATTGAAGGCTGACTCGACAACTAATTTTGCGGCATCTTGTGAACTTGTTAGCAACAAATTTGCACCAGGTTTTGCTGAAAAACGTTTTAAAAATTGTTACAATTATTTTAAGTCCAGGTAACAAGAATAACAAATATTTTGACCAACCCAGTATTACAACATGTACTAAGATAATCTTTGCAATATATACGACTCAACTGCGCCTCAATAAATCAAAAGAAAAAAAAAAACAAGACCTGACCGACATATACATAATATAAGAAAAAATTGTTGATATAATTTGAAGTAAAAAAACACAGTTGAAAGTTCTCAAAATACCAAAAAATAGATAATCTAAATCTAAGTGATATTTTTTTTGCTATTGCTAGGTAAACAGAAGGATTTGCAAATAAAAACATATTTCATGAAAAAATATTAAAATCTAGACTCATCAATTCATCAATTTAAAAAAAATTATAAACACTAACTTGTTCCAATTAGGCCCAAAGATTCCAATGCTGCCTCGATTTCATCATTCATTTGACTCTCTAGCTGCAAGAGTCTTCCCCCAATGGCTGACAGTAGGCTTGTCACAACTGTTACCAATTGAAAATCCACAATAAATGCATGACATATATATCAGGAAGCACGAAATTGTGAAAACATTACAACACATGTATAAAATAAAAAGAATTGGTGAGCTACTTTTGTATTAGAGAGAACGGCACCAGTTTTTTGGTACCCACCTCTTTTTTATCTAATGATTTCAATAAAATCAGTGGGATAACCCCCACTTTCATAAAAAAATATTAATAAAATAAAAGAATTGTTTTTTTGCAAAATTAACGCTAGTATAACCATGTTTTGCAAAAGCAATAGTATTGTTAGGGGTAGATGGAGTAAGAAACAATGGGGGCCAATTGACTCCTATTCTATTTCACAACTTACATATTTATGTGTTATATTTTAGATTAAAAAAAATGAAAAAATTAACTTAATTGATCCCCCATATTTCCCTGCAAATTTTCTAAGACTGAAGGTAGGGTGTAATTTGAAGTTAACTGAAAATATGTTCAAGTATTTTTAGTTGCAATATATGAGAATTAATTGGTTTAGTTCCCAAAAGTTCGAAAAGAAGTTCAAAAATTGATATATAGTTCATTTATAAGCTACACTTCTATGGAAGTATAAATTATTGTACTACCAGATTGGTCAACAGCTGTGTAGGCATCAGCTGACCTAAGAAGCCTCCCACCAATTAAGGCAGCTCTTGATCGAAAAATTGAATCGACCGAAGAATTGCTGGAGAAATGTTTTGAAAACACGATTTAAGAACTCTTAAAATAAATACTGCACCATCAGGGAAATAATTTTTTGAAGAGTACCTGATTATGTCAATCAATAATTGAAGCAAGGTTGACCTTAGCAGAAGAGTGGCATCATTCGAAGATTCAACCAACTGTTTGAAACAAAAACATCAAAGGGTAAACAAATTATTCCTAAAAAAAGAACAAATTCACAAATAACAACCAAACTTGCTAAAATTTTTACAGTTTTGAAGGGCTTAATTATAAATGCTGATGTTATACCTCATAGAGAAGCTCCATGGCATTAAGGGAAGTAAGAGGATCCTTTACATTGTTGATTTCTGATTCATACAAACTAAGGAGGTCGCAATCATGAATTGCTTTTGCAACTTGGCTAGAAACCGGGTACAATTTTGTTATTAGTGCTAATATCCGAATCCGTGCCTGAAAAAACAACCCAAGAAAGAAATGTAGAGCATAAATACTTTAAAAGAAAAGTAGTAGTTACAAGACTATAGCACAGTATAAATTACAATAATAGATGGCTTATACAGTAAATTTCACAGAAATTTCCATCGAACATTTAGTCTAATGTGTTAATTTCTTAATAATATTTATCTGTAATGCCCTTTAGTTAGATTTGGAGGTGGCAATAGTCAGGGTCAAGTAGGATTCAGCTTGGATTGATGCCATTTTATTACAGCTGCATTAAAAAAGAATGAAGCAAGTGTAAACTATAGAAATTTTTTTCATAGTAAAAGAATATAAATGTATTGGTCATCTCAGATCCAAATTATTAGCAGGTTAGGTTGAGTAAGATCAGCTCAGAAAGAAGGGTCATTGCAAATTTAAATAAATCTCATTCGTTTGGACCACTTCCAAAAAATTTTACCTTGTTTTCTAATATGTTCCAAATTCAAAATAAATCATTCATGCTGGTTTGTTAATTCTCACCACTATTTCGATTTCACTTAGAAAAAAAACTGGCACTACATATCACCAAATATTTAAGGTGCTAATTTTATTCTTAAATTTAATTGCTTTAATGTTGCCAACTTGCTATAACAAATCCAGTAATTCAACATTCATAAATGAGGGAAAATTGTTCAGTGTTACATCTTACTGATCCAAATATCAGAATAATACAAAAATATTATGACTGGACTGGTATGCCTTAAACTGTGAGTACATCTTATTGCATTTTATAGATGAATCAATATCAATTATTAAAAAATACTTCAAGAGATTACTAACAATAAAAACAAATAAAAAGATGACATTGTTCACTCACAAGGGAAGAGGATCTAGCTGCTAGATTTCTTAGTTGAATTGGGTCTTCACTACTGGCAGTAAATATAACATCCTGCAAAAAATCGATAGTAAGAATCCATGCATTAAGATCAATGATCTGAAATAGAATATGGAAAGTAAATAATATTCTTACAATTCCCTGAGGTGTTTGTGCTATACTTCTTATAGCATCCGAAGAAGCTGCTGACGTTCGCTCGTTCCTGTAAAAACATAAATTACTAGATAGTAACAGCTTGCCAAGTCAGATACCAATACATAAAGGTACCAGTTTAATACCAGTTTTCTCCCAATATTTACCATGAATCTTCATGACCAAGATTTTGTTTCAGTACCACCTAAAAATTTGTTAGTGCCATATATTCTTGTACTGGTCACTGTGGCCAACGTTAGTTCAGAAAATATAAGTAGCGGTATATTTGTACAATACCCATCAATCAAGCAGTTAAGCAGGAGTGGGTAGATATTATGATCTATAATAATATGCGTAGCAGCTCCTTTGTCATCAGACATGTCCATAAGATGGCAAACCTAATAAACAAAAAAAAAAATTAACTCTTTTAGGACTTCTTTTGTTTATTTTAAAATCAAGCAAAAATAGAAAGAAAAAGAAAACAATTAAAATGTTCTGGAATTAAGTATGGAAACAGAGAAAAATTCCTTGCAAATATGAATAATTCATTAATGTTGTTCATAAAGTTTATTATTTCATAGACTCTATATGATCCTTTGCATGCACCATTTTTCTTTTTCACTAAAATAGAATAAATTCCTACCGCTCTACATGCCAGCCACTTTATGGTCTCAGATTTCGCTTGCAATCCCACTTGTAAAAAAGACTGCAAAGATGCAAAACCGAAACATCATTTATTAGATTACACAACAAAACAACAACTTTTCTTATAAGATTTTTGAATGCATCTGAATTTCAGTTTAGTCTTTCAGGCTCAATTTATTGAATTCTAAGCATTTAGTTAAATCAAGAAATGATTTATTGTATGGAGTGTGGCTATGGTACTATGCATAGCGCGGATTGGTCCGTACTATGGACTAGTATCTCTATTTCAAAGTATGAACAGTGCATCCGAACAGTTCAATATGATATCCATAAATGTACTTGATAACTAAATTTTATATTTTTTACTATTTTTTAGATATGTAGAAAATCACAACTTTTTAATGGTCTAGAATCTTTAGATCAAGTGATTTTCTACCTATCTAAAAAAATTCTAAAAAAAATGTAAATTTTGATTTACAAGTACATTTTCATATGGTGATCATGTTGAACGGTTCGTGTTGATTGTTTGAACTTTAAAAACGGAGATATTGATCCATAGTATAGACCAATCCACACTATGCATAGTACCATAGCCTCACTCTTTTGTGTGAAATTTGGAATTTAAAGTTCAGAAATCAAGGCCTTGAATTTAGGAACTAAGTTCCAAACCTGAACAAAACAAGATAGTTCAATTAAAAGTAGTGCTAGTTTGTAACATGACTATTCTTAATTGGTAAATACATTTGCTTTAGAGTGGTAATCCTTGCTATCTAAAGTTCTAACTTGAAACCTTAAAAGAAGAACTAAGCACGAAAAACAAGTTAGATAAGTTATAGTATGATGTGTACCCACCATGAGGTTTGGAATGAATGATGCGCCATATTTCGTACCAAATATTTTATCTAAGCAAGAAACAACACTATCCTCCAGCCCTGGTACATGCACCTCACTCTGCAGTGCACTGAAATTAAAATAAAAGGAAAATGATACAAATTGAAATATTCTTGTGCCTAACATAAGTAATTTTGATAACTCTTTCATGAGATGTGTCTGATTTAGGCCACAAAGGACTGAATATGCTTTGCATGTTATGGTCATAATGTGATTTATTTCATATTTATATAGTTTCCAAACACTGGATTGTGCTCAGGAAAGAAGAAATTACAAGAACCAATTTTCATGGTTCACAGTGCAATAAATCACAACTTTTGTAGGTCATAACTGAAAATTCTGATTACTTGGAGAGTTAACTTGGATAAAGATTTTAACAGAGCAGTTTTAGCTTCATGCAGTGCACAGATTATAGAATCGAAACAACAATGCATATGGTTTGTGCGCTGCATGAAGCCAAAACTGCACGGTTAAAATCTTTACCCTAGAAATACTCACCCCAAAAGCACCTGAAGGGGAAAGCGATCGAGGAACTCTTTGACAGAGGCATCATGCTGTAAACCTGTAATCAGGAATCAAAATGAAAAAATAATTATAACGAGAACTTCTAGAATCCCTAGCATTTCAAATTGCTTGTGTTGGATAGATACCGGGGTAGGAAGCGAACTCGGAGGAAGCTTCTAGAACCTGAACCAACTCTGGCGGCGGGGTTGCACCTCTTTCTCCTTCCATTGCTCTCTCTCTCTCTCTCTCTCTCTCTCTCTGTGTGGCGATGGCAGGTGGCAATGTCTTCTTGTAAGAGGTATTACTGGAGATTCTGTTTGTTACTTGGAGAAGTGGGATATAATAAATCTGCTGTTATTCCAAAGGGATCACAGGACCCTGTTATTCCTATCCCAACCGTTCAAACTTTTTTTATTCGCGAATCTCAAAGAAAAATGTTTTTCGTGCCCAAAACTCGATAAAGGTCAACAGCTAGGATCGGAATAACAGGGTCCTGTTATCCCTTTGGAATAACAGCAGATTTATTTCCGGAGAGGTGTAGAAGGAACGAATAACTTCTGAGGTAACAGAATATTTCTGTTTTAAATTACGACCGTCCGATCGTATCTGAGCCAATCCGGCCGAGGTGGATAGTCGTGCGGATCTCCATTTAACGGTCCAGATTCAAAAAGAAATATTCTGTTACCTCAGGTCATACTATTTCAGAGTAGAAGAGGGTTTATCAATTTATCACTTTGATCGGAATCAATATTTAAGTTCTAATATGATAAATTGGTGTCTAACTTTTTTTTTTAATTTTAATAATTTAAAATTTAAAACTTAAATATTAAAATAAAATAATTAGATGTGATATATATTATTTTCTTCATTTATATATAAAAAATTGCGATCTTACAATCTGGATGATTATTTTTCAACTTAATTAATTTGTATAAAAATAAAACCAAAAAATGATAATTTGTTATGTGCATGTGGAGAAAAAATAATATAAATTGTATCAAACTGTTTAATTTTGACAAATAAATTTTAGAATTTTTGTTATTAGAAAATTAAAAAGTGAAGTCATGATCGAGACAAAAAATGAAGACATTTTAGCCATTCTCAAATTGATTTAGGGTTGAAATCTTTATAACTATAATGAGTAATGTATCGAGAATAGTTTATTACTAATTTTTAAAGTTCTAATTTTTTGGTAATTTTTTTAAAATATTCTAAAATTTTCGTTAATATATTATTTGTGCCATTCATTTAAAATTTCAATTTACTAGACAAAATAAAGAGAAAATAAAAGAAATTAGGACCGAACTCTCACATTGCTTCGCCCTGTTTAATTATTAAAAAAATTATTATATTTTGTATCGTTAAAGAGTTTAGACGGATTATAATTTAACAAATATTTTTTGGAGGGAATTTCATGTATAGCCCTCAAAAACTTCGAAATTACATAATTCCTCCTCAAAACTTCAAAAACTCACAAATTTTCTCATTTTATTGTCTTTTCTATTAATGCCCATTATACCCTTCATCATATATACCCCTTTCCCTAAACCAATTCTTGATTATTATTGCATATTACCGTTCTATTGAGGAGAGAATTATCAAGCATGGATATTGGAAGTTTTGTTGGTCCTCTTTTGTGAAGCGATCTCAGAAAATTCTTCCAACTAATTCTAATAAGAATGTTTTACCAATTTCAAACTCTTTATGTTACATGACTCCCTTTTTGATATTAAAAAAATCTGAATTTTTTTGAGAATTCAGATTTTAGAAAATAGAAGGGATAAAATTCCATTATTTTGGAATATATGGGATTATTTATACCTTCATTTTGTGCCATTACACAACATAAGAAATTGACTAACCCAAAAAAAATGTTTTGGCAATCTAAACCTACAAATGAACAATATGAAACTTCTAATTAAGGAAAACTAACTACAAGAAAACCAAATTGAGCAGTTTCGTACATGCTTTGAGGCATGATTTGCTCTTGTAAATTCCATCTCCTTTGTAAATGATAAGAAACTGAGTTGGTAGATTTGTATTTTGATAATCTTGAAGTTTCCATGCTTTTATGAATTTGATAATATGGTAATGTGTAACTTTGAAAAGTAAAAGGACGCCAGAATGTAAGGGTTTCAGTACCAAATCTTTACAGCTAGAACTGGTATGGTCAATTCAATACCGAACCGGTACTTTTTTCTTTTCTTTTCTTACTGGCATCCACTATGGTAATGCTAATTTCATACCCAAAACAAACTCTTGGGCTGTAAATATTATATTGGGAGGATTCAATTTCAACGGTTTCTATATTCAATTGTTCTAGCTGCTTTTCACAGTAAATAAAATCAATTGTTCTCATTGCAATTAGTTTTTATATGAAGTAGGTGATTGCCTCATGTAAAAGGGAAAAATTACATAAGTTCATATGTACAAGACACACCTCAAAAGTAGAAAAACCAGAGGAGCAGAGAAAATTCAGAGAACAAGGGTCACTTTTCTACTAACAATGAGTTCTCGAACCTGATAGCTGCCGAAATTTTTATTAATAGAAAATAAAATAAATAAATATCGACATTAAAGAACGATTTAGCCGAAATTCGAGATCTAACAAAGACGTTATGGACCATCACAGCCATATTAGTATCTAACTACATGCGTTAGTATAACAAAAATACGGGCCGTTATGGTCCATAACGCAAGGACGCGCTGAAAAAAAAAAAAAAACCAGGCCGTTATGGTCCATAACGTCCAGTTACAGTGATTTTTTTTTTCAAAAAATCGCAAACTGAAAAAAAAAACTGTAGCTAGACATTATGGACCATAACGTCCAGCTATAGTGTTTTTTGTTAATTAGAGATCATTAGTGATCAGATTAACTGGACGTTATGGACCATAACGTCTTTGTTAGATCTCGAATTTTTGCTAAATCGTTCTTCAATGTCGATATTTATTTATTTTATTTTCTATTAATAAAAATTTCGGTGATAGCTGGCATATTTTTGTAGGTTTTAATTGTAAGGATGTTGTTCAAGTCTAGTAGAAACTGGAAGCACCACTTATATTTTTCATAATATAATGCCTCAAATTCTTATAGAAATTATAAGTAGTCTTCAAAATCTCTGAAGGGAAGGTAACACCCCTAAGTTACAATAAAGCTTTAATTCTGTTCCATATGTCTTTGGTTCAAGTCAATAAAATCTCTTTACTCAAAAAATGTAAATATTTTTTTTGCATTAATTACTTGTAGGAGCAATATCCTTAGGTTGAGAATTTGTCGTCCTGTCATTAGATTTATTTCTTATGTTAATCATGGTATAAAAATGAGATATTTGTTAGGCTTGGTCTCCCCAACCTATAACGGATGGATCTGACCACACTAAAATATTTCACATAAAAATTATCAACTGATCTGATTCTATCTTGAATTGATCTGATTTTATCTTAAATTTGATTCATTCATTATTATTAGACGAGCCATCGATAAAAAAAAGGCCTTTTTTTCATAAATTTATATCCTCTGCATTAACGCACCTTTGAGTTTCGATCCGATCCATTCGTTACATATTAGCACAAATTTCAATCCAATCCGATCCATTTGTTACATATTAGCACACATTTTTTCATAATGAGTTTCGATCCGATCCGATCCGATCCATTCATTTTTCCCGTAAAAACCGTGTATGATCGGCATAGGTCGTACACGGTTTCTTATTAAAAAAACCGTGTACAAATATAGGTTCGTGTACTTGTTTTTTAAATTACTATGTGTGTATAGTCGAGCTCATATTGGCGCGAGCGCTTTCTTTATTTGAAATTTTCTTACATCTATGTATGATATGTTGTGTATGGTTAACGTTTTTGTAGTAGTGTATAGACTATATTCTATATGAATCACTATTAAACTGACACAATAATATAATGAAAGAACCTATTTCCACCTAAAAACGACCAGGGTAAAAAAAAAGTTTCATTATTAGTAATTTCTATATCTTTGCTGTGTACACGGAGACTACAAAAATTTGTCACTATTTGTGAGGGTAAAAGTGTTTTTTGTCGACGGTATCTTCATGGATACTTCTGTCTCTGTCTGTAATGATACGTTTGGAAATAACAATTTTTGTCGGTGTTCTCTTGGCAATTAATAGTCACTTTTTACTCTCGCGGATAGTGGGATATTTTTGTAGTTTTTAATTGTATGGATGTTGTTCAAAGCTAGTAGAACTTTTATAGAACTAAAGCTAGGCTATAAGTTTAACTGTGCGTACTTAACAAAATAGTATTATTTATTAATATCCTAATTAATTTGCTTACGAAACTTTATTCCATTTAAGTATTTTTTTTTTGTAGACTAAAGCTTTCCCGACATTTTTATTAATATCCAAAGTTTAATACAAATTATTAATTATGCCCAGAACTCGACCCAATATCAAAAAATACTCAAGCCGGCCAGAAAATGGCCGGCTTAGGTACCAGAGTAAACTGGCCATTTTCTGGCCGGCTTACTCCATTTTTTTTTTTTTAGAGACACTATGAAGATCAAAATATTGAAATCTAACTCTGAAAATTTGAAATTTTTGTTTAAATTATTTGTTATATTACTTCTTTGAGGAGGGATCAAGTTACAACAATCATTTTTTTCATTTTCAAAGTCCAAATCGTCAATCCAAACCGTTCAACATGATCTCCACAATAAACTGTGCTTCCAGATCAAATTTTACATTTTTTTGAATTTGTTTACTATTTATTAAGTATTTTACAAAAAATAGTTATATTCAGACCATTGAATTTTGTACACATTTTATTTAGATAATCATGTTGAACGGTTTGGATCGACGATTTGGACTTTTGAAAATGAAATAAAATGGTTGTTGTAACTCAAATTTGTTGTAACTTGATCCCTCATCTACTTCTTTTGATGTATAATTAGCATATTTATACTAAAATACGCTAGAATACTTGAAATTATATTGAATTACACTATATTACAATAAATTATGTTTAATTATACTAAATTACGTTAAATTACAATAACTTCGCTAATTATGCTGAAATACGGTAAATTACGTTAAACTACACAAAATTACGCTATAGTAGACTAATTTTGCTCATCTTTCATGAATCATAAAAAATAGTAAAAATTGGCATTCTACAAGTTCATTATGTAACTAATTTACTGAGCTATTTGGATTGAATAATAGAAATGAAAATCTTAATCGGAAACTTCCACTCAAGTTTTGAGGCTCTTCTCTTAGTTTTTTGGCGATTCTGAATTTCGAAATCTGGCATTGCCGGCACGGACGCATGCGCATTTTCACAAGCTTTCCGAAAAGTGATCATTTGCTGAAATCGGACACTCGAGCGCTGTTTTATGACCGTTTGAAGTTTCATCGTCGTTTTTTCCCTTTTCAGTGAAGATATCGTCCCTATTCATTTGTAATTTAGCGTAATTTACCGTATTTTAGCGTAATTTAATGTAATTTAACGTAATTTAACATAATTTAGTGTTATTCAACATAATTTCAATTAATCTATCGTATTTTAGTATAAATATGCTAATTATAGATCAAAAGAAGTAATATAACAAATAATTTAAACAAAAATTTCAAATTTTCAGAGTTAGATTTCAATATTTTGATCTTCATAGTGTCTCCAGAAAAACAAAAAAAAAAAATGGAGTAAGCCAGCTAGAAAATGGCCGGTTTACTCTGGTACCTAAGCCGGCCATTTTCTGGCCGGCTTGGGTATTTTTCGATATTGGGTCGAGTTTTGAGCATAATTAATAATTTGTATTAAACTTTGGATATTAATAAAAATGTCGGCAAGCTTTCTATTCTCATTGCTTCACACCTCTATACCAAACAGTAAAGGAGAAAAGAAAAAAATGACACGGATGCAAACATCTGCAAACTGCAATTTACATGCATAGCCAACAACTGCTGCGTTCTCTTTTTCTTTCTCTTTTTTATGCTTTACTTTAAGTAAATGTATAGATTCGTTCTCCTTTTTTTTATGCTTTGCTCAAAGGTGCGGCCAAATTGAACTTTAATTGGTGGAAAGTGAAAACTATATTCCACCAAAATCGGACATGATCTTTGCTTGCACTGATTATAATCTCCTTTCCATGTGTATGAAGATCGATGCTGTAGCTCCCTTCCAACTGTTTTCAAACTCAAATTAATTAATTAACAGTAGCAATTAATTAAGTAATGGCGAGTGTACTGATCTCGAACCTGATATTTGTCCTGCAACAGCCCGGGTTGATGCCGAGAATGGAGGAAGAGCGTCAGCAGCTGCTCCAACTGTTTACTGCTATACTGCCGGCCATGATGCCAGCTCTTGGCCAACTTATTTGTGCTGATCAAGGTGAAGAAGAAGAGATCAGAACCTTGGTTAGGACCCTAAGTGAAAATAGTACCTGGCTTAGTGACCTTGATGCAGCGGCATATGAAGTTGATGACATAATAGATGAGTTCAGATATGCAACTCTTCGAGCAGGAAAGAGTATCCTCGCTAGGTTAATATGTCGTGATGCCCGAATCAAGGATTATTTTGAGATTATTCTATGGGTTGATGTCGGAAATGAATTTAATATTGATAGAATTGCAAAGTCCGTGATTGATCAGGTAATAGGGAAAGATTGTTGCTTGTCTGAAGGTGACCCTGATTTACTACAGCGCCGCATTTATCAAAGAGTTAAGCGGGAAGAGATGCTGTTACATCTCAAATCAGGAATTTCGGATTAGAGTGTGATCAGTTCCCGCCTCATGTCAATTAATCGAAATGACACGCAAGGCTAAACAAGAATAATAATCACACAGCGGAAGCAATAATAAAATGATCAAGCAAAAGTCATAGGTGGTGTTTGGTTGTGGGCTAAAGTTAAGGTAGCCTAAGTTGTTATTCCAACTTAGGCCGGCCTAAATTATTTATGTTTGGTTGAGGTCTAAAGTTAGACCACGGCTTAAAGTATTCCTTGTTTGGTTAGAGTTGGTGGAGGACTAAAGTTTTGGAAGCCTAAGTTAGTTTTAATAACAAGATACTAATTATATAATATTAATTATTAATTATAACTATAATATATTATAACATTTTTATAATAATTATTTAATATATTAACAATATAAGATATTAATTATATAATTATATATTAATAATAAGATACTAATTATATAATATTAATATATTAATAATATAAGATATTAATTATATAGTTATATATTAATAATAAGATACTAATTATATAACATTAATATATTAATAATAACTATAATATATTATAATATTATTATAATAATTATTTAATATATTAACAATATATGATATTAATTATATAATTAATAATAATTATTAATAATAAGATACTAATTATATAATATTAATATATTAATAATAACTATAATATATTATAATAATTATTTACTATATTAATAATAATTATTTAATATATTAACAATATAAGATATTAATTATATAATTATACTAATAATAATTATTAATAATAATATACTAATTATACACTAATAATATATTATTACTAATTA
Source organism: Carex myosuroides (assembly GCA_028015225.1). Classification (NCBI taxonomy): domain Eukaryota; kingdom Viridiplantae; phylum Streptophyta; class Magnoliopsida; order Poales; family Cyperaceae; genus Carex; species Carex myosuroides. The sequence goes on from CM051466.1 coordinate 4,406,308, forward strand.
ATGAGGAGATGGGTGAAATGGTTGAAGGTGAATGACAGTGGGTCCCAGTGGCGTAAAATTGAAGCCTAAATTTAAGGCACCTCAAGAGGTGGTTTAATTTAGGCCCGTTTAGGCCGGTCTAACTTTTAGGCTATTCCATGTTAGACCAATTAGTTTAAATCATGTTTGGTGGAATAACAGTGGCCTAAAGCCTTTAAGCCACCTTTAGGCCACAACCAAACATGGGGATAAATATCAAATAAACATACATACATACATACATACATACATACATACATACATACATACATACATACATACATACATACATACATACATACATACATACATACATACATACATACATACATACATACATACATACATACATACATACATACATACATACATACATACATACATACATACATACATACATACATACATACATACATACATACATACATACATACATACATACATACATACATACATACATACATACATACATACATACATACATACATACATACATACATACATACATACATACATACATACATACATACATACATACATACATACATACATACATACATACATACATACATACATACATACATACATACATACATACATACATACATACATACATACATACATACATACATACATACATACATACATACATACATACATACATACATACATACATACATACATACATACATACATACATACATACATACATACATACATACATACATACATACATACATACATACATACATACATACATACATACATACATACATACATACATACATACATACATACATACATACATACATACATACATACATACATACATACATACATACATACATACATACATACATACATACATACATACATACATACATACATACATACATACATACATACATACATACATACATACATACATACATACATACATACATACATACATACATACATACATACATACATACATACATACATACATACATACATACATACATACATACATACATACATACATACATACATACATACATACATACATACATACATACATACATACATACATACATACATACATACATACATACATACATACATACATACATACATACATACATACATACATACATACATACATACATACATACATACATACATACATACATACATACATACATACATACATACATACATACATACATACATACATACATACATACATACATACATACATACATACATACATACATACATACATACATACATACATACATACATACATACATACATACATACATACATACATACATACATACATACATACATACATACATACATACATACATACATACATACATACATACATACATACATACATACATACATACATACATACATACATACATACATACATACATACATACATACATACATACATACATACATACATACATACATACATACATACATACATACATACATACATACATACATACATACATACATACATACATACATACATACATACATACATACATACATACATACATACATACATACATACATACATACATACATACATACATACATACATACATACATACATACATACATACATACATACATACATACATACATACATACATACATACATACATACATACATACATACATACATACATACATACATACATACATACATACATACATACATACATACATACATACATACATACATACATACATACATACATACATACATACATACATACATACATACATACATACATACATACATACATACATACATACATACATACATACATACATACATACATACATACATACATACATACATACATACATACATACATACATACATACATACATACATACATACATACATACATACATACATACATACATACATACATACATACATACATACATACATACATACATACATACATACATACATACATACATACATACATACATACATACATACATACATACATACATACATACATACATACATACATACATACATACATACATACATACATACATACATACATACATACATACATACATACATACATACATACATACATACATACATACATACATACATACATACATACATACATACATACATACATACATACATACATACATACATACATACATACATACATACATAATATCCATACAATACACCTCGGGATAGAATAAACACAAACTAGTCAAAGGGATACATAATCTATCGAGTCCAATGTATATAACAAAAACATCGGACTCGCAAAACCCTAAACAAAGGTCCCTAATCTATATCAGGCGATATGGCCGTCGGGGACAGCTCCTGACGCCTCCTGCTGCGGACCGTCAGACTCTGTACCTGCCCACATCAAAAGGAGGTGGGTGAGCGAATGATCGCCCAGTATGTGACCCAGTAGTATTCCTTCAGGGATCCTCTTAAGTCAAAGCACATTTTAATTTGAAATCAACGTAAAGTCGGTAATTCACTTTTAATGCATATGCTGCGAAAATTAAAACCTATCATAGTACTACAAAAGAAAAATATACATATAATAGATGACATGATGTGATTTTCCTACTATGCCAAAATGCCAAAGTTTCCCAAAATAAAATAAGAGGACGAATATTATACTCAATCGAAGTCCAGTACAATAGGTACCGTGTGTACAAATTGATATAGTAATAATACGGATAATTTTGTCACCCCGTGCCGTGCCAAATTCAACCAAATTGAATTTATATCTCAAAAGCAACATAACACAAGGACTGCGATCAGGGGATGCAAAGATACCCGATGCCTAATAGCATCGAGCTTTGCTCCAAAGACTTCAACCCGTAGGCTGGTGCACGCTAGCCGATGGTTATACCCAAAAATTTGTGTATTTTCCTTACTCTAAGACGATTCATCATCCAAACATATAAAATAGGAGGAAACTACAAGCAATGCGTAAGAATGAGTTAATCCGTCTCCTCATGAGCAGACGACGGAACTCCACCGTCCGGCCAGACTAATGGGACTAGGGCTCGTGTCCAGCCCGTGCAATAAAAGTAAATATCTGCCACCGCAACCTCGGCAGCCGTTCTAGGCAAGTAGCTCCTAATGTAGGGGGATAACTCCCGAATCGTCTCCGTGCCTCAGGGCTCGAGTCCGGCCCGCACGTAATGGTAAAATAAACGAAAATGATATAGTAACAGCTCAATGCATATAATAATAATAATCCTAATAAGACCTCTTAGGGGTCAAGTGATCCCTCAGCCCAATGACCCGCGAACCGCCTCGCATCCCATGCCTACGAGAACGGAAAGTAGTCATTCGGTCTTCTATCTCACACTCACCAATGCACATGCTTAACTACGATAATATGTTGTCCTCTACGAGAAGGGGACAACTAATATCCTAAATTAATATATATTAATTAAATTACTCTACTCCTACGAAAACAGTAAATTTCAATTTAGAAGGGGTTATGCAATTTCCTAATTACAGTTCAGAAAGGAGTAAACATGCTCTAATACAACTACAAAATTTAAAGTACATATGTCAGGTCAAGTGGTCGACTGGTAAGAGTACGCCATGAAAGAATAAAACAGATATCCCACACCTGATGGCTGTAGGAGTAGAACGCGCTAATAGTCTCCGGGATCCACGTAATCCTCGCCTGCTCCTGTACAAGCGTCAGCGAGATCGGTCCACGGGTCGGAATCTACGTAGGTCGACTGACCTATAATTTAGGCGTAACTTAATTATAGTCTAACTAAGTATTCGTAACCCTTATTACCCCATTTGATTATTTTCACTAAGTATTCGTATTTAATTAATTAATTAACTAAGGTTCGAATCTGCTCAATCGGTTCGGTCGGTTTGACTCGATTCTGATTGAGCGTAAAATTGGTCCAACTCTAATTAAATTAATCTAACATACTTAAATCATTTGTTATATTTTAATTTGAAGATAAACTGCTTATCTAATTAGTTAAATACCTAAGTAATGTTATTTACGAGTTTTTACGCTAAATTACTTAAGGTATAACCTACTTAATTTAAATTGCTACTATTTAGTCCTTAATTAACTACTTGCAATATAAAGTCGTTCCCTAATTAATTTAAACTACAATTAATTTTAAATCTAAGTACGTAACTAATAAATGTTAACTATTTAATTATAACATTTCTAAAGTCGTACGAATTTATTTTAATAATTTGTACAAATCGATCAACCTATAAAAATAACACGTGATTATCTAATTATCCCGTTAGCTAAACTTTTGTAATCGTAATGATTCGAAAATATTAATATGTTGTTAATTAATTGTCCTTTATTAATTAACAACATATTTTATTTATAAATTATTTACTTTATTTAAAAACTACATTTTACTTAATCTAATTATTTACTTAACTAATATTTTAAAATCCTAACTACTTAATTTATTAATTAAATAAAATCCTAATTACTTATTTTTAAACACTTAATTAATTAAATCCTAATTAATCTATAATGTGTTGTAACTAAATTATTTTAATTGGGTGTGTTTCATATGTTTATGTAATTCCTATAATAATAATGGCTCCACTAATTTACTTATATGATAGGTTAATTATGATCTTAATTTATTGCGTTAATTAGTTGTATTTGATACGTATAAGATAAAGGTACGTTTGTTATATTTAATTTAATTACTATATTTATAATAATTTGAAATTGTTTTCATGCACGTATAAAGATACGTCATTAACTAATTGTCCTAATCAATTAACAATTCATAAATTTAGATCTTTAGTTTAAAAGTTCACAAGTGCTAATTTATTAAAGATAATACATTGGTTAAAATATTACTCTAATTATTAAAATTTGAAACTAGATGCATAAAAATGATGATATGTTGTTTCGGTTTGGGTCTAAGCCATATAATATATTTTCGGATTTGGGCTTGAGCCCAATTTATAAGAATTAAATTCCTAAGGCCGAGCCCATCAAGAAAAAGGCCCAACTTTACTTTTAGGGCCTGTTCGGATGTTTGGGTTCAAAATGGGGAATGATGGGTTTCACTGTAATTTCCCTTTTAGATCCTAAACCCGTTCGGATGCTTAGTTTCTTCCCAAGCCGTTCCTTCCTTCGTTCCCATAATTTTCTCCAAACAACGTAAAATGGTGGGAAAACGAAAATTGAGTCTGACCAAATTTTCATTTTCCCAAATCGTGAGCTGCCTATGACTATTTCTCTCTCCTAGACCGCTATTTCTCAATCTCAGCTTCTCGGGAAAACAAATTGTGCGCGGGAAAGTCGAGCGAGAGCAGGAGCGGAGTAGAAAGAAGCGGATGTGCAAGAAACTCGACAGGGAGAGTTGCTAGCACCAATTTTACTTCGATCATGACTGGAGAAGGTAGAAATGTTCATTTATTTCATCTATCGTTAACCCTAGCTGCTTGAGCTTCTTCATTGATTAGATTATTTTGCTCCTCTTGAACTTGTTTTTTCTTCAATTTAAGCTTCAATTTGTCACCTCATAATAAATGCATTCATGGTGAGAATAAAAACCTCCATTGCTCCATAGTTTCTTCTGTCCTTGAAACTCGAAATTACTGCTGACTGCTTTTATTAATTTATTTTGGCCTAGTGATTTCACATAATTTTGTTGTCTGGTGTTTGATCAAATGGAGACCTGTGACACAATCTCATGGAACTCTATTATTTCTCTCTATTCTCACAATAATTTATATCTTGAAGCATTCAAGTTATTTTCTGACATGCGGGGTAATAGATTTAAACCTGATGCTACTACAATCTCTAGTTTGGTTTCGCTTTGTGCTTCTCTAGACCAAATTAAGTGGGTTAAAGCATTACATTCACTTGGAACACAATGATTTCTTCCTTTGCACAGCATGGTAGATGGGTTGATGCTTTGCTGGTATTGATTCAGTTGATTAAAAGTAAAGAATGATAGATGAGAGAAAATAACTTGCAGGGAAATTATATTACCATGATAAGTCTTCTTGGTGCCTTCTCATGCACCCAAAATCTCACTAATTATGGCATGCCCCTCCATGCCTATATGTTTTTCAGATGTTCTATTTTTATTTTTTCCAAAATTTAAGACTATTTTCTCAGCTGCTGCTAATTTGTTGAGGGATTGTTGGTATATGGTTCACTGTACCAGCGCTCTTGGTACCAGTTCTTTGTCGAATTGTTCTTAGGTTTGTCAAATTTTAATTTATATGCTATTATTTTAGTGGATATATCAAGTTTCTATTTATTATTCTTTTTTTGCCACCCACTGGTACACATGCAGTCTACACCAGTTAAGATCAATTAATTTTTTAATTTTTTTTCTAATGTTTAGATCAATTAATTCATAGGAATGAGAAGCTAAGAAACTGGAGGTAACTCATAGATATTTACTTGTATTTGAAACTTTTTTGACATTTTTTTGTATGATATGTAGGTAACAGGAATGAGTCTCTCAATAGGGCTGCATGGAATGATTTGCAAAAGGCATTCCTAGTTGAATTGCTTGTTGAGTTTAATAGACCTGGTGCACGCTTACAAAATGCATGGAGTAGTGTCGCATGGAATGAAATGACACGAAGGTTCAAAGCAAAGTTTGTGGATTCAAATTTCTCGTTGAAGCAACTTAAAGAACAAGAACGTACTCTAAAGAAGGCGTACAAAACCATAAATCGATTGAGAGATCTAAGCGGTTTTGGATGAGATCCTACGAGAAAAATGGTTGACGCTCCCGAAGAAGTGTGGGCTCCTATTTTGCAAACAGACAAAGAGGCTAAAAGGTGGTATAATAAACCGTTTCCACATTACGATGACTTGCATAGCTTGTATTCTGGTATGAGCTCTCTTTTAATATATTAATGTTAAACCTTTTCCTTGTCTGATTTTTAATATATTAAATGATATAATCAGACAGGTGTTCAACCAGGTCAATTGGTCAAATTGGTCAAACACCACCAAATTGAAGCCTCTCTAATAACCTGCGAGAAAAAATAATGATATTGCTGGAAGCCTATCTCACATCCTAATATTGCTCTATAAATTAGATATATCAAAATTTGTGTGGGGATATTGGATATTATGTAGTTTTAATGGGATATTGGATATTATGTAGTTTTAATGGGGAAATTGGTTATTTTAAAAGTTTATATGGGTACACCAGAAATTTTCCCTTTGTTTTAAGTAATTTAACTTTTGATATCAAACTTTCAGGATGTATTGCGAATGGTTCGCGTCGTCGTGGCAGTAATTATTTTGCAAATCCTGAGAATCAAGTTGAAATGAATTCTCCTAGTCCCACAATCCCTGCTCCAGGAGGTTTAAATGATTTTGGGTTTGATGACGATTTTCTTGGTACACAAATATTTGACCATATCTCTACTCAATCCCAAGCTCCACCTAATGTTCACACGCCTCACTCGGTTGGAGTTTCTTCTGTTAGGAAGACAATTCAGAAGAAGAAAAGAAAGACAATGTCTACATTTCATGAGAATTACTTGGAATACAAGAGAGAAGAGTTAACTAAATATTGTGCTGTTATGGAGAAGAATGCAAACAAGAGTGTTGAGCGTGCTGACAAGTATTCAGTTGCTGCTGCAATGGAGGCATTCGAACAATTGTTGGATTTTGACATGCTTAACTTTGTTAATGCAAGTGATATGTTCATTAAGAAGGCTGAGACCCGTGAGGCATTCCTAACTGTAAGTGAAGAACATCGGTCGGAATGGATCAAGAGGATGATTGAGTTGTGGAAGTCCAACTAGTAAGGTTAGCTATGTGTTATTTTGGAAATATTATTTACTTAGGTTTGAACTTTTTGTGAAGTCTTAGTGTAGTGGTACGAAATGGATGTTATATTTTGGAAACATAGATGTATATTTTGGAACTTGGACAATTGCACTAATGAATTATAGTATAGTGCTAATTATGAGATGAGATGTCATGATATTGTAGTTTCAATTGCTTGTTAAGTTCAATTCAGCATTACTGTACTAATTCAAGTCTATAGGTGTGAGATTTATCTGTTTGTTACGAATTTATAGAAGGGCATGTGAGGACGTTTTCATGACAGTAGAGGCATCAAAGGGGTTCTATCATTGATCTTAAGTACTTGAAATCAAGTCAGTACGTAGAAGCTATGAAAACAAGTCATTAAAACTTTAAGCATTCTATGATTTTTAAAAATTTAGTGTTATATATCATGTAAAATTTAGTGTTATATATCATGTCTAAGGATCTCTCATAAAAAAAACATAAGTGTTGATTCAATAAAACATACACAAACAAAAAATAAATTGAAAACATATCAAATAATAATAAATATATTAAACATTCTACAATAAATATGCTAAACATTCTTCAATAAACATACTAAATATTAATTAGAGTCTCTACTTCTATATCTAACATAATCATTCCACATATTAATAGCAATTTCTTCTCTAGTTTCATGTCTTGCACGACGCTGATTGTTTAGTGCCTCTACATCTCCTCCATACTCATCATCCCCATCTGGTACATCTACAATTTCATCTGGATTTACTGCATGATATGCTGCATTTCTAGTCCAATTTGTATCTCCACTATGATTAACAATGAAATTATGGAGAATACACGTTGCATGGACAAAATTACTTTGTGTTTCAATTGTATGGTATGTTGCTACTTTTAAAATAGAAAATCGCATCTTTAATATGCCAATAATACGTTCAATATGGTTTCTTAATTTTGCATGCCGGAGATTAAAAAGCTCTTTATAATTGCGTGGCCGTTCATTTGCTAGACCTTGCTCCCGCAAATGATACCGGATACCTCGATATGGTGCAAGAAATTTTGGGGTATTTGCATAACCGGCATCAACTAAATAATATTTGCTTTGTGGTACTGCAAATTCATCATCTAGTGCACTCTGCAATACAGTTGCATCGGACGCTGATCCTTCCCATCCGGCCATTACATAAGTAAATTGACGATCAAAATCACATACGACCATAACATTTTGTGATAGTGTTTGTTTTCTATTTCGGTAAGGATCTTGCAGATCTTTATCAATAGTAATTGGAATATGAGTTCCATCAATAGCACCAATGCAATCCTATATATATGTAAAAATTGATATATTATTTAATGTTCTTGTATTATGTACTACAAAATTAATTTAAAATAATTCAAATAAAAAAGTACCTTAAAGAAAGGATAAAACTCCGAACGTGAGGCAATAAACTGAGGCGTATGTAAAGGAGGTGGAATGATAATCTCGGGGGACAGTTGATTGATAGCATTCAATACACTATGAAAATGACGACTCACAGTGTCGCCTGAATGTTGAAATCGTTCTTGCACACTACGATTGCTTGCATTCTTCGCAAGAGAATACAAAAACATTGCTACTTGCTCTTCCACCGTTAGCAATCCATCGAAAAGTAATTGTTTTTGCACTCTTAACAATCTGACTAAAGCTCGAAAGACATAAGTCTCCATACGAAATTCTCGTCTGCAACGACACTCGTGACCATCTATAACTTCATTGACATACTTCAGTCCTGTTAAAATTGAAGTATGACAAGGAGTTGGCTCGAACAAGTTTCTATCCATGTAGGGCATAATCACATTTGTATATTCATCATCATCATTGTCAATTCTTCGCAAGTGAAAAGGATCCATATTTTTCTGGATATAGATGTGTTTGGAAGAGAAATGAGAACTTTTTTGCAACATACATATATATAGAGATTTTGTCCAACGTTTAAAATCATAAATGCAAAGCAGCTCCTGTACAATTCAATTTTATAAAGCTGCTGTAATCCAACGTTTAAAATATCTGTACATGCCAGGTTTATCTAACGTTTAAAATATATGTATTGAATATATGTAATCCAACGTTTAAAAAAATATATGTAATCATAAATGCATGTCACGTTTAAAATATATGTATTGAATATATGTATTGAATGCATGTCAGCTGTTGTAACTACTCAATTTAATATGGTAACAGCTATAAGAAAATTCAAAATTTAATATTGTAACGGCTATAAGAGTATTGAATTTTCCAAATCAAATATTTTAGAAAGAAAAATAGAATTTCCCATAACTAATCCCACGGTACAACCGAACACTCAATTCAACACATTCCCGTAATTAATCCTATGCATACTCATACCCGTGGGTTTCCACTTTTTCAAAAGTGAGTTCCCATCCCCATCAAATCCCATCCCGTTTTAAACCCGAACATCCGAACAGGCCCTTAAATTTCATTTCTCAATTTTCGGGTTGGGCCTAAGCCCATTTCAATTTCCAAATTTTCAAAACCGAATCCAACATTTTAATTTATCCCCTCTTCCAATTCGGCCCCCTTAAATTAGGAAAATTTCCCAAAATCAATAATTTACATCTACACCCCCTTAATCTTAAAGAATTACGAGATGGTCCCTGTCAGTTCAAAGTCAGGTTTAAGATTCAGTACCAGTGGCAACACTGGGCTGGTACCGATTGGTACCAGCAATCAGCCATGCAACATAGCAACACCACATCCAAGCAAAACAACCACAACAGCGATACCACACGTACCAGATCATCAGAACATAACAGGACAGCAAAACAGATCAGGTCAGCAAAACAGAACAGGAAAGGCACGGGTCAAAGAAGGCACAAGCCATACCAGTAAAACAAAACAACACGGCAGGATAGCACAAAGCCGGTAAGGCGCCACAAGGGAAACCAGAACAAGAAGGGCGAAAAGAAAAGGCAGCATCAGCACCCAAATAAATCGCTACAAAGCGAGTATTGATACACAACCAAAAATCCAACAACCATTAGACAAGAAAAAGGGGCACAATTCCGAAATGAAGCATCACCAGGTACCAGAACAAGAACAACCAACATCACCGGAAGGCAACAAGAAAGGCACCCAACTCCCAATTCGATCGAGTCGAGAAAAATCAACAATCTCACCCTCAATCTATCAATACCCCGAATTCATCACAAAAATTCATCGACACGCCGAGAAAATCAACAACTCGTGCGAGCCGACCGATAAGCCAAAATATACAATAATGCCTCACTAAGCACACGATCAATAAATTAAAAAGGAGGGCTCAAACATTTACCCGAGAAAGGCTTCGATTGCAAAAAGGGGCAGCGAAAAACGACCGGCACCAAGGTGCTTCCTCGCCTCACGGCCGTATAAAATAGCAAGCACCAAGACAGAGACACCAAGGACAAGCACCAAGCGCAAGAACAAAGGCAGCAACCGAAAACCCTAGGGTTTCGGCAAAATTTCAAGACAGAGGCAAACGGAAAGAGGAGAGAAAGAGATTTTGTCTCAGCACATGAGCGAAGCAAAAGCGAAAGCAAAAACCAACACAGAGAGAAAGAGAGGGATATATACAACCCGGTAAGGCAACGCACGAGGGGTGGAGCGCAAGGGTCAAAGCTATCAGAGAGCAGGTGAGGAACCCCACGCGCCTCAGCGACGAAGGTCAAGGCCGTACCAACGATGGAACAGGAGCAGTTCGAAATCGATCGCGCGGGAGGCGATCGCCTCCGTTTTCTTCTCCCCGAAGAAAACAGCGAGAGGAACAACCAAAGGGAAAAGGGGCGGACCCCAGTTTACAGAGAGAAAGAGAAAGGGGAGGGATATAAGAGAACCTATATTGCGTCAAGATCCGTGCAAATGTTAAATCAAACAGTTGAAAGAAATCATAATCATCAAGATGGTTATTTTAGTGAGCCCTTTGATCAATTCAATTAAAAATCGGGGAGATAAAACAAAATTTCGTATTTTTAGAATTTGGACGAAACTCTCGGTTAATTCATAATTTATTTGTTTACCTGTTTAGTCATTAAATAAAATGGTCATTAAATATGATTGGTTTAAATTCGAAATTTATAATTACACCAACTTAACAAATTTTGTAAATTTCCAATTGATTTAACGTATAAATCAACACAATCCATTTAACTTAATTAATTCTATTTATTTAATTAATTTCAAAACTTGTTGAAATTAATATTTTTAGATATAAGCATTTCCAAATTAATAATCCGATTTACTAGTCAATTATATATAGAACAATTCATTTAGTTAGATATTTAATTGACCTAAGTTTTATTTAGTTGTAAAACTCGATCATTAGACTAATTAATCAAGTTTTAATTTTACGGGTTATGTCCAGATTGAGGGTAATTTTGAAGAGTTGCAGATATTGATATCATGGCTTAACCAATCTGCTGCTGGGAGTTCTTGAAGGGTGGAAAAAATATATGCGTTCTCTAGTGGTGTGCATTTTATACGTGATTTAACAAGTGATCACCTTTTGCATCTGTTTTGCAACAGAGCATTCATTGATAATAAAGAATTTTATCTAAAGGTATGTCCCATTATCGAAAATATACTCACGAAATGCGAGGGATGGATTCTGCTGGTGAATCTGATGGCTGGTTTGATGAGGTTCAAGAAACATCTTGCGGATTGGCAAGAAGTAATTAACCAACTTAGAAATTATCCCAAAGAATACTATCCCGAACTGTGCTTCAATCATTTATCTTCTGAAGTTAAAGAATGCTTTGCCTTTTGTTCTGTTTTCCCTAAGTGCCATTACATGGACAAAGAGGTGCTGGTCAAACTTTGGATGGCCAATGGTTTAATCTTCTTCAAATGGACCAACATCTGTAGAAGAAAAAGGTGATCGCATTTTTTATGAGCTTGCCATGAGGTACTTCTTCGAGGATGTCAAACTTGTTCCCGGAAGTTCATCCAGGGACAAACATGGATATCGTAGTAGAGTAATATGTAAGATGCATCCCCTGATACATGATCTGGCGATACATGTTTCACGAAATGTACAAACAGTATCATCAAGGTATAATCAGAATCCTGAAATCCGTTCTATTTATACTTGGTGATTCACCAGTAGATATTCCTGTGTTATTAAAAAATTATCCATATTCCTGTGTTATTAAAAAATTATCCAAATGTGCGTACCTTGATTTCCCTGGATGTTCTCTTCGAAAGAACTTTCAATTGCAGTGTGGTGTCGGAATCAAATTCTTTGAGAGCTTTACACTTGTGCTCCGCTAAATTTGACAGAGATCTGTTTGAAGTGAAATATACAAAACACTTGAGATATCTTGATCTATCTAGAAGTAGAATCAAGAGATTACCTGAATCCACAAGCTCGTTATACTTTTTAGAAACTCTAAATCTCTCCAAATGTTTGGTTCTTTGACGTCTTCCGGAAGATATGAGATACATGAGGAGCCTTAGGCATATCTATATTGATGGATGCCCAAAGCTGAAGAAAATGTCAGTATATCTTGGTCAGTTGAGTTGCCTAAAGACCATTACAACTTATATTGTTGGAGAAAGTGCCGGCAACGGCATTGATGAAATAGTGCCTGAATCTCAACGGCTTGCTGGAGGTATATAACCTGCATAAGGTGAAAGATGCAACAATTGCCAAAGATGTTGATATGTTTTCGAAAACGAATTTAGAGAGGCTAACTTTATGTTGGGGCAAACAACAACTGGTTATGTCAAAAGAAAATAATGATTGGGAGGTACTTCAGGCTCTACAACCTCACAGGGGATTGAAGGTGTTGAAAATACAACAGTATGGGGACAATGAATTTGCAAATTGGCTTACTGATCCAGTGGGCCTCCAGAATTTGGTTGAACTTCATTTGATTGGTTGCTCACAGTGTAGCACCATTCCTGCAGTGTGGAAGGTGAGATCCCTTCGAGTTCTTTGTTTAAAATATATTATCAATCTGACTTGTATGTACAACTTCGTTTCCTTCCCTTGTATAGATGAGAAAAATGGCTGGGAGCTGTTCCCAAGCCTCAAGAGACTGGTATTGGTTGGTCTGAAGAAGTTAGAAAGATGGCATGAAGGAGAAGCATTGCAGAGAACAATGCTCTCATTTCCCGTGCTTGATGAAATGGAAATCACTAATTGTCCCGAGCTAAAAACCATGCCTAGTGTTCCCATGCTTAAATATTTAACCACAAGCATAGAAAATCATGGGTTTCTCCGGTCTGCCATTAATTTGATTAAACAATCAAAGAGCATAGTTGAAGTCAACATGGCAAAAGCAACCAGTTCTGATAACGAGGCATGGTCAGCATTAGGAGCAGAGGTGGAGGGATGTAATGAACATAAGCTCCGAGTAATGTGACTGGACTCAACTAATAGTTTATTCATGGATAGAGCGATACCGCATATGCAGTTGGGTTTCTGGAGATCACTGGGATCACTTGAATATTTGGATATTTTCCAATTGCAGCAGCATTGTTGCCTGGCCATTGGAGGAGTTTAGAAAGTTGAACATATTGAAACGGCTATCTGTTCGGAAGTGCCCAAACCTAACTGGTTCGCTTCCTAGCGAGTTGCAAGAAGGCGAAAAGCTCTTACCAATCCCTAGAATTCTATGAATGCCCTTCTTTGAAAGAGCTTCCCAGATGTACATCGATCCTTTACTTGGAACTGGACGAATGTCCTGAAATCAATTCAATTTCAAGTTACAATAACCTTCAGATGTTGTTCCTCTCATGCTTAAGCTGGACGTCTTTGCCAACTGGGTTCCAAGACCTCGAGAAATTGGAGTCTCTTCGGGTGTACGAATGCTACAGCCTGACAAGCTTGCCAATTGAGTTGGCATGTCTCACCTCGCTCCAAACCTTGATCATTAACCTTTGCCCAAGAGTGACATCTCTACCCAAAGGTTTCGACCAAATCCTCTATGGTCTTAGAAAATTCCAAGTTTCAGACTGCCCTCATCTTGAAAAGTTCTGTGAAGAGGGACCGTATTCTTCCATAATCTCGCAAATTGGTAAGAGGAGAAACGATTCAGCTGGACCATCTACTGATGCTTGAAGGTACAAAGCCTTCCTATATATTTTATCTTTCCTTTAAAAAAAAAATTCGGTCATTGATGGTTAATTTAATAACTAGTGAGAGTTGATACATCCAACAAATTATTTCTATTTGTCTTAATCTGTTCCTTTGTCTCCACTGTTGTAGTTCATCAGAAGACTTGGCGTAGGGTGGATTTTGCATCTCTTGATATGTTGTTGTGTAGCAATTAGGTACGTATTATAGATGAGTTTAAATTTTTTTTATTGAATTCGGAGTTACTTAAAATATTGTATCAATTTGATTATTGCGGTTCACTTGATGACACAAATCTAGAGAACAAAAAAAAAAATGAAAAGAAGCGTTGATTGTGTTTTTAAAGCTTAAGTAATTTGTTGTTTTACAATTTATATATGGCAAATTCTGGAATGGACCAAAAAAATTCTGAACCGTCCATCTAGTCATGATCGAACGGTTCAGATATTTTCTAAGGATCAAAACTCTCCGTTAAATTTAACAGGATTTTTTTTCGGAAGGGTAAAATCAGAATTTAACTGCTCCCCGTTAGTCGCTCCGTTAACTCTTTCATCCAACCCCCTCATGCCGCTGTGAGACACAACCAGTCCGTGACGCTACCACTCCGCCTCTCATTGCTCTCGCCTTAGCGATTTCTCGTTGCCTCAAGCATCGTGAAAATCGGTGAGATTCAGTGGGTTCATTTGGTAAAGGCGGGGCCAATTCATGTCTAGCAACAACCCTTCATTCTCCTTTTCTGTGTTCTGACTCGCCACTTAATTAGTTCTCTTCCCTTCTACCATCTACCAGCTTCTCATCATAGCTATGAAGAGGAAGAAGAAGAAAGGTGGAAGGGGTCCAACGATCCTGACTGAAGCGAGCTTCCAATACATCCACTGTGGTTATTCAGGCAAGTAACCATGTAGTCTCTTCTTATTCCCCATCATCGTCATCTGATTTTGGTGAATGGTGTAAATAGAGATGTGTTGCGCACCACATACTTGACCTGCTTGAGTATTGTTACGTCTAATTGATGAACCAAGTTAGCAAAGTAGCTCTTCTTGTTCTCATTCAATCAGTTTGGTATATACTAATTTTAGGAAAATTGGTTCTTTTTCTTAGAACTGGTAACCATCAGAATTGGAATTTTTTTTTTCTTTGTTGGTCAGATATGGGGTAATATCAAATTGATATCTAATTGAAATTCAACGTGCAACTAAGCATTATACTTGGAATGACACTAACAGTGTTCTTGGGGTTGCAATGGAGTTTGGGTCAGTAATTTTCAGAAAAAATATAAGCGTGCTAAGTGTGATCCACAAGGGCATTCCGGTATTTTTAAAGACTTGTTTCAACTTAAAAAATGTCATTTTCTTTCTTAATTAAGAAAATAGTTGAATATCTCCTTAGTGTCTCAGTTTGTTGCGGGTATGCAAATGATTAACTCTTTGGCTTTTGTATTTGATGGAATCAATTTTGCGATGAAAATACCGGAACAATCTAATGAATGATGATTCGATTCGGCGAGGGGCAAAAGTGTCAACTGTGGAGTATACGATTTTCACCAGAATAATCTAAAATTTTTGGTGTTACTGTACACGAGTTTGTTCAATGTTAGTCAAAGTATGGAAAATTAATTTGCAAATCTTATACACTTATTTGTGTAATTTGCAAGCCTTTTTCAGTTCTCTATCATTACTAGGTATTTGAAATGGTGCTGGTTAGCAAACTCTATTAAGTACATTATATATTTGTAAAAATTGTATTTTGTACATAATTATGACATCTTGTAGAAAGTATCATTAGTGCAATATGCACTGATGATGTTACCTGTCAGTATTACCAGCTAGTACTTCAATTTGCAACTTTCTTAGTTATTGTTACTTATTGCATTTTTATATATTGTTTTTTGAACTTTTCTGGGGGCAAGCCATCTGAATGCTGCCTACAGTGAACCGAGAATTATGAAGTACTAGTGACCCCAAATGCTCACCTATACTTCATAATTATCAAAAAATATTTTGAAAAGCACCAAAAGTGACCCCAAATAGTCCTTATACAATCAAGTAAAATAACTCTACTCAAATTACTTCAAGGTGCTGTCAGCTTGTGACGATGAAAACTAAATAAGGATTACATTACCAGATATCCTTTCTTGCTTGGAACTATCTGGTAATGATAAAAGAAACAAATTTTACCAAATATACATCCTTGGCATAATAAAAGTTAGTAAATAAGATGTGTTTCATGACCTGTGCTTACTATAGAACATAAAGAGGGGTGGGTAAAATATTTAAAGACCTGAAATGGTACCAAGTTTACATAGTACCTGATTCTCCAGACGTACGTTAAGGGCATCTATGTTAGACATAGTTCCGTCTGCTCCCGTATCGTTATTTATTGCTTCAATCTATGACAATAAATGGCATAGCAGAAATTACTCCGTCAGGTTTTGCTAAGAATTTATACTATATACAATTCCATCAGGAAGTTTTTCCTCCCAAAATATACACAATAATTTTACAATATTCGCAAAGACAAACAGACAATTTTGATCTGTACAATAATGTTCAACACATTTGAATTATATCACAACAAACAACAGTACAAAAAATGACCCAATTCCCCTGACTTTCTATGTTATTTACAATTTTTTCCTCTAAGTTGCGTCATAAAAATTAACATGACTCGTTCTCTGTTCAATTCATGCTTTGGAAAAAAAAAACAAGGTAATTCCAAATTGGGAAAAAAATTGTCAATATTTAATTAACTATCTATTTCCTCATTTCACACTTAACTAACTGTCAATTATTCTTGCAAATTAAAAAAAAAAAACAAGAAGAAGCTGCAGATCTAACTAGTGTTTGGCACAATTTGCAAAGAAACCCCAATGTTGTAAATAGTAAACAGTAAATTGCATACCACACCCTTGTAGAAGGCGATTTGAGGAGCCGAATACTTAGTGCCGAGTTTTGACTGCTCATCAGACACATTATTCACCACACCATAATACACATGGCCATCATACTGATTTCTACATGCTCTCAGCTCGAATTGCACATAGGCCAGTGCATCATTTATCTTAAGAAGAGCTTGATTAAATATATCCTTGTACTTCACTGTTATTCAAAATGCAAAGTTAAAATTATAGGGGTAATTTACAATTGTATCCACTTGATAATGTTTATTTTGTATTTGGCACCTGAGAGATCTGATTTTATCATTAAACCCAGCCCACCCAAGAAAGAAAAGACAAGAAAATAAATCAAATATTTGACATTCTACAACTCCCAGACCCATCAGATTAACAATCAAAATTAAACAAGATGAACAGGCACAAACAAATTCAGACAAGACTCTAATTTAGATTACCAATAAAAGAAAAATAAAATATTTTCAGAAATGAGTTAAATTTCTGAAACAAAAAAAAATTGGAAAACAACAAAAAGTACCTGGATTTTTTCCCCTAACGCCCACGAAAATCTCATGGAACTCCACCTTCAAGGGACCACGAGACAACAGCGCTTGTATTAGCATGTGGTACCTCCATGTAAGATTACTCATTGCCTCCTCCTAATCAGATGAGCATAAACCCTAATTTCGGACCGATCGCAGCCGAACAAAAAAAAAACCCTAATTTCGTGCGCCTTCATATTAGATAGGGTTAGGTCTCGCGATTTTTTTTTTTTGAAATGGGGAGAAGGAGATCGCGGGAGAGGAGGTTGTGTGAAATTACATTTTTACCCTTCCGACAAAAAAATGGAGTGAAAATCTATGAATGTAACAAATTAATATGAACCGTTCGATCAACAAGAAATGAACAGTGTCGACTGTAGTTTTAGTCCATAGAAGCATTTGCCAAGAAAGAATATTGAATTCTAGCAATGGTATTTGAATGAATCAAGTATGTGTTATTGTTACTTGTATCTCAACAAAGGTCACATGACTAGCATACTACACTAGTTGGAAGAGCCTGGACAATTTCCAAAAGGAACTTTCTATAAAGGACCATTTTTTTTTTAATATAAAAATATATAAGCAGCATGCTTCAAATCTCAGTAATAATAGTAATGATTAGAACTTGAGCTAACAAAACAACAGTTTGTAATTACACTAAAACTTCAAATAATCCAATACCTATATCAAACTATTTGGCTCTCATGAAGAAGCAATATTGATGGACTATTAAAAGGTCACCATGTGGAGGGATGAAAAAGTAAAGGAAAAAATCAACATACTACCACTTTGAAGGCAGTGAGGAGGGAACCCATTCAGAAAATATATCCATCAAGCCTATACCAATCAGGCACACCAATTCTCTTAGTCACTATCCCAAAAGAGCTCGTCCCCCATCAACAGCGAGCCAATTATACCCAAACCACCATCGTCAAAATCCATCTCAACACTAAACTCCTCAAAACCCCCATCCTCATCTGAGAAATTCGACCTCCCCTTCCTCCTCCCCTTCCCCTTCCCCTTCCCTCTCCCCTTTTTCCTTCCCTGAGAACTCACCCCGGTAATCACCTCAAACATATCGTCAAAGTCATCACTCTCTTCATCCTCACCAAACTCTATCCATGAACTCGTAAAGGACGCATCTTCGTCATCCTCTTCTTCATCTTCTTCCCTGTCAAAGCCCCCGCCCTGCATTTTGGACTTCAACATCTTGTCAGTTATTTCTCCTCTCTCGACTTGGGCCCACGGGAGCCAAATGTCTGCTCTTCGACCCAGAGCCCGTTGCCTATCACCAACTACAACTGTACACAACTCAGCCTTGCGTGCCATTTGGATTGTTTCAACAAAATCAGAGTCGTCTGATACTAAGACCATCCAGTCGACCCCACGTGCCAAAGATTCCCTCACTCGCTTTTTCAAAGCTTCATCTGCAGCTTGTGGCTTAGATTTCACAGTTTGAACATTTACACCAGCACGTTTCAACTCGGAGGCGAGACCATAACCAACTTTAGGAGTTAGCAGTTCCCTTGCTGTCTCCTCATACTTGGGGTTACCATTGATGTACCGGTCCCGAAACCTATCAAACAGAAATGTCATCTTGTCAGATATTTCACAACAAAATATCTGGCATTCCTAATTACTCTGATCGAAATCAATTAGCATTGTAAAGAGAAACAATACTTCTGCTGCTTCTTGCCCTTGAGGGACCGCATCCGATTGACCTTCTTCATGCGCTCCCTTTCATGCAACTGCTTAAAATGTCGCTTCAGCTCCGGTCTGGTCGTAAACTTTCTCCCACACATTCCGCACGTGTACGGATCAGTCGGTGTCACCAACCCTTTCTTCTCAAGCAAGTCGAGTTGGCGCCGTTCGTTACGTTCCGACCGTACCCGTTCTGGCACGTACGAGAAGGCGTGCTGGTTTGCATATGCCGAGAAATCCCCGACTTGTCCGAGGAGTGAGGAGGTGTGCTTGAGTGAGGCCGCGGCGTCAAAAGGGGGGCCACGTGGTGGCTTGTTGTCGAGGTCCCAGAGGATGACGACCGAAGGAAGCCGGGCCAAGAAGACTCCATCTCGGCCCGGGAGCATTTCGATCTCCGCCGCCGAGGCGAGAGGCGGTTCCGATTGGTCAGAGTTGGCAGTGGCGAGTGTTGTAGTTAGGCGACGGGAAGGGGTATAGCAGAGGGGTTTGAGAGAGAGAGGTGCAAAAGAGGGGGCATGGGAAGAGGCGCGTAGGAAAGGGAGGAGGCATGGCGAATTGGTCGGAAGGGGGAGAGTGGCGAAAGCGAGTGGAAGCATTAGAGGCATCGTTCAATTTCCAGTGATGTGAATTCGGGAGCAAAAGGGTTTGGTAGAGAGGAAGAGTCTAAACGGAGGGATTACTATGAAGTTGTTCCATTTTTACCCTTTAAAAATCAACGTCTGTGATCGGACAAAAATTTTGCAAAAATTTTCGATCCATGACAGACTCACTCATAAAGATTTTAACAGAGTAGTTTTTGCTTCATGCAGCACATGAATCGTATGCATCGATCACTGTTTTTATTCTGTACTGCTCTGTTAATATCTTTACCCCTTGGATGTCAGTGTTGTGCACAATACCGGTGACAAATTAAACTCCATATTAGATTGAAAAAGAAGTTCACAAATCACAAATGGTCCATACTTTAATATCGTTTAATTAACTTTTTTTTATGTAACATGTAAATCACCAATTATATTTTCGCTAAAACAAAAGAAAAATTTACCTGTAATTCAAGTTTTGATTATAATTTTTTCATTTTCGCTTCTTTCAAATTCTTTCATGTCGCCACGGTGAAAAAAAAATATCCCAATTCGATCATTTTTTGTAGTGTTTTGAGTTTCCATGAGTATTGACGCACATGCCGACATTTTTATTAATATCCAAAGTTTAATACAAATTATTAATTATGCTCAGATTTTCAAACTTTCGCTAAAAATACCCAAACCGACCAGAAAATGACCGGTTTACTCCCCACCTAAACCGGCTATTTTCTGGCCGGTTTACTCTTTTTTTCTTTTTTTTTAAACCCGCAAAACCTCCATAAAAGGGCACCATCTGGAGTTTGGTTCTAAAAAATAGTATTTTATTGTAGTTAGATGAAGTAGGTTGTAATTTATTTGAGTATTAATTAATTTCATTACTTCTTGTAGTTCCGTACAAAATAATAAAGTACACACAAATTGCAAATATAGTCCACACTATTTTTACAACATGCATATAAATCACCTATTACTACCACGTCTAAAATTTAATCTCCGAAGTAAACCACTTGCGAAAGATGACCTACGAGATGGCCTAGCAGGTGGCTCTGGTTGCTCAGTAGATGGCCCGGCTTGGGTTCCAGATGGCGTTGCTTGGCTTGTAGATGCCCTTGTTGTGCGTCTAATAGTGGACCTCCTCGGTTGGATCACAGATGGCTCCCCTTGCACCCCAACCGCCTCTCCTCCTATGTCAACCGCCTCTCCCATTGCTTCGGCATACATAGCAGTTGCATCTAAACGGCTCGTAGCTGTGCTACACCGTGACCCTCCGGACCCACTTCCCGACGCCATTACTCGCTCATTTTCTGCCGCATTTGCTGCGTTTCTTGCCTCTGCATTTGCATGTGTTACTTAGTAAGTTGGTATAAATTGAAAAGAAAAATAATTTTGGATGAATGTTACATACCTCTTCGTTGCCTATCGGAAGTGGAACGGCGAGCCTGATGCCCCATTCGTCTACCTTCCATTTCATCCATCGTCATTACACGACGGGTGTGTTTTCGCCTCCCCTTCCTAATCCAACCACTACTCGGAAGGATTCTGTCTCCAACATTAGGAGGCCAGTCTCCCATATTGCCAATTGGAGAGAACACATGGTTCCAAGTACTGACAAGATAGGGTGTTTTATACCAGTCTGCAACAAAGTCGTCCTCTTGCCAGTTTCGGTCACGGCAAACAGCTAAGACATGAGCGCACGGAATAGAAGTTAATTGGATACCTCTGCAAGTGCATTCCATTTGTCTGTCGGGACCGTGCGTCACAATATACATGAACTCCCTGTGAGTGGGTTCCATGTTGCTCATGTCGCTACGGGTGCAAGGAACGTACTCATTTGGGGATGAAACTTGGTACTGACCTTGGCCCTGCGTGTAACGCACCAACCGCATTTTTCCAGCTTTCTCCCAACGTTTTCTGATCTTCTGCAAAACCCGGTCAGACAGAACCTGTCCCTTGTCTTGTAATTCCATTGCTCGCTGATGCCGCTGAACAAACCATCTGTTGCACGTGTAGAACGTATCCTCCACTATGGCACAAACAGGCAATCTACGACTCGTTCGGAAGACATTGTTGAGCGACTCGGAGTCGTTTGTTGTCATGATACCAAACCAGTATCCTCCGTCACAGGTTTGGAAAATTTTCTCATAATTGGACGGCTCCATCACATCATTAGGACGTACTTTGCCTACTCTCTTTAAATATGCATTACACTGCAGATTTAGCTGCACAAAAACAAAGGGGTGTTATTTCATTTTCATAAAATTCTTATAAGATAATTAAACGAAATGTTATAAGTTAGACATACATGAGCAAACTCTTCGAACATCTCTTTCAATTTTCTCGGCTTCTTCCTCTTTGCTCCTTCCCTGAACCTCCATCCGTACCATCTGTCTCCTCCACAGTTCTTGACCAGGTTGTCAGCAACATGCTGCATACAATACCTGTGCACAAAAAGCTCGGGAGGCCATCCGTATTCAGCTGTCTGATAACGATAAATTATATATACATTTGATCTTGATTTTATCATAAAACAACCTCAAATATCTTGTGTTTAGAATATAAAATGATTAAAATACACCTGGAATCAAGTTACTGCGGTTATTTGGCTTTTCAATGCAGGAAATGATGCAAATTGGTGAAAATACCTCTCAGTGCGGATCACTGACACGCACTGCGGATTGATTCAACCGCACTAGGGACTTAGCCGCATTTCCAACCTCTCAGCCCTGCGCAGGATTTTTCCCGAGCCTAATGCGGACGCACTGAGAGCCGCACTGCGATCCGCACTCAATACTTAGCCAATTTCAGAAAGTTCAAAACACAGAGTCCAACCGCAGTGCGGGTCATCCATACGCAGTTCCACCCGCACTCATGTGAATTCGCAGAAAATCCAGGAAAGTAAAAAAGGAAATTTAGACCCAGTGCGGGTGAGACCACCCGCAGTGCGGATGGACATGACCCGCAGTCAGCCAGAATTACTCAATTTCAACACGGATTCTATTTTTGGCACTCCAAGGACACGATTTAAGAAGACAAAAATAGACATACTTGCCAGGAAAGAAATGTAAAAAGAGCACCCACTAACTCCACACTCTAGCCTCTAAATTGGGCATGATCTCTTACTTTAAAAGGGGGGCTCATTTCCATTCAACAGACAACATATTTCATTCTTTCTCTCTATACACAAACTCTTAGCCATAATTTCTGAAGGAGGTAAAGCTTTCAAGCAAGGAGAAGAAGGATTTCCTGAGCAAGATTCGGCAAGATAGAGGTTTTAGATTCAAAGGGTGTAATTATTCTTTATTCCATTTCCTTTTATCATTTGCCAAACTTTGTGATGTTTTCCTCCAAGAGGGAGTAGTTCTCTCTCTAGGGGTTTAGGTCAATATGCATGAACTTGTTTAACTCTATTTTATTCGATTGTTTGCTTTTATTATGATTGTTTTATCGGATTTGATTGTTAATTTCTGTGATTTAAATAATTTGTGTTAAATACATAATTAGTACTTGAATTGTAGCATCTCGTTTTGGTTTCAAAAGAACCAAAATTGACTAGGATCAATAGGATAGTACCAAATTATGAATGCAAATACCTTAGGTTTAGATTAAGATTCTAACCAATTTAATCTAAGCCGGAACTATAGAAATTAAGGTTAGGGATTTGGTGAAGAACCTAACCGTGAAGTCAAACCCTAATTAGGACATCTCAAATCGAATCGGATATTGGTGTCATGGACTTAATTGTGAAATACCAATATTTGAGGAGAGGAGAGACTAACAAGAGCTTATGGTCGAGGTAGCTAGGATGAAGGACTTAAACGTGAAGTCCGAATTACTTAGACACGTCATTAATTCATGAAAGTGACCCTTAATGACATATTAGGTTAGAAACCTCATCAAATCAAACATGAATTTAAGCAAATACCGAATAAATAGAGTTAACGAGGGATTGTAGACCAAAGACCCCTAGATTCTCTTAACCTTGAAAACAAACCGACTTGTCTTTCTTTTACTTTTACTTCTAATTGTTTAAAAACTCCTTCCTTCGGGTATTGAACCCAACCTTAGGATTTTTAGTACAAACCCCCCCAAATTTACTTTATTGCACTTTATTTTCTTTCTTTTCTGAAATTTATCATCTAAAGTTGAAAATTAAGTATTTATCTTACTCCTTGTGGTTCGATACCCGATAATATACTACACGGTAGGATTGTATACTTGCAATCTAAATCGAAAGTGTATTTGAGGATAAAGCTTTTTATATATACCCTTTGGACGTATCAAGTTTTTGGCGCCGTTGCCGGGGAGTATAGTTTTAATACTGAATTTTTACTTTAGCGATTTATTTCAGATTTTCTTTTACTTTTTGAAAACTAATCTAAGTTCTTTTTCAGCGGTCCATGAGCGCGGGAAATACTCCTTTTCCGACGATTTTCGACGACGAAGAAGAACATCTAAGCATGGAACCACCAATCATAAATCCAGTCATCAACGAGGACGAGCAATCTGTCCATGAAGGACAAGGAAGCAATCCGAGCCGCGTACGAGGAATGACCCCACCTCGTAACGGTAACCACAACAACAATGGCCGAAACAATCAACACGGCCACCGCTTCGGCTTCATTCCTCATGGCCAAGAGCCTAGAGACATTAAGCCCTCTCTCATCCATCTACTTGGCCAAAGTCAATTCGGAGGAGCCCTCAACGAAGATCCACACGCCCACTTGGCAGTTTTCGAAGAACACTGCGGCACTTTTGCCCGAGAAGGAGATGAGCTAGACAACCTCAAACTCAAATGCTTCCACTTATCCCTCCGAGACAACGCAAGAACGTGGCTAAGGACCGTCAACCGGGACAACGTCAACACATGGGACGACATGGAGAGGCTATTTTTAGGAAAATATTTTCCTCCATCCAAGACCCAACATTTCCGGACGAAGATCACAACGTTCAAGCAAGCCGAGGGGGAGTCTCTAACCGAGGCATGGGACCGATGGGCGGAGCTCCAACGCTTGTGCCCTAACCATGGCCTTGACATGTGGTTGCTCTTTCAATTTTTCTATGGAGGTTGTACAATAGCCACTAAAACTCACTTAAATTCTGCTGCAGGTGGAAACATGTCCAAAATGGATCCCGAGCAAGCCATGCTAATGATTGAAGATATGGCGATCAACCAAAGGGAGTGGACAGCCGAGAGAGGTGGACGAGTCTCCAACACCCCGGGAATCATGAAAGTCGATGAAGTCACCGCCTTGAGAGCGCAAATGGAGGCCTTGCAACATCAAATGGCACAAATTCAAAACACAAAAGCCGTGACAAAGAAGGCTCCATGTGGCATATGTGGAGAGGCGACTCATATCACCGCCAATTGCCAAGTCCTTTTGGAAGGAGAAGACGTGGAACAAGTGAACGCCATGTTCTATAATCAAGGTGATAAGAGGAATGACCCGATCTACAATAAGGTTAGGCAAAATGACAATTTCAATTCCAATTCTTACAACCCTAACACAAGGTGGAACCATCCGAACTTCAAATGGAAGACCGAGAATGACAATTCCAACCAATACCGATCCAACCAAAACTCTTACCAAGGTCCCTCTCAACTCTCCAAGTTGGAAAAGATGATGGAAGAGTACATCGATTATCAAAGGAACACCAACATCGACTTCAACAAAAAGTTCGAGTTCTTAGAAACGAAGACAAAAATGCTAGAAACACAAATAGCGCAACAAGCTTCTTCATCCTCTCGCCAACAAGGCACGCTTCCGGGCAAGCCGGACATCAACCCTAGGGAGCAAGCAAAAGCTATAACTTTGAGGAGCGGCACGGGATACGAAGGCCCCAAGATGCCCACCATTGAAGAGCAGCAACAACCACCCAAGGAGACACAACCTCCGCCTTCTCTCAATACTGCTACACCGGCATCGAAAGAGTCTCAAGAACCGGGTAATTCTATCCCGGCCAAGGTAAAACCGACTGAAATTCCTAAGTATGTCCCGCCACATAGGTTTATACCTTTCCCTCAAAGGTTAGTAAAGCACAAACTTGACCAACAATATGCCAAATTCGTAGAACACCTCAAGAAATTGAACATTACCATCCCTTTTACCGAAGCAATTACTCACATGCCTTCTTACGCAAAATTTTTGAAAGACATTCTATCAAACAAAAGATCGATTGAGGAAGTAGGCACGGTATCCCTTAATGAGGAGTGTAGCGCTCTTCTCTTAAACAAGCTACCTCCGAAATTAAAGGACCCCGGGAGTTTTGCAATTCCATGTACAATAGGTAATACCAAATTCGAGAGGTGCCTATGTGATTTAGGTGCAAGTGTGAGCCTTATGCCAAAGACCGTCTATCAAAGGCTAAATCTTGTTGACTTGAAACCCACAAGAATGTCATTACAACTAGCCGATAAGACGGTACGCTATCCCGAGGGGATTGCGGAAGACGTGATAGTTATGATAGGTAAGTTCTTTGTCCCGGTAGATTTTGTGGTAGTTGAAATGGAGGAGGATACTCATACTCCTCTCCTATTGGGACGGGACTTCCTAACCACGGCCGATGCAAACATTAATGTCAAAGAAGGAAAAATATCATTTGACATTGGAGGCGAGAAGGTAAATTTTCACATGTTTAATGCCATTAAATTTCCTTCAAATGATAATGATTCTATTTGTAGATTGGATGTATTAGATTCAATTTTAGCTACTCATGAGGAGGAAGAAATGGTGAATGCACAACTCGACTCAGATCTAGAAGAAACCAGGTCTGAAAATGACCAAATTGATGAAATTTTTCCCGAGTGCGGATCATTCACCCGCACTGCGGATCAGCCCAGCCGCACTCAGCCTTCTGAAGCAGCAGACTCGAAAGACCGAGCCCAGTGCGTCCGCACTGAGTATCCACTGCGGATGGTTCACCCGCACTTGCCCAAATCTGAGCAAATCTTCACCATTTCGAGCGATTCCGGCGCACCAAAGGTCGAGCTCAAACCTCTGCCACCTACCCTTCGCTATGAATACTTAGGGGAAGACGAGACATACCCGGTGATTATCAATTCAAAGCTCAACCAAGAACAAACCGAGAAGCTCCTACACGAACTCAAGCTACATCGGAAGGCAATTGGTTACACAATCGATGATCTAACCGGAATCAGCCCGTCCCTTTGCATGCATAGAATTCTAATGGAGGATGATCACAAACCCACCGTTGAAGCTCAAAGAAGGCTCAATCCGAATCTAAAAGAAGTGGTGAAGAAAGAGATCCTCAAGCTACTTGATGCCGGCATCATCTACCCAATTTCCGATTCTAAGTGGGTAAGCCCGGTTCATGTAGTCCCAAAGAAGGGAGGCACAACAGTGGTGAAGGGTGAGGATGACAAGATGATATCCACAAGGGTGGTCACCGGATGGCGGATGTGCATCGATTACCGAAAACTCAACAATGCAACAAGAAAGGATCACTTTCCTCTACCATTCGTGGACCAAATGCTTGAGAGGCTAGCTAATCACTCACATTTTTGCTACCTTGATGGGTATAGCGGATTCTTTCAAATCCCTATTCACCCCGATGACCAAGAAAAAACGACCTTTACATGCCCTTATGGTACGTTCGCGTACCGTAGGATGCCGTTTGGTCTATGCAATGCCCCGGCCACATTTCAAAGAGCCATGATGGCTATTTTCTCCGATTTATTAGAAAATTCCGTGGAAGTTTTCATGGATGACTTTTCAGTTTTTGGTACTTCTTTTGATGATTGCTTAACTAATTTGATTAAAGTTTTAGAAAGATGTGAGCAGGTCAATTTGGTACTAAATTGGGAGAAGTGCCACTTTATGGTGCAAACGGGGGTGGTTCTAGGCCACGTGGTGTCATCCGAAGGCTTGGAAGTCGACAAAGCAAAGGTGGAGGTGATAGAGAAGTTGCCATACCCGACTTGTGTGAAGGATGTGCGGAGTTTTTTAGGCCATGCGGGGTTCTATCGACGGTTTATTAAGGATTTTTCAAAGATTTGCAAACCTCTTACAAATCTAACTATGAAAGATGCAGAATTTAATTTTGATAAACCTTGCATTGATGCTTTTGACAGGATAAAGAAAGCGCTAATCTCAGCCCCCATTCTTCGCCCACCGAATTGGGATGCACCATTTGAAATTATGTGTGATGCAAGCGACTACGCCGTCGGAGCCGTACTAGGACAAAGGATCGACAACAAGCCACATGTGATCTATTATGCAAGCAAAGTCCTAGACGAAGCACAAATGAACTATACAACCACGGAAAAGGAGTTCTTAGCTGTCATATTTGCTATCAACAAGTTCCGGTCCTACTTGGTGGGATCCAAAGTGGTGGTATACTCCGATCATGCGGCTATCCGATATCTTCTCAACAAGAAAGATGCCAAACCACGTCTAATTCGGTGGATCCTCTTACTACAAGAATTTGACTTGGAAATCAAGGACAAGAAGGGAACCGAAAATTCAGTGGCGGATCATTTGTCTCGCATTACCAATGAATCAAAAGATAACGACATGCCGATTGATGACTCATTCGTAGACGAACAACTATATGCAGTCAACAAACACGAGGCGCCATGGTATGCAGATTTGGTCAACTACCTTACATGCGGTATACTACCTCCCGATTTAACTTACCAACAACGGAAAAAATTCTTTTCTGATGCGAAAAAATATTTTTGGGATGAACCGTTGTTGTTTAAGTTGGGGGTAGATGGGATCCTTAGAAGATGTGTACCCCAAGAAGAAACCGAACAAATCCTAAGATGTTGCCATTCATCCGCCTATGGAGGACACGCCTCCACCGACAAAACCGCCGCCAAAGTTCTTCAAGCCGGGTTCTTTTGGCCCACGCTCTTCCAAGACGCAAGGGAATATGTGCTTAGGTGCGACAAATGCCAAAGGACCGGGAACATATCTAGAAGACATGAAATGCCCCTAAACGGAATACTAGAAGTTGAATTATTTGATGTTTGGGGTATCGATTTTATGGGTCCCTTTCCGAGTTCTTGTAACAACAAATACATACTTGTGGCAGTCGATTACGTGTCAAAATGGGTTGAAGCCATAGCTACACCAACAGCCGATTCCGCCGTGGTAAGAAAACTTTTTAAGCAAATTATATTTCCTAGGTTCGGAGTACCCCGAGTGGTGATAAGTGATGGCGGATCTCATTTCATCAACCGCCAATTTGACGCTCTACTACTCAAGTATGGAGTCAAGCACAAGGTGGCCACACCATATCATCCACAAACAAGCGGCCAAGTCGAGGTGTCCAACCGTGAGATAAAGAGCATCCTCCAAAAGGTGGTGAATATATCAAGGAAGGATTGGTCACTCAAACTAGACGAATCTCTTTGGGCATACCGAACCGCATTCAAAACACCCATAGGTATGACTCCTTTCAAACTTGTGTATGGAAAAGCATGTCATTTGCCGGTCGAGCTTGAGCATAAGGCTTATTGGGCAATAAAGGCTCTAAACTTCGACATGAGGGCGGCCGGTGAAAAGAGAATCCTCAAGTTACACGAATTGGAGGAATTACGCATCAATGCGTATGAAAATGCCAAATTATACAAAGAAAAGACAAAAAGATGGCATGACAAACATATCATGAGGCGAGATTTTCAAGAAGGAGACACGGTTCTATTGTACAACTCAAGACTCCGACTTTTTCCCGGAAAATTGAGATCAAGATGGACCGGGCCATACAAGGTGAAGAAGGTGTTCAACCATGGCGCAATTGAAATTGAAGGCGATAAAAGTGGAGCATTTAAGGTAAATGGGCATCGTCTCAAACATTTTAATTATGCAAGTCCCATAGGCGAGAAGGAAAGCTTTCGCCTAGATGATCCACAATCTCAATAAGTGAGCACGAATCATGTCGAGCTCACGACGTAAAATTGAGCGCTTCTTGGGAGGCAACCCAAGGTTTTTTTGTTTTTCTTTACTTTCTGCAATTTATTTTAATTAATTTAATTTTAACTTTCCAAATTTACAATTAACTAACCTTGGGAGACATTCGCAATGAAAAACAGTCAAAATTTCACCAGTGCGGATGAGAAGCACCCGCACTGCGGATTAATGACACGCACCGAAGGTAAGGTTTTAAAAGTTTTTTTTTCGAAATTATTTTTTTTTTGCTCGGTGCGGATGAGAGAAGCCGCACTGCGGATGGGTGCATCCGCACCAGGGGTTCTCTTTAAACCGACCCCTCACCATTTCTTCGCGCCCTTTCGTATCTCAACTCAAAAACTCGATTTTCTCTCTTCCAAACCCGAAAAACCTTCTCCTAAAACCTATTTCTCCTTCTCCTCTCCCTTCTCCACTCTCCACATTTCTTCTTCCCATCTTTACTCCTCCAAAACCGAAGAACTCCTCCTCTCAAGCCGTTCAAAGCACCGCTTCTCCAAAAACTCGAATTTCTTCGTATTATCTCGAAATTTTTGCGATCTACAACGAGGTTTGATCTCTCCTTACTCTAAATTTCATTTATTTGTAGTTAGATCTGTAAAAATGTACAAAAAATCGACCAAATCGCCCAAAATTTTTGAAAACGGTTAAAATCCCAAGTCAGTGCGGATGGGTCCACCCGCACTCATTCTAGTGCGTCCGCACTCTGTCTGGCAAAACCCCGAAACCAGCCATGAAGCCAGTGCGGGTGATAGCACACGCAGTGCGAATGAACGGCACCCGCACTGAGCAGTCGTTCAAAACCCTAAAAGTCATTGGACCAGTGCGGCTGAGAACACACGCAGTGCGGATGAAAGGTACCCGCACTGAGCCCAAAATACATCCAAATCTGCCTAATTTTTAACTCTTTCCAATTTCAAATTGCAGATAAGATGGCACCAAGGGGAGCTAAGCGTATCCGGACCAACAAGGGCAAAGGTCAATCAAGCAACCCTTCCCTTCCATATCCACCTGCCGAGCCGTTGAATGATAACCAACAATTCCGCAAGAACGCGCTCGAGACCCATAGAAGTCTCCAACCATCTCGGTGGATCTGCCGTTACACTCTCGGGCAGTTGGGCATCACCGAAACAGTGCAGATGCTCACCGAACGCTTAGGATTGTGGGACTTCCTATGTGACGAGGTCGACACTTATCGAGCCATCACCATCGAGTTCCTCTCTTCATATGAGTTTGATCGGGCTTCAAGAACCATGAGCTTTAACCTTGGAGGGTACCATGTGTCGATGCACACCACCCAACTATTGGAGGCATTCGACCTAAGCCAGGATAATGTGGAGCAGATGCGAGCCACCCTCGGGTTCTTCCCCGATATGAATGAGCACCAATTCCGCCTCCTAGCAATGCATGATGTCCTCAGTGATCAACGGGTCAAGAACATCTCTCATCCGGCAATTCGTTATCTCCAAAGGGTACTTTCTCACACTCTCTTTGCCCGAGGGGAGACCGTATCGGTCTTCAACGAAGGAGATATGACCTATATTTGCAGTATGCTTCGGCGAAACAATGGGGAGATGGAGTATATGCCACACATCACCTACAACCTTGCCAAGCACATAAAAACAGTGGCCAACAACATACAACCGGGCGGTGTCGTTCGCATTGGAGGAATAATCACCAAGATTGCTCGAGCACTACACATACCAACCGGAGATGATGTGGTGGAAGGTTACACTCGTGTGGACCTTGATGGATTGGTGAGGGCGAGGCTTATTCGATACGATGATACCCAAGAGGCATGGATAAACTTGGGAGTGAACAATATCCGGCACCGTTTGCCTCTCCAAACTGACCTCGACCCAATGAACTATAACACATGGAAGATAGTGGATCCTCCACTTGAGCCACAAGAGCCACCACCACCACCTCCACCAGGCGTTCAAGCAATGCATCCCGATGCTGCTGCACAAGGAGGTATAACAATGCAGCAAATGTGGGAATTTATGCAATCCATGAACCTCAACATAAACAACCGCATGGATGCTTTCGATCGGCGTATAGATGAGGTGGAGACCCATGCCGCAGCAGCCCATTACTATGCCCACCGAGGTTTCATGAACAACAATCCTAACTACGAAGATAACCCACCAACACCGCCGCACCAACGAAGGGCTGCTCAAAGGATGGAGGCACAGTTAGCAAGGCAACGCGAAGCGGCAGCTGCAGCTCAAGCTGCACAAGAAGCCGAGGCCGCAGATCAAGACGATGATCAAGGTGAGAATGACGAGGAAGAAGGGGAGGAATCTGACAGGGATGAGGAGTGATTCCGCACCGCACAGCACCACCACCTTTAGCTTAGTCGAGTATATCATGTTTCTTCTCTCTTATTTAGTTTATTTTCAGCACTGAGGACACTGCTTTATTTAAGCTTGGGGGATGGGAAGAAATTGTATCTGCATGCATGTTTATTTTTCAGTATTTTTTCGAACTTTTTAGGAGTTATAACCTTGATTTTTACTTGACCATGAATAGGGTTAGTAATTTTGAACTTAAATGCTTGAGATTGCAAACTTGTCAAGATGTTTTACGAGGTTATGAAAAATAGAGTCTTGCATAATTGGACTTAGTTGTCTAAGAATGCATAAAGTATAAAATCACGTTTAATTTTTGTGTTAAAAGTTGGCAAAAATAAAAGTTTTGATAAAATTTGAGTGATTTTCAAAAAAATTAGATATTTTAATGCGAATTTTAACAAGTTTTTAGAAATACCCTTGGAATAGTTTGAAATAACCACATAATTTGGCGAAAAACTTTGTGGAAATAAAGGCTTACGAATTTGAAACATTAGGAGTTTAAATTTATTAAGGAAGCAATTTAGATGTGATATGAATAAATACCCTTAGATATGTGTATTTTTGCGAAAATTGTTCAAAACATTTAAAATTGAAAATTTGCGACTCCTCTTACCTATGATACGGCGACATGACGTACTTATGGTTATGAGTCATTGGCACTCCTGCTCCACTAGTCTCCCGATAAAATTGACATTCGTGTTGGTGGAAGGGTTAGGCAATGAGCATGCAAAGCACCCTTGAATTAGAACGGTTGGGTACAGTTAACTACTTGTAACTAACCGGTGTTTAAATGAGGATTGGGAAAATAATGCCATGAAATAAAAGAAAAATAGAAAAATCAAAATAAGCAACAAGAACAACAAAAATGTGAATT
This sequence comes from Carex myosuroides, assembly GCA_028015225.1. NCBI lineage: Eukaryota > Viridiplantae > Streptophyta > Magnoliopsida > Poales > Cyperaceae > Carex > Carex myosuroides. The sequence continues at coordinate 4,440,141 of CM051466.1, forward strand.
TTGCAATATGCCAAGCTTAGGGAAATTTTTTCTTCACAAATAAAAATGCATGTCTTTTAGTAAATTTGGATGAATAAAGTTTGCAAATTCTAAACCTTTAAGGAAATGAAAGTTAGAGTAATCGAATTGTGGGGTGAAGTATGATTTACCAAGGGTTGAACTTTAAATTTGTAGAAATTTACATTGAGATTTTAATTTTAGCAAGATCATACAAAATTTTTCAAATTCTTGAAGGAAAATATGCTAGATATAGGGTTAAATTAAAAGATCGAATTATAGTCCAAGTTAGATATTGCTTGGGGACAAGCAAGGTTCAAGCTTGGGGGATTTTGATAACGATAAATTATATATACATTTGATCTTGATTTTATCATAAAACAACCTCAAATATCTTGTGTTTAGAATATAAAATGATTAAAATACACCTGGAATCAAGTTACTGCGGTTATTTGGCTTTTCAATGCAGGAAATGATGCAAATTGGTGAAAATACCTCTCAGTGCGGATCACTGACACGCACTGCGGATTGATTCAACCGCACTAGGGACTTAGCCGCATTTCCAACCTCTCAGCCCTGCGCAGGATTTTTCCCGAGCCTAATGCGGACGCACTGAGAGCCGCACTGCGATCCGCACTCAATACTTAGCCAATTTCAGAAAGTTCAAAACACAGAGTCCAACCGCAGTGCGGGTCATCCATACGCAGTTCCACCCGCACTCATGTGAATTCGCAGAAAATCCAGGAAAGTAAAAAAGGAAATTTAGACCCAGTGCGGGTGAGACCACCCGCAGTGCGGATGGACATGACCCGCAGTCAGCCAGAATTACTCAATTTCAACACGGATTCTATTTTTGGCACTCCAAGGACACGATTTAAGAAGACAAAAATAGACATACTTGCCAGGAAAGAAATGTAAAAAGAGCACCCACTAACTCCACACTCTAGCCTCTAAATTGGGCATGATCTCTTACTTTAAAAGGGGGGCTCATTTCCATTCAACAGACAACATATTTCATTCTTTCTCTCTATACACAAACTCTTAGCCATAATTTCTGAAGGAGGTAAAGCTTTCAAGCAAGGAGAAGAAGGATTTCCTGAGCAAGATTCGGCAAGATAGAGGTTTTAGATTCAAAGGGTGTAATTATTCTTTATTCCATTTCCTTTTATCATTTGCCAAACTTTGTGATGTTTTCCTCCAAGAGGGAGTAGTTCTCTCTCTAGGGGTTTAGGTCAATATGCATGAACTTGTTTAATTCTATTTTATTCGATTGTTTGCTTTTATTATGATTGTTTTATCGGATTTGATTGTTAATTTCTGTGATTTAAATAATTTGTGTTAAATACATAATTAGTACTTGAATTGTAGCATCTCGTTTTGGTTTCAAAAGAACCAAAATTGACTAGGATCAATAGGATAGTACCAAATTATGAATGCAAATACCTTAGGTTTAGATTAAGATTCTAACCAATTTAATCTAAGCCGGAACTATAGAAATTAAGGTTAGGGATTTGGTGAAGAACCTAACCGTGAAGTCAAACCCTAATTAGGACATCTCAAATCGAATCGGATATTGGTGTCATGGACTTAATTGTGAAATACCAATATTTGAGGAGAGGAGAGACTAACAAGAGCTTATGGTCGAGGTAGCTAGGATGAAGGACTTAAACGTGAAGTCCGAATTACTTAGACACGTCATTAATTCATGAAAGTGACCCTTAATGACATATTAGGTTAGAAACCTCATCAAATCAAACATGAATTTAAGCAAATACCGAATAAATAGAGTTAACGAGGGATTGTAGACCAAAGACCCCTAGATTCTCTTAACCTTGAAAACAAACCGACTTGTCTTTCTTTTACTTTTACTTCTAATTGTTTAAAAACTCCTTCCTTCGGGTATTGAACCCAACCTTAGGATTTTTAGTACAAACCCCCCCAAATTTACTTTATTGCACTTTATTTTCTTTCTTTTCTGAAATTTATCATCTAAAGTTGAAAATTAAGTATTTATCTTACTCCTTGTGGTTCGATACCCGATAATATACTACACGGTAGGATTGTATACTTGCAATCTAAATCGAAAGTGTATTTGAGGATAAAGCTTTTTATATATACCCTTTGGACGTATCACTGTCAGTGCAGCTTTGATCCCCTTGTGCTGGTCCGATATGACACATACAAATTTACACGGGCCGAGCACTTCATTCCTCAACCACTGCAAGAAAAAACCCCAATTCTCAGTATCCTCCTGCCGTACAATTGCAAATGCAATAGGCAATAATTGGTTCTCGGCATCGTAGCCGCAAGCTATCAAAAGCCTCCACTCATATCGCCCAGACAAGAAGCAGGCATCGATGCTGATCACTGGTCTCAGGTACTGGAACGCCGTAATGCATGGACCAAACGCCCAGGCTACCGCTCTGAACTGGGCAACACCTGGCATGATTAGTCCTGTTTCCTTATTCCGTACCGAGCTGGTCAGAAATTAGTGGGTCGAGCCGGGATTGTTGTGGCAAATTGCAAGCAGCAGTGGTCTCAGTAAGCTGTATGAAATCTCCCAACTCCCAAATTGTCGGGTTATTGCCAGCTCACGGCCCCTCCACAGTCGGTTGTATTTAGGTGTCACATTGTTATACACAGACAAAACAATGCCTGCCACCGTCTGGATGCTCATACACGGGTCCTTTTTAATGGTGTTCTCAATGACATCGGCAATGAGTGCTGCCGTCAGACATTCGTGGTCGTCCCTCGTACTCTCAGTCCTACATGTGTGAGGCCTGTCTTGCTTAGTTATAACACATGCGTCTCCAATCCCGTCGGCTTTGCCCTAAGCTCGTAACGGCAATTATTGTCCTTGCACAACAGAGTAACCCGATCCCTGTCACTTTTCCAAGATCTGAACTCCTGATTCTTAGTTATATGGTGCTCTCTGATCTTCTTCATTAGGTCTTCTTTGCTTTTAAAATATTGGTTTGCAGTCAGCTCACATTTGTACTCAATCTGTTGCCCATAATAACCAATATCTGCTTCTCTAAACTCAGACACATCATTGAGGTCTGGGAACGGGTGCGTATCAGTCCGGCCACTAAGCGGCCCCCCCTCATCAGTATGCCTTTTAGTTATTTCAACCGGCCCGTCTTCATCGCAACCTTCCATGTGATCTGAATCCCCCCACATGTCTCCCTCAAATTCATCCCCGCTCCCCAGATCGTCCTCCGGTATTTCATTAATATCTTCAAAGTCCGGGCAGGTTGCATCGTCCACTGGTGCAGGTCTGGGGTAAGGTGATACTGGAGGTAACGGTAAAGGAGCCACATTTATGGATCTAGGTGGGGTTGAAACTGAGTGTCTTGGTCTGCCTCGATTGTGTCTAGGTGGGGATGCAACTGAGTGTCTTCGTTGAGGTGCTGGTGGAGTGACGTAGTTGTAGGGTTCTGGGTCAGGTTCGTTGAGGAGTAAGGTGGAGTCACGTCTGTAGGTTTCTGGTTGTGGGGTATAATGTGGTGCCGCTGATCCAGAGCCCGAACTTCCAACCCCGGGCTCTACCGGAACTCTTCTAGCAAATATTTCTATTAGATAATTACCCTGGGACCTCAAATGACCAAACATGCCTCTCCACGTACTCTCATCTACCAGTTTCGCAACCATAAATTTTCCGCTGGAGGGATGGCAATATCGGGTTGCCAATTCTAGGTCCCACCTTTTTGGGTTGTAACCGGTGTGTGCGTAAACTATGGATTTCAGGTCTAAAAGTGAGATGTCATCTGGAATCATCAATGAATGAGCTGCATCTTTGTTGTAATACGCCCCTTGTGCACTATTAAGCATCTTCCCACCATAGTGTAATGAAATAAAGGCCATGGTAAACAAACTACATTTTAGAAAATGGTAAACGTTGTCAGGTTACTAAATGGTAAACATTTGTCAGGTAACTAAATAGTAAACAATTAACAGATTACTAAATAGTAAACAATTGACACATTTGTATAGGGTATAAGGTATAGGGTATAGGGTATAGGGTTTTGGGTATTGGGTATTGGGTATTGGGTTTTGGGTTTAGGGTTTAGGGTTTAGGGTATAGGGTATTGGGTATTGGGTATTGGGTTTTGGGTTTTGGGTTTTGGGTTTAGGGTTTAGGGTTTTAGGGTTTTAGGGTTATAGGGTTATATGGTTTAGGGTTTTGGGTTTTGGGTTATTGGGTTTAAGGGTTTAGGGTTTTAGGGTTTTGGGTTTTGGGTTTTGGGTTTTGGGTTTAAGGGTTTAGGGTTTTAGGGTTTTTTTAATTAAATTTAAATTTTTTAATAATATAATTAATTATTCTATAAAATAAAAAATAATAATAAAAAAAAATTTACCTTAACAGTGCGCTGCTGCCTCGGGCTGTGTGCCTTCATCCAGAGGGAGGGGGGTGCCCTTTTATGGAGGTTTTGCGGGTTAAAAAAAAAAAAAAGAGTAAACTGGCCAGAAAATGGCCGGTTTAGGTGAGGAGTAAACCGGCCATTTTCTGGCCGGTTTGGGTATTTTTAGCGAAAGTTTGAAAGTCTGGGCATAATTAATAATTTGTATTAAACTTTGGATATTAATAAAAATGTCGGACGCACATGTAACATTTTTACTTTTCACCAGGATGTATGAGAATGAGTAGGCAGAGGAAGAGGAGAAGCGTCTATTTGGTGAGACTCTTTCCATGTTATGTGGTTGTGATCTTGAATTGTAGTTAGTTGAATGAGTTTGTCTGTATAAATTATCCTCCAAAATAAACCAAGTATTAATAAATTTTGTTTCGTCCCTGAAACTTAAAAATTTACTCTATTAATACAAGATGGAATGAACAGATATCTAGTGGCACTAGTTAGAAGACCTGTTATCTAGTCTTTTTGGCTTATTTCAAAGGAATAAAATATGATTCAAGGGGGTTTTGTGAACAATCAGTAAGGAATTTGGGTTGCTCTACTATTTCCTTACTCTCATTTTGGTGTAAATCCAAAGGTGGTGGTTTGTTTTTTAAATTAACTCTTATTTTATCACATGATATGACATAATTACCCTTACAAGTCCTGCCAAATCATCAGGAGAGAACAGAGGACAGAGGTGCAACATCCAATGCCTAAAGAACTTGATTTGCTCTTCTGCTTCTATCTTCCATACAAATTGTTATTTGCTTTGAAATACTTTTTATTATATCTTTGGTTTGTAATGGTTGATACAGTTCTTATATTTAGGTTTGAATGCATCCAAAAGTCTGTAATAGCTCAAAGATCACACTTGGATTTATGATGCCAGATGTTTGAAATCATATATACTCTTGTAAAGTCTTTAGATTTCTTTAAGTTTAGCCTAACTCACAGTATGAATATGTAACTAATCTAAGAATAAGCATACATACAAGTAATCAATGATAATTAAGGATCACACCATTTTCAGTTAATAATGTTCAGATTTGACTAGTTAATGTTTTCCAACAAGTTTTTTTAGTACGGTGAATTCTGCACATAATGTACTGATTATTTACCTCATCTCATGAATCAATAAATCCCCACAGTAAGAAAAATGAGTTGCCTAATTGATTTTGTAAAATAAATAGTACAAAATTTCCCACCTCCTGAAGCTGCATTACCATATATATATATGAGGAGGGATCAAGTTACAACAAATTTGATGAGTTACAACAAAGTTACAACAACCATTTTTTTCATTTTCAAAGTCCAAATCGTCGATCCAAACCGTTCAACGTGATCCCCACAATAAAATGTGCTTGCAGATCAAATTTTACATTTTTTTGAATTTTTTTACTATTTATTAAGTATTTTACAAAAAATAGTCATATTCAGACTATTGAATTTTGTACCTATCTTAATAAATAGTAAAAAAATTCAAAAAAATGTAAAATTTGATCTGCAAGCACATTTTATTTAGATAATCATATTGAACGGTTTGGATCGACGATTTGGACTTTGAAAATGAAAAAAATAGTTGTTGTAACTTTGTTGTAACTCAAAATTGTTGTAACTTGATCCCTCCTCTATATATATATATATATATATATATATATATATAGGGTAGAACTAGGGTGCTCTTGAGTTCACCAAGCCCTTGGTGAACTCAAGTCTAAAACCCATCGGATCGGCTTCAAACGACGAATCCGATCCGTTGAAACCCGGCTACCTTACGAGTGATGCGTCTACATGCAAAAAATTTAAATTTTGAAATTAATTTTCCATAGAGTCAAGTGGTCAAAAAACGTCAAAAAATGAATGCATTAAAATTAATCTATTAACCTTCTAATTTTGACCGCTTGACTTTATCCTAAATTAATTCGAAAGTATAAATTTTTTACATGTAGACGCATCACTCGTAAGGTAGACGGGTTTCAACTCGTCGTTTCAAGCCGATCCGATGGGTTTTAGACTTGAGTTCACCAAGGGGCTTGGTGAACTTAAGAACACCCTAGTTCTACCCCATATATATATATGAGGAGGGTTCAAATGCCTCCATTTTTCATGCCTCCACCATGCCTCCATTTTTAAAAACTTTAATAACTCAAAATTTAAAACTAAAAAGTCAAAATAAAACCATTGGATATGATCTACATTATTTTATCTATGCACATGTAAAAAATTATGGCATTTCAATTTTATTTTGGTTGTCATCAAGAGCTTGTAAAAAATGTACTAATGTAGATAATTTCTAGACGTTGATTTTTCCACTTATTGATTCACATAAAAACAAAATCAAAATATGATAATTTTTTTATGAGCACATAGATAAAATGATGTAGATCATATCCAACGGTTTTATTTTGACTTTTAAGTTTTAAATTGTGAGTTATTAAAGTTTTTACAAATGGAGGCATGGTGGAGGCACAAAAAATGGAGGCATTTGAACCCTCCTCTATATATATTGTTGAGAGAAGATGAGTACCAGAGAGCAATCACACAACAAAGAAAGAAAGAATCAAAATCAGAACACACAGATTTTACGTGGGAAACCCTCTAGGGGAAGAAAACCCACGGCCGCTCGCCAAAACCAAATCCACTATATCTCAAAGTCAGTTACAACAAATTACAGAGAGATTTTAATGTATATATAAAAGACAAACCCACTGAAAGGGCGTGAAAACAGACTAATCTGGATCGTACATCTTAATGGGTAACTTGACTAATCTGGGCCGTCGGTAAAAGGATTTTCATGCAATTGACTTCTCAGAAATAATTTTCATTCAATTGACTTCGTAACCTCAGACACCGCTCGCAGGGGGCTGCCGCCCCCCTGCCACCCCCCGCATACTCCTAGAATCAGGCCCACATACATAACAAATCTCCCACTTGGGACTGATTCCCAAATCATCTCTTGAGTAGTAGATTTATCTCCTTTTGTAGTGTCCTTTGGCGGCGGCGTCTTGCCATCCTCAAGTAGCAAGACCAAGAGAAGCCGAACAGAATTCCAGCTTCTCTCTAGTGACTGACTTGGTAAGCATGTCTGCAGGATTCTTGTTGGTGTGAATCTTTTCCAACTTAAACGATCCTTCTTCAAGCATGGTCCGAATAAAGTGATACCTTATGTCGATATGCTTTGTCCTTGAGTGAAATGCAGAATTCTTCGCCAAATGAATTGCACTCTGACTGTCGCTTTGTAACCGGCAATCTACTTGCTTGTGCTCCAATTCATTCAACAAGCTTCGTAACCAAGTTATCTCCTTACATGCTTCAACAGCTGCAACATACTCAGCCTCAGTAGTAGATAATGCAATAATTTTTTGTAACCTTGACACCCAGGAAATTGCTGCACTGCCAAGAGTAAACACATAGCCTGTGGTACTCTTCCTACTGTCCATATCTCCAGCCATGTCAGAATCAACAAAACCATGCAACTGTATAACACAACGCCATATCTTTTGTTCCTACAAGATATCTGAGAATCCAATGCTCAAAGCCGGGATTAGACATGTACCTGCTCACAACTCCTACTGCATGAGAAATGTCGGGTCTTATACAGACCATGGCATACATGAGACTACCCACTGCTGATGCATATGGAATCTTTTCCATTCTCTTCTGTTCGTCTTCTGTCTTGGGACAATGATGTTTTGAAAGATTTTTGAAATGACCAGCTAAAGGTGTACAGACCGGTTTTGCACCTTCCATGTTGAACCTCTTTAACACCTTTGATATGTACTCCCTTTGACACAGTTTTAGCAACTTGTTCTTCCTATCCCTTTCAATCTTTAGTCCCAAAATTTTCTTTGCTGCCCCTAGATCTTTCATTGAAAATTCCTTTGCCATTTGCTCTTTCAAATTTTTAATCTTCTTCATGTCAGAACCTGCAACTAGCATATCGTCGACATACAAAAGCAAAATAATGTAAGAATTATCAAATTTCTTGGAATAACAACAATGATCTGCATGACAACGAATATATCCGTTCCCTGACATAAACCTGTCAAATTTCATATACAATTGTCTCGGGGCCTGTTTCAAACCATAAAGGCTTTTCTGCAACTTACACACGAAGTTCTCCTTACCAGCCTTTACATATCCCTGCGGTTGTTCCATGTATATGTCTTCCTCCAAATCACCATGAAGAAAAGCAGTTTTAACATCCAACTGTTCTAAATGCAGATCCTCAACAGCAACAATACTTAGAACAGTTCTAATCGTAGAGAGCTTTACCACAGGAGAAAAAATTTCAGTAAAATCAATACCTGCCTTTTGTTGGAAACCTTTCACCACCAATCTGGCATTGTATCTTTGAGAGCCATCATGCTCTTGTTTCAACCTGTATACCCATTTATTTTGAATTACCCTCTTTTTGACTGGGTGCTCAACCAATTTCCACGTTTGATTTGTATGCAATGAGTTCATCTCTTCATCCATCGCTTTCTTCCATTCTGTTTTCCTTTCAGAATGCATTGCCTCCTCATAGCAGCTAGGCATCTGTGAGCAATAGATAGTCTAGAGATGGAGAGTAACGGTTTGGGGCAGTGACAATTCGTCTCTCACGTCGAACTGCAATTGGTGGTGTCACCGGCTCCTCCTGAACTTCATGTTCATCAACCTGTTCTACAACACGCTGACCAAGACCATTTGAAGAAATTTCATCAAGCTCAAAATATTCTGATTTTTCTGGTTCCTTCTTCTCTTTGATCTTATCCTTATACAAAACATCCTCATTAAATATGACATTTTTACTCCTTATGACCTTTTTACTCTCATGATCCCATAGTCTATAACCAAAGCAATCACCTCCATATCCTAACAGAGTGCATATTTTGGATTTTGCATCTAACTTTGATCTATTTTCAGTACTGACATGGACATAGGAAATACAACCGAATATTCGTAAATGTGAAAGTTTTACCTCATTTCCTGTCCAAACCTCCTCAGGCAGTTTGCAATCAATCGCAGTAGATGGTCCTCTGCTAATCAGATATGCGGCAGTATTCACAGCTTCGGCCCAGAAATGTTTAGGTAAACCAGCATTCAGCAACATGCTTCTAGCGTGTTCGGTGATGGTTCTATTCATGCGCTCAGCTATGCCATTCTGTTGTGGTGTCCTTGGTACTGTTTTTTTCTCTTCTGATGCCATTCATGGCACAATACTCATCAAACTCCTTGCTGCAATATTCGCCTCCATTATCTGATCTTAAGCATTTCAGCTTCAGACCTGTCTCATTCTCAACTAGACATTTCCACTTTTTGAAAATTTCAAACACGTCAGATTTGTTTTTCATAAAGTAAACCCAGAGCTTTCTAGTTGAATCATTAATGAAAGTAACATAATATTGAAAACCATTAAGAGAAGATACCTGTGAAGGTCCCCAGACATCCGTGTGTACCCGTTCTAGTTTTCCAGCTTTAGGAGTTCTGCCACTTCTAGAAAAGCTAACAACCTTCTGTTTTCCAAACACACAGCCTTCACAAAGAGACAGATCTACACAAAGAGACAGATCTACATGTGACAATCCATCTAACTTCCCTTTTGACACCATTACCTTCATTTCTTTTTCACTCATATGCCCGAGACGTTGATGCCATACTTCTGCACTGACTTTGGAGAAGGCCACGTTTATGGAGTTTTCATTGAGAACCTTGTAGAGACTGCCATCTCTCTGCCCATGTGCTACTATCATAGCACCTTTTATGAGCTTCCAGGATGTTTTAGTAAATTTTGTTTCAAACTCTGCATCATCAGCAAGTTGGCTTACAGAAATTAGATTTCTAGCAAGTTTCGGCACATGTCTCACACGCTGCAACCTTAACTGTTTCCCATCTGGCATGCTTATCTGCACATCTCCTCTACCAATTATGTCACAGGATTCATCATCACCAAGATACACCTTGCCGAAATTCCCCTTCTCATAATTAAGGAATACTCCCTATTTGAGGTGGCATGAAATGATGCACCAGAATCTAGTATCCACAAACAGTCATCTTTGCTGTCACAGCACATAATCAACGCTTCATTTTCTGAACCTGATTCATTAGAGACATTCATTGAGGTACTGCTTTTGTCGTTTTCATCCACCCTTTTCTTCGGTGCTCTGCAATCACGCTTGAGATGACCTTTCTTCTTGCAATTCCAGCAAGTTAACTGAGTACCCCTTGACTGACTTTTTCGAGACTGTGACCGTCCATTTCCTCTGCCATTGCCCCTCTTTGAGGATCTGCCCCGTTCCTCAATATTCAGGGCTGTACCAGAAATAACACCAGACGAGTTGTTCTTTCTCCGTGTATCTTCATCAAGAAGAACCCCTACTACATCCTCAAACTTGAGAACATTAGACCCTGAAGAGTTACTGACCGCCATAACCAGACTATCCCAACTATCGGGTAAACTCGACAGGATAACAAGGGCCAACACTTCATTATCAAAGTTAATACCCACGGATTCTAACTGACTCGTGATGGTATTGAAATCACTCAAATGCTCTTGCATGGATTTATTTTCAGATTTCTTCATATTGAACAACCGTTTCATCAAGAACACCTTGTTTGACGCCGATGGTTTCTCATACATCCGCGTTAGGGCTTTCATCACATCTTGTGTGGTCTTTTCCTTGGAGATGTTAAAGGCTACCGACTGAGACAACGAAAGCCTGATCGCACCCAGAGCCTTTCGATCCAGTATGTCCCAAGTCTTGTCGTCCATATCATTTGGTTTGCTAGACTTGCCGTTGAGAGGCAAATAAAGATCCTTCTGATATAGGTAGTCTTCAACTTGCATCTTCCAGAACCCGAAATTTGAGCCATCGAACTTCTCAATTCGTAACTTCCCCTCTTCCGCCATTGCTCCCACTCAAGAAAGAACCCCGCTCTGATACCAGTTGTTGAGAGAAGATGAGTACCAGAGAGCAATCACACAACAAAGAAAGAAAAAAAATTGAGAAAGAATCAAAATCAGAACACACAGATTTTATGTGGGAAACCCTCTAGGGGAAGAAAACCCACGGCCGCTCGCCAAAACCAAATCCACTATATCTCAAAGTCAGTTACAACAAATTACAGAGAGATTTTAATGTATATATAAAAGACAAACCCACTGAAAGGGCGTGAAAACAGACTAATCTGGATCGTACATCTTAATGGGTAACTTGACTAATCTGGGCCGTCGGTAAAAGGATTTTCATGCAATTGACTTCTCAGAAATAATTTTCATGCAATTGACTTCGTAACCTCAGACACCGCTCGCAGGGGGCTGCCGCCCCCCTGCCACCCCCCGCATACTCCTAGAATGCAGGGGGCTGCCGCCCCCCTGCCACCCCCCGCATACTCCTAGAATCAGGCCCACATACATATATATATATATATATATATATATATATATATATATAAAGTTGTGCTATTATACATTGCAATGTATTGACCCCTCCGTGCATTGGACTAAAATCGTTGGATTCAAAGTCCAAACAGTCGATCCGAACCGTTCATCTTGTTCTCCATATTAATATGTACTTGGAGACCAAATTTTATATTTTTTGGAATTTTTTTACTATTTATTAAGCCACTTTGAAAATTGCTGATCACATGGTCCAGAATTTAGTTGCACTGTTTTTACTGTTCACCCGGATCAGCAATTTTCAAAGTAGCTTAATAAATAGCAAAAAAATTCCAAAAAATGTAAAATTTGGTCTCCAAGCACATATTAATATGGAGAACAAGATGAACGGTTTGGATCGGTCATTTGGACTTTGAATCGGTGATTTATGGTCCAATGCACAAGGGTGCCTATGCATTGCAATGCACCATAGCCCATCTCTCTCTCTCTCTCTCTCTCTCTCTCTCTCTCTCTCTATATATATATATATATATATATATATATATTGATACATAGTGTAGAATTTAGAGTGCATAAAAATCACCTACCTTGCTAACGACCCCTAAAGTTGTTCATATTCACAGACAAAACTGACACAGAGAAAAGAAGTAGAGAAGAACAACATCAACCAAACAACTACATAAGAGGAAGATAAAGAAATTCAAATTTTGCCACAAATCCACGATAACCACCAGACCCAAAATAATCTCTCCTTGTTCATATTTTTTTTTAGAAGGTCCAAACTATTAGATTATTAATGTGAGAAATGTTCAATTCTTTAAGCATTTAGAGTTTTGAAAAATTATCTCTATTTATATACCTACTAATTAAGCACCGATCGAACAGATATAAGCTGGAGCGTTAGCTCAAAGACCTTATTCATGAAAGGTGTTGTTAACTTAATATGAAAATAATATACAGTCTAACTTTGAAAAAAAATGCTAAACTTGATGGTGGAGATCTGTAAACAACATAATTAAAAGAGTTGGGTGCCAACCTAACAATGGTAATTTTAGTCAAGTTGCTTAAACGTTGGATCTGATATTAGTGCTAATGGCAAATATCAGAATTATGTAACTAATTTTTTTCATGTTTGCTTATGCAGATAAACTCTTCAAAGAAAGATGGGTGTACGTAATTGCTCCAAAAATGGTTTGTTCAGAAAGTGAACAAGCAAAATGAGTACTTTCTGAGCTACATGCACCAGGTCCTGAATCTAACTAGCTATACCAGTTTGTTACTTCATCTCATAGTTAATTTAGTATATATATATATTGTTGGTTGAGATTGCTTCGTAGTGAATTTTGAAGCACTTTAATTGGAAGAATGTTCTTTTACATCCAATAATTACAAATATACCACCCATCTATACAATTTCTAATATATCCCTATATAACTTATTAATTTCTGTTGTACATAACTTATATATGTAAACTTTCTATGCATTTTTCTCTCCGCCTCGAAAGTAATTGCCGAAGCAACGCGAGGCCCGACATTTTTATTAATATCCAAAGTTTAATACAAATTATTAATTATACCCGGAATCGGACCAATTATCGAAATATACTCGCCGGCTATGTTCCCTCCCTAAGCCGGCCAGAAAATGGCCGGCTATGTACCTTTTTTTTTTTTACCCGCATTTCACCCTATATATACCCCATTTTCTCTCTCCTTCTCACAACTCTCTCATCTCACAACCGGATTTGAGCTCTTATCTGAGGTAATTTTTTTTTATCTAATTTAATTTGTAATTTATTTATTTTAGAGTTTAGGATTTAGGGTTTAGGTGTTAGAATTTAGATTATATTGTTGTAATTTAGTGTAATTAGCTAAGTTGACCAATATTTAGTGTATTTTGGTCATTTTGACCATAATTAGGCTGACTAAGCGTAATTTTACCGAAATTAGCACAGATGACCAATATTTAGGGTATTTTGGCCTTTTTTATCATAATTAGGCTCATTAAGCATAATTTCACCGAAATTGGCACAGATAACCAATATTTAGAATATTTTGGCCTTTTTTACCATAATTAGGCTAATTAAGCGTAATTTAGATTAATTAGCACAGTTGACCAATATTTAGGGTATTTTGGCGTTTTTTACCATAATTAGGCTAATTAAGCGTAATTTAGTGGAATTAGCACAGATGACCAATATTTAGTGTATTTTGGTTATTTTGACCATAATTAGGCTGATTAAGCATATTTTTACCGAAATTAGTACAGATGACCAATATTTAGGGTACTTTGGCCCGTTTTTTACCATAATTAGGCCAACTGTGCTAATTTAGTGTAATTAGCACAGTTGATCAATATTTAGGGTATTTTGGTCACTTTGACCATAATTAGACTGATTAAGCGTAATTTAGTGTAATTAGCACAAATGACCAATATTTAGGGTATTTTGGAATTTTTTACCAAAACTAGGCTAATTAAGCGTAATTAGCACAGTTGACCAATATTTAGGGTATTTTGGCATTTTTTACCATAATTAGGCTAATTAAGCGTAATTTAGTGTAATTAGCACAGTTGACCAATATTTAGGGTATTTTGGCCTTTTTTACCATAATTAGGCTAATTAAGCGTAATTTAGTGTAATTAGCACAGATGACCAATATTTAGGGTATTTTGGCCTTTTTTATCATAATTAGGCTCATTAAGCGTAATTTCACCAAAATTATGTTATTTTAGACATCAGGATGCCTAGAGCACGGCCTACCCCGCTTTCAGTAGTGGACGAGCCGATCAGTACCAGCAGCACAGAGCACATCAGTCCTCTTCTGTGGATTCCCCACAGCGAGCACCGAGTCTCACTGGCTTCTCGTGAGGTACGTTCTTTTTCATAGATTTTCTTTAAATTTTATTGGGTTTAAATTTTATTATGTTATCACCATGCGGATTACCTTTTTCAACGCAGGACACGGATCTTCTAGATGTGAAGTTACGTGCGTGCACATGAGGTACTACGATGTGATGGAGCCATACCTCGTCAACCTGGGTCTCTACCAGGTTGTGGACATCGTGCGGACCGAGAAAAGCATCATCAATGCTTCTCTCATTGCTGGACTGGTGGAGCGATGGCGTCCCGAGACGCACACGTTTCACATGTCGTTCGAAGAGATGACGGTGACTCTCCAGGATGTGAGTGCTCTCTGGGGTTTGCCTATCCGTGGCACACCCGTCGGCGGCGTCTCTGACAGCACCCGGGCGAACGCCGGAGTACCGCCTCAGCGATATTCCCCCTCTCCGTTTTAGTTGTATTTTTACTAGTTTTGTACTATTTTATTTCATATACTATTTATGTTTGGTATATTTGGATTATCCTATATTTCGGTTCTTGTGTATGTGTGCTTTTATGGTACTATTTTTATATTTTACAGATCAAAATAAATTATCATGATAATGCTAAACAGAAAATATTACAACATTAAAATAGTAGCACAACATAAAAAATAATATAGCGTATTTCAATTAATATAGCGTATTGTAATGTAATGTAATGTAATTTAGCGTAATTTAACATAATATAGTGTTATTCAATATAATTTCAACTAATATAGCGTATTTTAGTATAAATATGCTAATTATATCAAAAGAAGTAATATAACAAATAATTAAACAAAAAATTTCAAATTTTCAGTGTTAAATTTCAATATTTTGATTTTCATAGTGTCTCTCTAAAAAAAAAAAAAAAGTACATAGCCGGCCAGAGAATGACCGGCTTGGGTATATTTCGATAATTGGTCCGATTCCGGGTATAATTAATAATTTGTATTAAACTTTGGATATTAATAAAAATGTCGGACGCGAGGCCCCATCTATTATCTTTAAAGATGAAACTTTTCTGAAAGTAAACCCATATTTTAAGGTCTTTTATTTCGCCCCTTTGTATGCCAATACGTGTTGCCATTTTGGGAGGTTGAATCCTGTTTGACCACAGCATTGACTGCAATATAATGGTTATAGAAGATCCGATATTGATATGGTTTAGAAGATAAACTTTTATTAGTAAAAATAATTTTCAAGCATTAAAAACAAATTAAATAAATTTTAATTTGTAAATCTCTACACTCATGTATAGGGCTGCAAACGAACCGAACCGAACCGAACTTACTCCCAGTTTGAGTTTGGTTTGAATTAATTTCGAACTAAGTTTGGTTTGAATTAATTTCGAACGAACTCAATTTCGAATCGAACTTTTTACGAACTCAATTTCGAACTTTTACGAACTTTGTTACGACTTACGAGTTATGACTTATGGCTGGGCCATAGTTCGAAATTACAGCACTTCAATAAAAACTCAGGCATTCTGAATTCTAATTACACAGTATACCAAAGTTTATATCAAAGTTCATTACAAATACCAAAATTTATATCAAACACCAAAGTTTAGTACAATCAATCAAAGCTCAGTACAGTACAAAATAGTCACCAAAGTCTTAGAATTATTACAAACTCAAATATTATCCTAAATAAAACATTAAAGTTCATTATCCGCGGAAATCAACGGTTCACGTTTGAGTTAATTTCGAACTAAGTTTGGTTTGCGAACCTATTTCGAACGAACTAGGTCCAGTTTGAGTTTGGTTTGAATTAATTTCGAACTAAGTTTGGTTTGAATTAATTTCGAACGAAATCAATTTCGAATCAAATTTTGTACGAACTTTTTCGAATCAAACTCGAATCGAATTACGAACTATGAATTTTTTGTGCAGCCCTACTCATGTAATTAATTTTTATTTGATTTTAGCGGTTAACAATTATTACTAAAAAGTTAGAAACGAAAGCCGATAAGAACATTTCGAAAGTGATTTCTAGATAGTGTGCTTTTAGAAATAAAAAAAAAAAAATCAACGCAAATACTAAGTGCAAATTTTTTACAAATATCTCATCTTATTATTAAAACGCTGTGTTGGCCATACAAGATGTTAATGTTTTTCTGTTTATATAGCATTGAGAGGTTTGTTATTTGATATTATTCTGTGTGTCCGGAGATTTTGATGGACTCATTCTGATTGGACAAATTGAATGATTATCGTGTGTGTGTATATATGGTTTTTTATATATATTTCAACGAGAATTGAACAAACAAAACACAATCATGCGTCACCTATTACTTTCAAAAGAAAAAACAAGTAGAGAAATATACACAAATTGAATCCGTCCAAATTAATGAAACAAAAGTTAATAGCAATACTCCGGTTCTCCTATACGGGATACACTTACCCTGTCTTTCAACATTTGTAGCAGGTAGAATCAAGGTTTTAGTAAAGGAAACAGAGCAACTGAACTGAAGGGATGATGCAGTTCTCTTTGTATCTTTGCATTTCTTTCTTCTTCTGGCTCTGTAAAATGTTTAACCTGCTTAGACAGGGTGTTACTTTCGGTTTGGATGAATAAAGTTGCCCAAGGGCTGTTTACCAAAAAAAAAAAAAAGTTAATAGCAATATAATCAACATGCATAACTCAGCAGTTTATATCCTCATTTCTGCAGAGGTAAAAATAACAAAGGGAAAAGAAAATCTAAAGTGACTGCAAATGTTCTTTAAAAACACTTCGAATTATTTTGTTTACTGTAAATAATATTTTGTTCATTCTCTCACAGTTTGGAAAACAGTTGAAATAATTTCACTGAAACTATGTATACAAAATTAGTATTTGACAGCAATGTACTATTGGAATAATATACATTCGTATGCACTTATCTCTCTTCCGAACACAATATTGTTTTGCTTAGACAAAAATATAACACTGTCGTAGAAAATGTTAGCTTATGTGAAAAAATTGTATTGTATGATATGAATTATATTTTATTTTTGCTTATTGTCTGAAATGCATTTTTTATATTTTTTGTACGATTTGCACTCTATTTAATTTTTAATACATTATCTCGCTTAAATAAAGCGAGGTGTTTTTGCTAGTATTTACAACTGTAAGGCATCACGTTTGGTTTATGATAAATTTGTTGATTTTTCTCTAATATCTTACTACAAACATTCAAAGTTGAATGCAATTTCTAAAAATATTTTTTTTATCAATCATTTATTAAAAAATAAATGTAGACTTTCTTTTTTAATATGCTTTTTAAAGTTTTTTATATACAAACAAATAAATTATAGTTCGTGTAATTTATGTAATTCAGAAAATACTTGTATCAATAATTAAGTAAAATATGAATGACATATCACACAAAACTTCTTCCTTCCTTCCTCTCTCACACATAGTGTCTTAAAATGTAGTTATATTCGGTGAATATACGGCTTTATATTCCTATTCAGTATCCGGCCGAATAGAAAATAGCTATTCGGACTGAATATTGAATTCATGCTTTAAGAAAATTAAAAAACATTCAAAACCCATTAAAAGAGTTCCGGACCCGAATCCATAACCCATTAAATAAGTTTCAGATCCGCTAGGTAGGTGTTCTCTTCAAGCGTCTCACTCAGAAGTCTTTTATAATCTCTCTACATGCTGCCTTATTGTATTTAAGTACTGTGGGATTAAATATTTAATAAAAAATCCGCATAAATCTGAATAAGAATCCGCATATTCAGCCGCATACCGTATACAGGGGTGAATCCAAATAGGCCCAGGAGTAGGCAAGTGAATTATGAATTTTTTTGGAGGCCCACTAATATTATATGGTAGTGTCTACCTCTGAATAATATTAGTGCTCACCCCTGATTCAGGAAAAAGTATACGCGGCCCAAATCCGCGTTAGAGAAAGAAAAAAATAGGATCCGCGCTAGCGCTAAGGCTAATTTGTCCCTCTGTGACTGTGAGCCGCGATAGTGGGACCGTGTCTCTCACTTCGCGCACGAGTTCTGGTGAGCCACGGTCCACGCATACACCAGTGTCGCTGGTAGAGTGGGAAAAATGGCACGCGGGAGCCGGCTCCGTCACGGAACGGCACGGTTACGGCACGTGTGTCATTCGCGTGCCGTGACTCGCGTGTCCCGTGCCGTGCTCATCTTTTGAAACTTTGGCACGGCACGGCACGGCACGTGAAAAATTTAGTCACGGCACGGCACGACACGTAGTCACGCGAGTCACGTGTAATTAGGACAATTAAATATTGATTTAATGGTGAATCTTGAATAAATTAACTTAAATTATGATTAAATGGTCACGCGAGTCACGCGGGTCATGGCACGTTTAGGCACGGCGTGACTCACGTGGCGTGACCATTCGCGTGCCGTGACCATTCGCGTGCCGTGACCATTCGCGTGCCGTAACCACCCCTTGACATTTTAGTCACGGCACGGCACGTGAAAAATTAACTTGATCACGGCACGGCACGGCACGAAACCAAAGTCACGGCGTGTTAGTCACGGTACGGCACGGCACGTTTTTCTCACTCTAGTCGCTGGAGTTGTGAACCGCGCCAACTCCCAACTCGTTTGGCGCTACTATAGTTTTATTCCAAATTTGTATCTTAATCAAATTAAATGAAAGCAGGGGTTTGAGACTCCAATTGGTGCCTTGCCTGGAACATTCCACCATTTCTTGGATGCAAGAAACAAACAAAATTGAAAAGGAAACTTGTAAATTAAAACAATGAGCGGTTGTTTGTCTTTCTTGTTTACATAATAAGTCTTGTGCCTGCGTAATTTTCTGAGGTTTTGCTCATTTATTCGAATAGAAAACCTTAACAAAAATATTCTTCTTCAGGAACCATACCTAATTGTGTTAAGGCTGGTAAAAAAAAATTCGCGCCTCGTTCGAAAGTGATTCAAAAAAAATTATAATTAGTGCTGTGGTAAAGACCAATTTGTCTCCCAATTAATTTCTGTTAGTTATTTTAGTTTCAGCAGTCTCTATAATATCTCGTGTTTTAAAAAGAAAAATATAAAAATTGTTTTGAACTACGGATTTTACAAATAATCACACCAGGTTACATTTTTGAAACTAAACATAAATAATTGTGTGTAAGTTTTCCATGCCAGTTTCGAATAAATTACTATTTTGTCATGTACAAATTTAAACATCAAAATTTCAAAAGCGTGTGCATATTGTGCTTACCCATCCTAGATTCGCCCTTGATCGTATATGCGGTATGCGGTGGCCTTCCAAATGCCGCATAAGAACCGAATATTAAAACACTGCTCACACACACTACACTGATGTAATTTTGCAATGAAAACTCACAAAATGTCTCAAATTTCTTGTACATGCACGATGTTTGCAATGAAGACTTGCAAAACGTCTGAAATTTCAAGTACACACATGCTAGTGGTTTTTAAGGTAGAATAAAAAAATATTTAGAGCGATCAAAATGGAGTAGACCTAAGGTGTTCTTAAGCTCACCAAGCCTCTTTGTGAGCTTAACTCAAAAACCTATTAGATTGGTTTCAAACGACACATCTAAACCGTTAAAACCGTTCTACTTCATGAGTGATGCATTTACATGTCAAATTTATAATTTTCCGAACTAGTTTAGTATAAAGTCAAGTGGTCAAAAAATGTTGAAAAATGAACTCATTAAAATTAACTTATAAATCATTTTTTTTTACCGCTTGACTTCATACTAAATTAGTTCAAAAATTTAAAAATTTAACATGTAAATGCATCACTCATGAAGTAATCTGTTTCAACGGTTTGGATGCGTCGTTTGAAGTCAATCCGATAGATTTTTGAGTTAAGCTCACAAAAAGACTTGATGAGCTTAAGAACACTTTAGTTCTACTCATCAAAATGTTATCTCTTCACTAGATAGAGTATAATTTTGCTGACCGTACATAAAATTGTTATCAAAAGACGAAACATATATAATAATAAACTATAGTTTTAGTTTTGCATATTTTATGTTGAAACTTCTAAAATAATTTCTGCGCTCAACCTAAAATAAATTGTTAGATTTTCAGGTTTATTATTTGAATTTAGAGTTCAGAACTAGAATGAGTATGAATTTCATATTATAAATTTTTCGACACTGCATGCACTACTATAACAGAAGAATTCTTACGGACTTAATTTAAGGTTCTCTTTTAATTTTGGAAGGACTCATATTATATATTGAATAATAGAATATAAATCACAAATGAGTCGGAACAATAAAATTATAGTAAAACTACAGCAATACATGCACCTAAATCTAATGTTAAATGAATATTAACAAGTCTAACAAAATTTTGTAATAAGGTGTAAACTTATTACAAACAATTTAGAATAAACACAAACATATTTTATAATTATTTTTGAAATAAATGACAAAAAAGTTATATTTTGAAAAAGAAAAAACTGAAGCAGAAATAGAAAAGTGTCTTTCCCTGATTTCATGTGGGTCCGTCACTAAACATAACTAATTAATGATATATCTTATATATATGAGTTTTGTTCAAGTAAGCAATGACATAAAATTGATAAAGACTAAAATATCATATTTTCTTTTCTCTATCTTGATTATGTTTTAAGAAAACATTTCAATATTTATACTCCAGAAATTAATCAAATTGACTTTCTTTTATGAAAAAAGAGAAAAACATATAAGATACTAGCTAGTAGAGGGACTGAGACCTAAGCTCAAAAAAGCTAAACATGAATTCAAATGCAATCAGGTACCTGGTATGGTAGAATGAAATCTAAACCGTTTATTTTAATTTGATTCAGCTCTCAAATATCTTCCGTGCATTTAAGACGCATAAATTAAATTCGCTCGGCTAAAATTATCACTTATAGATTAGAGAATTTTTTGTCTATAGAAATATTAAAAAAACAGAGAGAAAAATCAAAAGAGTACCAATAATTTTGCATGGGTAGAAGGATCGACAGGAGATTTACCTATTTAAAAATTAAAAATTTAGAATCGGTACTAATTCCATCGATCCTAATTCAGTTTTTTTTCTCTGTTAACATATAATAAATTTTTAGAAAAATAGATGAAATATCTTAAAATTTTGATATATTAGAAGGACTACATCTATTTTTTTTTAAACGTTTTATATTTTAATAGAGAAAATTAAAAAAAAAAAAGAACAACTGAGTTAGGATCGGTTAGGATCGGTGAAATTAGTACCAATCTTAACATTAATTTTTTTTCGATCGGTAAAATTAGTACTGATTTTTCTACCAATACAAAATCACAGGTAATCTTCTATTTCTCTCTCTTTTTTTATTATTTTCTATAGAGAAAAAAGTCTCCTATAGATTGGGTACATCAAAGATAATCACTGACCAAACCAAACATATCTTGAGTTTGGCGTGGAGAAGAACAGTTAAGTTGCTTCCTGGAAAGAACCAATGACAACTGACAAATGATTACTTGATTACCGACAGGACACCATGTGAAATGGTCATCAAGTCCTTGGCATTTATCTTCTCAGAATTGTTCGTTAATGTCTAACACTAGTACAGATGCCATAATAACACTATTGCTTCTTCTAGGAGTAGCATTCTCAAATTAATTAATGTGCCTTCTCTCAAACCAACTTCTCCTCCAACCAAATTTTTAAGTCTAGTTTTGACCAAAACATGTCTACTATCATCTAAATGGAGAAATTCAGATAAATCATATTTGGAGAGATGAAGATGAACCATATTTATTTGTGGAGAACAATTGAAGTGATTAATGGACATCCATTAAGTATTTATTCATAATAGATATTATATTTTTATGGGTAAATTTCACTGGAAGTCACTAAACTTTGTCCTTTGTCACGAATTGGTCACTCAACTTTGATTTGTCTCTCCATAGCCATTGAACTTTTATTTTGTCTCAATCAAGTCACCCTATAACTTTTCCATCCAAATTATAACGAAATATGCTCATTCCGTCCAAAAATTTAACGGAATATGCTCATTCCGTCCAAAATACTAACGGAAAAGTTATATTCCGTTAATATTTTGGATGGAAAAGTTATAGGGTGGCTTGATTGGGACAAAATAAAAGTTCAGTGACTATGGAGGGACAAATCAAAGTTGAGTGACCAATTCGTGACAAAGGACAAAGTTTAGTGACCTCCAGCGAAATTTACCCTATTTTTATTATTCTTCCATTTGTTTTGATATTGCACTGAAGCTTTCCATAATGGGTATTTATTTAGCATTTTAATTTAATAGTTGTCAATTGTTAGTTTGTTGCCTTTAATGAATCACTAATAATAGTCATTTTTTCTCCAGCTTTTGCACTTACAATATTCTTATCTCTATAATTATTATCGTCATCACCAATTCTGATCATCATTACAATTACATTTCACATTTCACATTTCACGTCATAATTCACACAAGCAAAAAAAAAGGAAAACACAAAAAGAAAAGAAAAAGTTGAAAACCGCAAAAAATAAGTAAAAAATTTCTCAAAAGAATCACATCCTTTGGATCTCTGCCAAAACAAATCAGTGTTGTTGGCACTTCGAGTGCTCGAATCTGAGCTGTTTCTTCCTTATATCAAACTCCCATACATGCTCCTGTTGCAAAATATTTCCAATTGTCGATGTTCCTGGCCATGGCGCCGATGTAATTCCTATACACTTCACTCCATTCGCCACGTCAATTATATAACTCTTAGATGGAGGTTCCAGCCGTGCTGCGCCTTCAAAATGCAATACCAATTTCGGTATGTGAACTTCAGGTTTTGCCTTTATACTTGTCCAGTTGTAGCAATAGTCAAACGGGTCCATCTGGACCTGTGGCAACCCGGCAAGCTTCTGACTCAGAGCAGACACTACAACCTTATATGCCGGGTCCGCTAAAACTGTCAGACTGGTACCCGAATCCAAAATTGTGCCGCCGCCAGAGTTTATATCCCAAACCTTAGACGGGATGTCTAAGGTTTCATTATCTACAGATATATATTTGACTGAAACAGAATAGAAAGGGCTCAACCGGGAGTCAAGGATAAGAGGTGTGATATGTGGGGTTGATAGGACAAGGGATGTGAAAATTGTGGGGCCGAATGTCAGGAGGGAGGAGAGGTTGCGGGGTGCTAGGTGGTCGACCAAGCAATAGGAGAAAAACCCACCAAAAATGGATGAAGCAAGTGAGGCGAAAGAGGTGGTGCTGTAGCCCAAGCCCAAAACACCGTCAGAGGAGCCGAAGCTTAAGCCTGACGAGTTTGTGGTGCAACCGACCACCAGCCCGTGTAACTTCGTCTTGTTCCCGCTTGACAATGTGATGGTAGCAGATTCATTTGCAAATATTCCTTTCGCGCGGGACCCGTCCAAGTAACTGCAGTTGAGAAGTAGATTAGCATTTAAGTTGAAATAAACATGGGGACTTTGGTTTTAGGTACAATAGTTTGTTTTACAAAATATCAAAAAGCAAATCAAATCCCTAACATGCAAGAGCAATTGAATAGTATTATGTATCTATAAAGCAAGGAGACATTAATGAGGGACACTTGCACCTGGAGAGAAAGGCATTGATGGCCTATCCATGCAGTATGCATAGGGGGGCAACCAATTGTACCAAAAAAATGTGGAACCTGTGGCTAGCATTTAATCCTTTATAAATCTTATAATAATAAATACATTGCAAATTATGAATTTATCCATGGCATATCAGGCATTTTGTGGAGATTTATCATTTAAGTGAGTTGAGTTAAAGAGTAAATAATAAATAAGAAGCCTGTGGGGTGCTGCTATGCTACTTTGATGAGGAATATAACAAAGTTTGATTCTGATAATGTACAAGCCCTGATTACGGAATTGGGGGTGTCTAAGTATTCTTTTCTACTAGAATACTCAGTTGGGATAGAATAACATGGGATATTTACTGACAGAATAGCTGAATAGAGCATGAAATGTGTTTTACAGTTGCAAAGATATTGCTAGTCTTAAAAGAGACGGCACTAATGGATTTACTCGTCTACATTTTTATTTTATTTGTAACACTAATACTGTCATAGTAAAGCTAGTATGAGCTCACAAAGGAGTTCGTGAGCTTACCTCTAAAGGCACTGGATTAAATTCAGATGATGAATTTGAATTGTCGATCTTAATCTACTTGACGAGCCATGCCTTAAATATAAATATTTAAGTTTGTTTTGTAGAAAAGATCAAGAGGTCAAAATTCTTGAAAGGTCCTCACCCAAAATAATTCATTTTGCAACCTCTTGACCATATAAAAAATGTACTCAAAAAAGAAAAAAGAAAAAAAACAATGGAAGGTAAACAGTTGGCTCGTTAAGCAGATTAAGATCAACAGTCCGAATTCATAAGAGATGGCTTAATTATTAAAAAAAAAATGGAGCCCAATATAATATTTGTACTTTAATATCTTTTGTAAAATATTTTAGAGAGCACAGGCATCTATTTAACCAAAAAGAATGAATTTTATTGTCTGATTGTTCTGTAAATCTTCTTGATGTTTTCAATTTGAACGCAAGATTTCCCATTGCTAGAAATTTTATTCTACTTGAGCCTAATTCCTGACCAGATCTGAAACAAAAACCTATGATCCTAATAGTATTTAGTATCTGCTGCATTTGTAATCTCACCTAGAAGCAATAAATATTCCCCACAACCACCCCACCACTGCTACTTCATTTCTGCTGTTCAAACTTGTATGGTTCTGCTTTATAAGTTTGGGTCATCCAATCTAAAACAATTAGATCAGAGTCGGTCTGAGAATTCTTAAATTCAACGATCCAAATAAAAAAGCAGATCATATTTTCCCTCGAGAATAACAGCAGATACAAATGCACGTTGCTACTGAGATAAGTCATGCCTTTTGGTGCCAATATGAACTAGTACAATGTTAAAGCAATTGAATTTTAACAATTTGTCACTAATTACAAAATGTATAACTTTAGAAAAGGTGCTGATACTTCTTTCTCAGGCAGCCAAATTCAAACTGAGTTAGGAGAAATTATTTAGCTGTGGTAATATTGTGATAATTAGTACTGTTTAGGAATCTACCGCAAACAAAATTTGCAGAATATTCTTATCAGTTTTACGAATTTTATTTAGGATCGGGGCCAAGAAGGGGGGTCGGGGGTGGGGGTTTGGTAGCTGGGATCAGAGTATTAAGTACTTCAGTACCGAGACAGGACCACACAATAGACAACCTTAGTTCAAGGTACATAAGAAAAATGGTTTTGAGTTGAATCCTTCACATCATTTCAGTACTTTTTTTTGCATCCAAGACATCAAGCTTTTGCTAATTACTCAAATTTTATGAAAAAACTTTACATCAATGAACTTGATTGCAGTCAACTAAACAGCTAAACTTTTATTACAATGCAGTTAACATGCTAAGAATCCCTAAATGGAGAGAACAGCTCGGGCTGTTTATTTGATCCGGTTTATTTGATTTTCAACCAAACCGTGAAATTTTGAATTAAATGGTTCGATTTTCGGTTTAAATGGGGTTCGGTTCGGTTGAATTTTTTAATTACTTGGGGGTTTTGTATTTGGTTTAATTTTATCTCTCTTATTTCGGTTAAATCAAACAAACCAAAATTTATTCAATATTTACTTGAATTACTTCGGTTTTTTATATTTAGTTTGGTTTAATCTCTCTTATTTCGGTTCGACGGTTATATATCTTAATATCTATTTCTATGGTTGTTAAATGTATGTGTGTATGTATTGAATTTTCACCTTATGAAATTTAACCTCTCTTATTTAGGTTCAACCAAACAAACCGAAATTTACTTCAGTTTTTTTTTTTTTAGTTTGGTTGTTACTCATTTGACAAGTTTAGTTCGGCTGGTTCGGTTAGATTTAAAAAAAACGAATAAAATTTCAATTTGATTATTTTAATTTGATTTAGCCTAACCGACCATTTGAACACTCCTAAAAACAGAGGGTCCGAAACTCCGGATCCCCCTAACTAACCAAAATTTTGAGTTTTCATCCAGACCATCCGATCAGAATCGGGCTGAGGTAAAATGCACGGAATAACTTCAAGATTCGTGCCAAAACAGATCAGCCAGTCCGGATCCAAACTCAAATTTTGGTTTACTTTAGGAGATCCGAATTCAAAAACACGAAGCTTAGTCCAGGAAAGTGCCAGCTTAAAGGACACAACTGCAAAGATATGACCATTTATTATCAGGTGAGAACTGAGATATGGGGAATTTATATATATATATATATATATATATATGAGGAAATTACAAAACAAACCCTAAAAATCTGCACACCGCGGGAATCAATGCAACCACCAAATGCAATAGCACATGCACTAAGCACCAACTAACCAACCTACTTCTCGGCACAACTATTAAAGAATTGCAGAACTCTGGTGGAAATTCAAAGTTGTTCTTCACTACAAGGGCCTATTTACAGCTAAGCTACATTGCTATGCAGTTATATCACACTACTAAGATTTAGAGGAGGATGGGATTCAATGTGTGGTGCTGGTGCACACCATTTTTGTACCGCTCAATTTATAGAATTCCAATTTCCCTTCAGAATTGAAATAGATACTACTTTCTACTGGAAATAAATTTGGATTTTACTTAGATTTTACTTCAGCAATGTGAGATTAGTAATTTGGATTTTTCATCCAACTTTTTTTACCGGCAGCTGCAGTAGGATTTTCTGGGTGCATTACGGGCGTCCTTAATTAGCGCACTACGCCAACAAAAACAATGTGCGAGCTCGTGGACAAATTGGTCAGATAAGGTTCGCTGACCGTAACGATCACGGCGCCTTCTAATCTATCCTAATCTCAAAGCAGTACACTCCAAACAAAAACAGCATAACACCAATATGGCAATATCCCTCAAGCCCGCAACTCGAGACGAGTAAATTTATTGACGGAACAGTTTTCACTTCATGCAGCAAATGGACAGTAGAGCAGAAACCGTACGGCATATGATTAATGCGGCGCACGAACCAAATAACTGCTCTGTCAATATCTTTACCCACGCGATACTTTTTGTGAGCGACATTACTACTGAATGGAAAGCAAAATATTGTAAATGCATTTGCGTACCCATAGTCGTACACGCAGGGGCTATCTGGTACCGGGCAGGTTGCCAATGCGAAAGGAAGCGTCTTGCACAGGTCGGTTGAGCATCCGATCGGACTCCACGATGACGATTGCTCAGGCTTGAAAACCCTCGCTCCGCCACTATCTTTCTTCTCTTTGATGCCATTGTTGTGATGCCTCCGACACTTAACCCAGGTGAGATCACTCCCTGTGTCAGCCACTAGAAGAAACGGTTTTGCGGGGGTCCCTACCCGTACCCGCACAAAGTACTGCCCGATGCCGGTGTACGCACCCGATCCGATTGGCATTTCGAATGCTTCACTGGTAGATTGGTGGCATGTGGGATGGTAGTTGTCAGAGTTTGCTAAGTTTCGTTTGATGGTGGATCTGATCCAATGCTGCCGTTGGAGATCGGAGAGGTAGAGGGGCTTGAGGTGGAAAGCATGGTGACGCCGGTGGGGAATGCGGCGGTGGAGTTTGTACCGGAGAGATTGGGATTGGAATGAAGAGGAGGAGAGAGAGGGATGGAGGAAGTAGAGGAGAAAGAAAACGAGAAACTGGAGTTGGCGCATTGTTTAGTGGAGAATGAAAGATAGAGAGTACTGCGTGCAGCGTTAATGGTGGTACAAGTTGAAGCGCATTCTCTCTCTTCCTCTTTCTCTCCTTACTGCGAAAAGCAGAGAGATGACCACTGTACCGTCTCTCTCTTGCTCTGTTCTAGAGAATTTATAATTGTATCGAGAAAGGAGTAGGTCCGATGTCCAACGAATTTATTTTAGGTTTAATGGACTAATAACCGTCCGATACGCTTCCAGATCCGTGAACACGAATAATAAAGTAAGCGCACAGATCTTAAAGCAAATTGGACGGTCTACAGTCCATCGAACCTAAAGTATGTCGGACCTATTTCGCAGTGGTATCACACAATCCTGCCTCTCTCTCCTACTCTGTTACTTTTCTCTTTGCTGGTTGCTTCTATTAGATCCGAATACTCTGAGGTAACAGAATATTTCTTCTTAGATCTGGATCGTTCGATCAGAATCCAGACCCAAGGTTTTAACATGATAGTGCTACAGTTTTAAGGTCCGAAAAAACTATAGCGCAACTATAGCTAGTTATTTAGAATCATTATAAAAGAAAAACAGTTAATAACGTTATATCTTTTGAGATCCGAAAAAGCTATAACGCAGCTATTGCGTAGCTATAGTTTGCTGTTTAGAACTCCGATCCAGACTAATCCAGTCCGAGATGGAAATGCACGTGCTCCTTTGATTCTGATCTGATGGTCCAGATCTAAAGGGAAAAATTATGTTAGCTTAGGTGATATGAATAACTTTAATTAGGGGTGCTGATATTAACACCGTATATTTGTTACGTACACAACATTTTTAAATTGTTAAGTATTTTTTACAAATTTTGTCCCTTATAAATTAGTTTCTCTTATATAATATTTCATTTCTTAAAAAAAAAATACAAACTTTTTTTAACAATAAAATTTATTTCTCATCGATATAATTGTAATTGGTGATGTTAAGAAGATTAAAAGGTTTACTTTCAAATTTATGGTTAAATTAGTTTTTTGGAAGAATGATAACAGTAAATTAGAAAATTTGAATAATTAAAAATATTAATTAAAGACTTCCTAATAAATAATTTGTTGGTCGGGTGGAAAAAGATCATGAGTTTAAAATTATAGATATTAAATAAAAATTAGAAGGCTATCTATCTTTCTATCTCAAAAAAGACTTATTAATAAAAAAATGAAAATATGTTTAGAAAATAATTGAAAGATAATACCGTGCATAAAATTAAAAAATATTTATATTTTTTCATCAATAAAAATATATTATGTTAGTAACAAATGTTGGAGTGTCAGCGGGGGATTTTTTAAAAAACATAATTAAAAAAAAATTATCAAACCAACATGATTATTTTTTCTACAAAAACCATAAGAACCAAAATTGTCAATTCGGTCCGCTTGGTTTTTTTTTTGGACCGAAATGGCAATTCGGTCCCGGTTAATTTCACAGTTTCCGTCAAAAAACTGTGTAGGCGTTTGTGTAATACCCAGGGACCGAAATGGTAATTTGGTCCAGAGTCTTTTTAGCCCGGACCGAAATGCCATTTCGGTCCCAATAATTTTTTCTTTTATCTTATAAATACTCTTTTTCTCCCTCTTCAGCCACCATTTTTGTTAGAGTTTTCTTCTTCCAGCTGAAAACGGTGCACAGTTCGAGTTTTCGGAAGTACAGATCGGCCCCTGCATTGTGCTTCTAGTTTTCGTCTGAAGATTGTAGTAAGTTTTGTTTTCAATTACATCATATTTTATGTTGTAAAATTAAAAATGATACGAATGTTGATTGTGAAACTTTTTGTTCAGGAAATGTCTCAAGTATTAATAAATGTGTACCACAGACGCGAATTTCAGACACACCGACCTGCACATTTCCTGTTACTAACTCAACTAGTCTTGATGAGCTAAGAAGACATATATATGTTGGCATTCGTTTGCTCCCTAGCCAGTTCGATCTGACAATTAGGGCACGTTTGAACACGGCACCACCTGACTCTGCAGAAAAATACCAGTTATTTAACATAGACCACGAAATGATATGACATATGGTGCTTGGGAATGCCACTCTGGTACTGAATTTTAAATTTCTTGAATTAGTGGTTGGGTCAGAACCAGTTGTTAGTCAGACCAATT
Organism: Carex myosuroides; assembly: GCA_028015225.1. Lineage (NCBI taxonomy): Eukaryota > Viridiplantae > Streptophyta > Magnoliopsida > Poales > Cyperaceae > Carex > Carex myosuroides. The sequence goes on from CM051466.1 coordinate 4,470,545, forward strand.
ATGACCCATACCCGGGTAGTGTACCTGGAAGTAGCAGAGACATACCGATGACTGATTCACCTATATATTGTGATGACCCGTGATCACCCAAAAGTGAGCGATGTTATCTTTTAAAATTTATAAACTCGGAAATGCTATCGGTTCATATCGCAAGCGCATAATCCTATCGAGAAGTATTATCGAGGTCGATCCACAGGGAATATTGGTTTAGAGTCTTGAGCGATTAAATCACAATCTTTCGAAAGGCTAGACAAAATCTGAAAATTTGAGAGTTTGAAGTTGTGATCAATGTAAATTTGGCAATAATTAAAAGTAATTAAAATAAAGATGGAGATGAGAATTCATAGGGTTTCGGCACACCATTACTACTCAATCTCCTTTGATATTCTACTTCTGTCGGGTCTGATTTTCTGTTGTTGTATATGGAAGACACTACATAGGACACTGTGAGTTACTTACACAAATGACGGGACTTCCATCGAGATACTACATAGGACACTGTGAGTCACTTACCGCAAATGACGGATCTCTAAAATACACAAGTTACTACATAGGACACTGCGAGTTACTTACGCAAATGACAGAACTTGGTTCGTATTTTGTTGTTCTGATTTATGATTTTCCCGCTAAGGTTTTCTTCACATAAATCTAATGGCTCCCAACGAGGCTGACTCGTCCATTATAGTTTCTCTCACCATTAAAGCACTGTCACTAACCTAACGGATTAAACTAGATCATCAAAATCAGGTGAAAGAAGAGTAAATCACAAAAGCATTTCAATCAACAACAAGAAATCATAATCAACAGAAAATATATATATCAAAGCATCATAAGTAACAAGGTTTACTGCCTAGCCCCTAAGAAAAGAACTTAGCCGCGGAACGGCATGGTTACAACACTCCTCTCTTTCTCACTTAATCAAATCTAACCAAAATTACAAAGATGTCTTCTTCTTCTGTCCAGAGTGCTTATATAGGAGTGAGGGGACGTCTGGAGATGAGTGGAGGCTAAGAAATCTGATCTGGATACAGCTGGAGCAGTTATTCCCCAAATGGTGCCTTAGTTATGGACCGTACTGGCTGGTACGGTTCGTATCCAGACCGTGTCGCTGAGGGATTTAATGGGTATCGCGCTATCTCCTAGTCTGTATCCGGCTAGGTTTGTATCAGCCAGTACGGGCCGTAATAGAGACTTAGTATATGAGCTTCGCTTATCCGATTGACCTGATTCTTGCTCCATTTGATGTGAAATAGTCCCAAAACATGTTTCCTGCGATAAAACATAAAGAATGGTGACAATAGCCTTTTTCTCTAATTAATTAAACATAAGTGTGAGATAATATGCAAAACCTAAGTCAAAACCCTACGTAATGATACTGTCATTACGTAGCCTTTACGTAGATCTAATTAATGATGAGTGTTGATTTGCATAATTATTTTGATCAGCTGAATAATGATACTGGCTCAGACACAAGCTTTGACTTTGGTGACCCAGTTATCGGGGAAGATGATATGGCCGAAATTGAGAATCAGATTAGGATGCAAGATATTTCTTTTATTAATCAGGGATTGCAGCATCTTTGTCCGGTATTTAATGATGATGTGCCGATGTCATACAAGGATGAAGCATTTTTTGGTTATCCCCCCAGAATCGACGGTCCATTTTCGGTGGGACATATGCTCGAATCCAAAGCTGATCTTAAATCCAAGTTGAGTGGATTTGTCATGGATAATAACTTAGAATTACAACAAACCCAGAGCAATCGTAGTGTCTATGTGGTTATATGTAGAGCGGAGGGGTGTTCATGGAGATTATACGTAAAAACCACTGAGATAGGCAATTGGACAATTGCAACAAACCCTTACAAGCACAATTGTTACAGTATTATTGCTTGTACAGTAGACAGTCGTCAGATGACTGCCAGGATGATTGCAGATATAATCAAACCTGGTCTTATGGAGAACCTGGAGATGTCAATAAAAGCATGTCGATTTGCAGTTAGAATGGAGTACAAAACGGTTCAGCCTTCATACAACAAGATTTGGAGAGGGGGGAGCTGGCTATTGTTGATTTATTTGGTTCTTAGGAAAAAACCTATGAACTGCTACCTTCTCTGCTCGGTGCAATCCATAGGTCTAACCCAGGCACAAATTACAGAATTGAGCATGAACCATCTACACGTATGGGCATCTATATTTTCACCCGTGTGGCATGGGCTTTCGGTTCATGCATTCAAGCCTGGCCATATCTCTGACCAGTTATAAGTATAGATGCTGGACACCTATCCGGTAGGTATAAAGGAAAATTATTCATGGCATGCGCTTTTGATGCATAATAACAATTACTGCTAATAGCATTCGGGATTACAGAAGAGAAGACTTCATCTAATTAGGGCTGGTTTATGCAATTTGTGCGCGAAGATGTTGTCGGCCCTGGTCGTTTATGTGTTATATCAGACCAGCATGCTGCAATCCATTCAGTGTTTGATCGACCTAATTTAAGGCGGTGTGAGGAAAGGGGTGAAGCAGTTCATCGATTATGTTCTCAACATATTACATCAAATGTGTTCAAGTTGTGCAAGGACAAAATAATCAAGAATATTTTTAAGAGGAACCATTACTGATGGCGACACATCATCTTCTAGGTTGTGCCCGTCTATGATTATGGATTCAAGCGAGTGGTAAAGTCCGGCCATAACATCGTCGGCGGTCGTTTAAGGAACTTCGACCTCTATGTCCCTCGAAAAATGGTCTGGATTATCATCGCTGATATCGATACAATTTAGGTCAAATGGAAGTCTGGCCTTCTCGACCATGGCTCTGAACAGTGTGATATGCCCAAGATTGGATAAAATATCGCGACTAGTCTCAAGCAATTGGAGTCCGTAAGCCTTCTATCCAGATGTCTTTACCATACTAATTCCTTTTGCGGTGATTTTCAAGGGCGAAATCTCTACAAGAAAAAAAATAGTTTGTAAATAAAATAAAATGAAAGATATTTCATAAATAAAATGAAAGATATTTTGTAAATAAAATGATATTATATATTAAAAAGAAAAAATAAAATACTTACGGTACGAGCTTGATGTATGGCATATGAGACATACCCGAGATCTCCTACGTCTCCTTCCGATTCTGGCACTAGCTGGCTCAAAATTTCTTCATTGTTTTGATTTGGATAAATCAATGGCATACCGTTCTTGAAGAACCAATCCATATACTCGTGATACCTGCAAATAAAATTTTAAATAAATTAATTCATCACTTGATCTGAATGCTAAATTAAAAAAAAATTACTCGTACCTATCCATATCATAAGGTCTCTGCTCTCCAACTGTAACGGGTGATGCCGCGATAATTTTCTCAAAATGATTGCTCCAGTCTATACTAAATTTGTCATCTAACAAACCGCTTGCACATTTCCATAAGAGAAGGTCTTCAAGATATTCAAATGATGGTGGAACCGGCGGAGGAACTGTCTGAAACAATCCGAACTGCCGAAGAACCCTCTCAGGACAGTGAATCTCTACCTCCCAAAAATGGATGCACCACACACGACATGTAAATATCTCCTGGTCTCTTATCCTGCGCCAAGGTAGATCGTTGTAGTAACTCACATACGACCTCCAGTTGACAACATTGACCTTCAAACGCTCAAACTGATTCCGAAATTGCGATGTGCCTAAATTGTAAACACATGAAAAATACATATTGAATAAACACTAAATTATATTGAAAAACATAATATTTATTATTAAAATGTACCTCTTACAGGGTTGTCATCCCATTTATGCGGAATAGTCCATTTTGCACTAAAAATCAGTCTCTCTAATATGACCTCGCCGCCAAATGGTAAATCCTTTTTAGGTCTGGGTCGGCCTATAGGAAACCGAGTCCAAGACCACATCTAGAGCAGTAGTAATGGACCATTAATCTAAGTTGTTAGCTTTCTGCAAGCCCGGGACAACTCGAGATATAGGTAGGCAAGCACAGCACCTCCCCAATTGTAGTCTTGATCTTGAGGCCCAAATTCTCTAAGAACTGTAAGTACATTATCGGGACAGAACTTGAATTCGCATTAGTAAACATTACAGACCCAAACAAGTCCATGCAATATGCTTGTGTGTATCGATCGATTGTCTGCTGGACAGTGAGCTGTATCAATTCCACACCAAAGTTGTTGTTCTTCAACCATTTAAGACGCATATGGTATTTTAATTTTTTAATTTTCTCGTTGAGTTCACCTTTGTTTTCCACCCTTTGATAAAAAAATTCATCCTCACTATCTTCGTTACCATCATACACTTCATGTCGTAGGCAATCTTCGATCAATTGTGACCAATTATCATCGGTATGTCCAGAAATGACCTTCCCTGTAAACATATATGTTAGATAAACATATACTTGCATTAAATATAAATTAATAACAAAAGTATAAATTAGTAACAAAAAATATTTTACCGGTAACAGGTAAGCCCCACAGACAGCTGACATCTTCCAATGTCACTGTGCACTCCCCCACCGGAAGATGAAAAGTATTCTTCTCGGGCCTCCACCTCTCAACGAGCGCAGTGATCAACTCTTTATCAATATGACAATGAGTCACATCCTTCATCTGATATAAGCCCAAATTCACCAAACCGTGTTTCATCCGAGGTTGGTAATTAACGCCCATTTGGCGAGGACCAGGACGAAGTGCTTAATCAGGTTGGAACAATAATTTCATTCAAAAAAAATTAAACAACAAAAATTAATCCTAACTTACAAGTTTATCAGTAAATTTAAATCCAAACTGATATTAAACAAATACCTTCATATTCGCCATGTATAATTTGTGTTGTTCATTAGACAATTGCAACAAGGGTTGTAAGGGTTGTTCATCATCCATTTTTCACTACAATATAAATAAAATTACAATATAAGAAAACTACAATTAGTTAAAAAAATAAAAAAAAATCATTAGCTAATTTACTCTACATACAAAATAAAAAATTCTACAATTAGTTAAATTACACTAAAAAAACCAAATTATTCTACATTTATTTAAAAAAAATTATGAGCAAGATTACTCTACATGCAAACTAAACCATTCTACAATTAATAAAATTACACTAAAAAATCTAAATTACGCTACAATACGCTAAAAAAACTAAATTATTCTACATTTATTAAAAAAAATTATGAGCAAAATTACTATACATGCAAACTAAAACATTCTACAATTACTAAAATTACACTAAAAAAATCTGAATTACACTACAATACACTAAAATAAACTAAATTATTCTACATTTATTAAAAAAAAATTATGAGCAAGATTACTCTACATGCAAACTAAACGATTCTACAATTACTAAAATTACACTAAAAAAAATCTAAATTACACTACAATACACTAAAAAAAACTAAATTATTATACATTTATTTTTAAAAAAAATGAGCAAAATTACTCTACATGCAAACTAAATCATTCCACAATTACTAAAATTACACTAAAAAAATCTAAATTACACTATAATAAACTAAATCATTATACAATTTATTTATACTACATGATAAAAGCTAACTCTACATATAAACTAAATAATTCTACACTTACTTGTTTATACTACAAAAAAAATATAAATTTCGGATTTTTTTTCAAATTAAAAATTTAACCACATACTAACGAAACTTGTAGATATGAAGTTTTTCTTGTTCTCCTCTCAAAAATATACTAAAATATGTGATTAGAATGTAAAATAATGAAATTTTGAGAGTTGGAAAAAAAATGGCTGGTTCGGGTGGAAAGAAAATAGGAGGAAGGGTGAAAGGAGAAAGGAGGAAGAAGGGAAGGGGTCGCTGCGGGGTAGGGAAAAAAAATAGGGGGACCGAATTGGCATCTCGGTCCGGCCCCTTTTCGGATTTTCTGTGGCGTTGTTTCTGAAACGTTGTGAAATTAACAGGGACCGAATTGCCATTTCGGTCCCAAAAAAAAAAACAAGCGGACCGAATTGGCAATTCGGTTCTTATGATTTTTTTGTAAAAAAAAAAATAATCATGTTGATTTGGTAAAAAAAAAAAAATTGAATTATGGTTTTTAAAAAAAATCCGTCAACGGATAGATAGTAGATACTATACACATATTACATAGTACTAGCTGGAATTCACATCACCTTAGGTTACCTGACTTAAGCAAATTATGATCGGACGGTTCTTTTAACATGGAATGAATCTCAAAACAGGCCCCCTACAGCCTCCATAGGTACCGGATTGAGTTTGGCTCAGATAGGATTAATCTAGGCCGTCCGTTTCAATTTGCTTGGGTCAGGTACCTTGGAGGATACGGATCCGTACTAGCTGGCAGGTTCAGAAATATAGTAAGATCGTCTCCATTCCAGTGTATAGAAAATATCCATTTCTAACGGAGGATCCTTAAGCAGGACAGCAATGGAGAGAGAGGAACGGAGGGGAAAGAAGGGAGAAAGGTGCTGAGGAGAAAAGACGAGGTTCTTTTGTCTCCTGCTATAGACCTATAGTCCTACTAATTAATTATAGCATATAGAATAAAATATTATTATTGGAGGGGATCCAATGCGGTTCGGGCTTATTATATTACCTGATGATTTGGCCCGAAATTTTTATTTTTACCATTCAAAAAACATAAACTAAAAAGTCACAATTAGTTCAAAATTTCATTTTTTACATGATGCAACATGAAATTGCGGTCAGAAATTGAATGGTTGTAACTTCACGTTGCGTTCATTAACTTTCTTTTTCTCCAACTCACAACAAGCAAGGTGAAAACAAAAAATTGAGTGAGCCTATATTCTTTTGGGCCAATCAGATTCAATCAAACCATTTGAATGGTCAAAGTTGGGAAAAATAATTTCACGTTGCGGCCACTCAATTACTGACCGCAATTTTACATTGTGTTGCGGCCACTCAATTACTGACCGCAATTTTACATTGCCTTCGTGTCAAAAATATAATTTCTCATATTTCATAATTTTTTGATTTATCATTAAAATAGTAAACATAAAAATTTCGGTGATTTGGCGGAGGGAGAATGTTGTCAAGAAAAGTGATGATTTGGAAATTAAAAATGGAGGTTGAAATGCAAAATTGATAAAGATTTAAAAAAAATGGTAGTTGTGAAAGTTTGGTGGTGCATAGTGCATACAGTGTTGAATTGAAGTAAAGAAGAGAAAAGGCGGGATGCGATGCACTGAGGGTCTGAGGCCAACTAAGATCCTGTCTCGCCAACCCAACACGCTAACGTGCGCTTCTAAGTTACCTTACCAGCTACCTTATTTTTTTTTTTAATATTATTTTTTAAAATTAAATAAAAAATCAAATTACCAATTATTGTTTTTTTCTTCTATAAATAATAGATAGAATCGTATCACTGGACAGGCTAGTGGAACCGAACTAACAAATAGTTCAATTCCATTGATTTTCAAAATTTATCATACCAATGACAATACAGTATGGAAAATCAATTAGAATTGTTCGGTTTTATTGGTCTCTTCTCAATAGAGCTCAGGTGGAAAAGAGAAAGGAAATGATAGGATCTATGAATTTCACATATATTACTGGAACCGAATCAATAATTTAGTCCTAATATTATTCGAATTTTTCTTCAGCAGTAACACGCAGTAACTCACGAAAATTATTGATCCTAGTATTTACTCTAACGTGACCGAATCCATCTATGTGATCGAAAAAAACAATAAATATTGTTATCGATAATTTAATTTTTTTTGTTTCTAAAAATAAAAAAATTACATAAGAGACCGCACATAATTTCAACATATACAGTAACAACATGGACTGAACCACGTTCAGCAAGAGGTAGAGGTAGACAGTTGCTTACTATAGATTTAAAAAATTGATATAATTTCATGTGAACATGGACTGTTGTTTACCCAGTAAAAAAAAGGTTGCATCCTCTAGACATTTTTTGTCTACATCCGGTCTACGTCCTTAGTAAACAACGGTGTTTTGAAGTAAACCGAGTTTAATATGTTAATACTACCGGAAAATAGTATAAAAAATACGCTTCATGCATGCAGCCACGACAGATAATATTGGGACCGCATAGCCATGGAACCATGGTCATCATTATCAAGTACACAACGTACTTTCCTATTTCTTTTTCTTGAGATTTGGTAATTAAATATTTTTCAGATGAGAGTTCAAATGTCTTTATTTTTCATGTCTCTACTGTGTTTTTATTTTTAAAAATTTTAATAACTCAAAATTTAAAACTTAAAAATCAAAATAAAACTTTTGGATACATCATTTTATCTATGCACATGTAAAAAAAATATGACATTTTAATTTTGTTTTGGTTATCATCAAGAGCTTGTAAAAAAACGTACTAATGTGGATAATTTCTAGACGTTGATATTTTAACTTATTGATTCACATAAAAACAAAATCAAAATGTGATAATTTTTTATGAGCACACAGATAAAATGATGTATATCATATCCAAAGGTTTTATTTTGACTTTTAAGTTTTAAATTTTGAGTTATTAAAGTTTTTAGAAATAGAGGCATGGTGGAGGCACAAAAAATAGAGACAATTGAACCCTCCTCATTTTACAATATGTTTTGCCGCATGAGCGGGTTTGAAGAGTTTACTTGGTTTCCACCTGACAGATAACTTGTATTGTCATTTTGAGGAGGTAAATGATGTACCTTTACACCTTGTTTGGATGGAGAGTAGAGGAAGGGAAGGGAAAGGAGGTGACAAAATATAAGAGAATTGAATGGAATATAAAAGAAGATTAGCATATTTAACTTCTTTGTGTTTGGATGATTAATGGGAAGAATAAATTTAAATTTTCTTTTTGTCTTATTTCTTGTTTGGTTAATTAAAATTTAGAAGGTTAATTATAAATTTTGATGGGTGTTGTAGGTTTGTGACAAATAAACTTAAATGAGAATTATATATGTGAGATATAGGGTTGGGCATTTGTGTCATTTTTTCTGAAAATATTTGCAACAAAATTTATTTTCATCTGTTACACCCCAAATTTGTGTCTATTGATTATAATTATGTAAGATTAAATCTTTCACCTCTTGTACCTTTCACCTCCCACATAATTTTGTCAACCAAACACGATTCGAAGAAAAAAAAAATTTGTTCCATTCCCTCCCTTCCTCTACTCTCCATCCAAACAAGGTGTTAAGTGGATGGCTTTTTTAATATCACAGATGTGAAATATTATTTGATGCGAAAAGTATTAAAGGAGGGTTTAAGTGTTTTTAATTTTTAAATTTTGATAAAAAAAATTTAAATGTTAAAATAAAGTTGTTAGATACTATGAATATAATTTTTTATAGGTAAATATAAAAAATATGATATTTGAGGTGGATATTGTAACTTTTAGCGAAAAAGCGAAATACTTTTCTCTTCAGATCACAAATGTGAAATATTGATTATTGCGAAAAGTAGATGATGTGTCAAGAAAGCATTTGAATTGATCCCTCTTTTTTGGGACTGTTTAATAAAATATGAACTCTCACTAAAAGCGTCATAGTTGGTAAAGAATTATAGTTGAAAGTGTAATAAAAAGATTTTTTTTTAAGGTTGTTATAAAAAAATGTTATTCGATTGAGTAATATTTTGTGTCTGATAACTGAAATAAATGCCACAAAAAATAATATTATTTCTCTTTTCTTGTCTCTTTATTTATTTATTTACTAGTATCATGCTCTTGCTTTGCAACAGAAACATATTATTATTAGAGAACAAAAATTTATACAAAATGACATCTTTTAATACAAAAAAATTAGACTAAATAACAAATAACATTTCTTAAATGACATATTAAATAACATCTGATAGGTCCATATATCAATGGCCCTTTGAAAAGCCCAAGCTGGCCCAATAAAGCATTCCTAGACTCAAGACCACAAGGGACCATCCCAAAACAAAACATAATAGAATCTCCAAAACAGGCCACGGCCCAAAAAACAGATCGGGACTCGGACCCCCTCCCGGGGCCAGCCCGAGGTTAAAGACAGCCTGGGACTCGGACCCCTTCCCGGGGCCAGCCTGAGGCCAAGCACAGGCCGAGATTCAGACCCTCTCCCAGGGCCAGCTCGGGACCAAACAAAACAAGGCTCAAAGCCTAACACGCCGAACAGCCTAGAAGGTAGACACACGGCCTCACTGTTCGGTTTGAGACAGATTATGCGAATACTATCGCCTATTATGCGGACGCCCTCAACAGTTATGCGGACCTCTGTCATTAATGCTGACAAGACCCCGCTACAGTAGGGCGTCCCCTATTTAAGGCAGAGAATTCCTCAGAAACAGGGGATCGCATTTATTATAAACTGAGGAGGTATTAAAAAGGGTTAGAGCGTTAATACCCCTCTGACACCTCGCGTGTCCACTGTCTCGGCCCGTTTCGCTTGAACAGGGACGAGCTGCGCTTTCAGTGCCCAACTCCCACACGGCCTGCTCCCCCGGAACAGGATGCACCTGCAGCTTACTGGACCGAGTCCAAGTACGGCTCGGCCCTCCTGGGAAGGAACGTATCAACATCTATATGTAAATAATATTTCTTAAATGACATATATATTTTTTGATATTTTTGATATATTTTCATAAAAAAAGTTCATACAAAATAACATATTAAATGACAAATAACATTATTTATATGATATAAAAAATGAAAAGAAATATAGACATGACCAATAAAAAAGATAATACAATTTGCATGTCGCGAGTACATTTTTAACTAAATTTGGACTTTTACACGTAAAAAAAAAAGATGCATATAATAGAAAAAAAAACATATTATTTAATTGAAAAGTTGATATTCAATCTGAAATTTCATCTTTTAATCACAACTATTGTTGAATCAGAATATTTACGTTCGTAATATAAAAATAGAGATGTCTTTCTAATAAGATAACACATAAAACATTGCTCTTTCAAATAACATTTTTTTAAAAAGATTGTGTCCACATTTTACTATACGGAAGAGCCGCATGTGAATTTCAATTGTTTGCTTGCATTAATTGAGATTAATGTTTGCGAGATTTCTAGCATGTATACCATGCACGTGACTATATGAGAGGAGAGCACAAACTTCATTTACAATATAAAAGGCCGAATTAGAAAATTTAGATTGAGGAACTGAAAAATAAAATATAAAATGTTTAGTGTGGAATTGAGAATTGTTTCAATGTCTTTACAATTACAAAGTAAAATTCTAATTACTAGACTAGAGATACGCATTTAGTATTTTATGTGAGACTGAACTATATAACTTTTAAACAATACAGTTAAATTACATTTTTACATACATAATTAAAAAAATTAAAATTATAGGTATAGCTAAGTTAAGATCCGCTCCTAATAACATATAATCTACAAATAAATTATTTATGTAATTTTTTTAGTCCCAATCCATTATTGTACTTATAGTTATCTAGTAATAGATGTCATTAAATTAAATTGCTGACTATAAATTTTGTAAAATGATTTTTAAAAAGGAGCTTTTGAGCCTATCTGCCTTTCATTTAATAGTACCTGATGTCATTGATAATTACTACTAGATATGCTATTTTCATATATATGTGTTATAATTCAAATTTTACAAAAATTATGCTTCTCTTAAGGAAAGAGTTAATTTTGGTCTAACCTAAAATGAAAAATTAGAGAAAGAATGAGAGATGAGCAAAGAAGTTCAAATTTCGCATACGCAAATATTAGATTATGAAACTCCAGCTACTAAGAGCATCTACATCTCAGCAACTCAAATGAGTTTCTAAATAACTGTTAACTACTTTTTAGAAATTAAGGTCTCAAAAGTTTTTAAACTCTACATCTCTAAAATTAATTTTAGAGTTTATATTAAGCCACGTCAGTAATAAATTAGAAAGGAAAAATAATTTGAGCCAATAATTTAGCCAGCATAGAGCTTATAAACAGATTTTTAATAAAAAACTTTCATGCATAGTTTCTAAATAAGAAACTCTCCCGCATATCTGAAACTGAATTAGAAACTGCCACATCAGATTAGAAACTCTAATAATACCAGGGATGTAGAAGCTCTAACATCTTGATTGATTTACTTATAAGAGGTAAAAAGAAAAAAGTTGTTAAAAAAAATAGAAGTGAATTAAAGAACAAAACTGATATAGTAAGTTATCATAATTTTTCAATTATGATATTTAGTCGTTATGTTTTTCTCCGTTACATTATAATTTTATTTTCATTCGAAGAGTAATTAATTATATGTTACAAAAAAAATAAAAAGTAAAATTTATTATCCTTTCTTAATAATAAAAATTTATCAAAATAAAAATTGCTTATAAAATTGTTTACTCAGACTGTCAGACAAGACGAGCGTGCGCCAATAACTGCAAGTACAAAATGGTCACCGGGTATTTTCTATAATCTTTAATTAATACTAAATTATTATAAAACAAAACAAAACAAAACTTGAGAGAGGCTAAATCTTATTCTATATTATCTCCATATATGTGTCCACATCAACCACTTACAAAACCTCTATTTATAGAGCTAGAGAAAGCAAATGAAAAGTCATATAATTAACAAGATAGTTAATACAAAATTAAATCTAATAGAAAGTGGATGAGGTGGAGAAGGTGAAATGTCTACTATTATTATTTCACAACACTCCCCCTTAGATATTTTACCTTACATTATACACTATTAATATTGCACTACAGGACAAATATTAATTTGGTACTTCAGGACCAATTTGAATTAACTAATACTTCCGGATTAGTTATGCTGCCTCATTAAAAACCTTACTAAGAAAAACCCAGTGGGACAAAACTTAGTGAAGGGAAAAAGAGTGCAGCGTGTATAATACTCCCCCTCATTTTAACATATATCTTTTAAGCGACGGATGCCGATCTTCCGTGAAAGTTGCTCAAACACTTTTCTTGGCAATGATTTTGTGAATAGGTCTGCCAAATTGTCGCTTGATCTGATTTGACAAACATTTATCAAGCCATCCTTTTGTAGATCATGAGTTGAGAAGAATTTTGGCGAGATGTGCTTGGTTCTGTCACCTTTAATATATCCTTCTTTGATTTGAGCAATACATGCTGCATTATCTTCATATAGTACTGTCGGACTTCCTTTGATTGACTCTAGCCCGCATTCCTCCTGGATGTGTTGGATCATTGATCTTAACCAGACACATTCTTGACCAGCATCGTATAGAGCAATTAATTCGGCATGATTTGATGATGTTGCCGTGAGTGTCTGTTTTGTCGATCGCCATGAAATTGCAGTACCGCCATATGTAAACACATATCCGGATTGTGATCGAGCTTTATGCGGGTCTAATAAATATCCTGCATCTGCATACCCAACTAATTTGGACTTTTTAAATTCCATGTAAATTAAAGAAGAGATTGATAAAACCCCACGTTTTCTCTTCCAAAGATTGGCATACAATTCCAGAAGAGGTTGATAAATCCACGACAAAAGAAAGAAGAGGTTGATGAAGATTGGCATTATCAATCTCTTCTACCTTAATCCCAATTGACATACAATAATCATTAAATGATTGGGATGTAAACTCTCCTGCATTATCAAGCCGGATACTCTTAATTTGATAATCCGAAAAATTTGCTCTCAATTGGATTATTTGTGCTAATAGCCTAGCAAATGCAACATTTCTTGTGGCTAATAGGCAAATATGTGACCATCGAGTTGATGCATCAATTAAAACCATAAAATATCTAAATGGTCCACATGAAGGAGAAATAAGCCCACAAATATCTTCTTGAATTCTTTCCAAAAATGAAGGAGATTCATTTTCAATTTTTTTTAGATGGCCTAATTATCAGTTTTCCAAGAGAACATGCTGCACATGATAAATCTTTTGATAAGATTATTTTCAGGTCATTTAGGGGATGCCCATTTGCACTTTCAATTATCCTCCTCATCATAATGTTACCTGGATGACCTAATCTGTCATGCCACAGAGTGAACATCTTTGTGTCAAGTAACTTCTGGTTACTTACCATATTTGATTCTATTGGATTAATGTTCGTACAATATAATCCAGAGGATAAAGCTTCCAGCTTTTCCAATATGATCTTCTGGCCATATTCAATAGATGTAATTTGGAGATACTCAATATTATTTTCAGTCATGGTTTCAAGATGATAACCATTACGTCGAATATCTTTAAAACTTAGTAAATTTCTTCTGGATTTACTAGAGTATAATGCATCATTTATAATTAATTTTGTTCCTTCAGGTAACAAGATACAAGCTCTTCCGGAGCCCTCAATTAAATTACTAATACCAGAAATTGTATTAACATGTGTCTTTGCAGAAGACAATAGAGAAAAATATTTCTTGATTTTTAGTATTGTGTTTGTTGTTCCACTGTCTACTAGACATTCATCTCTAATATTTACCATAGCTCTTTTGGAGTCTCCAATCATATTCTTTTTCCTTTGAACATAAAAGAAAATGTATAAGATTAAATAAAAGGAAACTAATTTTATTTCATGAGAAACATCGACTTACAACATATAAATAAAAACTAAACTTATTATAAAGATGAGAAACATCGACTTACAACATATAAATAAAAACTAAACTTATTATAAAGACTAAAACAAAAGAAACTAAAACTATTTCATAATATTAATTTCTTCATCAACATTTTCAAAGATCAGAAACATCTAGGTGTGTATCCATAAGCAAATCATTTGGTCATTTTCAATGAAATTTGTTTCTACTGCTTGTCCTTTTTTCTTGATAGATGCTTGGTAGAGTTCAACTAAATGTTTAGGAGTACGACATGTGCATGACCAATAGTTTGTCATACCACATCTATAGCAAATATTTTCAGATTTCTTAGAAGATGATGAGTTCTTTCCCTTTTCATATCTCCCCGCATTATTTTCATTTGATTTAGGATTATGACCATCACGTCGCCAAACATTATTGCGACCACGTCCACGACCTCCTCGGGGGCCGCGACCACGTCCTCTTCCACGACCTCCTTTAAATGATGTTATTTTCTCTCCAGGGAATGATGTCGCATTCGCTTCAGGGAATGGACTAGAACCAGTGGGTCGTGACTGATGATTTCTCATCAAAAGCTTGTTATTTTGTTCCGCAACAAGAAGACATGATATCAATTCTGAATATTTTTTAAAACCACGTTCTCGATATTGCTGCTGCAAGAGCAAATTCGAAGCATGAAATGTAGAGAATGTTTTCTCTAGCATGTCTTCATCAGTAATCTTTTCTTCACATAATTTTAATTCAGAAGTTATGCGAAACATTGTGGAATTATACTCACTCACAGATTTAAAATCTTGTAACCTTAAATGAATCCATTCATAACGAGCTTTTGGGAGGAGTACTTGTTTTTTATGGTCATATCTTTCTTTTAAATTTGTCCATAGTTCTAACGGATCTTTCACCGTTAAGTATTCAGTTTTTAAATCCTCATAGAGATGATGACGGAGAAATATCATTGCTTTGGCTTTCTCCTGCTGGGAGGTATTATTTTCAGCTTTTATTGTTTCTCCAAGATTATTTGCGGTAAGGTGGATCTCAGCATCGAGAGTCCATGGGAGATAATTCTTGCCCGATATATCAAGGGCAGTGAACTCAAGTTTTGTAAGGTTTGCCATAAGTACTACAAAATAAAAAAAAATGCTACTATTATTAACAAATTTAATTGAATATGCATTTGTGTTTGATATATATAAAAAAAAAACGATTGAAGAAAAAAAAAATCTTAATAACTTCAGGTTATTAAGAGAATTAAATATTGGAGACATTTTATTGATTTGATAACTTCCGGTTATCATAAATATTAATAACTTTCTGGTTCATATAAGAACTTCTGGTCTTCTTCTTCTTCTTCTTCTTATTTTTTTTTTTTTTTGAAAAAAACTTTTGGTTCATAACTTTGATCAGCACACAGAACGTAACCGTATATTGTTACAAACAAAGGAATATAGTAAAGAAAAGAAGGAAATAAAAAAATATGCGGCCATACAAACAGAGAGGATTTTGATTAAGAATTTTTTTTTTTTTTTACTTTGCCAAAGAACTTCAGGTTCTCTTAGAAAAAGCTTCTAGCTATAATATGTACAAAAGCTTCTGGCCATTATCATATACTTGTTTTATCATTCTCTTCAGGGAATGAAAATATTACTCTCATTCAATATAAAATAAGAAAATTTCATCCAATAAACAAATATTATTACTTACAGTAATGTTAATGAAATGTAATCTAAAGAGTACCTTCTAGGTGTGCTTCTTCGAAATCCCGTCGCAACTTGACTAGAGCAAACTCGTGCTGATAACGTATTATAAAACAAAACAAAACAAAACTTGAGAGAGGCTAAATCTTATTCTATATTATCTCCATATATGTGTCCACATCAACCACTTACAAAATCTCTATTTATAGAGCTAGAGAAAGCAAATGAAAAGCCATATAATTAACAAGATAGTTAATACAAAATTAAATCTAATAGAAAGTGGATGAGGTGGAGAAGGTGAAATGTCTACTATTATTATTTCATAACAAATTTAATTAATGTTATTATATTCTCCATGTTTGCAAATAATGCATTAATGGAATAAATCTAACTCTGCTCTAAATATGTCAGATTGAAGTCCTATAAGGGGGAGTACACTGAATTAGGGGTGAAAATGGAGCTAGTGGTAAAATTATATTCATATTTTTTTTTTAATTTTTCGGATACGGATATGGATCGGATATTAGACGGATACATATACTGATATAAATTGGATCAGATAAGATATTTATTAAAAAAGCATTTATATATTATTGTTATTATATTTCTTTTTAATTTTTCGGATACGGATACGGATCAGATATTAGACGGATACATATACTGATATAAATCGGATCAGATAAGATATTTATTAAAAAACATTTATATATTATTATTATAAAATACTAAAATTCATAATATTTATCTAATTATAATGGTGACTAACATATTTTGTTCATAATATATATTAAACTATCTCATGATATATATTTACTATTATAATACAAATAATTGAAACGTAAAATCATATTTGTATCCATATCTACACGAATATTCAGATGTTAAATATCCATATTTAATTTTTCAAATACAGATCGAATACGAATCGGATATTATCCACGCTGTTTTCAGCCCTAACACTGATTGATTGTTACTACATTCTTATTTGAACAACTTTTAACTTTATCTATGTTTAATTATCAGAATCATATATGAGTCCGAATCCTCTGCATTACCTCACCGTTCAAGCTTGAATCTGGACCATCCAATCAGAATTCGGATCAACTCTACCAAACCGGCCAGTACGAGTCCCCCCTTTAACACGGAAGCGAATCTGCTGCGATTCTATGGAATCGCAGGGTCCTGTGTTTCTAATTCCAACCATTCAAACGATGAAACTCATGATTCTTTTGAGAAGTCAGTTTTTGTGCACGAATTTCAAAACATGTGAACGGTTGGGATTGAAAACGCAGGACCCTACGATCCCAGGGACAAATATCCTTCCAGGTACCTGACTCGAGCAAATTACAACCCAGATTAATTCTATCTGGGCCAAACTTAATCCGGTGCCTATTGAGACTGTAGAGAGTCTGTTTTGAGATTTGTGTCATGTTAAATAAGCCGTCCGATCGTAATTTGCTTGAGTCAAGTAATCTCTGAGGTGATGTGAATTTGCGATCCCAGAGGATCACAGCAGATTTATTTCCCTTTAACACTCGTTAACCAAAGGATAAAAGTTAAATTGATGCGTACCTTAATTGATATGAATTCATGCGTAGATGCGGGTTCAGTTCATATTCTTTAACTAAAAAGAAAAACAAAAAAAATAGAAAAAAGAAAGAAAGATGCAACACGTAACATGCCATCATCTTAACATGTGAAATTAAACAACTTTAGCAAAATGTCACTTCATGAAATAAAATACTCAACTACTAATTATCTTAAAATTTCAGTATTATTGTTTGACCTTTACATGGTAGAACTAGGTACTTTCAAGCTCACCAATTTTTTTTAACGAATTTAAATTGTTGAAACCGATCTATTTCACAAGTGATATGTATACATATTAAATTTATAAATTTTAGACTTAATTTAGTATAAAGTAAAGGGGTCGAGAAACAAATGTTTATAAGTTAATTTTAATGCATTTATTTTTCATCTCTTTTTACTGTGACTTTATACTAAATAATTTAAAAAAAATAAATTTGACATGTAAACGTAACACTTGTGAAATAAATTAGTTTCAACGGTTTAGATTTATCGTTTGAAATCAATTAGATAAATTTTTGAGTTAACCTCACAAAGAGTTTGGTTTAGTGAGCTTAAGAGCACCTTAGTTTTTCTCTCTTTAATTTTAAATTTATCTTATTTTACTTCATAAAAATTAGCCAGGTTAACTACTACGTTTTATTTTATTTCACGTAAAATTGATGAAATTTATCTTTTTATCTCGACCCACAACAAGTAAAAAACCAAAATAAAAAACCAAATAAACTGTTGAAAGGACAAAAAAAAAACCAACCAAATCAAATATGGTATGTTTAGATGGGAACTAGAATAACAAAATTTGAAATTAGTAGATGATAATATAGAAAAAATAGTGATCTTCAAATTAGTGTGAAAGTGGTGTTATTCGAATTAGTAAAAATGTTATCTGAGTTGTACATTTGAAATAGTAAATAGCTGTAACAGAGAAAATAATAGTGTTAACAATGTGTTAATTAAGAAGAAATATAGGCAATGGAGTCTCAAACGAATTGTCACTATGTGAAAATGACAGAAGTGATGTAACTTTGTCATTTCGAAATCGAATTGGCAAAAATAAAAAATAAAAAATTCTTTCTTCACACTTTCAAATAGTAGCTATTTCAATATTTACGAAAAATAGAAAATAACAATTGTTCTAACTTATTATGAATAATAAAATATTGTTTGTTTGCCCAGTACTATTTCAAATACCTTTATTCTTAAATAGCTCCCATTCTTTATCCACGAAATTTTAAGAATTCAAGTGCATATATGTAAGTCTCCTTGACCAGAAAAGAAAGCCAGTCAGGTGCACAGCTGGCAAGCAGCTGCAGCCTGCAGGACGCCGTAATTATTTGAAAACGAGGGACCCAAAACTTGGGTTTCGAGCCATATGCTCATCTCCACGGCCCGATCTACTTCCAACGGCTGAGATTTCTCCTCCTAATGCAGTAGTGTTTCTTTGTTATTTTTTATAGAGAAGATATTTCGGTGTTTTTAGTTGTTTTCTGAGTATGAATAATGAATGTATGTATAGTGTTAGGTACTGACATGTAATTGTATAGAGAGGCGTGGGACCCACCACGAGAGAGATAGAGATGAGAGAGAGAGAGAGAGAGGGAGGCAAACGGTGGTCAGTGCCGCATGTCTCGCTGCGCAAATCCATTTTTTTTGGATTTGGATGGTAGAAATGAAATAATTTGTGAATTAGGTTATTAACTATTAATCGAATCCCAATTTTGATAATATGTTGTTGTCACATGGTATGTTTTATCAGGATATGAAATGAATTGAAATTCGTTAGTTCAATTCAATTAGCACCGTAATCGATAAAATGACATGAATTAATTAAATGCTGTAATAAACTCATAGGACCAAAATATAGATAAATATTTTTTGTTGGTTTATCTATAATATAAGAATTATATTGTACATAATAATAACTGGACTTATGTTAAAATAATACTCAGTACATATACACATTTGTTGTTCTTTTGAGCTAGATTATGAAATTTATTTATTTAAAATTGTCTATAAGAACTAGTCTTCGATCTAGTGACAAATGACAATATTCTCTGTGTGAGAGGTTATGAGTTTGAAATCTGAATAGAAATTCTTTATGAATAATTAAATTAAAGTTGATAGATTAAACTTTCATCTTTCTATCTAAAATAAATTATCTGCTATACATTAATTATCATTTGTCCCTAATATTTAAGAACATGATTCAAATAATTGATAATGTTAATTTGTTAAAGTAGTATATCAATAAAATCAATTCTTAATGAGTACGTATGGACAGATCTAGACATTAATTATGGACGACTAATTCATCTCTATAAATTAAAAATTTACAAATTTATCTTTATATTTTATAAGTTTTGTAAATATTTGTATCCTTTAATAGTTCTAATAAAATAAAATTACACTACATTAACTTATTCAATTTCAGGAGGTCCAAATATGTATTTTTTTGTCATATTTTTCCAAAAAAAATACAAAAAATATTTGTATTTAAATAATTATACAATTATGTCTTATTTTGAAGAAAAAAAAATTCTCTATCATATTCTCTTTCCTGGCTGCGGTCCTTATAGCAAGTGTATACATTCAATTGATAACTTATGATCAAACAGGTAATTAAGCGTATTAATTAATTTAATAAAAGATTACACCATTCCATCTATTACAACGTTGACGGTATAATTTAGACAAATTTTAGCGCGTATAAATTGTCGAGGAATAATAGAGCAAGTCAACGGATTAATAGACTATGAGCTGTTTGTTATATATTCCTACTTTACTTTAAATTTTGTTTGATTCATGATTTATGAGCTGTTAAAAAAGCAAAATGAGAGGTGCTTACAAAAAGTATACGGAACAGTGAATCAGGCCACATCCTGATAGGTGATAGCGACTTTGGTTCGGTACAAAGGAAATTCTCTCTGTGCTTGTTGACCAAGAATCACATGGACTCTCCAACGACAAAATTTTTTATTTTTAAAAATTAAAAAAAATCAATATATCGAAGAATTCATGGATGGTTCTGCTGATCAAATGAATGAAATCGAACTAATGATTCAGTTTTATTGAAATATTTTATGAAATTGAATCCAGCGGCGTAGCTAGAATTTGAGTTAGGGGATGACGAAAACCAAATTCGGGTTTTATCTCTAATGATGATTTGTATTTTATGAACAAATCGAATTCAGACTTTTTTTTTCTAAACGGGCTTGGATTCGAATCATCTTCATAACTCCTTTCTGTCTCCGCCATATCCGCCTACTGAATCGTACCTCCCTTCCAGGCATACCTCCGTCTGAGTCGCCTTTTTTTATTTTCAAATTGCACTTTTACTCGTTTGGAATTGCTCTCACTCTGTTCTTTTTCCTTCCGACGAATTGCGTTTAATGAGATTTTTTTCCGAATCGTGCTCTTCGCACAAATCGAGCTGGGGTTCGAATTTTTTTTTTCTCTAAACGGATTGCTGTGGAATTGGGATGCGAAAGGAGTTGGACTGCGAAACAGAGATAGCTAGAAAAACCTAACTAATATATAAGACTAATTAAGTTTCAATTTTAAAAAATAGACAGTTGCCTACTCCGGTAAAGAACTGCCTCCATCTCTAATTGAATCAATGGTTCGGTTTTATTAGGTAGTTTAGCCATTGAGATCGAACCATTAATCTAGTCTCATCTATGAGTGAAAACAAGTAATCCATTTATTTATTGATAATTATTATTTTTAATTTCTAAAAATAAGAAAATTCTTTAATGAGACTAACAAAGTGAAAGTGTGTCTCTGCTGGATTGTTAGGTTGGCATTGTTCTGCTATAAGTTGATACCAACCATCTGATATTATTAGATTGGATTTAGGCAGAGGCAGATTCACACTTAGCCCAAGGGTGCTAAAGTCATCTCATGATTTTAAAATTTAATTGAAATTTTATTTTCTTAAAGTTTTTATATAGTGTAGTTCCCCTCATAAAATATTAGATTTATACTTGTAGTCTAGTGGTTAAGACTATTTTGTTTTTCGGAGATTCTGAATTCAAATTTCACAGACCACAAATCAATAGTTATTCTATTTAAATTTCAGCCTCCACTAACTAAATTTTCTAGTTCCGCCCCTCAAATTCAGGGCATCCAATTCTTATTGAGAAGTCGATAAATGTTTTGCTCAAGACATGAATCCCCAAACAGTGCCTCTCTCCTTTTATGTGCTTTTTTGTTAGTAGTGGCAGCCTGGCAGTGGATGTGAAGAAGGGATCTGATTTTGATTTTTATTCCGGGAATAGTAGTAATAGAAATATCTGTTATTACACTAATAGTGGCAGTCTATTTGAATCACTTTTTCTTTTTGTAATGGATAAACTCAAATGAACCTTCTATAAAAGGTCAAGTAGTGTGGACCTCAATCATCCTTTTAAGATGGACCAGATTTGAAGCTGCAAGCTGTTTTTTTGTTAAGATAGATCAGTACTATGTAGATATGCAAACGAATTAGATAGTGGTAAAATTATATTCATATTCGTTTTTATTTTTCGAATACAGATATGGATTGGATATTAGACGGAAACGGACACGGATCGGATATTAAACGGAGGATATCTGTTTTTCAATACTATTATTTATTAAAAAATATTAAAAAATATCAAAGTTCATAATATTTATCTAATTATAACGATGAAAAACGTAATTTTTTTCATAATATATATTAAACAATATGGTATATATCTACTATTCGAATACGGAAAATTAAAATTTTAAACTATATCCGTATCCATATCCAATATTCGGATATTCATATCTAATTTAGGATACGGACAAATAATACCCAATAAAGATAGATGCGGCGAACTCAGTCCCAAAGGCAGGCTGAGTATGAGACCCGCTACCACTCGCCTCTCCATTATGTGGCATCTCTGTGCCATATCGGGGTACTCTCGGTGCCGAGCTGAACTCATCATCCAATATCCCGTAGTAGTCCTGGAGTCCCTCTCGTATATGGAGTCCCTCTCGTACAGTCTCCAGGACTACTACGGGGTATTGGATGATGAGTTCAGCTCGGCACCGAGAGTACCCCGATATGGCACAGAGATGCCACATAATAGAGAGGCGAGTGGTAGCGGGTCTCATACTCAGCCTGCCTTTGGGACTGAGTTCGCCGCATCTATCTTTAGTACACCTCCGCCAGTACCGACAGTCCCTACAGGTGATGCCAGATGGGATACCGCCGAGCAGATACTCAGGTCTGTCGATGCCCCAGATGAGCCCGAGAGAGACGGAGCCTGGCCACGCTGGCGCCGGGCTGAACGCCGGAGTACCGCCTCAGTGATATTCCCCCTCTCCGTTTTAGTTGTATTTTTACTAGTTTTGTACTATTTATATTTGATATACTATTTATGTTTGGTATATTTGGATTATCCTATATTTCGGTTCTTGTGTATGTGTGCTTTTATGGTACTATTTTTATATTTTACAGATAAAATTTATCATGATAATGCTAAACAGAAAATATTACAACTGAAGTTTCGTCGAAGTTTCGCCTTTTCAGTGTACCGTAATGTAATGTAATTTAGTGACGGCGAAAAACGACGGCGAAACTTCAAACGGTCAGAAAACGGCGCTCGAGTGTCCGATTTCAGCAAATGGCCACTTTTCGGAAAGCTTGCGAAAAGACGCATGCGTCAGTGCCCGCGATGCCGAATTTCGAAATTCAGAATCGCCAAAAAACTAAGGGAAGAGCCTCAAAACTTGAGTTGAAGTTTACGATTAAGATTTTCGTTTCTATTATTCAATCCAAGTAGCTCAGTAAATTAGTTACATAATGAACTTGTAGAATACCCGTTTTTACTATTTTTCAGAATTTTTTTACTATTTTTTATGATTCATGAAAGATGGCACATAATCGGTCTACTTTAGCGTAATTATGCGTAATTAGCGAAGTTATTGTAATTTAGTGTAATTCAACATAATTTATTGTAATATAGTGTAATTCAACATAATTTCCAGTAATCTAGTGTATTTTAGTATAAATATGGTAATTATAAATCACAAGAAATAATCTAACAAAAAATTTAAATAAAAAATTTAAACAAAAAATTTCAATTTTTAGTGTTAGATTTTACTATTTTGCTATTCATAGTCTTAAAAAAAAAATGAGTAAACCGGCCAGAAAATGGCCGGTTTAGTGGGGGAGTAAACCGGCCATTTTCTGGCCGGTTTGGGTATTTTTAGCGAAAGTTTTGAACTCCGGGCATAATTAATAATTTGTATTAAACTTTGGATATTAATAAAAATGTCGGGGTCAAATATATATCGGGAGTCAATTATTTAAAATATTTTATAAAAAATATTAGTGTCGATTTTGTAATACCCATAATATTTTACTTAAAACTATATTAGAAAAAAATCTCCTTTACAAACAAGTGTCAAGTGAAGCGTGATCTACGAAAAATTACAACTCTCCTCTCCTCTCCTTCGCTCTTACTAACTCACACTAGAAACCATAGTAGTATCAACAATCCGACAATAACACCTCTTTGTATCTAATATTAAATTTTATAAAAAAGATGCTTTGTTTTCCCATGTTATACCACTCGTAACATATGCTTTGTTTTCCCTCATACTTCTAATGTTTTAAGATATATTAACACTACTCATGTTTTTATTAACACAATATTTATCTAAGAAGCGGATAGTTATCAAAGATGACCGGAAAAGTAAAATAGGGGGAGAGCAAAATAAATCACAAATTTTCAAAGAAAGAACTTGCAAACAATATTATAAAAGATCTTAATTAAATGATGAATTTTAAATAAATCTAAATTATAAAAAAAAAAGTTAAACGCGACCAATTACGTTTAGACACGACGTGACTCGACATTTTGGTCACGGCACAACACGACACATTTTTCCAACTGTAACTGTTGTGCTGTGAGTTGATACCAACCGTCCGATTTGATTAGATTGGATTCAGACCATTCAATTTTTTTAATATTTATATTATTGAGAAGTCCATAAATGTTTTGCTCAGGCATTTTTATCTCTTTTCATATGCTTCTTGTTAGTAGTGGCAGCCTGGCTGGAGATGCGAAGGGATCTGATTTTGCTTTTTATTCCCTGAATAGTAATAGAAATATGAAATATCTGTCATTGCACTTGTAGTGGCAGTCTATTTGATTCTTTCGAATCGAATCACTTTTCTTATGGATAACTCATAACTCAAATAAATCATCTATTAAAGGTTAGTACTTAGTAGTGGGGATTATATTTGAAGCGAGCAAAATAAAAAAAAATTGAGATTCAAGATGCTGAATAAATTTTATAGTGTAATTTTATTTTATAAGGATAACTAAAAATTAAAAGTATTAATAAAAATGAGTGAGGCTATGGTACTATGCATAGTGTGAATGCGTTTACATGTCAGAACACTTGACTTTATAGTGTAATTTTTTAGTGTAATTTTATTTAGCATAGTAGTACTATGCAAAGTCAAGTGTACTTTTAATACTCATTTTGTTATATTTTTGAAACCGATCTACTTCATATGAGTGATGCGTTTACATGTCAGATTAAATTTTTTTTGAACTAATTTAGTATGAAGTCAAGCGGTCAAAAAAGATGATTTATAAGTTAATTTTAATGAATTCATTTTTCATCATTTTTTGACCACTTGACTTTATACTAAACTAGTATAAATTTGACATGTAAATGCATCGCTCGTGAAGTAGAACGGTTTCAACAGTTTAGAAGTGTCGTTTGAAGTCAATCCAATAAGTGTTTGAGTTAAACTCACAAAGGAGCTTGATGAGCTTAAAAACACCTTAGTTCTACTCATTTTAAAAAAAAAATATTAAAACTGCAAATTAATACACACTAACCCCTCAAATTTTCACAAAAAGGATGATACAATTGTTCTTGTTTCTCAAATATAAGTGCAAAGATCTCTCAAAAGTATGCAATCTTGTTGTTCTATTATTTAGTTTTCAGAATAAATAAGAGAGCACTGACATTTTTATCTTAATTTAAAGAAAATTAAACTAAAATTTAAAATAGATCCAAATTCATTATCATTTTCTCCTTCGCTCTCAAAACTTCACTCTCACAAACTTCATTGTTGATAAATTTCAAATGTGATCAACTGTACAAGAAGCTATAGTCAACAATTAGCAATGCAGTATCTAATAGTAAAATTTTAAAATTTTGATTAGTGTTTGATTTACTCTAATATCGAATATTAAAAATTGTAGATAAAAATATATCAAATATGGCTAATAATATATCATGAACCGTTTATTTTTTCACAGGCATTTCATTTAAAAAACTAAAAGATATAAATAGTATTTTTCATACACAATTCAGTTTATTTTTCACATACATTACATTTAAAAAACTAAAAGATATAAATAGTATTCTTTTCATACACAACTCATTTGTATTCACGACTTAGGAGTGTGCATTGATTCTAAGATTCACATTAAAATCATGAGAAAAATCCAATAATTAAAAGGTAGTATGAAAAAAGAATAATTACAAAAATTAACATGACATGACAAGTTTTTTTTAGTTTTTATGTAAAAAGTTATTTGCGAGTTGTAACTTATTATGACACTATATATTATAACAAAGACAATATTTCCAAACTATTTGTTTCACTTTTAGAAAATGAAAGAACAGCCGAGAAAAATAAAATTCAGCAAACAAGAAAGGAAGAGAGAACACAATAAATCACAAGTTTTCAAAGAAAGATCTAGCAAACAAAAATATGAGCTCGGATCCCGATATGAGACAAAAAAACTAGAGCATATTCATGTTCCGACTCTAAAGTCTAAACCAAAAATATAACAAAATGAGCACAAATTATTATCAACCCTAAACACAACATAAATTCAAACTAAACCAAACAAAATTACAAAAGATAAATGCATTGAAGAATTCAGAGCGGTACAAGGATCGCAATTTCAAGTATGGTCAGTATTAGAGGTGCTATCGGGTCGGGTAGGGTCCGGATACTATTATATTTGGATCCGTATCATAAAAATATTCGGGTCCGAATTTCGATCCATATATTTATTAGTTTCAAATTAGGTCGGGTCCAAAATCTATTAATAGAATATTGGAGATGAGATAATTTTAGAAAGTAAAATATTAGAGATGGTGAATTCATTATATGGTTCCAAAATCTATGAATAGAATATCAATACTAATTTATTTCAATCAGCAAAGAGAGCAATAAATTTCAATGACCCGTGCAGAAAAACTTATGGTAGACATAGAAATCAAGAAATAAATTAATTAACTTCGAAAATTTATAGGCAAAAAGTGAACATCACATTTGATTTCAATGATCCGAGCAAAAAGAGCAATAAATTTCATTTAAAAAATGAAAAAATACTACAAATGATTGTTTTTTCATAGTTATTAATATATGTTTTTATATTAAATAATTATAAAGAACTGGTATTATCATTTTATCAGGTATTTATACGGGTATCAGATCGAGTTCGGTTATAGGTTGGATAATTAAATCAAACTCATATCCTATCCATTACAGTATCAATTCCGATTCAGATTCGGATCAGATATTAAATTATTAATTTTGTAACCGTATCCATAATTTAACCAGTTATATTTTTAAACATATCCTATCCAAATTAATCTGATCCAGGTCGGTTCCGGTTCGGATTTGGATCGGATCCGGGTAATCGGGTAAAAGTAACACCTCTAGTTAGTATAAATATAACAATTGGCAGTATATAATAAGGAAAAAGATATAAATAATGTGGATAGTGGGAATTAAACCCATGACCTTACTAATAAGAGAAAAAACTCTTACTACTAGACTGCAAATACACATTTATTATTTTATGAGGAGGCTAGACTATATAAAAACTTAAAAAAAAGTTAAAAATTAATTAAATTGTAATATACATAATTAAAAATTTTAAATTCATAGCGGCGGCTTAGCACCCCATGACATACATGTAGATCTGCTCCTACATATAACTATAGAAAATCTTAAAATATCACACATTAAACCCAGATTAATTCTTGCATCCCCATATTATAATATATAAAACTGTACAAATTATAATATATAAAATAAATATGAATTAATTAACACGCACTTAAGACTGTCACTAAGAAACGCAAGTAAGAACACTGTAAGGGGTATGATTTCTCTGTATTAATCCAAAACAACTAATAAGAACATTTATACTTGGAATACAACATATGTGTATCTTTTTACTTTTTTTTGTTCTTATATTTAAATATAATAAGAAGAATCCACTTTACATTATTTGTGGGAAAGTACTGAATGATTCTTTCGACTCCAATCACTTTTCTTATGGATTACTCATAACTCAAATAAACCTTCTATTCACTGGGGACCTGAATCGTCCGTTTTATGATGGATTAGATTTGAAATGAGCGAAATTAAAAATTTGAAATTAAAGATGCTGAATAAATAAATTTTGTAGTGATAATTTTATTTTATAATAAGGATTAAAAGATATAAATATTAATAAAAATTTATAAAAGATAAAAAATAAAGCTGATAAGTTTTAATTTATAGACCTGTCTCTAAAGCTGAATAAATGGACTGTAGATCCGTTCCTGAAGCTACATGCAATCAAGATTCTTTTCTACGTGATATTATTATTATTTTTAGATAAACATGAAATCTTTAAATATTAATCAGAAATTTTTAATCAGATTTTGAATATACGATTTTCCATACAAAAAACAATATTCTGAGGAGTTTAATTAGTTTCAAATTAGGCTAGAGATTTGGAGATTAAGCAGGGAAACTTCTCACATGGTTAATCAAATAAAAAATGCAAAATAACATTTAGTTCGAGAATTTGTCAATTTGTGAAATAAATTCGAGAGAAACCGAAAACATTCAAGACCTCTTAAGGTTGTCCAAATATCATTCAAGACAATTTATTCTAAGTTGCATTACAGAGCAACGCACCATAAGTACTTGAAAGAAAATTTAAACTAGGTCCAAATTCATTATTCTTTTAGGAGAGTGGTCAACTTTTCGTATCTAATATTAAATTTTTAAAATTTTAATTAGTAGTTGATTTACTCTGATATCTAATATTAAAAATTATAGATGAATATATCAATTATAGCTAACAATATAACATCTGTTTATTTTTCACAAGCATATCATTTAAAAAACTAAAAGATATAAATAATATTCTTTTCGTACACAATTCAGTTTATTTTTCACATGCATTTCATTTAAAAAATTAAAAGATATAAATACCACTCTTTTCATACACAATTCATTTTTATTCATGACTTTAGTGTTGCATTAATTCTAAGATTCACATCAAAATCACGAGAAGAATCTAATAACTAAAAACTTACATGAAAAAAGAGTAATTACAAAAATAAACATGACTCGTACAAATAATTTTTATTTGCGAGTTGCAACTTATTATGACATGATATATTATAACTGAATCAAAGATTAACTCCATGTTATACCTCTCGTGACATATATATGCTTTGTTTTCCTCATACTTCTAATGTCATAAGATATATTAACACTACTCGTCTTTTTATTATCATAATATTTACCCAAGGAGTGCAGAGTTATCAAAGATGACCGGAAAAGTATAATAAATCACAAGTTTTCAGAGAAAGATCTTGCAAACAAAAAGATGAGCTCGGATCCCGATATGAGACAAAAATACTAGAGCAAAATCACGTTCCGACCCTAAACCAAAAATATAACAAAATGAAGTACAAATTTTTATCAACCCTAAACAAAACATAAATTCAAACTAAACCAAACAAAACAGAGTTTCATCTAACTCTCGGTCTGTTCTCTCAGACGACGAATCGTGCTCCTCACTGTCACGGCGCTAGCAGTGCTGAAAATGCAAAAAATACAATATATAAATGCATTGAAGAAATCAGAGCGGTACCAGGATCGCAATTTTATATATAGAACATATAAAATAATCACATATAACCCTGGAAAATTTCAAAATATCACATTCAACCCTGTAGATGGAGGATATCATTCATACCCCCCTCATGACAGAAAAACTATGTATACCAGAGAAAATATCAAAATAATACTCAATTAAGAAATATAATAAATTATAAGTCTTAAATAGTTCTCATGCTTTGGAGGGCCATGCTTGTTTATTAGCATTTCTTCGGGGTATGATCATCTTATCCTATTCTATGATAAGGGTATTTGGTAAATTTTACATATTGAGCAAGCCTTAAAACCTCATTACAAAATTTATCTTAATAGACTAGCAAATTTGATATCTTATGAAGTAGGTTAGACAAGAAAAAATAATCCCATATTTTCATAAGAACAAGTCGTGAATAAACATACTTCAAGGTATAAGCACCACCAGCCTTGATTTTGCCGCAATCCTTGCATCCCCATATTCCTACTGCCTTTCTCTTGACAGCAAACTGTACAAATTATAATATATAAAAATAAATATGAATTAATTAACACGCACTTAAGACTGTCACTAAGAAATGCAAATAAGAACACGGTAAGGGGTACGATTTCTCTGTATTAATCCAAAACAACTAATAAGAACATTTATATACAACATATGTGTGTACATTTTTACCTTTGTACTTGTATTAATCAGAAGAATCCACCTTTACATAATTTTGAGGAAAAGACAAATGATTAAAAAAAATCAGGTACCTTCCCGCAAAACTCGCAGAAGTATTTGGCATGTTGAGAGACTTCCATTTTCTTGATTTGCTTCCTCAAACTTGCACCATACCTGGTACCTTTTTTGTTAAAACAAAAAATAATTCAATAAATAAAGTTAGACAAATAAACAGTAAATGGGAAAGGCATGACAGTAAATATTCTTCTCAAATTACGTACCATATTTGCCAACAATTCCAGCCTTCTTGGTACGCTTCGTCTGGAATAAAAAAAATTGTATGTTAGAACTAATAGAATTGAAAAAAAGAAAGGCTTTACATAAAAAAACTTCATTGAACAAAAAGAACTGTAAAAACAGATAACATATACATACATAAAGAACAGTTGGTATATGTCAGTACATAAGGACAGGCTAGAATTGATCTCATACAACACACTGCATACTGGTACGTACTAAATTTCATCTTGATACCACAAAAGTGCAACTAATTCTTACTAAACAACTCTTCTGGATAGTCATCTGATATTTAAATTTAACTTTAAATTACAGACAACAATACAAACCATATATAACATAGCTAAATTCCAAAATCAAAGATCTGATAAAACTATCGTAATTATGTAAATACTTTCGAAATCTACACAACCCATAATTTACAACAACCAATGTCATCCAACAAATGCACTTTCGTGCATTTTTGCCGAATTTTTTTATAGCATTACGAACTTAACGACAAGCTCCGCCCACATCCAATTAGTACTAAACGATAGCAGATCGAAACTACATCCAATAACCAACAAAGAGAAAACTAAAAGGGGAGAAATTTCGAGAAAAATACCATGGCTGAAGATCTGCGATTAGCAACGCCTGGCGCGAGAGGCAGAGAGATGGAAGAGAAAGAGTGATATTTCGGCGCTAGTTTTTATTTGCTTTAGGGTTTCGAGCAGATGTAAAAATTACTGGGTCTAACAGTACTGGAGAGGGGGTTAGATGGGCATTGTACGAAATTTTGTCCGATTAGTATACTAACTGTTCGATCAGCAAAGAGATTAGTGCAAACTTGATCCGTCCGATTCTTTTAGCCGGAAGCGTAAATCTTGACGCAAATCTAACGGCTGTGACTGAGCTTAGGATCGAATTTGGTCTGATTCCCACTGGAACGGTCCAGATTCTCTAAATATGGGGTTTGGGGCCCAATATGAAGGAAATTTGGGCTTCTCGGATTGACATATCTTGGCTTTTCTTATTTGAAAAAGAAACCCGGCAAAGACGGTGTTTGGAAATGAAAGTTGTAATGGGCCTGGGCCTAGGTTCAATATTAGAGATTGCATTTCAAATGGTTTCACCTCGTACTATTTTCAATTCGCATATCCCAGATGTCAGATATCTCAAACTGTTGAGTAAATCGGTGAAAAATCAGGACTGTTCAAATTCATTATGTACGAATCTCAAAGCACAATAATACTGACTCCTGCTTTGAGATTAAGAAAAGATTTGAATGCGTATGGTGTGTGAGAGATGTTTTTGTATGATACGTCATGCATAAGTTATGATATGCACTTTCTGAATTATATAAATTGCACAAATTATCATATGGATATGTGTATTTTCTAAATTATATAGATTGCACGAACCATAATTTGTTTGTATGTAGAATACTTTAAAAATCATTAGTCTAAAAGTTTATATTTAATTTTAAATAAATAATTGATAAAAAAATTGCCTTTAGCAATTGTATTCAGGATGTTGTATTCAACTCTGAATTTTTGCAATAAGATATTAGAAAAATATTAGAGAAATATCAACAAATTTACCGTAGGCTGAAATGATTATCTTTGAATATTTGTCTTGTAAGAAAAAATAGCTAAATTTGACAAAAAATTTATTTTTTAGATGCCAAAAATGACCAGTCTACTACTAATTCCACTATTATTCTACTTTTTAACTCCTATTTCATAAATCTTTTCATATGACCGTGAATTTGCAACAGCAAAGCAAAAAGAAACAAAATAAATAGTGGAAACATGATTTTTTGAAAAAGAAATAGAAAATCCGAGAAGAAATAAAAAAAGAACCACAAAGAAACAATCAGGACATGTAAATAAAAACAACACAGATCTGAGTAAATTTCGAGAATATATACATATATTTGTATGGAGATGTGATATATGATACGATAATGTTTGTACTTTACTAAATTTTAATAAATTAGTTGTATTCATTATTAATTGTTTCTTCTTTTGAAAAACATTTTATAAAAAGACAAATTGAGATGTCAATGATACTTTTTTATTTGTTTATCTTATTCGTACCATATTAGAAATGACGAGTAAGAATAAGATTTTTTTGTTAACTTATTGGATACAAATAAGAGTAAAGATTCTTTTTTTGTAATCATGACATGTACGAATATGAAAATGCTTTCACCCGACCCATATCGTACCTGTTGACAGTTGACACCCCTACTTAGATATCCCAAACTTTGATTTGATTTGTGAAAAATCTGAACCATTCAAATTCTTTCTGTACGAATCTTAAAAAACAATAATACTAGCCTTGCATTCTGAATAGGCATCGAAAAAAATTGACTAGCCTTTAGATAAACTGAAAATTTGAGATAGCTAGAGAAATACTATATATTATTTCCCTTCTTTTTAGGAAGAATTTTCTTTTCATTGAAGCCAAGCTGTAGTGTCACGTGTGTGCCGACATTTTTATTAATATTCGAAGTTAATTACAAATTAAATGGCTGGTCCTTTTTTTTATTAATATTCAAAGTTAATATTAAATAGCTGGGTTTTTAAAAAATTGCATAAACTGGCCGGTTCTTTGTTTTTCTCCATCGGTCATTAAATGACCGGTACCCAATTTTTTTTTTGCTGTTTCAGACCCTATAAATATCCATCTTTCTCTCTCTTCCCTTTCACAACTCACTCAACTCACAGAAGAGAAAGAGAAGGCGATTTCTGAGGCGATTTGAGACGATTTCCCGGGAGCCAAAAGGATGAACAATAGCAACCTAGGTAGATCGTCCTATCGTGGTCTAGGGAGATGAGGGTCAATTAGTGATCGGGGTAAAAATGAGGAAAAAAAGAACAACTGTCAAGTATGCTGTGATAAAAAGAACTGTCAAGTATGTATGATGGAGAAATTTCTTAGATGGCCTATTCGGTATGAAATTTCAGAAGATGACTTTGTGAAAAACCCCTACGGCTCTGGTCTGAAAAAAAAGAAGGTTGATCAAGAGCCTCCAATATCGGACGATGAGTTTGTTCCTTGTACTTATATAAGTAAGGCTAGCACTTCGTCTGTTGTGACTGATCCAGATCCGGCAATATTGGACAAGGAGTTTATTCCATGTACTTTCAAGGCTTGTTCTAAGAAATAGTATTATTAGGGTTTAAAATTTGGATGCATTTGAGCTGGACACATTTTAGTTGGATGAATTAGGGTTGTAAAATTTTTGAGTTTTTTAGTGTCTATTTTGTAGACTTTATTTCATTAATTCAGAGTTTATTTAAACTTAATGTATTGACATGCATGTAGACTTGATATTTCTCTACATTTGAATATGGTAAAAAACAGTAAAGTTATAAAAACTTACATTCAACTAACTCATAACTTAGTTTTAATAAAGTCCACACAAATTACCAATAAAATAGTTCTGAAAGCAACATCTAAATAAACAAGTTCACAACATGCATCAAATGAGAAGAATTTAAATCACCTATTATTACGCCTAAAATTAAATCCGAGAAACCGACCAGTTGCAGAAGATGGCCTACTAGATGACTCTGCTTGGCTTCCAGATGCCTTTGTATGCCTACCAGTTGACCTCCTTGATTGGCTTCCAGATGGCTCTCCTTGCACCCCAACCGCCTCTTCTTCTATGGCAACTGTCTCCTATTGCTTCTGCAAACATAACAGATGCAGCTAAACGACTTATAGCTGTGCTTCGTTGTGACCCTTGTGACCCAGTTGCCTCTGCGATAACTCGCTCATTTTCTACCGCATTTGCTACATTTCTGGCCTCTACATTGCATTTGTTACTTAGTAAGTTGGTCTAAATTGAAAAAAAATATAATTTTTGATGAATGTTACATACCTCTTCGATTTCTATCAGTAGTGGAACTGCGAGCCTGATGCTCCCTTCGCCTACCTTGCATTTCATCCATTGTCATTACATGATGGGTGTGTTTTCTTCTCCCAACCTAATCCAGGCATTGCTAGGAAGAATTCTAGGTTCATTACAAGTAGGCCATTCTTTCATATTATTAAAAACAACAAACACCCCACTCCAAGTACTTTCAAGATAGTTCAGAGTATACCAGTTTGCAACAAATTGGTCCTCGCTCCAGTTTCATTCACGACAAACCACTAAGACATGAGCGCACGATACCTCTGCATGTACATTCCATTTTGTTACCGGGCATGCGTGTCACAATGTACTGGAACTCCCTATGAATGATGTCCATACTTCTATTGGCGCCGCAGGTGACTGGAACGTACTCATTTGGAGATGAAACTTGATACTGACATTCGCCGTGCGTATAAGAGACCAAATGCATTTCTGCAGCTTTGGTCCACTGTTTTCTGATCTTTTGCAAAACCTGGTTGAAAAATAACTGATTTGTATCTCTTAAGTGCATGCTCGCTTTCACCGCTCAATAAACCATTTGTTGCAGTTATACAATGTATCCTCCACTACAGCTAACCCGAAAGACATTGTTGAGCGATTCAGAGCCGTTTGTTATCATGATACCAAATCAGTATCCTCCATCACATATTTGGAAAATCTTCTCATAATTGGACGGCTCCATCACATCATTGGGACGTACTTTGCCCACATTCTTTAAAAATGCATTACACCTTGGATTTAGCTGCACAAAAACAAAGTAGTGTTAAAATAATTAAACGAAATGTTATAAATTAGACATACCACAGCAAACTCTTCGAACATCTCTTTCAACCTTCTTGGCTTCTTCTTTCCTAGCTCCTTGTCTGAACCTCCATCCGAACCACTTGTCCTTTCCACAATTCTGGACCAGATTGTCAGCACATGCTGCATACAAAACCTGTGCACAAAAAGGTCCGGAGACCATATGTATTCTGCTGTCAGCGCACATTTGATCCCCTTGTGCTGGCCGATATAACACAGACAAACTTATCAGCTCCAAGCACTTCATTCCTCAACTACTGCAAGAAAAAACCCGAATTCTCACTATCCTCCTTCTGCACAATTGCAAATGCAATTAGCAGCAATTGGTTCTCAGCATCATAGCCGCAAGATATCAAAAACCTCCCCTCATACCTCCCAAAAAAGAAGCATGCATCTATGCTGATCACTAGTCTCAAGTACTGGAACACTGCAATGCATGGACCAAAAGTCCAGGCTACGACCCTGAATTGAACAACATCTTCAATAAGCACTCTGTGTTTATCTCGTATCGGACAAGTCAGAAATTGGTACTTAGAGCCGGGATTCTTGTCGCAGATTTCCATAAGTAATGGTTTTATCAAGCTATATGAACCCTCCCAACTCCTAAATTGTCGGGCTATTGCAAGCTCATGACCCCTCCACAATCGGTTGTATTTCGTGATTACATTGCCATACCTAACCCTCACACAGTTTGTCACCCTTAGGATGCTCATACATGGGTAATCCTTAATGCTGGTCTCAATGACATCAACAATGATTGATGCCGTGAGACATTCATGGTTGGTCCTTGTATACTCAGATCTACATGTGTGAGGTTTGTCTTGCCTCGTTATAACTCATGCATCTCCAAAATCCGTTGTCTAAGTTCGTAATCACAACCCAGAATCTTGCACATCACTTGAATCTGATCCCTGTCACTTTTCTTCATTTTAATCTCGTGATTCTTATCAATATGGTACTCTCTAATTTTCTTAATCAGCTCTTTTTTACTTTGAAAAAATTGTTCTGGCGCCAGCTCACCTTTGTACTCAATCTGTCTCCCATAGTAAGCAACATCTGCTTCTTGAAAAGAAGATATATCGTTGAAGTCTGCGAATGAGTGCGTATCAGTCCGGCTACTAAGCGGCATATTCTCATATTCTCTTCGAATTTTTTTAAAAAAACCAGCTAATTAACGTGGGTATATTTATTAATTTATAATTAACTTTGGATATTAATAAAAATGTCGGGTGTGTGTGGGGGTAAGTCAAGCTACCTTCAATTTTAAATATGAAATATTAAAATAAATGATTACTTATATTTTGGAGCAACAAAAGCACCGAGGAATCGATGACCTTTTTGTAGATATCATTTAGAACACAAAGCAGAGGGAAATATTTTAGAGTAAAAATAAGAAATAATAAAAATGTCTAATTACTTAATCAAACATTTTTAACATATTAATAAAAATATTATTTTGCAATGTATATATTTTTTATCTTTTATTTGAACCGTCATAGTAATTAAAAACAAAAATTAGCTATTGTATTTTTTTTTAACTTATTCTAATACCATATAATTCCCCTTCAATTTTAGAAGAAAGCATATATGAAGAATACTTTGCTGATCTACTCACCACAAATTTTGTACATTTTAGTTATAACTTATAATTAATATGATGTCACTATGAGTCATTTCATTGAATCTCAGTTTATGATTAATAATTGATAGAATAATAAACCATTATTTTGGAAAGTGGTCAATGGTCAAAATTTTCTAGACATCAGCAGATTATAATACGCCTGATTAATTATTAAATGTAATACCATGCACAATTAAAAATAAATAAATTGGAGGACTACAAAGTAGCTTTGAAATTGTACTTAATTATTTCTTTATATTAATCTCCTCTTATTTTTTATGATTTTGTTTTTGTCTTGGTCTCTAGATTGTAATCCCTCTCAATTCTTACTACGTATTTTTCTTTAATAATCAAATTTTACCAAGTCCTCCGTCCATGAAAATTCAGAGGAAAATTGGAATTTTTTATTTGGATAATGTACAGAAGTTTTGAAAGCAATTGAGCTGCTTGTAAAAATGTTCATTTTCTCTATTATATGTGAGGCTCAAACAGTTAATTGTTCATGAAAATTCAGAGGAAAATGGATGTATGCAAGGTACAAATCTGTTGTCTCCTAAATTAGATAAACAAATAATAAATAAAAGATGCAAAGCTTGATAACAATTTCTGTATATTTCAAAAATATTGTGAATTTTTTTTTTGACAAAAGTGGGTAGAGAAGATTGTGATAATGGTACAATTACAAGTTAACACAATAATTCTCATTCGTCTTTATAGTTGTCATAATTGTAGAATTATAAGTTTATAACACATATAATAATATGCAACAATTACAACTATGACTGTAGATATAGATATAAACCAATGAAACACAAATATCGTATTATCTGAAAATTAAGTGCTACTAACATGTTATTAATTGCTATAATTAACTTATCTATAATATAATGGGACCGCCTAGCTCTCCCCCGTGAACAATCCCCCATTTGATCCCCCGAGTTCGGATAAGGCATAAATAGAGAGGGGACCACAACTGCCTCCGCTAAAAACAAAAGAAACCGCGTTAAAAACATAGAAAACGCGTTATTAATGGGCGGGGACCACACAACCGACAAACGAAAACGCGTTATTAAGTGGGGGGGGACCGCATAACCGAAACAGAAAACGCGTTATTAAGTGGGGGGACCGCATAACCGTCATCTCATTTTATGACTTGGGGGTAAAGGATTCATCTGTGACCCAAAAAGTATTCATCCATCTGTACGCAGGTATTCACTTTTTCAATAGAAGAATATTAGGATTCATTACAACATTTGTTAAGTGGGGGACCACACAACCGACAAAAGAAAACGCGTTATTAAGTGGGGGGACCGCATAACCGGCAAAAGAAAACGCGTTAATAAGATGGGGGACCGCATAACCGTCAGCTTGTATTATCTATAAGAAATTTGCGGTAAAGTATTCATCTGTTTCACAACTAGTATTCACCCATCTGTATGAAGGTACTCATCACCACAAACAACATACGTTGCGGACCGCTAAATCTTTTGAAACGGACAGGGGTAGGGACCACATGCAAGTAGCGAAACCCGAAATACATAAACAAGTAATAACACGATTATACTGCAAAAGGTGAATACTTATGACGAGAAGGATGAATATAACATATCAAACTATATAATATCAACAATATTAACACTAACATCAATTCATATCTGTTTCATATAAAAATTTTAACACAACAAATAAGTCATCACATCAGTGAGTAACCTAAATTGCAAATTTAAACTCATTCCTCTCATCAGTAAGTATCCTACATGCAAGCAGAAGACGCTCAGCACTGATCATTTCCTACAAAAATTAAACACAAAAAAATGTCAGTTAGTAAATGAAATTTTAATAAAATAAATTAAAAGTATACATCCCAATTGCAACAAGTATTCATCCAGTAAATGTGAAGTATATATCCCAGTAATAAGAGAAATTACAAAAACGAAAAAGAGTATACATCCCAAGTGTAACAAGTATTCATCCATTAAATCTAAAGTATACATTCCAGTAATACCCAGTACTATTTATACAGTAAAAACCCAAGTGAAACAAAGACTTCATCAATGAACTGTAAAGTATATATCCAGTAATACTCAGTATTTATCCCAAGTGTAACAAGTATTCATCCATTAATCCTAAAGTATACATCCCAACAATACCCATGTTATACATACCAGTAATACCCAGTAATATTTACCAATTAAAAACAAGTAATATTAAACTATTATAGTATACATCCCAAGTGAAATAAGTATTCATCCATTAGCTGTAAAGTATATATCCAGTAATACCCAGTAAAACCCAGTAAAACAAGAGAATCAAGTATTTATCCAGTAATATTCAAATTACAGAAAGCTAACAAATTTATATAATATTAACCTGAGTGAAATCGAGCGGGACCTTGCGCGTCAAACAGTCAATACACCGCAGTACAAATATTGCACAATCCTGCGAAGATTGCTGAGGAGTTTCCATCCAGGATAGCTGTACGTCCATCCACGACTCTTTTCCTATATTTTGTATAAAAACAAGAAAATTTATGAAGGTTTTCATACCTAATACAAGCTTACTGAAAAATAAAAGTAACACATAAACATCTTAAAAACATGAATATAAAGTAAGATACAAGTACTTACCAAGCTTCCAGGAGAGAAAGTACTTCACCCAGTGCAGATAGTTGATGTGTGGCTCAAGATAGTATTGGTTCGATGAAGGGTTAAGTGAGTTGTACATCTGGATCTTTTGATTCTTCAAATCAAAAGCAGCTAATATCCAATGCTTTCGACCAACTAATGGTACAAACAACCATCTGCACTTCTCGAATTGGGGTGAAAATAATTCCCTCTGTTGACGGTACACAATATCCATTTGATTGAATGGTGCCATTTCCTACAATATTACAATAAATAAAATAAACAAACCAATATTTAATTATTTCAAAAATTTATGAAAATATACTTTTTATATTTTTAAAAACTCACAATACAATCATTCGTCAAGTAGAACCACTCTTCATCAACTGGAGTCTCCAGTTGCATTATGAATAGTGCTATATCAACAGCCTGAACAAATATTAATTCATGTCAAGATTAGTACTTATCCAAGAATCCAGTTAATACACAAAGAATTCATCTATTGATAGCAAAGTATTCATCTATTGATGGAAAAGTATTCATTCATGACTACCAAAGTATTCACCCATGAACACCAATAATTGAATACTTTGGTATCAATACTTTGGTATTCATTCATTGATTAATACACAGGTATTCATTAAAGTATTCATCCATGGAGACTAAAGTATTCATCCAATTATATAAAAGTATTTATGCAGTTAATACACATTTCATACACAAGTGTTTATCTATTGATACCAAGTATTCATTCATTAAAACAAAAGTATTCATCAATATAATTGACAGCCTGCACAAAGTAAAAATTTTCATACCTCAGAGCCAATTTGGTTCTTGCAAAACAGAATGTCTCGGAATTGATCAATTGTCATAAATAATCCAGACTGGGTGTTTTTAAAGGGATA
This sequence comes from Carex myosuroides, assembly GCA_028015225.1. NCBI lineage: Eukaryota > Viridiplantae > Streptophyta > Magnoliopsida > Poales > Cyperaceae > Carex > Carex myosuroides. Next base: position 4,511,102 of record CM051466.1, read on the forward strand.
GTCCTCATCACCAATTTCATACTGAAAGTATTTCTTCACCCATGAATCCAACACATTACTCACTTCAACGCTAACCAAATCCCGATTGTCATAAGACCAATGCTTGTCTGGCAGCGGGACTTTCCCGGTACAACTCTCAAATGTGGGATCCACGAAAATACTGTCAGAAAAAAAATCCCAATCTGGATAATTTAATTTAAATGGAACCTGATCAAATTCATTATATTCGTCTCCGTACTTGGCAAGGATACATGGAATCCATTCACTGGATGGTACAACAACTTTCGCAACATCGTGGACAAAAGGTTCTCCCCGAAAAGCTGGTTTCGGTTCATTAGCCCCTCTTTTAGGCATGGTTCTACGGATTGGAACCCTCTTCTTCCTTCTACCAGCTGTTTTCTTCTTAGGTTTCGGTTTCTGTTGCTCTGGCTCTTGGGAGCTAATAATTTCAACCACGTTGGTTTCAGTTTCAGGGACTGGTTTTGGGCCTCTTTTCCTGCCTTGTCCCCTTTCATAAACAAACTTAGTACCCAAGACCTTAGGTCTGGATTTTAAATTGCTTTTCTGGACGTCCAATTTCTCTTTCTCTTTGGTTTTATGATCAGTTGGAATTTGGACTTCCGGTGAGAAACCGAGGCTAAAAGAGGGACCATCCATATCACCAAGATTACATACTGCTTCTTTCTCTTCAATTACTTCAACTTTCTTTCCTACAAATATGCATACTGTTACATTCAAAATGTAAAACTGGATAACAAAGTATGAACTGCAAAAAAATATGACAAAACTAAAATATTAATACCTTCTTTCTCTATTCCTTGTTTCTCATCAGCTTCTTGACGTCCTTTTGATTTTTCTTTTCCTTTATGGTGAGCAATAACATCTTGTATAATTTTATCAATCTTTGGATCTTGGGATTCATCTTCCTGTGTAGTAAACCCATGAGTATCTTCTTCAGAAAGTACGTTGTCCTCCACAGCTTGAGGTTGTTTTGTTTCATTCTTTGATTTCTTCACAGGTGGATCTCGACCAACCGATGGTGTTGGTGTCACAGTTTCTCCAAATAAAACTCTCTTCTTCAGAGGACTGGCAGGAGTCTCCTTGATTTCAGCAGCCTGGCTTAACAGCCTCAAAGAGCTCCTAGTGTTAACAACACTCTTCTTTTGCCCAGCTACAAAAAAAAGGTATAAATCCCAGTTGTAACAAGTATTCATCCAGTAACTGTAAAGTATACATCTTAGCAATATAGAATTCCAAAAAGGAAAAAGAAGTAACAAATATTTAGCAATTATAGTATACATACAAAGTGAAACAAGTATTCACCATTCATGTCAAAGTATTCATCCAGTAATACTAAAGTATTCAACACCAAAGAAATAGATGAAAATACTAAAAGTTTAATAGATGAATACTCACAAGGTACATTATCTTGTACATTGGCAGACTTGCTTAACAGCTTCAAAGAGCTCCTAGTGTTAACACCAACCTTCTTTTGTCCAGCTACAAAAAACAAAAGTATACATTCCAGTTGTAACAAGTATTCATCCAAGATCAATCAAGTATTCACCATAAAAATTAATAGATGCAAAAAATCTTACCATCAGGAGAAAATTTAGCATCTCTAGAAACAGCACCTTCAGAAGGTACTTTACCTTCCAGCTTATCATCGGCTATGGAAATACCAATTGTTAAAAAGATAATTCACAAAATTTCTACAACAAAACGATTCAGTTTTCTTAAATTTGAATGTAAATATTCAAATGAACAAAAATTTATAAATCTTACACTTTGATTTCTTCTTCTACTCATGACCAGAAGTTCCCTTCTCTGTTCCCTCAATAGCTTTGACAGCTATCCCACGAAAATAACAAAAGAAAAAAAAATTAAAGTCAATTATTGGTACAAAGTCAGGTGCTAATCACTAAAAATATCAAGTTTCATATGTATATATTCATACATAGAAGTGAAATACAAAATAAAACACTTTAAATTAAATTATATAAAACATACATGATCGAAACTAAAAGTATTCATCCAAATTCTAAGAAGTATTTATCCCAAAATTTTGACAGTATTACGACCAAAAATATAAGAAGTATTCATCCAAAATGAAGAAAGTATTCATCCCAATTGTAAGAAGTATTTATCCCAAATGTTGACAGTATTAATTTATCCGACCTACAAATATAAGAAGTATTCATCCAAAATGAAGAAGTATTCATTCAAATTGTAAGAAGTATTTATCCAAATGTCGATCACTAAAAATATCAAGTTTGATATGTATTCATAAAAGTGAAATACAAAATAAAATACTTTAAATTAAATTATATAAAACATACGTGATCGAAATAATCGCTTCGATATGTGATACTGTCTTTCCGAATGAGAAGCCTGCTCCAAAAGCTTATGTTCAGACGCTGGTGACAAAAGCGGAATACCACTTGAATCTTGTATATATTTCAGATCCTCAAACCGATGCTTGGCTGCCCTTTGAACCAGCTCACTGGAGACATTGAAGTTGAAAAGGCAGTAAACAGGTGCCATTTCGGTTATCAACTTCAGAAGATGACTGTTTTTGGGTTTTCGCAATTGCACGTTGTTTGACAGCACAGAGAACTGGTCACTTGCAACAAAACCCCTCTCCTTATTGAGTAACTCAGCAGGTTCCCATTTCAGCTCAGAAGTATCAATATCACCCACCAGGACATTGTCAAGCACTTTGTTCAATGAGGATCTCCTCCAGCAGACATTCAATTTGTGATCCAGAAATCTTGGAATGTGGCCAGTGAATTTCCTATTGTTCGGAATCTTCACGTGCTCAAAAAACCAGCCCTAAAAAAAATAGAAACAAAAAAACAATCTTACTAAGTATTGATTCAAAACATAATAAGTATTTATCCAAAATGCATAATGTATTCATCCCAATTGTAAGAAGTATTATCCCAAATGTTGACAATATTCATTCATCCGACCTAAAATATAAGAAGTATTCATCCAAAATACAGAAGTATTCACTTCCTGTGTAAGAAGTATTTATGCCAAATGTTGACAGTATTCATTTGTAGGACCAATAATATAAGAAGTATTCATCCCAATTGTAAGAAGTATTTATCACCAAATGTTGACAGTATTCATTTATACGACCTATACTATAAAAGTATTCATCCACATAGTAAGAAGTATTTATCCCAAATACTAACAGTATTCATTTAAACGACCTAATGTAGTATAGACATATACACTTGAAAGTATTTAAATTTTTTTTATTAAAACTTACAATCAATGCAAGTGCACAACCAGGGAGTGTTCCTGACTCTTTCTTCCCTGTCTTCCTCTTTGTACCCTCCTCTTCTTCTTCTGCCATACTTGTACTTTGGTTGTCCCTTTGTAACCGACACCAAGCGGCATTGTTTGGAATGTTCTCCATAAGAACACGGTGCACTGCCTCTGCCCAATTGTAATCTTTCAAACTGTCGATCTCAGCAGCATAGTGGAAAAGATGCTGTGGAACTTTTCCACAAGATTGCGGGAATAGTACCATTGTGAAGAGGTACATTACCAGCAGTCCCACTACATCATCTGCCGAGGCATTCTTCTTAAGGGATTCTTTGATTGCCGTCTCAAGCGTGGCTACAGTTATCCTTCCATTTGACTTCAAATGTCGCCGCCTGAGGGGAGGATCACTAACCCTCCCCTTCTTCATCTGCACCACCTCTCCACCAACCCCAAGGCCCATCACCAACCCGACTTCTTGAGGAGTAAATTCCAGTTTTTTTCCCTTAAAAACAAACGCACCTTCCTTGTCTTCCCAATGCAAGAGAATGCTATGCAAAACAGGGTTGTTTGCATGAGTTTTGTGTGGAAATGCAAACAAATGAAGAAATGGAGTATTGGCTAGACGGGCTATGTGAACAGGCTTCAAATTGGGCAACACATTGCTGTGGAAGAAAAGCATAGCTGCATCAATATTACATCTGTTCTTTATGCATGAATCAGATGTCCTTGGTTTTCCAATATGTTGACCTACAAGGAAAAAATTACGTAGAGTTGTAAAATATTGATTTGAATTGAGTAGGATATTCACTAATGGATGTAAAGTATTCATCCAGTAACTGTAAAGTAACATTAAGCTATTAGAGTATTCATCCAAAGCGGCACAAGGATTCATCCATCATTTGTAGAGTATTGATCCATTAAGTGTAAAGTATTCATCTGAATTGCGTAGGATATTCACTACTGGACAACAAGTACAGATGTATTACAAAATAGAAATGTATAAGTACACATTTATGAAATTACCTTTCTTGCGACCTGGTTGGGCTCCCCTACGCCGTTTTGCTGGTGGGACATCTTTCACCTCTTCTTCTGAAGATGATTCTTCTTCTTTATATTGTTCTGAAAAATTATATTCATCCATCAAATGTAAAGTATTTATCCCTTAAGTGTAAAGTATTCATCTGAATTGAGTAGGATATTCACTACTGGACAACAACTACAGATGTATTACAAAATACAAATGTATAAGTACACATTTATGAAATTACCTTTCTTGTGACCTGGTTGGGCTCCCCTACGCCGTTTTGCTGGTGGGACATCTTTCACCTCTTCTTCTGAAGATGATTCTTCTTCTTCTTTATATTCTTCTGAAGAATTATCTACACATTTTGAAGAATTATTTGAAAAATTATATTGCTGTCTAAGTTGATCACAAGAATAATCTACTAAAGAAGATCCAAAATTAATAAAGAAAAAATAATTTTCAGCTCATTTGTTAAGTTTCAAGACTAAATTCTAAATATTAACAAAACAACTTATTATTTACTAACATAGATAGTATTCATCCAACTTAGCTATTTGTATTCACTACAAGACAACAACCAAACTCTGAAACAGCAGACATATAATTAATTGTAACTTAAACAAAGTTATAGAAGTAAATTCATGAAAATACCTTCCTTATGACCTCGTCGGGCTCCCGTATGCAGTTGTACTACTGGTGCACCTTCTTCTTGCGAACTTTCTTCGATATCTTCTGAACTTTCATGCAGCTCTGCTGATTTGATTGGAGATTGAGGTTTCTTTGGAGATTGAAGTTGTTCTGTTAAAAAATACAAGCAAAATAATATGTTATTAAAAAAGTTAGTAACATATATAGTATTAATTTCTTTCATGTATGTATTAACTCATCAAACAAACAATATTCATCAAACCTTCAGAGATCTTCTCAAGATCTTCATCCACCTGTGCTGGTTGGACTGGAGATTGAGTTGACAATTCATGTTGTTCTGTTAAAAAAATAAAAGCAATAATAATATGTTATTCAAAAATTTAGTAACATATAAAGTATTAATTTCTTAACATGTTGGTATTCACTCATCAATGAAAGAATATTCATCACACCTTGAGAGATCTTCACAGAATCATCATCCACCTGTGCTGGTTGGACTGGAGATTGAGTTGACAATTCATGTTGTTCTGTTAAAAAAATAAAAGCAATAATAATATGTTATTCAAAAATTTAGTAACATATAAAGTATTAATTTCTTAACATGTTGGTATTCACTCATCAATGAAAGAATATTCATCAAACCTGGAGAGATCTTCACAGAAACATCATCCACCTGTGCTGGTTGGACTGGAGATTGAGTTGACAATTCATGTTGTTCTGTTAAAAAATAAAAGCAATAATAATATGTTATTCAAAAATTTAGTAACATATAAAGTATTAATTTCTTAACATGTTGGTATTCACTCATCAATGAAAGAATATTCATCAAACCTGGAGAGATCTTCACAGAAACATCATCCACCTGTGCTGGTTGGACTGGAGATTGAGTTGACAATTCATGTTGTTCTGTTAAAAAATAAAAGCAATAATAATATGTTATTCAAAAATTTAGTAACATATAAAGTATTAATTTCTTAACATGTTGGTATTCACTCATCAATGAAAGAATATTCATCAAACCTGGAGAGATCTTCACAGAAACATCATCCACCTGTGCTGGTTGGACTGGAGATTGAGTTGACAATTCATGTTGTTCTGTTAAAAAATAAAAGCAATAATAATATGTTATTCAAAAATTTAGTAACATATAAAGTATTAATTTCTTAACATGTTGGTATTCACTCATCAATGAAAGAATATTCATCAAACATGGAGAGTTCTTAGCAATATCTTCATGCACCTGTGCTGATTGGTTCGGAGATTGAGCTTTCTTTGGCGATTCATCTTGTCCTGCTAAACAATAAACAGTTAGTAACATATATTGTTGAAAATAAAAACAATAAACAATTAGATACATCAAAAGTGATATTTAGCTATTAATATCAAACTATATAACATCAAAAGTATACATTCCAGCTACAACAAAGTATTCATCCAGTAACTAAATTATATGCATCCATTACTATCATTGGATCCAAGCATAATCAAGTATTCACTCTACATTCCAGTTAATTAGATGAAAAAAAGCTTACCATCAGCTTCAGAAGGTACATTATCTTGTACCATATCATCTCCAGATGTTTTCACAACATCTACAGGGACACTGGTTTGTTGACCTTCTGCTTCGAGTTGTTCAGCTTCACCTTGGAGTTGTTTACAAAAAATAATCATAATTCATCTCTAATATAACATCTAATATAACAGTGTGTTCATCTAACAAAAAAGTATTCATCTCTAATAAGTACTGAATAGTGCATTTAAACTAAACTATTCATCTCTAGCAACAGTGTGCTCATCTGTATGTATTCACTCATCAAACAAAACTATTCATCTCTAGCAACAGTGTGCTCATCTGTAATCTAACATTAAACTAAACTACTAAATAACAGAAATAGTGTGTTCAAAATAAACTAAACTAAACTAAACTCAATAACAGTAAAATTAAACTAAACTAAACTAAATAACAGCAACATAACAAAGAACAGAGGCAGGGACACACAGTGTTACTGGTACCGATTACCAGTAACAAAAATCGTCACAACAACATAGCAAGATAAAGAAAGCAAACCGGTACCAGTACGCATTACTTAATTAAAATACTGAATACTTCAGTTAAGTTGGATGAATACCTCGAGAATCAGCGATTGTTACATTTCCTTCTTCATTTCCACTAATTTGCGGTGCAGATGCCTCAGGCAGCACCGATTCTTCACTTTGAGGCAGCACAACTTCTTCACTTTGAGGCAGCACCGCTTCTTCGCTTTGAGGGAGCACCGCCTGTTCATTTCCACCGATTTGCTCCATTTCCAAAGATAAAGAATGTCACCGGAGGGGAGAAAGATTCGCTATCAGATGAACTCTCTCTCTCAATCAACGAGTGTGCGATTACGATTACGTGAAGTGGATGAACTCTCTCTCTCAATCGCCGAGTGTGCGATTGCGAATCCGTAAGGTCGGTGAACTCACTCTCTTTCTTTTTTCAAAATCGATGCTAAAACCCTATCGTCGGCGGAATGTTCGATTGCGAGAGTACGATGGACTGACTCTCTAAAGTGTGCGATTTCGTCAAGAGGAGTGAATATTTTGTCACGTAGTGAATTTTAATTTTTCATTTTAATTTTCATTTACAAGATCAGTGAAATATATCATATGGAACGGTTTCATCAAAATGAAAGGATGTTAATGGAAAGGGGCTATGAAACGAAATGGCGCAACTCTTATATATATATATTTCAAATCCATGTGGTGGGACCATTTAATTTAAACACCATCTCCATTTCACTGGAGGGGTGCTTGATTTTATAATAATTTAATATTTTATTGTTTTTATTGTATTTACTCAATGTCAATAATATATTGACTCAGTATTCATATGATATTCACTATGCATGTCGCCGCATAAAGTATATAAGGTGGGACCATATAAGGTGGGACCATTTCAACGACCCAACATCTCCATTTCACTGAAGGGATGCTTGATATTAAATTAAATTAACACTGTTATGTATCTTATTGTACTAAATGAAAAAGTAATTTTATTGTGTAATATTAAATAATTTTTCATAATGTGAAATTTTTCATTGAACCTATCATGGATTAACACTAATTTTATTCTGTAAAAATGTGTTAACTTTTTATTCATATAATAACAATGACATAATCCGGGCTATGTGAACAGTTTATTGTTCCAAGTAAATACTTGTTTGTCCATGGATGAATACTTCGATGAACACTGTTCACTTCAACATTTATTTGTGCACCAAAAATTCTTTAAATGTAATAAAAGTATATATTCATCTCTTCACATAAAAAAACAAGTAAAAAATAAAACAACAAAAATTTCTAATTATATTGAGCACGAATTGCTAATTGTAATACATCTGAACCGTACAATATGAGATCTCACAAAGAAACAAGCAACTTTTCAATGTAATAGTATTGTATTCATCTATGTAATCTGAAGTATTCACTATCGACACTTAAGTATTCATCAATGAAATACTAATGTTTCTGTGCAAAAATGAAAATTAAAAAATGATAATCTGTACAAAGTTATGTTTCTATATTTATAAACAAAAAGAATTAGTTCTCCTTTTTCTTCATATTCTTTTGCTTGTCCAACAACTTCTTTATGGCAACATCAATTTTGCTCTTGTAAGCAATTTTTTTTGGTCGTCCCCTCCGATTTGATTTTTTAGGTGGTAGTAGAGGTTTAGAAGGTGGACAATTAACTAATGAAGTACCATCAATTTGTTCTGCAACTGTCGTAGATTTCTGAAAACCATCAAGCAATGTCTCACCTGCGAAGAAGTATTCATCCATTAAAATGAAAGTATTCATCCCACAATGCAATATAAAGATTCACAATCACTGGTATTAGTACATGAATTATTATTGTAAAATTGTATTCATCCTTTCATCTCAAGTATTCACACTATCAGAATGATGTACTAATCTGTGTAGAAATTAATATAAATGTATACCTCCTGCCGCCGAAACATCTTGTTGCTTTCCTTTTCCTGTGGTAGACTTTTTTTTCTTTCTTACTATAGGTGTCATTCCAGAAACTCCAGAAGTATCAATAACATTCACATTCTGTTGACCACCAACTAAACCTGATTTCACAAAACTCGAAAATATCAATACGTATTCACGACTAATGCAATAAGTATTCACTTCCAATGACAGAAATATTCATTACTAAACCTGAGGTGAAAGAAAGAAGATATTGAAACAGAAAGAAAACGACTATTATTGACAAACCTGCTATGTTTTTTCTCAACTCATGTAAACCATTCAACACCGTACTATGATACTCATCATTCACACTTCCAATGTTTAGCAGATCTTGAATTATTGGATTTGTTGACATGGTCAACTCATACAGCCTACAAACACACAAAGGAAAACAGATACAACTTAGAGTGAAGTATTCAACCTTATAATTGTAAGTATTCAACCATAGCATAATAAATAAACAAATTAGAGACTTTTACCTGTTTCGTTCCGGTAAAGTTGGATGAGATGAATCAATTATGGTCAAATTCTGTCGATCGATATCTTTTCTCCACCGATCGACAATATACTTTTCATCAATAGAAAATACCTTTTCATGCTTTAGGACCTGAATTGAGTGTGAACACAAAACACCCATTACCTCAAAAAGTCTACAAATACAGAACACCTCCTTTAAGGCCCTCTTATACACAACCTGAAAGTTTTTCCCCCAACAATCTGCAACAACATAAAGTGCCTCTCCATCTTGTTTTGCAATTAAATTGCACGATAAATTCATACACAATGTGAACTGCTCTTGACATTTGAGGAAAATTTCATTTGTATAACTTTGTTGAAATTGATATTCCATGGGCAATTCAGAATTACACTTATGAGCTCGATACTTCGAATCATGGTCAGCCTTATGTTCTCTCTCCCAAATGTTTCTTAGAGCTTCATCAAAACATTCGACAAAACCTTTAAGGCTTTCTCTCCTTGTGAGGTAGCTATCCAAGAAAGAATTCATACTTTCTACACGCTGTGTAGTATTCATTCCAGCCTAGAATTGGGAATTAGATAGACTGGCACCCACTTCTCTCTCATTTGAAATATATCTCTAAACCAAGCATCATCTTGCTTCCCAATTTTATCCATCAACTGCACCCATCTTTCCTCAAAATCTTCCTTGCACTGGGAATAATACACAACCTCCTTCACCTGAGCTGATAAGGCACTTTTCTTATCCTTTCTTCCCAATTTACTGGGTAGCTTGTGTAATATATGCCAAGAGCAGTACCGATGAGCGGTTTCTGATCTAAACACATGCTTAATCCCTAATTCAATGCTTCCACATTGATCTGTGAGTATGCCACCAGGTTTCACTCCATTCATACATTCCAAAAATCTAGACATAAAATATTTGTTAGTACAAAATAATTGTGCTAAGAAAATATTACATAAAGTATTTATGCCTTAAGTACATAGTATTGACTTATACGGCATAAAGTATTCATCCACTAACAATGGAAGACCTCAAAAAAGAACCTTATTGTGTATTCCAAACCTCATACAATTCCTACAGTATAATGTACTCACCAGTACCACATAAAGTATTCATCCACTAACAATGCAAAAACTCAAAAAAAGGTAACCTCAATGTGTATTCAAAACTTCATACAATTCATACAGTATAATATATTCACCAGTACCACATAAAGTATTCCTTCATTATAATGTATTGACGTGTATGGCATAGAGTATTCATCCACTAACAATTAAAGAACTAAAAGAAAACCTTGATATGTACTCAAAACTTTCATACAGTACATTGAGTATAATATATTGACCTATACCATATAAAGTATTCATTCAACCAGGTTTTAAGTATTCATTCATACTTATCCAAGTAAATTAGTATTCAAACATTCAAAACAACAATCAAATAGTACCTGGAAAGACACCATATGTAATCTCTTTCAGTTTCCCTTCCTAGCAAAGCACAAGCTAAAATGACGGAATGACCATGGTGATTAACACCAACCCACAATACAAGTGGCATATCGTACCTGACAAATTTTAACAAAAATAGCAAGTATTCATCACAACCATACAAAATACTAAATTACAGTCAAATAATATAATAATTAGCAGATGATTACTTACTTATTTGTGAGGTAATTAACATCCGAAATGTAAGAAGTATTAATCCTAAATACAGAAAGTATTCATTCAAAATGTAGAAAGTATTTATCACAAATATTGACAGTATTCATTCACGATCCAAGTATTCATCCACAGAAATTCACTTTTAATGTAAGAAGTATTCACCCAAATAAAAGTAATATTCATCCCACAGTATTTAACACATTTATAAGGTTGTCAGATTCATATGAAAATTCCAAATTGCAGTAATAAAATAACAGATGATTACTTACTTATTTGTGAGGTAAGTTGCATCCATAACAATAACATCGTGGAAATATTTGTATGCTGCACGACTTCGACCATCAGCCTAGAACACACTCCACAATCGATCTTCATTTGTGTAATCGTGAGCATAAAAAAAATCTCGATCAATCTTCGATTTGTTTCGAAAGAACTCAAATATCAATGAGGCATCATCACCTTCAAAAGCCCTTAACTTCATCCGCTTGTACTTCTCAATATGATTTCTTGCATCTTTTTTAGTAAAAGGGCACCTTATATAACCTCCAGCACTTTTGATTACTAACTTAATATTAACTGCAACACCCAAACCTTGATCATCATTAAAATCCAGCATATTCTGATATTTCACAGGGATGTATCGGAATCCAGATATAAGAAATGAAGAATTGGGTTGCAAAATGTGGTTGTGACACCCAACATATTCTACTACTACCCATCCACCATTCAAACTAGATGGTTTCAATTTTAAACAAGCACGACAACCCGTGCCTACAAAACCCCTTTTCCTTTTTGGGATACAACCTTCGTTTGACACCACTCTTTTTGGATATTTGGTGCACATAAACACATAATGAGTGCTTATGTTACCAATCTTGTGATTTGACCTTTTGCATATGCTAAATCCACATTGAAATCCATACAATTGATAGTATGAATGTGCATCGTCTATGGAATCAAACTCATCCCCAACTGCTGGTTCTCTCACACGATGATCATCATCATCATCATCATCAGCATCATCACCATCACCAGCAGCATCAGCTTCTACTTCAGTATTTTCTGGTTGATCTTCCCCACTTTCAATGTCAACAGCTTCTTTGTTGAGGTCAAAATCAAATATACTCTCCTTGCTGCCTACACTATCAACCACTCTCTCATTTTCACGATGAACCTCTTCAAAATGTTGATAAAGGTTCACCTCATCAACTTCTAAATTACTATTCTCCATCCACATCCCATCTCCGCAGATTTCATTGAGATCAAAACTCATCCTGAAAAAACTACTTAGTGTAAATACAAGTATTCACCCCAAATGTAAGAAGTATTTACCCAAAATGCAGATAGTATTCATCCAAAAAATAGAATGTATTCATCGTACGACCCAATTATTCATCCTATAAAAACCATGTAAGAAGTATTCATCCCAAATACCAAAAGTATTTATCCCAAATGTTGACAGTATTGATTTAAGACCCAAGAATTCATGCAACAGTATTTAACATCAATTCACAAATAATGTAAGAAATATTCATCTCCAATACAAGAAGTATTCATCCAATATGTAGAAAGTATTTACCCAGTTGTGTTTATCCCTAATGCAGAAAGTATTTATCCAAAATGCAGAAAGTATACCAAATGCTGATATTATTCATTTACGATCAAAGTCTTCATCCAACAGTATTTAACATTACTTAACAACTAATGTAAGAAGTATTCATCCAACATGTAGAAGTATTCACCCCAAAATGTAAGAAGTATTAATCCCACATGCATAAAGTATTCATCCCAAATGTAGAAGTATTTATCACAAATATTGACAGTATTCATTCACGATCCAAGTATTCATCCACACAAATTAACATCAATTAACATTTAATGTAAGAAGTATTCACCCAAATAAAAGTAATATTCATCCCACAATATTTAACACATTTATAAGATTGTCAGATTCATATGAAATTTTCAAATTGCAGTAATAATATAGCGATTTCAGATGTCACCAACAGAAATCACAACATGAAGATCAGAGATCAAAAATAAAATCAGATCGCATCAACATTTCATTACCTGATCAGAGAATAGCCGGAGCAAGGAAGTTCGTCGGAGCGTCGGATCAAGGAAGATCGTCGGAGAGTCCCAGCGGGTGAGATCGTAGGAGCGTCCGAGCGGGGAAGATCGTCGGAGCGTTGGAGCGTCGGAGCGTCCAATTAGGGTCCGCCTAGCTCTCCCCCGTGAAAGCGGCGTGCGTCGGAGAATCCCAGCTGCGATCGCTTGAGAAAAGAGAGAGAAAGCGGCGCGCGTCGGAGAATCCCAGCTGCGATCGCTTGAGAAAAGAGAGAGAAAGCGGCGCGCGGGGAGAGAAAGGAAACAAAATTCAAAAAAGGAAAGGTAATTAAACGGGAAAGTGGGTTAACCGGTAAAAACAGTTAACTATAATTAACTGTTTCATTAACGGCCACGGGGGATGAAACGGGGGATGGGAAGCCGGGGGAAGATATAATTACCCTAATATAATATAACAGGTTCCATGAGTCCGGCTAACGCGCTTCCTGATCTAGTATTTCAACAAATTATTTTTGGCTTCCAAAATCTATCAAATCGGTTTCAAATGAAAAATTTAAAATGTTCAAATCAATCTTCTTAATAAGAGTTTCGTTTTCATATAATTTTTTTTCAATTTTAGAATTTATTTACTATCATGTCAAGCGGTCAAAGATTTTAATAAAATAGTGTATTAAAATGCGCACATATCCTACATATTTTGACTGCTTGACTTGATAGTAAATAAATTCAAGAATTAATTTTTTTTTATATGAAAACGAAGCTCTCATTAATTAAGGAGATCAATTTGAACGGTTTGAATTTATCGTTTGATGATAGATTTTGAAATTCAGAAACATATTGTTTAAATACTAGAGGAAACGGTTAGCCGAACTCTAGGTTCCATTATGAAATTGAAAATGTTGCTTTCTAAACAATGTTTTTCTTGGTCTAGAAAAAGGAATGAGAAATTTAGATTTCTAGAACGATTTTGAACGTAGATGCGATTTAAGATTTATTCACACAATTTTCTTTTGAAGAATTAAACCACACATTATTATTTGAAAAATAATATTGCATGGTGATAAGGATTTTGCTTCTTGATATGTAGCTTCTAGGTAATATTCCACTTATTATCATATTATTATTATTACTATTATTTTCATATGCATCTTAGGCCCACCTTTTATTATTTTCATATGCATCTTAGGCGGCCTCAAATTGGGGTTTATTTAATTGAAAATCGTTTTCCGTATAAAATAATAGCAACTTCGAAGCGAATTTGCGGATAAGTTGGAGATTAAATGGATGCAACTGGGGTGTTTATTGTTACACACGATTTGCTGGCTGTTTTCTATTAATTTAAAGGAAAAAAATTATGTCTCCAAGTGTTAAATTTCTCAAATCAAGCATCAAATTATTCTATTTTTTTTTTGTATTTTAACCTTGGATTTATGTCACCAAGTTTTTTTTATTTTCAAAAATATATTAATATTTGAGGGGGGGGGGGGGGGGGGGTTCAAATGCCACAATTTTTAAAAACTTTAATAACTCAAAATTTAAAACTTAAAAGTCAAAATAAAACGTTGTATATGATCTACATCATTTTATTTATGCACGTATAAAAAATTATAACATTTCAATTTTATTTTGGTTGTCATCAAGAGCTTGTAAAAGACGTACTAATGTGAATAATTTCTAGACGTTGATTTTTCAACTTCTTGATTCACATAAAAACAAAATTAAAATGTGATAATTTTTTATGAGCACATAGAGAAAATAATATAGATCACATCTAAGAGTTTTATTTTAATTTATAAGTTTTAAATTTTGAGTTATTATTAAAGTTTTTAAAAATAGAGGCATGGTGGAGGCACAAAAAATTATATCAATGCATAAAAAAACTAAAGCATTGTATCAATGCATAAAGAAACCAAAGTATTGATTCGGTTCCTTTCCTTTAGAAATGCGCCCTTCCTCTGGACATTCACCTCCTTTATCCAAACTCACGAGCACACCTTGGTCCACTTGGTAATAAATAGAAGAGAAATTTGTATATAGAGCGAGGCAGTGGTACTTTACAAAGCACAAAACGGTCTGTGCTATGGATCAATATCTCCATTAGCAAAGTTCAAATAATCGTTTTGAACAATTCAATATAATCTCCATATAAAAATGTACTTGAGACCAAATTTTACATTATTTTTAGAATTGTTTTACTATCTTTTTAGATAGATAGAAAATCACATGATCTAAAATTTCTGAACCATCCGAAATTAGTGATTTATACCCATCACAACTTTGCAATTTAGTACAACATCTTATCAGAATTCAAACAAAAGACATATTTTCTAAATAAATTAAATTAATGATTTAGTTTCTTCAATGTTTCATCTTTCTTCCTCCCACAAAATATTTAATATATTTCTAAGAATAAAAACTTCTCAAAATTCAAATAGAGATTCCTCTAAATATTAAATAGTCTGATGATTTGACCTTCAAACTTTACTCAAAAAATTAAGTAGTTTGATATTTCATCTTTCTTCATAGTGCCATTTTTTTTTAAAACTTCTTATTATAATTAGCAATCACATCATG
The DNA here is from genome assembly GCA_028015225.1 of Carex myosuroides. Lineage (NCBI taxonomy): Eukaryota > Viridiplantae > Streptophyta > Magnoliopsida > Poales > Cyperaceae > Carex > Carex myosuroides. The sequence continues at coordinate 4,526,853 of CM051466.1, forward strand.
ACATAGGTGGAGCTCAATTTCCATGTAGTTTGACTGCAACTAGTGATTTATTTATTTTTCTAAGACAGTTGGTGGGTACATTGGTAGACCCCAACACCAAGTATCTATTATTAAATAAAATTTGGGCAATTTTGGCAGCTAGCTGGGAAATACTAGGTGATTTCGGAGGTCAATTTGGGTCCGTTGCTCATCGGACTCAAAGTGAATTCGATGGGCTCGATTACTGTCCGATCTGCTTTAAGATTTGCACATGTAATTTTCTTGTCTGCTTCAAATTTGTGCGCACGGATATTAAAGCAGATCGGACGGTCCCGAAACCCATCGGACCCAAATTTGAGTCCGATGGGCATCGGACCCAAGCTGCTCTGGTGATTTCCACCTTGGCAACAGTTGGCAATTCCTTGATACTAACATGCTAAAAAGAAAATAAATATTATATTTGTTTTATTTTAGTAATTTAAATTATGTTGTTGTCACTATAAAGATTTCATCTGAACTCAAATTATTCTTTGGTTGTTCTCGCATTAATTATCTTGGAAAACACATATACTTGTCAGTATCATTTTTCAATATAGTTATTATATTTTAATTCAATCAGTTGTAAATTGGTTTAAAGTCCAGCAATGAAATATTAAAAGCTTTATTATTCAATCAGAGCCATTAATCTTGTTTTTTCTTCACAAGACATGCTGATAATTATTTTTTACTTTGTTTCGTATAAGACTATTACTCTTTAAAATAAATGGATCAAGCTAAATGCCATAGATTAATTCTAGTCACTTAATTTTATGAGATGAATATAAAAAATAATTGTATATCACAGAATTTAATAAAAAAATACAAAAATTCAATTTATAGAGATGGCATTCCCCCTTGCCCTTTCCTCTCTTCACCTTTGTTTGATCGCTCATTGTTAGGATCATTGTTTTTGTACAAAATTCATTTAAAAAATTATAACATTAGGACATTATTCTTGGTAAAAAGGAGCAAGCTCACTAAATTCGTCGTTTGAATTTTTAAAAATTTTAAATAATAATGGAATGAAGAGAATTATATAATTTGTGGCACTGAAATCATACTCATTTAATAAATATAGAAGATCTAGTACTATTGCATCTATATTGTGTCTAAGAAAATTTGAATTAATTACTCTTGGAATCATGGGTACTTTTAGTTCCTTTAAATTATCTATTTCTAGTAAATAATTTGTACTTTGAAGCTTTTATAAGTTTTGTTTCTTTTACTTTCATTTTTCTGTCTAATTGAATGTAATATGTCACGTTAAGAAAATTTTATAATAAAATTTCAATCAATTATTTATTTAGAACGTTTAAAACGGAATCGAAATTTGATCAACGAGCGTGGAATGAGAATTTAACACATGTTAACTAGGTTTATATTGAATTTTAGAATTTTCGGACCATTGATTCATCCTAGCACGGATCACGAAGCACCCTCTTTAATAAGCACTAACATTTACTCATCCTAGCACGGATCGCGAAGCAACCCCTTTGATAAACCCTGCCCCTTCCTTCTTCTCCCGTGAGTGTGGTCGGCCAAAGAGAAAGGAAGAGAAAGAACGAGAGAAAGAGAGAGAGAGAGAGAGGAAAAGAGAGGAAGAGCTCTGAAATCCCGTCGGATTGCGCCACCGTCCGGGAAATCGAAGTTGAAACCGAGAAGGTAGCTGTAAATCTCTCCTAGTCATCCCGTTGGTAATTTCTCTTTCACCCTCTTCGCTTGGAAATCCGAGATTTCTCGAATTCGCGGGTTGTTCGTTTTAAAACCGAGATGAGTGTTAGAATTGGTTGAACTCTAACTCCTTTGAGCTTCTTATCTCTCGTTTGCCTATTTTCGACTTGATTTCATCTCCCATTTTGGATTTCCCCTTTCTAGGGTTTCGATGCCGAATCCCGAATTGAAACGCGGCAGTGATTTGTTAAGTTAGTCCGACCAACTAAACTTGTTATCGGTAGGGTTATCTCTTGATAGAGAAAGGTTAGAACATGAAATGGTTAAATCGAGGTTTCGACCAAATTAGGGTTACCCCAACCGACCAACCGAATTGATGCGTAAACCAGGATAGCGAACCAGTACAGGATTATGACCTAATTGGGATGATATACATGGAATGTAGGTGTAGGCTCGGTTGAGCAAAGGTTTGTGGGGCATTCCGAGACGCTTGATCCGTAGTCACGTGGTACGCCTAACGTCATCAGGTGCGGGATTCTTGGACTTGTTTGATAATTTATATTCATGAATTAAACTGCTTCTAATTGTCATGTTGAACTGCTTGATTGATTGCATAATCGTATCGTTTGAACCATATGCATAATTGTATTAACTTAGAATTGATCTGGACTGAGATTTCCTTATTGCGGGCCGCAATAACCCCATTACGGGCCGCAATCACTAGCGCAGCTCAAAATATAAACCGAAAATCTCTCTGACTACTTGGCTGCGGGCCGCAATAACCTTATTGCGGGCCGCAATAACCCCATTACGGGCCGCAATAAACTCATTGCGGGCCGTAATGAAAGTTTTGCTCTCTGGAAGAAAATGAGGGTTTGTCTGCGGGCCGCAACCACACCCATTGCGGGCCGCAATAGGGGTCTGGAAAATGCCAAGTTAGAGTTGGAAACTTGGGGAATTTAAGTCGCGAGCCGCAATAATCCCATTTCAATCCGAAATGAATATTTTAGTTATATTTGCATGTTGAATGGTACATCATTTGCTTGTGTTCTTTTGTTTTGGAAACTACGGTCAAAAGTCCCCAAGAATTTATGACTATCTAGGATGGTCGGTAACGTTTCGAAATCAACGCTGGGCGATGACTCGAAACCATGTGCACATGAGAAGAATTAACCACTGCTGGGCAGTGATTGATTCAGGTCAGTCGATGCTGGGCAATGACTGATCGTGACGGAGACTTTGGGTGACTGTGAGAAAACGATGAAACGGTGTCATATCTAGGCTGGGCCAGGAATGACAGTTTGGTTTGACGTATTGCGAATGGACGATTCTGAGCTTATTGCATACGAATTCTTTTTATCTGATTATGAACCAGACCTTAGTTAATGGTTAAGCCAAGCACTGCGGATGGGTGTCAGATAAAGGGTCCAGCTGGTGGGCCATCTGTAGGTGTCAGTGACACTGCAGATGTGGGTTGGATAAAGGGTCCAGCTCGGTGGAACATCCGTAGGTGCTACCAGCTGTAATAAAATGAGTTAAGCCAAAGTTATGCGTGTTTGAGATTCATCTTGGAAATTCCGTAACTTGTGTTTCATTTGGTAAAATTGTTGTCGAGCATACGCACTTGTTTTATTTATGAATACGCATATGTCTGAACTGCTTTTGTAGGGTTTCATTTTTGAATATAGATTTTGATTGCAAGTCCAATAATCTAAACTGTGGCAAATTTCGCACTGAGAATTCGTTCTCACCCCCGCCTTTGGGTTATTTTACAGGATTTGAGGCGTCGGGTTCTGATAGAGAGGCACGCGAGTTGTAGACCCTTGACAGTTGCTTTTGTATGGCCTAATCTACCTTTTTGTTGTATAGTTTAGGGTTAGGCCTGATGGTTGGTATCGGTATGAGATACCTTTATTGTATTATACTCTGACTATACCGTTTACCTTTCTTTATGGGTTTATATATATATATATATATATATATATATATATATATATATATATATTTGTCTTACACTTAGGGATGTGCTTGATAGTGGATAATTATGCGTATTTGGATTAAATGGGTAATCGCCTTGTAAACATACACGGTTTGTATGTTTACGGCAGGGAACTGTTGCGCACTATAGCTGCGGGGTGTGACATAATATTTCTTGAACTAAAATTACAGATAAGCCAGTTGATTTACTAAAAATATATAAAAAAAATGAGCATCTTCTACATAGTTATATGTAAAGGTTTTGTAATTACTTAGATATTTATTAAGTATAAGTTTGTAGGGGCATACACATTTCTAAATTATATTTTAGTCCAATTTTTGTTGAAATTTGATCTTAAATTTTCATGACGAGAGACTATGTCATTAACATCGGACCGTATAAATTAATATAATATTTCGCATCCAAGAACACAAAATATCAACATTAGATTTTTAAAATTATATGCATCAAATCATCATCTTTTTTATCTAACAAATTTGGAAATAAAGTTGTAGGTTCACTTGAGAAAATAAATTAATAGGGGTCACAAAATGGCTTTAAGTTAAGGAGATAAATATATTTTTGTTAATGTGGAAATTGGCTATTTGTATGTTTTGATAAAAAGTTGATAATTTGGAATGTTTTGATGGATAAGTTGACAATTAACCTTAAAATTATTTATTATTTCCTAGTTATCCAGAGAAAACCATTTTTGCTTCTTCTTCTAGATTGAACAATTCAAATAGAATCTACAGCTAGACATTAGCCAAGTTGTTGATTGGTACGGTTTTTTAACTATTTAATCAATAATTTAGTGGTTTTATTTTTATATATGAACTTATAATTAAGCTCACTCGAAAAGGTGACGCCTCTTCAATTTAGTGTTATGTAATTGACTTTATTTTATTTTTATTAAATTTCCTTTTAGTTTGTCATTGGATATGAATTAAATATTTTTAACAATGATTAATTCTTTGTGGAAATTAATGCATTTTAATTATTTTGGATTTAGATAATTCAAGTTTTGCATCTTCTTAAGAAAATATAAATTATTTATATTCACATTATTTATGAGAAAAGAAATAATTATTTACAAATAGAGGAGGGTTCAACACCTACCTGGATACCACAAGACCTAGATGCAATACCTATCAGGGTTTGGGACCAGCAGACACTTGATCTATGAAGGAAATGTATGTTTCATTTACAAATAAATTATTCGAATTAGGTTCGGCGGGGTCAAAAATTTGTAATTCAGAAATAATTTGAGTATAATTCGGTAATGATTTCAAATTATACATTGAGTTCGGACTAGACATCTCAGTTCCAAAAAAAAAAGTCGCTAATTATTCGCGAATAATTTGGTAAAAATTCAGTCAACCGAATAATACGGCTTTCAGTTCGCTGACACAAAAAAAAACAAATTATTCACGAATTATGTCACTGTGCCTAAAACAAAATCATCTTGTAATATAATAATGATTGTTCACAGGGATAACACAATGCTTGCCACAAAATATCGGTTGACTTAACCAAGTAACAATTTAATACCTAGATAAGTCAAGTTGATATTATTAACCAATAGTAAGCTAGGAGGTAGGACAGAATATACCTGACTAATTCCCCACCTATCCAACTCAACAATTTATATAGATACAATTTAAATTTTAAAGTGCATCTTCCAACTGGTCCGTGATAGTCATTTGACACTACCCGTTAGGGGCTGCCTGAATCCGGTCCGCCCGTGCCTGGTGCCCGGGGTACCCGTATCCGTGCCCGGGTATACCCGGGTAAACGGGTACACGGGTACGGGCTTCAAACGGGCAGGTCAAGAGGGAGCATTGTATACCCGGGTGTACCCGTACCCGCCGCACCCGAACACGAATACCCTTGTACCCGAACCCACCCCGGGTGTACCCGCTACCCTTACCCGTGTACCCGTACCCGAAACCGAACCCGACCCGCCTGGAGTGCTGGACCCGATTTGACATTTATTGTAGCACTGTAGAGTTTACTGTAGCACTGTAGATTTTCGAAATTTTTTGAATCCAACGGCTCCAGTTACTGTTTTATTGTAGCAATCCGAATTTTCCCCCCAAAATTTTTCTATAATACACCCCATTCTTCTCTCATTTTCACACCAAACTCACATTATTCTCAATCTAATTCTCAATTTCTCATACTCTCAATCTCTCATTCATACTCTCATTATTTTTTATTGTTCCCAAATTAGTTTAATTATTAGAAAAAAAAATATAGTTGCAAATTTATTTTATTCCGCAAAGGCGCGAGATACGGTTGAGCAAGTTTATTTCATCCCGCAAAGGCGCAAGATACGGTGGAGCAAGATTATTTCATCCCGCAAAGGCGCAAGTTTATTTCATCTCGCAAAGGTTAGATTAATTTTTAAAATAGATTAAATAAGTTAGATTTATTGTTAATTTTATTATAAATAGGTTAGATTAATTTTAAAGTAGCTTAAATATGTTAGATTTATTGTTAGTTTTATTATAAATAGGTTAGATTAATTTTTAAAGTAGCTTAAATATGTAAGATTTGTTGTTAATTTTGTAGAATTGGTTTGATTTATTTCAAAATAGATTAGATTTATTTTTGAATAGGTTAGATTTATTTTTGAAATAGGTTAGATTTATTTATAAATAGGTTAGATTTATTTTCAAAATAGCTTAAATAGGTTAGATTTAATTTTTAATTCGGTTTTTATTTTTAAGTAAGTAAAATTTTATTTTAAATAGGTTTTATTTGTGCTAAATAGGTTATATTTATTTTAAAATTGGTTATATTTATTTTGAAATCGGTTTTTGAATAGGTTATTTATTTTAAATAGGTTATTTATTTTAAAATTTGTTAGATTTATTTTAAAATTGGTTAGATTTATATTTGAAATATGTGAGATTTTATTTGTAAGTAAGTTAGATTTAAATAAGTTCTATTTATTTTTAGAATAGGTTAGATTTATTTTAAAATATGTTAGATTTATTTTTGAATAGGTTAGATTAATTTTTGAAATATGTTAGGTTTATTTATAAATAGGTTGGATTTTTTTAGTAGGTTAGATTTTTCAAATAGGTTATATTTGATTTTTTAAATTCGGATCTAAATTTAATAGGTTAGATTTAATTTTTTGAATAGGTTAGATTTTATTTTTTGAATATGTTATATTTTATTTTTAAATAGGTTAGATTTTATTTTTTGAATATGTTATATTTTATTTTTAAAATTTTGAATATGTTATTTGATCATTTGAATATGTTAGATTTATTTTAAAATAGGATAGATTTTATTTTTTCATTTCGGATTAATTTTTAAATATGTTAGATTTATATTTTTTGAATACGTTAGATTTATATGTGAATATGTTAGATTTATATTTTGCTAGATAAATAAGTTAGATTTGTTAGATAAATAAGTTAGATTTATATTTTATTTTTGAATATGTTGGATTTGGTAGAGTTATTTTTTGGAATAAGTTAAATTTGTTAGAGTTATTTTTTCAAAATAGATTTTTAAAATAATTTAGAACAAGTTGTATTTATTTTGAATTAGACTTAGAATTTTAAAATTTGAATTAGACATGTTTTTTTTTAAATAGATTTTTTAAATTTGAATTAGACTTATTTTTTTTAAATTTTAAAATTTGAACTTGACATCATGACGTGGTGGAAGAGGAATCAAAGAAACTATTCAACACTGACGATGATGGCCCGCAACGTATTTGTCGTACCCGTGTCAACCGTCCCTTCCAAAAGTTGTTTTAGTTCGGCGAACAGGATCCTCTCCGATAAACGCAGTAAGTTGGGTGCACATGTTTTTGAGAGACTTGTGTGCTTGAAAGATTGGATTGATGCTGATGAGCGCAACCAACATCGAGATCATCAAGAATCATCATCCGGAGTCGACATTGAAGAAAGCAGTACCGAGCCGCGGCCCGCGGCTAATTCAGATTCCGATGGTGCGGAAGAGAGCGAACAATGGTATATGAATCCAAACTACTAGATAGGTAGTGTCGGTATACATTTCTAACCTCTTTTAATCTCTATGGTTCTTTTTTAAATTATAATTTCTAAACGTTTCAATTAGTTCTTAAATTATTCATTTTAAAGAAGAATTACTAACAAAAAAAAGTTAGAACTCCGCCTATGTTATTTTACATAGCCGGTCCCAAGCCCGGAATAAAGGAGGAGGGTAACTTTTATTTTTGAATTTAGATTTAATTTAGATTTATATTTAATTTTGATTTGAATTTAGATTTAGATTTGTTTTTTTTTCTTTTGAAATTCGGTAGAGGCACCTGCCTTGTTATTTTTTTTTAATTCGGCAGAGGCTGAAAGCCAGCAGCTTCATGCCTTGTTTTTTTTTCTTTTATTTAATTTAATTTAGATTTAAATTAGATTTGGATTCAATTTAGATTTAATTTAGATTTACATTTATATTCAATTTAGATTTAATTTAATTTGCATCTAAATTTAGATTTGAATTTATATTTATATTTAATTTAGATTTGAATTTAGATTTAGATTTATATTATCAATTTAAATTGAACGTTTACAAAATATATTATCAATTTAAAATGTAAACTACAAATTTTGAGATATAAATAAATTATGAAACTATATAATTAGAATGAGAGTTTGAAAATAAAATAAAATTACTCGTGTAAAGAAATAAATAATTAGACTTGTACTTAGCCGAATAAATATACAAATTTTCGCACAAATAATTTTCATATATAAGTTACAAATTTTATTTATTTAGGAATTATAAAGATGTGACTTGATAATTTTATGTATATATATACAATATTTGATATTGAACTATTCAGATTTTAAAAGTCGAATTATAAACACGTAATAATATTCGTACGACACGGTACAAACAATAAGAAAAAAAACAGAAAACAAAACAGAAAACAGAAAAAAAAAACCGTCTACCCGGGACGGGCACGGGTTTGAAACGGGCAGGGCGGACTTTTAAAAAAAAAACCCGTCTACCTGTGCCCGTTGTATCCGGGTACCCATTGTACCCGTACCCGTTGTGCCCGCTACCCGGGACGGGTTTTGCCCTGCCCTGCCCGAGATACCTGAGAGCAAATGTCTAGTCCGTGACCTTCAAAAAGTTTAATTAATAATTTAATCTAAAATATAATATAAATTAAGACTCACATTCTCAGTAAAAAAGTTAGTAACTTGTCTGTGATTTAAAATTCAATTTTCAAGATCAAACAATGAATTGTGACTTATCAGTTTACTGCAGTGCATAAATAAATTTCTTCAGTAACTCAAACTACCAAAAATTTTATTTTTACCATTAAAAAATCATAAATTTGTGAAAATTTTATTTTTGACACGGCCCGCAACTTAGACGTTGCAACCAGCACTTTTTTTTTTTTCTACTAACATCCACTGCAACATTTTTGTGGGCCCCATTAAAAGTTGAAAGTAAAAGTTGGTGCAAAAAAAATAATTGTTTGGCTGCAACTTGTAGCACTCCATTTCTTGCCGCAACTTCAAGTTGTGTCCGTGTTAAAAATAAAATTTCTCATATTTTGTGGTTTTTCTGTTTATCTTTTTTTAATAGTGAAAATAAAAAATTCGGCTCAAACTGTAGTAATGACTTTCGAAGTATATCTATTTACTATATTCAATAATATATTTGAATTAGAACTTAAAAAATTTTAGATATGGTTTCCATAATTTGGATAGTTTGTATGTCAAAATTGTACAATCTAGATGTTGTCAAGTTATTCATCAAATAATTTAAAAAAAATTAGCGGTGATTATTTTGAAATTATTAAAATTTAACATCATTTGATAGGTCGCCGAACCGCTTTTAAATTGAGCAAAATTCGGTCAATATTAATCTTGCATCAAGAGAATATTCTCAGAATCATCACCATAAAAAAATATTTGATATTGAGTCTCCACCATATTATAAGAAATTAGAGGTGAGCCTCGCTTTACTTCGGCGGCAACGGTTGAGATATAACATGATAAAAATAGTATATATAGTGAATTAATTAGTTTACATATGAAATGAAAATGATGCATGTTGCTGATATAAAAGAGTGAGTGAAAGCGGTAAATAGGTATATCAAAATCTGTATACATAAGGAGATCAATAATGAGTAATGACAGAGATAAAATGATGATATATAAGCCAGCCAAAAGCTATACAAAAAATTGGCAGTATCAATTTACCTTGACAAAGATACATAATATAAGCTACATGAGTGAGGCTACGGTACTATGCATAGCACGGATTGGGTCCGTGCTACGGTCTAATATGTGAGTTTTCAAAATCCTAACAGTTGATCCAAACCGTTCAACATGATTATAAAATGAATATGTACTTGCAAATCAAATTTTACATTTTTTCAATTTTTTTTACTATTTTTTTAGATAGGTAGAAAATCACTGTTTTTGGATGGTCCAGAATTTTCAGATCAAGTGATTTTCTACCTATCTAAAAAAATAGTAAAAAAATTCGAAAAAATGTAAAATTTGGTTTCAAAGTACATATTTATTTTATAATCATGTTGAACGGTTCGGATCGACCATTAAGATTTTGAAAACTCAAATATTGAGCCGTAGTATGGACACAACCGTGCTATGCATAGTACCGTAGCCTCACTCAAGCTACATTATCTATTTGTATTTCGAAGATACATAACATAGTACGTTATTCCTATGTTTTGGTACTGCCAAACGCAGTCGTTTTGTACTATATTTTATCAAGATAATTCTATGTGTTCACTGCTGCATGAAGACTTCAAAATGTTATTTACAATTAACAAAATATGTAAAATTGTTTCTGCAGGCACTGTGTAGTTACTATGTCTTTTCTCTTGCTTTGATGTCCTCGTTGCTGCTAGAGAGAAAATCTGTTAGTTTGCTTTAAAGTGTGTTGTAATATTCAATATAGAATATTTAAGTTTTGAAGTATTGTTTTTGATGAAACTACAACAGCTTTGATTGTTGTGATTGTACACTGAAATATAAATATTGCCGACATTTCTATTAATATCCAAAGTTTAATAGAAATTATTTAATATACCCAGATCCGCTGGGAAGTTATAAAAATATTCGTACCGGCCATTTTCTGGCCAGTATCCAATTTTCTTTTTTTTTAGTACAGTACCGGTCATTTTCTTGCCGGTACTTAATTTTTTTTTTTTTTAGGATGGGCATAACATAGTTGGCTAGAAGAAAAAGTCGTAAGAAACTCGGATTGAAGTTTGCACTCGGTTTGGCTTTGATCAAACAAATGCATTTGGTTGGATGCGTGTGTTACATCGGTTGCATGTATCGGTGTGTCGCCGGTGTTTTTGTAATGAAATATCTATGTTTTATTAAACTTAGCATTGGCAATTAAGCAGGGTAGTGCTAAAAAAACATCGGTGCGTCGCTGATGAGAAAAGACGCTCTTGTATTGGTGTGGTGAGGAGGCACCAGGGAGGAAACGGAATTAAAGGTTGTCCTGGCATCTAGGTTTTTGCCAGAGAAGAGAGACGGAGGAAGAAAGGCGAAGGAGACAGCAAGAGCGAAGAAAAGGGTAGAAGTTTCCGGAGAAATCTCGGAGAGATGAAAATCTATGAGAAAGAATGATTTTATTTTGAGAAATTGTATAGACGGAGAAAGAGAGAACAGGTATGGGAAGGAAGACAACAGTTGTCGAGAGATGAGTAAGCTAAGAGAGAGAGGAGTAAGCAGGACCAGAGGATATGAATCAAACGGTAAAAAAAGGATGAGTTTCTGTTGGAGTACTGTAGCTCCGCGACGCGGATTGTATATATATATAATAGATGTCATAATTATATCAGCTTTAGTTTCAAATATATTTCTTCAAAATTCAATTAGAGACTATTTTCTTTTGTACATCCACAGTTAAAATTTCTATGATCAATCTTGTTTGCACACTTCATGCTGATTGCCAAACTTTGAGACACTAAATTTTACAATTGATGTATTTTTGAACTGCTTTTAATTCAAAGAAATTAACTAGTAATTATTTTATAATTTTTTTTTATAAAAATGTGTCATGAGTGAGTCATTCTAAAAGGTTAAAACTTACTATCTTGCCTGACTACATAAAAGATCACACAATAAATTTGGCTCTTAAACCCTTTAATTTCATGGAAGCTTGTGAACCACAGTATGTCCATGTTTCTCAGAGTGATCAATAACATGGAATCGAGCCCGTTTACATAAACGTTTTTTTTAATATTTTTCTTGGTCATTTGGATTTCTCTCCTTTTTTTATTAGAAAATAAAACAATGTAAATTCTAATATACGATATAAGATTATTTATTATTTTTTCAGAATTCAGACAGGATAGAATCCCATGCATATTACCGGATCTAATACTTAGAATATTCATATATAGAAAATCCAAATAGCTAAAAGAAACCGAATCAATAATTTGATTTCTTTGGAAATACATAAATTAATTTGGTTCCTTTTAAAAAAATATGGATGCAATCTATATAATATTATAATATCCTTTGCTATTTTAAACATTTCTACAAATAAAAAATTTAGAGCTCTTGATGTGCATGGTATGGGCACATTCTGTCATGCACAGAAGATCTGAATACATGACATTGACCACTTCAATTTAATCACATCCAACCTGCATTTGACTATTGCGGCACAAAATTAATTAGCTGCCTTATTTCTTTTATGAGAAAATATTTTATTCACCCTTCATCTCCCAATTCTTTTCCTTGATGCAATTATTTTCTTTTAGTGATTTTTCATAACTCAATTTTGTTTTTTTTAACAAAATTTCGAACTTCCGGCCTCCCACCCTCTATATTTTTTTTTATTGGCAAAATTCTGTTTGCCTACGCTATCTATATACATAACAAAAACATGAAGTTTGAATATAAATACAATAGGGACAAAATTGGCACTGTGAATACCAATTTGCACAAATATAAACACATAATTATATTTTAATATTTTATTAACATTTAAAGAGTATTATGTTCTAATTATGAAAATAACGAGAATATAAATTCCCTCTTAAGTATATGAGAGTGCAAATTATATACCTAATAATACATTCATAACATATAATAGTTTCAGATGTTAATGCCTAAAGTTATAGAATATGAGAACAAATATTTCACTGAGTGAGATTATATTTATATGCATGCTATATATTCATATTTCTATTTTCAAAATTCAAAAATCCAACGTGAATCATTAAACATAATCATCATATGAAAAAAAAATTGGAGATCAAATTATACATTTTTGAAATTTGTTTATTATTTTTTTATATAAGTAGAAAATCACTTGATCTAAAATCTAGACCATCGGAAAGTAATAATTTCCTACCTATATAAAAAAATAGTAAAAAAATATAAAAAATGTAAAATTTGGTCTATTAATATATTTCATATGAAGAATATGTTTAACGGTTCGCATCGACGGTTTGAATTTTAAAAATAGAAATATATGTAATATCATATTACCATAGCTAGCTTATCTCACTTAATTAATTTCAATCATTAACATTTGAAAGTGTAAGAAATCGATTCATTCTTAACACCGAAAATTTATGATCTTAATCCATATATAATTCTAAACATATAGTTCTAAATCTGCTTATTACAGAATTACAGCATGCATGATGGATGTACCTAGCTAGAATATCAACCAATTTAGGCAAAATCTGGAAATTAGCGGTGTCTCCAAGAATGAGAGTTTTGGCATGGCTTTTGATTCTCAATAAAATTCTGTCGACGATCGACAACCTAATCAAGAGGGGATGGAATTTGATCAATAGATGTATTATGTGTAAAAACAGTTTGGAGTCATCACATCATCTATACAATCAGTGTACTTTGACAAAAGACTTGTATAGGATAACAGCGGTACACCTTGCAGATAAGGATGCCGACAATTTCAGATCGAGCTAATGAAGATCGATGCTCATCTTTTCGTTTGTGATATGGAGAGAAATTAAGGTGTTGCAGAACCTTCCGTGAATCTACGAAGGATATTAATTGAAGACCTGGCGTACGTATATCAAGTAATTACACAGTGGAGATATAGTTTCAATGTCTACGTCAAGAGAGCAGCTTGGGTCCGATGCCCATCGGATCCAAAGTGGGTTCGATGGGCACCATGACCGTCCGATCTACTTTAAGATTCACGCCAGAACTTTCGAGTCTGCTTTAATATTCGTGCACACGAATCTCAATGCAGATCGGACAGTCATGGAGCCCATCGAACCCACTTTGGGTCCGATGGGCATCAGACCCAAGCTGCTCTCCTACATCAAGGAGCTAGTTCATAGATTTCTTTTTTCTTGCATACTTTATTCTTTTTTATGCTCATCTTTTCGTTTTCTTTTATTTCCCAAAGCTCAAATGTTTTGAGCACTTTTATCTTGCATACCATAGTTACAAACTCCATGTATCTTATCATTTAATATAATCAAATGAGGGCATGATCATTGTTTTTCCTCAAAAAAGTTAGGAATGGACTTAATTCTAACTCTTCAAAATATATAATTAAACTTAATTTCTAGGTAGCTTGTGATGTCGCTTGGCATGAATCTTAATTTACTAGTATCGTGCCCGTGCGTTGCAACGGGAACATATTATAAAATTGAATAGAATATGAAGAGACCTTTTTGTTTGACATTCACACAAAATTAAGAAAAAATATATTTAAATGAAAATAAAAGACACAAATGAAAAAAAAACGGAGATCCAAATAATAAATAACAATAAAAGAAACAACAACAAATGAAAAAAAAACGGATCAAATATAACATGAAAAAGTTTCTTGAAGTATCATTGTACGATTTAATATCTAATTTTCTCCACAAACAAGACAGTTCATTAAACGATTTAGTGGAGAAATGATCTGTAAAGAAACAAAATTGGAAAAGATATAATTAAATTATTCAAATAAGGTTTTTCTCTACGGATATATTTTTGATGGAAATTATTTTAATAATGGAAATTTCTCTACAGATCAATTCTCTACACAAAAATTCTTGATATTCTTCATTTTCTCTCCAGATCGAAAAGATATGATTGTTTCCGTCAGCACAAGATCTGCTCTTTATCTATTCACAAAGATACAGTAACCCTAAACAAAATTCGGAAAGATATGATTGTTTTCATTTTCATTGTCGAAAATATAGAGGAAGAGGAGAAATGAAACAGAGGAAACGGAGAAATAAAGAAATAATTTGATTGCAGGAATCGAGATAGCTATAAAGAGAAATAAGGAAACGGATTGCTAGGGATTCATTCAATTTTAATTGTGACAAACCATGTAGCAATCTGTGTGGCAAATATGCATTTAACTAAATTTAGACTTCTACGCATAAAATAGATGTATTTAATCAAAAGAAGACAGATTATGTAATTGGAGGGCTAATATTCAATTTGAGAATTCATCTTTCAATCTCAGTCGTTGGCAGATCAAAACAACTACATGCATAATATATAAGAAGAGGAGGGTTCAAATGCCTCCATTTTTCATGCCTCCACCATGCCTCCATTTTTAAAAACTTTAATAACTCAAAATTTAAAACTTAAAAGCCAAAATAAAACCGTTGGATATGATCTACATCATTTAATCTATGCACGTGTAAAAAATTATGACATTTCAATTTTGTTTTGGTTGTCATCAAGAGCTTGTAAAAAACGTACTAAAGTGAATAATTTCTAGACGTTGATTTTTCAACTTATTGATTCACATAAAAACAAAATCAAAATGTGATAATTTTTTATGAGCACATAGATAAAATGATGTAGATCATATCCAACGGTTTTATTTTGATTTTTAAATTTAAAATTTTGAATTATTAAAGTTTTTAAAAATGAAGGTATAGTGGAGGCACAAAAAATAGAGGCATTTGAACTCTCCTCATATAAGAATATAAGAATGGAGATACGCCAATTATAAGAAGAAGAAAAAAATAATACAAAAATACTGCAAAACCAATGGACTTTCTTGCTGAAATTGGAATAGATTAGGACAACAAAAAGGCATGGAGATGTTTAATTTTATTTCTGTTGCATAATTGCATTCTTAATTCAACCGAGACAAACACTCACTAGCTAGTCGCCAATAAAAAAATAGAGAAAAAACAACAGCACTTCTGAGTGTCAAGCAAGTAACTTTTATAAAAAAGAAAAAAAAAACAAATTAACTGTGTAAGATTCTATTGGTGCTCATGTCAGCATCCAATCCATAGTTATATTTTATGTATCATGTCTTAGCTAAATGTTGCTCTAAAGTCATAATAATGTCCATATATAGTCCATATCTTTCAAATATATAATAAGCCAAATTAGACAGCTAAGCAGCCAGTGCTATTAAATTAAATAGAAAGAACTTTCAATCACCATCACACAAATGAGCAGTTAGTGATCAGTACTTTAGTCATTTTCATGATTCATTCATTATACATAGTTACATACACTACTATCTTTTGAACAAAACCTGTAATTACTCTCATAAGTACACCCATCCTTTTCTTTCCTACTCCTCTCCCACTAAAACTAACTGCCACAAGCTACAAATTAACCACCACTAACCAACCCCTTTAATTATTTTTTTTATTAACTTACATCTAACCAAATAGTATATATATACTTTTGTACAATACTACTATATATGTTGAAAAGACACCCCCCCTGTCATACACTGGTATATACAAGGAACATTCTCTTATATATGCTCTTATCTTCATGTTTTGAAGACACTTTATTCTAATTAACATATGATATGTGGTGCTTAATTTTTTTTTATAAATTAATCTATCTATTAATTAAACATTATCAATAGCTCCCTCAACACTGCCAGACTTTGTTTCAACTACTGCTCCATTGCTCTCCTCATCTCCTTCAATGGCAACATCTTCTTTCTTTTTAGATTCACCATACACATAAGAAGAGAACCCCCATACACATAATACCATGGCAATAAATTTCTCGGGCCTGAGGTCATCACCGAATATTGCAACACCTGCCATTACATTTATAGGTAGAAGTGCCGTCATGCAGATACCGCTGTGTAGAGAGGAGGTTAAAAATATCATCCCGGCCGTGCCTATGAAGCAGAGTTGCCATGTTAGCACGGTCGCTCCTAAGACTACGCAGTAGGTGGTGGGGCCAAGGTCCCAGTTCTCTTGCCAGTCGTCATTGGCCATCGCCATGCCGGTAGCTGCTAGAGCAGTGGCAACAGCCTCCATGACTATCTGCAATTTGTTAATGAAAAATCAGATTAATTGTTTTTCTCTTGCAATATATATTCACTTGCTTAATGTTTTTTTTTTTTAAAAGGACGGCATGATATTATATATTGCCAATGAATGAAAAAATAATAGAGGAAATTTAGCACAAAACATGGCTTAGGTCAGGTTGGTCTACTGATTTTGACCAATCCAAAGTTTTGGAAGGAAAAACATTCCTCAAAGAGATCATAATTACAGATATAGAAAAGGAAATAAAATGTAAATTAACATAAAAAAAATGAGCCGGTGAATAGGTCATTAATTCCCATTTAATATATGTACATTCAACAAGTTAAAATTAGAAAAAAGGTAAAAGAAGTTCATAGAATTGTTCTTTTCAGATTTTTAAAGTTGAAACTGATTAACCGAAATTAGTTCTTCAGGGTGTTAAAACTTAAAAAAAAAAAGCCAAAAAAACCGAGCAAAGTTTTAAATGCATGCCAATATTATCTAATTAAGGTCATATATCCAACAACCAAACATAGTAATCTTATTTCGTTCCCAATTTGAACATTAAGTAGGTATACATCATAAAAGGGCAAAAATCAATGATACTATTAATTGAGTTAAAACAAAAGTATTCCACTAAGGCAGCTGATATTAACACTATAAAATATGTTATTGACACAATATAATTCAAAATTTCTATTTGATAGACAAAAATGCCCTCCACAATCAATTACTTCTTTTGCTGTCTTAATTTGTTAACTTTTTAATGCTAATATATTTTTTAATGTACTTTCTTAATCTGTCTATCTTCTTCATAAGAAAAAAAAAGCAATAGATTGGAGCTATCAATGATTCTATTGTTATATATCAAGCTATTAGAAGGTTCTTTTTTTATTTTCTACTCTTTTCTTTTGAAACAAACTGATTTTTATGGATCACCTTCTATTATCTGAATTGAAGTCTTGTTTATCATCCGTCCCATGAAATTCCCCCACCTCCTCTCCCCATCCAAAAATAATAATAAAATTAAAAATTTGTATATATCTCTCTTCTCAACAGCAAAAAAAAAATTCGACAATTAATATGTTTAATTATAACACAAATTTTCAAAATATTACAACATAGAGCATGAAATCTTCATTTAAAGGATATATATATATTATAAACATTTTGCATTTTGAAAAACCCTTTTTCTAACATGTTTTTTCTTGATTTCTTCATTTAAATGAGTTTTATTATCTATAACAAATATAGTAATGAATATATTCAACGAAAAATAATTGAAAAGATCCCGTCTAAAAA
This sequence comes from Carex myosuroides, assembly GCA_028015225.1. Taxonomy (NCBI): domain Eukaryota; kingdom Viridiplantae; phylum Streptophyta; class Magnoliopsida; order Poales; family Cyperaceae; genus Carex; species Carex myosuroides. The sequence continues at coordinate 4,545,059 of CM051466.1, forward strand.
AAATAATGTTGATGAAATTTATATACAATCAGTATCGATAGATTTATATCCAACAAAAAATATTTTGCCAAATTTTTTTTTCTTTAAGTAGATACTTGTGGAGTTGGGTAAAATAAACGTATATATTGATATATTTTCAATAATATGATAAAATATTTTATTTTTGTAATATATTTAAAAATCTTAAAAGTATGATGAAATATATAAATAATGAATATGATCAAATATTTGTTTAATTTATTAATTTAACTTTTAAAGAAAGAAAAATATATAATAATTTATGAGAGTGAAGGAATATTATTATTTTCTAAAAAACTTTAAGGAAAGAAAATCCTATAATGATGAATGAGAGAGATACAATTTTTAAAGGAAATAGTTAATGAAGGGCAAATTTGTCTATATATTAAAATATTTAGATAGTGTTGTGTTAATAAAAAGATTAGTAGTGTTGATATCATGACCCTTCCACTAATTGTGAGAATTCCCTTTCGCAATTTAATTGCCCCTCTCTCTTTCATCATGTACGTACTAATTAAATTCGTGAAGGAACCTTTATCTCAAAACTTTAACAATACGTGTAGAGCACTGTGTATATCTAATATCTACCAAACGCTAATGAGAGGTTCATATCATAGCATGAAATAAATAACAGACATACAACTATAAAATAAATGCATATATATAGACCCAAAAAAAACATTTAATCTGATCATTTACCTGCACTTCCATCACCATGCGAAAGCCGGTGACGCCTCGGTACACAATCTCCATTACGGGAAGATATAAAGCAAACAAGAAAGCGGCACCAAGCATAGCAAGAAAGCCGAGGTAATACTGAACCTGACTCTCTCCAGGCAATATATCACCACCAGATGACTTCTGAAATGCAAGGAGCATCGAACTAAGCGTGAGCAAAATAACCGTGTTGAGATTCGTAAAAGTGAGCGGGGTTTTAACTAGAACCGCCGTGAACACAAGCGTGAATGCTAACTGAGTGGAGAGGAGAAGAGACGACGTAGACACCGGGAGGTATGATGCGCCGCAGGCATATAGTAGGTTATTGACACCCAACAGGAGGCCGAGGAAGAGAGAGCAGATGAATAGACGGGGAGAGATGCTAGCGAAAGGCCGGGAGGAGGTAGAGGAAGGAGAGAGACAAATTGGCAGAAGGAGAAGAGGGAACCCGACAGATTGCACGAGAGTTGCTAGCCACCGGCTGGATCCTCCATGTTTAAAGTAGAAGCGAGATAGTAGACTTGACCCGACGGTCCCCACAAAGAGACATATGTAGTTTAGAATTCGGAGGAGGCGGAGATGTCGATTTTGTTTAGATGCCGGCGAGGTGTTCTTGCACCTTTCCTCTGGCCGTAGGAGGTCGGTGGTGGTGTTTGGTTGCTCTTGGAAGGGGATTGCCATGGATGTAGAGAATAGAGCTAGATAGAGAGAGAAAGAGAGGTTCGATTATTGGTAGTTTGATGTGATTTGGGGAGGATAAAAATGAATTAGTAAAGAGGTTAGTGGATATTTTATAGTTTTTAAGGAGATCTTTCTTCTCTCAATTGATATAATATATATTCGATGTCGTCTTGTTTGCTATTTATTAATTGATGAGGAGGAGATTAGGTAATGTATAGTTGGTCAGATAGTACGTATATAGAGGGAATCATGCTTAATTTTTTTATGGGATTAATTTAACCATGACAAGATTTTGATAATGATTCTGTGCCTTTTTATACAACTAACATCAACCCATTGGCCATTGCATGTGAGAAAATGATTAATGACTAATGATATATGAACTAATGATGTGAGATTAGATGCCATGGAGCATTCGCAATAGTGCACGTGGGGCTATATAATGTATTAACAAAAAGTTGAGCCATGAATTAAGGAATTTTTGTAATCATGATTTTAAAAAATATGAAAGAGAAGTGTAGGAGAAGTTTTGTTTGTTTTCTAGCTTTTGTTTTGGTGGGAAGTTAAACCGTTTCAATTTTCATAGATGAATTGATAGTAAAACAATTAATCATATATATAACTTAAGATTTAGTTACAAATGGCCCAAAATTGCTGATGAGAAATTTTCTTTTTGGGCCGGGCCTACTTTATTTAGTCTCCAATTTTGGCAGCATTTTACCTATCAAGTTTCAATGTAGTTCAGAAGCCAATCCAAAACACTAGTTACAATTTCAAAACACTAGTTACAATTTCATTTTCATTATTACAGAGAAAAACTTTTATTTTTGGTCCCTCAAATATTAGATTATATTCAAAACAAATTACAATTGGTTGACCTTGTGCATCTTGACATATTTCTCATGATGAGCATGCTTGATGGCAAATGGGAATATCTACCGAATCTAGGCCACTTCAATAGTTCACCACCTCAGAAGATTTGGACCATCTATTTTGTACCTTTCCAAAAAAATAGTAAAAAAATTTCAAAAAATATAAAATTTGGTCTCCAAACACATTTTAATATGAAGAACATGTTAAGCAGTTCGAATTGACTCTTCGAACTTTGAAAAGCAAAATTTATGTCTTTAATTCAGGCTGGTCTCAATTGTTTAGCATGTAGAGTAAGTTACACACCTAACATAAATGCATGAATGTGCGACGTTTCAAATAAGCTCTTTCAGAACCAAATAAAATTTCTAGAACTAAAATATGTAAAGGTGGATTTTCCAATAACATTGTCATTATATAATGGTAAAAGTAAAAGAAATTTTAAAAGGAAACTATTGAAATTTTGGGACCACAACAAAAAGGATCAAGTCCAGATTCAACCCAGATAAGCTACAAAAACAAACTATTGATGCACAACCTATCTTATTGAACGAAATAAATTAAGGGGGTCCATTTGAAATGATTGTGACCTTTCGATCCCGATCCGATACTCCCTCATTCTATGGAATTGTGTTAGCATCATCTACACCATTGTAGTTTTCCTCTTTCTGTTTTGAGAAAAAATGTGAGTCAAGCCCACATTTGATTTCATTGATAATGACTTTGCTACAAGAGTTTTGTAAGCAGATAAAACACAAGAAAGCGTTCAAACAGCTAAGCCTAGGAAAATAAACAAAGGAAAACTTGAAGCTAATAAAAAGTGCTCAAACAGCTGAGTATGAAAGGATAAACAGAAAAAGCGAAAATGTATGAAAATTCATAAAATTAAAATTAAATGCCATCCGGATGTGAATTCCTTTTGGTCCAGTAGTCCCCTCCTGATTTTAGCTTTCCTCATATTCATATTCTACATATTGCCAGTTGCCATCTCATCCGTTATTTCCCCCTCCCTGTATGTTGTGCCAGTACCTGTACTCGTACCAGTACCGGTACGATGACTGTTCCTGTTACCAGTTATTGTACCCAGTGCATTTCTTCTGCCAATTTGTCTCTCTCCTTCCTCTACCTCCTCCCGGCCTTTCGCTAGCATCTCTCCCCGTCTATTCATCTGCTCTCTCTTCCTCGGCCTCCTGTTGGGTGTCAATAACCTACTATATGCCTGCGGCGCATCGTACCTCCCGGTGTCTACGTCGTCTCTTATCCTCTCCACTCAGTTAGCATTCACGCTTGTGTTCACGGCGGTTATAGTTAAAACCCCGCTCACTTTTACAAATCTCAACACGGTTATTTTGCTCACGCTTAGTTCGATGCTCCTCGCATTTCAGAAGTCATCTGGTGGTGATATATTGCCTGGAGAGAGTCAGGTTCAGTATTACCTCGGCTTTCTTGCTACGCTGGGTGCCGCTTTCTTGTTTGCTTTATATCTTCCCGTACTGGAGATTGTGTACCGACGCGTCACCGGCTTTCGCATGGTGATGGAAGTGCAGGTAAATGATCAGTTTAAATGTTTTTTTTTTTGGTCTATATATGCATTTATTTTATAGTTGTATGTCTGTTATTTCATGCTATGATATGAACCTCTCATTAGCGTTTGGTAGATATTAGATATACACAGTGCTCTACACGTATTGTTAAAGTTTTGAGATAAAGGTTCCTTTATTTACGAATTTAATTAGTACGTACATGATGAAAGAGAGAGGGGCAATTAAATTGCGAAAGGGAATTCTCACAATTGGTGGAATACTTTTGTTTTAACTCAATTAATAGTATCATTGATTTTTGCCCTTTTAGGATGTATACCTACTTAATGTTCAAATTGGGAACGAAATAAGATTACTATGTTTGGTTGTTGGATATATGACCTTAATTAGATAATATTGGCATGCATTTAAAACTTTGCTCGGTTTTTTTGGCTTTTTTTTTTTTTTTTTAAGTTTTAACACCCTGAAGAACTAATTTCGGTTAATCAGTTTCAACTTTAAAAATCTGAAAAGAACAATTCTATGAACTTCTTTTACCTTTTTTCTAATTTTAACTTGTTGAATGTACATATATTAAATGGGAATTAATGACCTATTCGCCGGCTCATTTTTTTATGTTAATTTACATTTTATTTCCTTTTCTATATCTGTAATTATGATCTCTTTGAGGAATGTTTTTCCTTCCAAAACTTTGGATTGGTCAAAATCAGTAGACCAACCTGACCTAAGCCATGTTTTGTGCTAAATTTCCTCTATTATTTTTTCATTCATTGGCAATATATAATATCATGCCGTCCTTTTAAAAAAAAAAAACATTAAGCAAGTGAATATATATTGCAAGAGAAAAACAATTAATCTGATTTTTCATTAACAAATTGCAGATAGTCATGGAGGCTGTTGCCACTGCTCTAGCAGCTACCGGCATGGCGATGGCCAATGACGACTGGCAAGAGAACTGGGACCTTGGCCCCACCACCTACTGCGTAGTCTTAGGAGCGACCGTGCTAACATGGCAACTCTGCTTCATAGGCACGGCCGGGATGATATTTTTAACCTCCTCTCTACACAGCGGTATCTGCATGACGGCACTTCTACCTATAAATGTAATGGCAGGTGTTGCAATATTCGGTGATGACCTCAGGCCCGAGAAATTTATTGCCATGGTATTATGTGTATGGGGGTTCTCTTCGTATGTGTATGGTGTAGGGCTGCACAAAAAATTCGTAGTTCGTAATTCGATTCGAGTTTGATTCGAAAAAATTCGTAAAAAATTCGATTCGAAATTGAGTTCGTTCGAAATTAATTCAAACCAAACTCAAACTGGACCTAGTTCGTTCGAAATAGGTTCGCAAACCAAACTTAGTTCGAAATGAACTCAAACGTGAACTGTTAATTTTCGCTGATAATGAACTTTATGTTTTATTTAGGATAATATTTGGGTTTGTAATAATAAATTTAAGGCTTTGGTGATTGTTGTGTACTTCTATTGATATTTAAATTGCACTTTGAATACTTTGGATATTTGAAAACTTTGGTGATGTTGCTCCTGTTTGCTATTTAGAAAACTTTGGATTCTGTGATTGTACTAAACTTTGATCTTTGATATAAATTTTGGTATTTGTAATGAACTTTGATATAAATTTTGGTGTACGGTGTAATTAGAATTCAGAATACTTGAGTTTTTACTGAAGTGCTGTAATTTCGAACTATGGCCCAGCCATAAGTCATAACTCTTAAGTCGTAACAAAGTTCGTAAAAGTTCGAAATTGAGTTCATAAAAAATTCGATTCGAAATTGAGTTCGTTCGAAATTAATTCAAACCAAACTCAAACTGGAGGTAAGTTCGATTCGATTCAGTTCGATTCGTTTGCAGCCCTAGTATGGTGAATCTAAAAAGAAAGAAGATGTTGCCATTGAAGGAGATGAGGAGAGCAATGGAGCAGTAGTTGAAACAAAGTATATATGGCAGTGTTGAGGGAGCTATTGATAATGTTTAATTAATAGATAGATTAATTTAGAAAAAAAAATTAAGCACCACATATCATATGTTAATTAGAATAAAGTGTCTTCAAAACATGAAGATAAGAGCATAAGAGAATGTTCCTTGTATATACCAGTGTATGACGGGGGGTGTCTTTTCAACATATATAGTAGTATTGTACAAAAATATATATATACTATTTGGTTAGATGTAAGTTAATAAAAAATAATAATTAAAGGGGTTGGTTAGTGGTGGTTTGTAGCTTGTGGCAGTTAGTTTTAGTGGGAGAGTAGTAGGAAAGAAAAGGATGGGTGTACTTATGAGAGTAATTACAGGTTTTGTTCAAAAGATATATAGTAGTGTAATGTTTAATGAATTAATCATGAAAATGACTAAAGTACTAATCACTAATTGCTCATTTGTGTGATGGTGATTGAAAGTTCATTCTATTCTATTTATTAGCACTGGCTGCTTAGCTGTCTAATTTGGCTTATTATATACTTGAAAGCTAATAATCATGAAAATGACACTACTAATTTTGGTTAGCTGTCTAATTTGGCTGTCCAATACGGTAATTTAAAAAAATTCCGGATACGATACGTCAATTATATATTATTTTTTATTATTTTAATTATATTAATAATTACTATATAAATTAAATATCAAAAATTATGGATAAAGTATTTTGTATAAGTTAAATATAATAGCTGGTGCATTGTAACAACAAAATTAAGTTAGTGTAGTGGTTAAGTGGTTGTTGCATTCACCACAATACCCAGGTTCGAGCTCCGCGGATAGCACTAATATTTGCTCAAAAAAAATAAAAATTCAATGAATTACTCATGATGACATCACAAAACTTATAACTAAAATATACAAAATTTGTGGAAATAAATCTGTTGCGATTCCAAAGAATCGCAGGGGCCCTGCTTTTCCAAATCGAACCATTAATTTTTTGACATGCACGAATCTCAAAAGCAGTTAGTTGTTATGCACTAATCTCAAAATATATAAATGGTTGAATTTGGAAAAGCAGGATCCTGCGATTCCAAAGAATCGCAGCAGATTTATTTCCAAAATTTGTAGTAAGAAGATAAGCACAGTATTTCTCATGTTTTCTTCCATCATGGAATCATGACATGAAAAAACATAGGTGACTTCTTTTTACTATGACGGTTAAAATAAAAGATAAAAACAGAAAAATATATATATAACATTTAAATAATGTCCTATTTTAATGAAAATTCCTATATTTTTATGTAGGTACAATATATAAAAAATGCTTGTTTATTTGATTATACATTATTTTCAAATTTTGTTGCACTCTAATTTTTTTCATCTGCTTTCTATTCCAAATGATGTCATACAAAAAATTCGTTGATTCGTTGGTACTTTTGTTGCGCCAAAATATAAGTAATCATTTGTGTTAATATTTAATATTATAAACTAAAGGTTGCTTGAATTAACCCCATGACATTGACAGCTTGGCTTCCATGAAAAGAAAATTCTCCCTAAATAGAAGGGGAAAATAGTACTAGTAGGAGAAGCATAAGAGGGAATTTATATCTAGTCAGGTAACTGACTCCGTAGAATGAGATTTGAACCGTTTATTTCAATCTGATGCGAATCTCAAAGACTTTTCGTACATCTAAACATGCTCGAAATAAAATTATTTAGTTAGAATTTCCTCAAACCTGATACTTCATATATGGTCCCGTATCGTTCTGATATGTATTGTATTGTCGTATCGTTACATGTATCCATATCACCCGATACTCGTATTGCGTTGAAAAATACCGTATCGCTGTATCTGTATCGTATGCAATACAATACCGTGCTCGTATCCATGGAACATGAAGAGAAACCATTTGAAATACAACCTCTAATATTGAAATTGATAACTGATTCAAAACAATTTGATTATGATTCAATTCATGACGATTCTGGGCCTAGGCCTACTATTACAAGTTTCGTTTCATAACACTAGCTTTTCCGGCTTTCTTTTCCAAACAAAAATAGCCCGAAATATCTCAATCTGAAAAGCCTAATTTTCCTTCGTATTGGGCCCTAAACCCCATTTTTAGAGAATTGGGAGCGGTCCGAAGCCCAGTCGAAGCCGTTAGATTTGCGAAACAGACATAAGATTCGGATGGATAAATGCGCACGAATCTTTAAGTGCATCGAATGGATCATACGGGAATGGGACCAAATTTGGTCCAATGCCCATCAGACCCCCTGCATTATTTTATGACCTAGTAATTTTTGCTTCTGCCCGAAACCCTACAGCAAATAAAAACTAACGCCGAAATTGCATTTGTTGGATAGACGTTGGTTGCTGTAAGTGTAAATTATGGGTTGTGTAGATTTCGAAAGTATTTACATAATTACGATAGTTTTATCAGATCTTTGATTTTGGGATTTAGCAATGTTATATATCATTTGTACTGTTGTCTGTAATTTAAAGTTGCAAATTTTAACATCAGATGACTATCCAGAAGAGTTGTTTAGTAAGAGTTCTTTGCACTTTTGTGGTATATATCAAGATGAAATTTAGCACCTACTGGTATACAGTGTGTTGTATAAGATCAATTCTAGCCTGTATTTCTGTATTGACAGATACCATCTGTTCTTTATGTATATATTTTATCTGTTCTTATATACCTTGTATGAGATCAATTCTAGCCTCTATTTCTGCACTAACAGATACCAAATGCAACACACACACACACACACACACACACACACACACACACACACACAGATATATATATATATATATATATATATATATATATATATATATATATATATATATATAGAGTAGAACTAGGGTGCTCCTAAGCTCACCAAGCCCTTCGTGAGCGCGACTCGAAAACCTATCAAATTGACTTCAAACGACATTTTCAAACCGTTAGATGTTCAATCTATATTAAAATGTGCTTGGAGATCAAATTTTACATTTTTTGGAATTTTTTTACTATATATTAAGATGGTTTGAAAATCGCTGTTTTTATTAAAATTCTGCACCATTGGAAAACAGCGATTTTCAAACCATCTTAATAAATAGTAAAAAAATTTCAAAAAATGTAAAATTTGGTCTCCAAGCACATTTTAATATAGATTGAACATCTAACGGCTTGGAAATGTTGTTTGAAGTCAATTTGATAGGTTTTAGAGTCGCGCTCACGGAAGGACTTGGTGAGCTTAGGAGCACTCTAGTTCTACTCTCTCTCTCTCTCTCTCTCTCTCTCTATATATATATATATATATATATATATATATATATATATATATGTAGAGCAAGACTAGCGTGTGCTAGGCTCACCAAGAGGGATTGGTGAGCGCACCTCCAAAAAGCGCATTTTCAAAGTTCAAATAGTCGATTCGAACCTTCCAACGTGTTCTTCATCTTAAAATGTGCTTGGAGACCAAATTTTACATTTTTTGAAACTTTTTTACTATTTTTTCAGAATTTTTGAAAAAACTAAACAAACTAAACAATAATTTGAAATTTGAAAAACAAATGATTTCCAAAAATTCTGAAAAAATAGTAAAAAATTTCCAAAAAATGTAAAATTTGGTCTCAAAGCACATTTTAATATGAAGAACACGTTGGAAGGTTCGAATCGACTATTTGAACTTTAAAAATGCGCTTTTGGGAGGTGCGCTCACCAATCCCTCTTGGTGAGCCTAGCACACCCTAGTCTTGCTCTATATATATATATATATCTTGTACTTCTAAGTTCTATCTAGTATTTTTTAGCGACCGGTTGAGGAATCCATATCCTCGACGGTACCGTAAAAGATTCCCTTTTACAGTTAGCTATTTATGGTTTGAGATTAACTCTCAGCCGGTTTGGGATTCGGGCTAATGCAGGGGCAGTATTATTGGGCTTTGAGATTCGTGCCAATTTAAAAAGAACGGTCCAGATCAAGTAATTGTAAAAGATTCCCTTTTACGGTACCGTCGGTGATATGAATTCCCGGTTGAGGTAGGGAGTGGAGACTGATTTTGGCGAGGCTCTAGAGTCTAGCCAGTTTCAAGAGTTTGGTCAAGTCGTTATAGTCGAATCAATTCGGAGTTAGACCGTTTAGGCTTGTTTTTTACTGAAAAATTGCAAAGACTAAAATGGACCGGGGTCCGTAGTATGGAAGCGGGGTCCGTAGTATGGAAGCAGGGTCCGTTGTCTCGTCAAAGTCGGATCCAAACCAGCCTATGTTTCTCCCATGTGGGACCGACAAGTCAGCGACCATACGGTCCTCTTTGCCGATTCTCACTTTTTTTGCTTGCGAAATCAGCAACCTCAGCGCTAGTGTAGACTAGAAACTAGAAAAACCGGAAAGAAAAACGAAAAAACAAGGGAAAGCGGTCCTCTCTTCTTCCTCTCCGATCAGAAATGGAAACCAATCCGACCGACGAGTTGCGGTTTCTAGACCTGACGAGCTGCCAGTTGCACGATCTGGCTGACATCGACCTACCTGAAATCCTGGAAGAGATCGATCTCACCGCTAACCGTCTCACCAAGCTCGACGAGCGCATCTCTCGTCTGTCCCATCTTAAAAAGCTGTCGCTGCGTCAAAATTTGCTCGACGATCAAGCTGTCGAGCCCCTCACTCACTGGAATGCAATCTCTGGTCTAGAGGTGAGTAGGATACTTAGCTTTTCGTTTATGCCCCTCAAAAGTTTATTACTTTTCTTTTTCATCCCTTTCTTTTTGCTGATATCTTATAAGCGGTATTGCTTTTATTGCCATTTATATGTATGGTAATGGTTAACCAATGTGTATCTGTTTATACCTGCTGTACGTCAGTATTTGTACCAGACAAAATGATAAGTTAGAGAATTTTATCTTGTATGCTTCTGGCCAGCAATTAGCTTGGTGGCAAGCTTCAGAGTTTGATATTATGTTATTCTGGTCAGATTTTACATGTTTGAGTTGTTTCGTAAACACAATCCAGAACAAATATTGAAAAAAAAAAATCCTCAATTAAGAACCAACAAGAAGAGAAGTATTTACATGATATTGAACCTGAGTATGCTGTTGAACCTGAGAAGTATTTAGATGATATTTTTATCTTATTCCCATACCACATCTTTTATTTCCCCTTTTTGTCCTTTCAACAGGAGCTGGTTTTGAGGGATAACAAGCTCACAAACATACCGGACATGAGCATTTTCAAGAGTCTCCTAGTGTTTGATGTCTCATTTAATGAGATAACATCTCTGATGGGTCTTTCCAAGGTGTCTCTGGCATTAAAAGAGCTTTATGTCTCCAAAAATGAAGTGCTGAAAATGGAGGCGTTGGACCATTTCCATTCCTTAGAAATTCTTGAACTTGGTTCAAATCGACTCAGGGTTAGCCTCCAAATCTCATCTTGGTATTGTATGCTTCCATACTGGTACACTGGAGGATTTAAGTGATCCTTTCTATTTTGCTGGTATACTGGTATTTTTGTGTTTATGCCCATAACCAAGGTGAAGGGGGTCTGTTATGTTGTTGGCTCAATATCTGTGTATGTACATTGCTATGGTACAGTTCATTCTGGTGAAAATGGTTTAGAAACCTCCTGTTACTGGTATATCGAAGTAAATGGAACTTGCTAAATTGTGTCAACTGGCACTAATAATTCTGTGCCAGCTGGCTGTACCTGTATCAATATTGTGTTATGCCTGTGATTTCAAATAATTATTATCAAATAGAAGTTAGAAACCTTGAAATGACATCTTCGTCTTCTTTTCCTTTCTTAATTTTGAAAATTTTTTTTTTTTTTGTTGGAATTCAATTGAATATCAGATAATGGAAAACTTGGAAACCTTAACAAATCTTCAAGAGCTGTGGCTTGGCCGAAACCGAATCAAAGCTATCAATTTATGTGGCTTGAAATGCATTAAAAAATTGAGCTTACAAAGCAACCGTCTGACAAGCATGTTGGGTTTGCAGGTACTAAACTTCAGCATGATGTTTTATTCTGTTTATATGATGAGTGCTTTTGCCACGAGCACTTAGTAAAATATTTTGAAATACATCTCTCCTTGTACATAAATACAACTTGACAAACTAGTTCCTTCTTTATTTCCAATAACATTTTTAGTTTAACCCAAAGTTTTTAAATGTGAAAAGTGGTGGCAACCACTAATTCCAAGAGAGTGCAGATGTAACTTTGGAAGGCAGCACTTTTGTGAGTAGCATGATGGAAGGCTTGTAATAAGAGAAGGGATATATTGCCAACCACTTATACATGACAAATGTGACAACCGTGAAAATAATTATGAAAATAAAAAAAAAGTAAATTGTAGAAATGTTTTTTATAGTTTAGATGGATTGTGTTTCAAATTTGGTGCAATTCGGAAATTGTTTGGTACTGAACCATTAAAGCTGTTAGATGGATGATCAAAAGTATTTTCAAATTGCACCAAATTTGTTACGCAACCTATCTAAGCTACAGAAATATCTACAACTTTACTTCTACTTCTACTTCTATTTTTTACGATAACCGTTTGATCGGCTGCTCGGCTGTCAAATAAGTTGGCTGTTAGTATAACCTATCCCTTTTAGTAAAAGATGCACACAATATGCATCTAATGGTGCATTTTGACAATTTATCAGTTGGATCCTTTTTGTAATTGTGAACAAAAAGCTCATGATTTAAACATTCAATTATTACATTCTTTCCATTACTGATGATTTTTTCTGACAAATTATGTACAGGAGTGTGTTGCTCTAGAAGAGCTATATCTGAGTCACAATGGCATTCAAAAAATGGAAGGGTTATCTACCCTGCACAACCTTCAGATATTAGATGTTTCTTCCAATAAATTGAGCTCCGTTAATGATATTGAGAACCTGACCAAGTAAGATCAACTTTATTAAAGTGCTGTATATTTGTTGCAGTTAAATAAATTTTATTTTTAATTTTCCTTTGTATATATTTGTTTTGATAGGTTAGAGGATCTGTGGCTTAATGACAACCAAATAGAATCTCTTGAAGGAATGGAAGCAGCTGTGGCTGGTTCAAGGGAGATACTCAGTACAATCTATCTTGAGAGGAATCCTTGTGTATGCTTTTCTTTTTCTCTTGCTCGATTATATAGACTGCATTGCAAATATTGTGCATCTTTATTTACGGATCTCATAATTTAAATTCGAATCTTTTCATTGTTTCTGTGTTGATTTTCAGGCCAAAGCTCCAGAGTACACAGCCAGGCTCAAGGTGATATTTCCCAATATACAGCAAATTGACTCTGATATAATGTGAGCTGTTGGTTTCCAAGAGATTGGGGTTGGCTTGCATATTTAGTTGACGCCAACTAATTTTTTGAAGCATCTTTATATATTTACTTCTCTTGCCCTTTTTTTTTTATAGTTTAGGTTGTAGTCTATCGGAAATAAATCTGCTGTTATTCCAAAGAGATAACAGAACCCTGTTATTCTGATCCCAGCCATTGACCTTTGTCGAGATTCAGGCACAAAAAACTTTTTTCCTTGAGGTTTGCGCATAAAAAACTTTGAACGGTTGTGATAGGAATAACTGGGTCCTGTGATCCCTTTGGAATAACAGTCAAGTCTTTTTTTTATGTACTTTATTGGATTGTCTTATACAGTTTTCCCCAGTAGTTTGCTTACTGTTAGATATGAGTTGATGTGTATGAGAACGGAGTAGGTCCGATGCCCATCGGACCTACTTTTAGGTTCAACGAGCATGATGACCGCCCGATCTAATTTAGGTTTTGTGCGCACGAAATTGAAACAGACATGCACGAAGTTTAAAGCGTTCTGCACAAATCTTAAAGCAATCGACGGTGATTAAACCCATCGAACCAAAGTAGGTCCGATGCCCATCGGACCTACTCTCAAGTGGATGTGTATATCTTACATCTTTATGAATCTCTTCGTTTCTACTAAAATGATATTATTTTCGGATTTGACTTTATGTGCCTCGGAATACAATGAAATATATAAGGCGTGATTGAGTATTTGATTTGAATGCTTTTACTTCTATACCAGAAATTTAATAAAAATGGATTAGAGATATTAATGATTCCACTGTATGAAATTCCAAGGCTTGTTAATGATATGGCTAGATACATTAGTGGATTAGGCAATAACTAAACTGATTTAACATATGTATACTTCTCTGAACTTCAAGGGACGTCAAAGAAAAAAAGAAAGAAACATTTCTGGCGAGCCATGAATTCATATCACCTGGTAACATAATCTGTTTAGATCCAGGCCGTCCGATCAGAATCTCTGCACAAATTTAAGGGGCTTTGTGCATTTCACCTCAGGCCATATTGGCCACTGAACGGTCCAGATCTAAACAGAAATATTATGTTACCTCAGAGGTTTTGGATTCAGCGAACCATGCCCTTTGGATCAGGTTTTGTAACTACCTCCTTTGACAATTTTAAAAACCGGCAAATTTAATTTCTCAAATTCAAACAAGAAGCGCCTCCCGCCTGTTAACTGAACCCATTATATCGCCTATTTAAGGTCTCAATGTCATCTGATATGATCATAATTAAACCCAGACGCGACTCTCTGAAAACAACTTCAGAAATCCTCTCCTTTTTCCCTTCTTCCAATCGTTGCCAACCATGGCCAAAACCAATTGTCTTGGCATAATTGTGTTTGTTACCATCATTTCTACAATTTTTTCAACAGGGTCTGCTCTCCAGTACAAGGTCGGTGATGCCGACGGGTGGCGTCTGCCAGATGATAACAACCAAGAGATGTACGAAACCTGGGCGAGCAATATCAATTTTCATGTCAAAGATTCATTACGTGAGTATTATATACGATCAATTCTCTCTTTGTTTGTTAAGAATAAAATTAAAATTTGTTGAGGTTTTCCTGGTATTTCTGTTAGTTACGAAGAGAAGTACAATTTTTTTGTTATAGAATTTTACTAATTTATTAGTCGTTGAAACATTTTTTTTATTCTTTTCGTAGGAAATTAAATATTGCTGTTTTTCGTTTAAATATTACTAATTATTATTATTATTATTATTATTATTATTATTATTATTATTATTATTATATCAAATCAAATTCACGATGTAATTGTACATAAGGTTAAACATGTTTTCATCAAAATGAACTTGAATATATCATAAAACTCTATCCTCTTATTTCTGAAGCATTGAAGCCAGATTAAATGAACTTGAATATATCCTCTTATTTCTGAAGCATTGAAGCCAGATTAAATGTTTAGTAGTTTTTGATATACTTCAGACTTAACAGATATCATGTTTGCGTTGCCTTTTTATGTCATTCTTTGGCCACGTTGGCATCAGTTGTCACATAAAAAGTTGTAGTAATAGTTATACAAAGTTACAAACTATGAATAAAATTATCAAAATGTGAAAATTAATCAAAATAACATGATTATTATGTACCACGTTTCTTTAACTTCCCCTTTTTCTTGATTTCTAATTAATTTTCTTTTCAATTACCTTTCCAGTGTTTGTGTACAAAAATGACTCGGTGATTAAGGTCTCAAAACCAGGCTACTACCACTGCAATGAGTCAGCCATCGGTGTAGCGCCAAAAGACGGGAGTACCCTTTTCACTTTAGACAAACCCGGTTTCTACTATTTCGTGAGCGGCAACCTTGACCATTGCATGAGGGGACAGAGGCTTACGATAGAAGTGCCGGACCCGGCATCAGGCCCCTCCTCCCACTCGAAGACTAATATGGCTGCCTCGTTGTCCGTGCTGGGGTTAGGCATGCAGTGGATGCATCTCTTGGTGTTGTTGCTTATTTGGAAGTAATTGTTTGGTTTAAAGCATGTGTTGAACTAATGAAGACTTAAGTATCTAGTAGTTTTAATTTGGTTTAGTGTTTGCTTTCTGTATTATTATGTAGGTGCAAGTGATTCTGTATCAGACATTTGTAGTCTTTTATCTCTTGTTGAAGAAGACTTTAATTTGAGTAATTGTATTATGCTTGGTAGTTTCGTTATGAGAAGTTTTGGTTAGTTCTTAAAATATTCCATGGTTCCATTGCTTGTTATTTATTGCACAGACAGGAATTAGTTTGAAAATTAGGAACATTTTTCATTCAAAACTCTTCCTTTGAAACAGGCATAAAAAATTTAGTGTAGTATTTTGTTTCAAATTAAGAAGCGGTAGTTTGAAATTGAGAAAACTAATTAATTGATTAGATGCATCTATGGATAGATACAGGTATACACAAATTAACATATTTGTTACTCAAAAAAAAAAAAAAATATATATATATATATATATATATATATATACACACACACATATAGAGGTTGGCTAATGTCATAACGTTATAACTTCGGCCGTAGTTATAACGCGTCGTTTTTGCAATTTCAAAATCTAAATAACCGATCCGAACCGTTCAACATGTTCTAAATATTGAAATGTGCTTGGAGACTAAATTTTACATTTTTTGGAATTTTTTTACTATTTATTAAGCCACTTTGAAAATACTGATCCGGTGGCCCAGAAAATTTTACTGCTGTTCACAGTAGATCTGTGATTTTCAAAGTGGCTTAATAAATAGTAAAAAATTCCAAAAAATGTAAAATATAGTCTCCAAGCACATTTCAATATTTAGAAAAAGTTGAACGGTTCGGATCGGTTGTTTGGATTTTGAAATTGCAAATAACTTCGGCCGAAGTTATAACGTTATGACATTAGCCTATCTCTCTCTCTCTCTCTCTCTATATATATATATATATATATATATATATATATATATATATATATATATATATATATATATATATATATATATATATAGTTAAATTCAAATTGGTCAAGCCCCCATTAATTATTAACCTCAAAGCATCTCCATTCCAGCAAACGTTTAGCAATTAATTTGGGCCACGTTACTGAATTTAGCAATTAAAGGAATTCATAATTTCTAAATCATTCCATTACATAAATTTAATTAGAGTTGCTTTCCTACAGCTTGGTGTTGGTGGAGAAATCCTATGCTCGCCTACGACTTCTTTTCAGATTACTATCACTAGGACGAACCTTCATGTTCACGAGATCTCTTTAGCAGAGTCTTTCCAAATCAAAGTTGCAGAAAGATCACCTCTTTTTTCATAAATTTACTCAATTTAAAAGAAATCACCGTTGTAGATGCTCTAAAGAGTTGCATTTCAAGCAAACTTGCTAATTTATAAACTGTGGTACAGTAATTTTATTAGCAATTAACACATTAGATTAACAATTTAAAAGAAATCACCGTTGTAGATGCTCTCAATTGGTTACATATATGTCAAATAAACAATAGTATTTAGCATAAAAGTTCAACAGCAATAATTTGAAATTTGATGCATCGACAAATAGTTATATTCAAATTTGACCTATAATTAAGAACCTGAATAAGCCTCTTTCTTAGAACAACATAGATTTCCCATAATTTGGGCTAAAATTTATCTGGATTCCAACTCCGCCCTTTAAACTTTCTTGGGCTGAACTGTTACTTAATCAGTCCTTATAATTTCTCACCTAGGCCTTAAATCTTCTATACCAATTATTGCTCTAAATAGCCCGCAAAAGCCTTCTATAGTTTCTCTCTCTCTCTCTCTCTCCGTTTTTTTTTCCTCTGCTGCTCCGTGCTCAGAATCCATATCCTCGACGGTACCATAAAAGATTCCCTTTTACAATTAGCTATTTACGGTTTGAGATTAACTCTCAGCCGGTTTGGGATTCGGGCGGACTGAGGAGGCAATATTATTGAGCTTTGAGATTCGTGCCAAGTTAAAAAGAACGGTCCAGATCAAGTAATTGTAAAAGATTCTCTTTTACGGTACCGTCGGTGATATGAATTCCCATACTCAACGGCTTTACTTATAGTCTTACAAGAAATTGCAAAACTCTAGGTAAGAAAGTGTAGTTATATATTTTACTCGTGTTTCATCTCAAATCCAACACGATACCATTTTCTCTACTATACAACTTTTTACTTGATTGCGTTTTCTTCTACTAATTTACACCATTTTTAATTAGAATATTTTACCTTAATAAATAGGATACACCTTTGCTAAAATTCTGAACTTTTTGTTCGTTTTCAATTAGTTCATTATCAGCCCTTTCGCCTTCATGTTGTTGATATAAACCTAGTATGGAAATGCACAATCTAAGAACATATGTGTGTTAATTTGATTTTTTTTGTATCATTCTATTGATATATTGACGATTTTTTTATTAATATCCAACATTAAATATAAAATATTAAATATATTCAGCTTAGCTAGGTATTTATAAAAATGCCTAGACTGACCAAAAAATAGCTGGTCTTAATTTTTATTCAAACCGACTATTTTTTTACCGGTCCAGTATATATATATTTTTTGAAATATTTGATAATTTAACATTTTGATTATTACATACAATAAATTTCCGTTGGACCCATTATTATATATGAATTTATATAAAACCATATATAAATTATTAAATGTTAACATATTACAAATGCAAACATATATATATATATATATATATATATATATATATATATATGAGTAGAACTAGGGTGCTCCTAAGCTCACCAAGCCCTTCCGTGAGCGCGACTCTAAAACCTATCAAATTGACTTCAAACGACATTTCCAAACCTTTAGATGTTCAATCTATATTAAAATGTGCTTGGAGACCAAATTTTACATTTTTTGGAATTTTTTTACTATTTATTAAGATGGTTTGAAAATCGCTGTTTTTATTAAAATTCTGCACCATTGGAAAACAGCGATTTTCAAACCATCTTAATAAATAGTAAAAAAATTCCAAAAAATGTAAAATTTGGTCTCCAAGCACATTTTAATATAGATTGAACATCTAACGGTTTGGAAATGTCGTTTGAAGTCGCGCTCACGAAGGGCTTGGTGAGCTTAGGAGCACCCTAGTTCTACTCTATATATATATATATATATATATATATATATATATATATATATATATAGAGAGAGAGAGGCTAATGTCATAACGTTATAACTTCGGCCGAAGTTATAACGAGTCGTTTTTGCAATTTTAAAATCCAAACAACCGATCCGAACCGTTCAACATGTTCTCTATATTAAAATGTGCTTGGAGACCAAATTTTACATTTTTTGGAATTTTTTTACTATTTATTAAGCCACTTTGAAAATACTGATCCGGTGGTCCAGAAAATTTTACTGTTTTTTACTATTCACAGCAGATCTGCGATTTTCAAAGTGGCTTAATAAATAGTAAAAAAATTCCAAAAAATATAAAATTTAGTCTCCAAGCACATTTCAATATTTAGAAAAAGTTGAACGGTTCGGATCGATTGTTTGAATTTTACAAAAGTAATAAACGACTCGTTATAACTTCGGCCGAAGTTATAACGTTATGACATTAGCCAGTCTCTCTCTCTATATATATATATATATATATATATATATATATATATATATATATATAGAGGCTGGCTACTATGCTTATATAAGCATATGCCCACATATGCTTGTAACTCATTTTTACGTTTCCAATGTTCAAATGGTCGATCCGACCGTTCATCTTGTTCTCCATATTAATATGTGCTTGGAGACTAAATTTTACATTTTTCTGAATTTTTTTACTATTTATTAAGCCACTTTGAAAATTGCTGATCTGGGTGAACAGTAAAAACAGTGTTTCCAAAATTCTGGACCACCAGATCAGAAACTTTCAAAGTGGCTTAATAAATAGTAAAAAAATTCAGAAAAACGTAAAATTTAGTCTCCAAGCACATATTAATATGGAGAAAAAGATGAACGGTCGGATCGACCATTTGAACATTGGAAACGCAAAAATGCTCATTTAAGCATATGTGGGCATATGCTTATATAAGCATAGTAGCCAAGCACTATATATATATATATATATATACACACACCTTTTGTACTTCTATCCAGTACCTTCCAAAAATAGAATATGCAATTCAGGATTAACCGTTTAGGCTGGTTTTTTACTGAAAAACCGCAAAGACTAAAATGGATCATGTAGGACCGGAGTCCGTAGTATGGAAGCAGGGTCCGTTGTCTCGTCAAAGTCGGATCCAAACCAGCCTATGTTTCTCCCATGTGGGACCGACAAGTCAGCGACCATACGGTTCTCTTTGCTGATTCTCACTTTTTTTGCTTGCTTTGGAAATCAGCAACCTCAGCGCTAGTGTAGACTAGAAACTAGAAAAACTGGAAAGAAAAAGAAAAAACAAGGGAAAGCGGTCCTCTCTTCTTCCTCTCCGATCAGAAACGGAAACCAATTTAACCGATGAGTCGCGATTTCTAGACCTGACGAGCTGCCAGTTGCACGATATGGCTGACATCGACCTACCTGAAATCCTGGAAGAGATCGATCTCACCGCTAACCGTCTCACCAAGCTCGACGAGCGCATCTCTCTCCTGTCCC
This sequence comes from Carex myosuroides, assembly GCA_028015225.1. Taxonomy (NCBI): domain Eukaryota; kingdom Viridiplantae; phylum Streptophyta; class Magnoliopsida; order Poales; family Cyperaceae; genus Carex; species Carex myosuroides. The sequence goes on from CM051466.1 coordinate 4,565,260, forward strand.
ATCTTAAAAAGCTGTCGAGCCCCTCACTAACTGGAATGCAATCTCTGGTCTAGAGGTGAGTAGGATACTTAGCTTTTCACTTATGCCCCTCAAATGTTTATTACTTTTCTTTTTCATCCCTTTCTTTTTGCTGATATCTTATAAGCGGTATTGCTTTTATTGCCATTTATATGTATGGTAATGGTTAACAACCGAAATTTTTATTTATAACATTTTTAAAAAATAAATTAATAAAATAACTATCGTTTCTGGTCAATTCTAAATCTAACACGGCCGAAGAATGCCGGAGCGGACCCATATGGGGGGTACCGCAGAATGCCGGAGCGGACCCTCATATGGGTCCGCAGAATGCCAGAGCGGCCCCTGGGGCCGCAGAATACCGGAGCGGACCCTTTATTTTTTATTTTAGAAATACAAAATTGTAATTTAGTTTCGAATGTTATTTAAATTGATTTTGGTCGTATCGTATTTTAGATATGTCGTTGGTTTGAAATATTTTAGATATGTGGTTTCTTTGAAATTCTTTTGTGTACTCTGAGATAATGAAATCAACAAAATAAATAAATAACAATAAAATCAAACAAACAAGAAACTAATCAACTAAATAAATAAGTATCTGACAAAACATGTACCAATACTACAAATAAGAATCTAACAAAACATCTAACAGTACAACAAATGAAAATCTACGGCTCTGGACTAAACACCGTCCTCGCCTTCTTCTTTCTATACCCCCGACCCCGCCTGCAGAGTGGCGTCTCGTCAGTATCTGCGGAGGATGCAGAGTCGTCTGCCTGGACATCCGTAGACTAAACCGGCTCCTGGCGAACCTCCTCAATCTCGGATGTCTGCTGGACCCCAGGACCAAAAACTGTGGTCTGTCCAGACTCAGCCTGCGTGAATAAAAACGCCTATCTGGCAATGGGGTCATCGTGGAGGGAAGTGTGAGGTACCTGCGGTGAGGACTGGCCAGGGAACGGCGGGATGGGCTCTGTTTGAACATACCCTGGCTGATAGGCAGGAGGTGCAGTCTGAGTGGGACTGTAACCCGGGGAATACAGTCCATCTCCCTCTGTGCCATAATCAACGGAGATATCGAAGCCCAGGTCCTCCTCGTGTCCACCCTGTAGTAACTTACAAATTAGATAATGTATTGAATAAGAAAAAAATCACAGTTATGTATTTTAATTTAAATTATACCTCGGTAGGCATCCTAGCCTGGGATCCCATGGCGTCCTGTGCGGCTCGGCGCATCAACTCGGCACCTCGGTCGAACGCCTGACCGACCGTCTCAGCATCATGGACGCCTGCAAACACGTCCTCATCACCAGTGTAGGGGACATAGACATCGGGCTCGTCAGATATGTCGTCGACCGCATCAACACCGCCCAAGCCAGCGCACCTCAGTAGAGAGTCGAGGCGCGCCCTGTACCCACACTGGCACACCGCGGGTACGTTGTGCTTGAGGATGACCTTCCCGAGCCTCTTCCATCCCCTGGTGACGGCCATCGTAGCCCCTATGACGCAGCTCTTGACAAGATATAATGCCTGAAAATTGAAAAAATTATGAAGAAGTTGTACAATTGTAAATATTAATAGTTTTGAATTTGAAATTTCAAATCAAAAATACCGTGGCTGCGAGAGGTGCGCCGGCGGGAATAATACCGTGGATCCGTCCTCTACGATCCCTCGGCTTTGGTACCCGCTCGTGCGGGTTGTCGGCGATGTATCCCTCAATGAATATGGTGTACGCGCCGTGATCCTGATACCAATCTCTGTAAGGTCTGTACGAATTACAACAAATGTTAGATATTCCAATCAAAAAGCCATAGTTGAAGTTTTGAATTAATAAAATTTCTTACACTGGCGCGACATCCATCTGACGGTCGGGCTCGGCCAATGGGGGATCTGCCTGTCCTGCCTCGAACACGTAATCGGCACGGGTAATCCCCCAGTCCTTGCCTGCAGTGGTCTCCCTGGGATGGTGGAGCCCTCGCCAGACATCCTCGCTGATCGGTGCCGGGGGCGGAGCAAGCTGGCGCATCCTGAACTGTCTCATGACCCGTCCGGGGTAATGGTGCTCGATGATCTATATATTTTAATACGTTAGACTGTTTTTATTAAATTAAGTTGCTTGTGTAAATAACTAGCATAAAGAAATTACGGTACCTGAAAACATATGAGCGGCACTTGTGCACGCCAGAAACGCTCCTGCTGACGACATCGCTCCGGCAATATCTCAAGAAATGACCGATGTGCGCCATCCACCTCGACCTGGAAGTATAGATTTAATATCATATATCAATTCGAACTGGAAAAAATTTAAATTAAAATAAAAATAAAAGTAAACTTACATAATCTCTGTAGGGTTCCCAAGTGACAAACTCGGCATCATCTCTGAGATGCTCGATCTCCTGTCTCCAGAATGTGATGCCGAGAGACGCGCCATGCCCTGCACCCACCCAAATCTTGGGATAGCAGTACTTGGCGGCAAATGCAGGGCAGTTGTCCGGCTCGGGCTTGCCCCACTGCGGCACATCTGTCTGCTGGCCAGGACTGGACGGCCAACAATCAGATGTGCGTAGGACCAGTGCTGTAGTAACATGCACGGTCCTATGAAGGTCTTGTTCTTCTTCAGGCAGGCTGTGTTAAGACCCCTTTACAAGAAAACAAAGTCATTGTTACTACACTACGATGTATACTATTTGAAAATATTTATAAGGTGTTTCTTACCTATATAGGCATGCCAGCGTGGCACCTCCCCAGTTGAACCTGCCCGCAGTGGACAGGTCGCGCAGAAGCTCGAGGTAACACAGCCGCACCTGATCTCCATGCGAATCCGGAAACAACCGACAGGTGATCATCTCCAAAATATATGCGCGTAGATATCGGTCAATAACCACCTGTTATAGATTTAAATTAGAACATTACTTACAAGAAAATAAATATAATACTATTTATGTATAATCCGTAAAATTAATTTAGTTAATTAATATAATAATTAAGATTTGCAACGAATTAAAAATTTAAATTTATTTGTTAGGCTAAATAAAGAATTTTAATTGAGATTTAAAACTTAGAAATTTATGTAGTTGATTAAGCAAATAAAATTTTATCAAACTAAATAAATTGTATTGATTATAAATCATCTCGAATTGCAACTCATAAGTTATAGCGGTTAATTCTTATACATACGAAGCTCTAAATAAAACGTGATCCATTAGTGAACATTCTAATTAATAATTAAAACAAGTTACAAATAAATTCTACTTAAATTAAGAACAATTCGGAAGGTACGCATTAAATTTAAAACGCAAATTTCCGGTTAATCATTTTGAATTATAAAGGAATTACTCTTAATAGATCACCAAATTTAATGCTTGATTGATTTCGAATTTTCTTGACCACTCAAATTTTTGTTGCACGAATCTTGAAGCGGACCTGTGCCTTTTAATCCCTCCCCTTTTCTTCTTCTCTCTATTTCTCTGCCTTTGGACCCCGCGCCCCCTCTTTCTTCTTCTAAACCTAGCCGATCCCTCCTCTTCTTCCTTCCGCCGCTCTCTCTCTTGTGTCTCTGTGACGCCGACCCTACCGCTCAGTTTTCCCTCTTCCTGGAGAGGGTTGTGGAGAGATCCCGCTCGTTTATCGTTTGCTTGGTTACGAATTTCGTCGCTGTCCCTTCACTTGTCAGAGGAGGAGAGTACGAGCGATGACTATTGCACACCCACCCCGCGACTTTGTCGCTGTGCCATTGAATGTCTCTGTGGAGAGCATGCCTACTCCCTGACAGGTTTTGACTGTGAACCGGCCTTTTTAAATCTCTCTCGGTTATATATAGCACACTCTCCTCTCTCATTTCTTTCTTTTTTTCGGTTATTGCTTGATTGAACGCTCATGTGTTGAGATTTTTGCCCTTCTCCCTCTATTTTTCTGTTTTCCTCTGTGATTTGTTATAATCCGAACCCTAAAAGGGTTGTTCGTTGATCTAAGCTTGCCGGTGCATCGTGCGATTTCCTTGGTGCCGGGTGCTTACTGTTGCTGTTATTTGCTAATTTCTGGAAGGCCGGGAGACGAGTCCTTCGCTTGGTGCCGGCCGAGTATTGCCTCTGTCGTGGTTTGCTCCTTTTCGGGTAAACATTCAAGCACTTATTTTATTTTGTGGATTGTGTGCTTGGTGAGACATTATCGTATATTTTGACTTATCGGTCGGCTCGCACGAGTTGTTGATTTTCTCGGCGTGCCGATGAATTTATGTGATGAATTCGGGGTGTTCGATTGAGGGTGAGATTGTTGATTTTTCTCGACTCGATCGACTTGGGAGTTGGGTGCTTGGCGGTTCTTTTGGTTCTGTGTTGTACCAGCTTGGTGCTGCCTTTCTTTTCTTGCGGCTGGGCTAATTTTCCTGGCACCAACCCCTTTTTCCTTTCGGTGCTGGTTTGCTGTTTTGCTGCTGTGCCTTTTTCTTTCTTCTGATATACAGCACTTGCGTGCTACCCCTTTTTGCTTTCCCTGTTCTATCTGAGATGTGTGAAATTGTGCCTATGTGATGTTTTGTTGCTTGAATATTGGGGCTTTGATCTGATCTGTGTATGGCTGATTTGCCTTGCCTTGTGACTGGTTTTGCTGTGCACTTCTGTTCTGTACTGGTTCGGTGCTGTTACTGTTATTATTGACTGTGTGTTGCTTGACTGGGGAGGTGCTGGTACCAGTGGTATCAGCCCAGTGTAGATACTGGTACTATGCGGCTCTGTTTACCAGTCCTTGAACTGACAGGGACCATTTTGTGAATGTTTGAAAGTTTAAGGGTTGTTATGCAATTACCCCTAATTGGTGTAAATGATTTGAGTGAACGGGCCTTTAATTAAATGGAGTTGGATTAAAAGTATTTGATAAGCCAAATAGGCCGAAAGGTACAAAGGAATTGACGGAATAAAATTACGGCTTTTAAAAATTTAGGTTTTAATAATGTAACCGAATAAAATCGGATGTTTATGTAAACTTGAATTTAATTCGGGAGATGATTATACCGTCCAGGGTCTTGATGCCTCAGTAAGAGTTCATAACATAATTTGAACAGATACTATACAACCCAAATTGGACTCCTGTATGATCCCGAAACACACCCAATTAAAATAGTTTAACACATTTAAATTAATTAAGATTTTAAATAAATTAATAAATTAAGTAGTTAGATTTTTAAATAAATAGTTAAATAATTAGATGTTTAAAATTTAGTAATAAGAATTTTATAAATTTAGTAATTAGAATTTTTACATAACGAAAATAATTTGTAAAGAAAATATGTTGTTAATTGATAAAGGACAATTAAATTAACAACATATTAATATTCTCGCATCATTCGATTTCAAATTTCGTTAAGTAGGATAATTAGATAATCACGTGTTATTTTACATTTATAAATTTATCGACTTCTATAAATTATTAAAAATAATTCGTAGAAATATTATCATTAAATAATTGACGCTTATAAACTACGTACTTAGGATTTAAAAATTATGGTAGCTTAATTAGTTGAGAAAAACACGTCATTTTACAAGTGAATAGGAAATTAATAATAGCAAATTAAATCACGTGAATTATACCTTACGTATTTTATCGTAAAAATATGCAATAACTTAGGTTAAAAGTCACGACTTATTTAGTTAAACAGTACCTTCTAATTAAAATATAAATAATATTTAAATCACGTTAGATTAAATTAAACCAACTTCGACCTAATTTTACGCTCAATCGGAATCGAATTAAATCGATCGAACCGATTGAGCATGATTTAATGGCAGTGGAGTAAATTAAATTCGAACCATAGTTAATTAATTAATTAAATACGAACACTTAGTGAAATTCATCATACGGGGTAATAAGGGTTACGAATAATTAGTTTAGACTCTAATTAAGTTACGTCCAAATTACAGGTCATCCGACCTACGTAGATTCCGATTCGTGGACCGATCCCGCTGACGCTTGTACAGGAGCAGGCGAGGATTACGTGGATCCCGGAGGCTATTAGCGCGTTCTACCCCTACAGCCATCAGGTGTGGGATATCTGAATTATCTTTTCGTGGCGTACTCTTACCAGTCGACCACTTGACCTGTCATTCGTACTTTAAATTTTGTAGTTGCATTAGAGCATGTTTAATCCTTTCTGAACTATAATTAGGAAATTGCATAACCCCTTCTAAATCAGAATTTACTGTTTTGTAGGAGTAGAGTAAATTAATTAATATATATTAATTTAGGATATTAGTTGTCCTCTTCTCGTAGAGGACAACATATTACCGTAGTTAAGCATGTGCATTGGTGAGTGTGAGATAGAAGACCGAATGATTGCTTTCCGTCCTCGTAGAGTGGGCTGCGAGGCGGATTGCGGGTCATTGGGCTGAGGGATCACTTGATCCCTTAGAGGTCTTATTAGGATTATTATTATTATATGCATTGAGTTGTTACTATATCATTTTCGTTCATTTTACCATTACGTGCGGGTCGGACTCGAGCCCCGAGGCACGGAGACGATTCGGGAGTTATCCCCCCTACATTAGGAGCTACTTGCCTAGAACGGCTGCCGAGGTTGCGGTGGCAGATATTTACTTTTATTGCACGGGCCGAATACGAGCCCTGGTCCCATTAGTCTGGCCGGACGGTGGAGTTCCGTCGTCTGCTCATGAGGAGACGGATTAACTCATTCTTACGACTTGCTTGTAGTTTTCTCCTATTGGATATGTTTGGATGAAGAATCGTCTAGAGTAAGGAAAATACACGAATTTTGGATATAACCATCGGCTAGCGTGCACTTGCCTACGAGTTGAAGTCTTGTGTGGGCAAAGCTCGATGCTATTAGGCATCGGGTATCTTTGCCCCTCTGATCGCAGTCCTTGTGTTATGTCGCATTGAGATATAAATTCAATTTGGTTGAATTTGACACGGCACGGGGTGACAAAATTATCCGTATTATTACTATATTAAATTGTACACACGGTACCTATTGTACTGGACTCCGATTGATTATAATACTCATTCTGCTTGTATTTTATTTTGGGAAACTTTAATCATGTTGTCATAATAGGATAATCGCATCATTCATCTATTATATGTACTTTTCTTTTGTAGTTAGTATGATAGGTTTTGAATTCCGCAGCATGTGCATTAAAAGTGAATAATGACCGACTTTACGTAGATTTCAAATTAAAAACGTGCTTTGACTTAAGAGAACCCCTGAAGGGATAATACTGGGTCACATACTGGGCGATCATTCGCTCATCCCCTCCTTTTTATGGATGTGGGCAGGTACAGAGTCTGACGGTCCGCAGTAAGAGGCGTCAGGAGCTGTCCTCGACGACCACACCGCCTGTTATAGATTAGGGACTTTTGTTTAGGGTTTTGCGAGTCCGATGTTTTTGTTATACGCATGGGACTCGATAGATTATGTATCCCTTTGACTAGTTTATGTTATTTTATCCTGTTGTGGACTGTATGGATATTATGTATGTATTTATGTTTATTTGATATTTATGACTATTGCTGTTTGTTTTATTCTGTTTCCGCTGTGCATTATTGTTTATATTTGTTTAGCCTTGCGTGTCATTTCGATTAATTGACACGAGACGGGGATTGATCACACTCTAATCCGGAAATCCTGGTTTGGGGTGTGACAATTTAAATTAAATCTTGTACAAGCAAATACCTGATCTGGTCGATCCGGAAAGACCTGGAATCTCGCCCGCAGCTTTGCCAAGCTGATGCAGCTGGGCGAGACCATAGTCTTCTCACCTCTCTTCTTCTCTTTCTGGAGATCCTCGTGCGGGATACCCAATAGCTCCAAGCACAATGCACGAAAATCTCTGTACTCGACACCCGTGATCGGCTCCCCAATAATGGTCATACCCCACAGGCAACTGACGTCCTGTAGGGTGACTGTCATCTCAGCATGGAGGAGATGAAAGATGTGCGTCTCGGGACGCCATCGCTCAACGAGGCCAGAAGATAAACCCTCGTCAGCATTCTCCTCGGCCATCTGGGATATCTGGTACAATCCCATCGAGCGTAAAATCCCCTCGTACGCCGGCTGGTACCGTAGATGCTAGCGGTTGTGACGAACCGTAACCGCATCCAAACCCTGCATTTAATTAAATAATCAGATTAAGTTCATTCATCAAAAATTCGGAATGACAAATTTATAAATATGACAAATTTACTTACCCCAGTGGCAGCCTCTAAAATCCGATGCTCCGCATTCGGATACCACAAGAAGTCGTTGACCCTGTCGGTGCGACTCCGGATACCCGGAACATCCGCCAATGCTGTCTCGATGTACTGAGACATCTCGTATGGCGTGGCTGTAGGAGCATGCTGTGTACCCCTACTGGAGGATGGTCTACTGGTACTCATGCTGTATTGGATAATTTTTGGTCAAATATGAGAGTTTGGTCAAAGTCCGGTTTAAATTTCGGTACAATTCTAATTAAATCTGGGTACAATCGAATTAAATTTGGGTACAATTCTAATTAAATTTGGGCACAATCGAAATAAATTTGGGTACAATTCTAATTAAATTTGGGTACAATCTAATTAAATTTGGGTACAATCTAATTAAATTTGGGTACAATTCTAATTAAATTTGGGTGCAATCTAATTAAATTTGGGTACAATTCTAATTAAATTTGGGTACAATTCTAATTAAATTTGGGTACAATTCTAATTAAATTTGGGTACAATCGAATTAAATTTGGGTACAATTCTAATTAAATTTGGGTACAATCGAATTAAATTTGGGTACAATCGAATTAAATTTGGGTACAATTCTAATTAAATTTGGGTACAATTCTAATTAAATTTGGGTACAGTACTAATTCTAAATCCTAAATTAATATCTAATTCTAAATGCTAAATCTAAACCCTAAACCCTAAATCCTAAACCCTAAACCTACACCTAATTACTACTCTACACTAAAAATTAAAACTAGAGAAGAAGAAGAAAACTTACCCGAGGTCGAAGGGATTGAAACTTCAAATGAGATGTAATGAAATCGGAACCCAGCGGCCCCTTATATAGGCTGGGGACCGCTCCGGTATTCTGCGGCCCCAGGGGCCGCTTCGGCATTCTGCGGACCCATATGGGGGTCCGCTCCGGCATTCTGCAGTACCCCCCATATGGGTCCGCTCCGGCATTCTGCGGCCGTGTTAGATTTAGAATTGACCAAAAACGATGGTTATTTTATTAATTTTTTTTTTAAAAATGTTATAAATAAAAATTTCGGGGTTAACAATGTGTATCTGTTTATACCTGCTGTACGTCAGTATTTGTACCAGACAAAATGGTAAGTTAGAGAATTTTATCTTGTATGCTTCTGGCCAGCAATTAGTTTGGTGGCAAGCTTCAGAGTTTTATATTATGTTATTCTGGTCAGATTTTACATGTTTGAGTTGTTTCAGTAAACACAATCCAGAACAAATATTGAAAAAAAAATCCTCAATTAAGAACCAACAAGAAGAGAAAGTTAAAAGATTATTTCACTGACCTAACTGAGTTTTGCAGTGCATTTTGGACATTTTTCGAACTTTTGACAAAACGAGGGCTCACTTGAATTTTTTTTGGAGGATATGAATAAAAATTTCGGGATCCGAATGCCTCACGGAGGCATTAGTTCAGAAATTGTATCTCAGTTCCTCAAAAAAAAAAAAAAATTGTATCTCGGATAATGTGAAGTCAGAAATTGTATGATTTTAAAATATAAAGTATAGTGGATCAGTTACAATGTAAGGTGGTTCAAATGATTATTTTATATATGCATGTTGGATCCAAACCGATACTGGTGTCTTCCCTTTTATTTTGTTATCTTCAATTATCTGTTTTGTTATCTCTCCCTTTCAACAGCAGATTCAGGTCAGGTCCAGGGGTGAATTCAGGATTTTCGTCGGGGGTAAAAAAATATCGAATCGGGTTTAAATATCTAATTGGGTTTAAATTCATAACCAATTAGATACTCGATAAAAAACAATGCTTTAACTTATACTTTTCAATGCTTTGACTTGTAATTTCTTATGTTCTGATTTATTATTCTAATTACCAACTAAAATTTAACATATTTATTTCAATTTTAATCCTAAATTTAATCCGAATTACAAATTAAACGCCCAGAGGGGGGCAAAATCGGTCGGAACTGATAAATCTCCACTAAAACTTAAAATTCAGGTGGGCAGCTGCCCCCCGGAACACTCTGATCCGCCCCTGGCCAGGCCAGCATGCTCATCGCCTAATTTATTTATTTTTCTTAATAAGAGGAGGATCTTTATTTTTCATAAATTTCAGTTGGCGTTGAGTTATGAATTTATAATCTCCTACATACTAGGCGTTTATTTTTTCATTGGTATTGAAATTGCATTTTTTTATTTTTAGAAATTTAAAAAATCAATTTGTTAGAAACATGATGATAAATGGATAGAACTAGAGTGGGAAAAACGTGACGTGCCGTGCCGTGCCGTGACTAACACGCCGTGACTAACACGCCGTGACTTTGATCTCGTGCCGTGCCGTGCCGTGACCAAGTTAATTTTTCACGTGCCGTGCCGTGCCGTGACTAAAATGTCAAGAGGTGGTCACGGCACGCGAATGGTCACGCCACGTGAGTCACGCCGTGCCTAAACGTGCCGTGACCCGCGTGACTCGCGTGACTCGCGTGACCATTTAATCATAATTTAAGTTAATTTATTCAAGATTCACCATTAAATTAATATCTAATGATCCTAATTACACGTGACTCGCGTGACTACGTGCCGTGCCGTGACTAAATTTTTCACGTGCCGTGCCGTGCCAAAGTTTCAAAAGATGGACACGGCACGCGAATGGTCACGGCACGGAACACGCGAGTCACGGCACGCGAATGACTCGCGTGCCGTGCCGTTCCGTGCCGTAACCGTGCCGTTCCGTGACAGAGCCGGCTCCGGCGTGCCATTTTTCCCTCTCTAGATAGAACCGTATCAATGATTCGGTCTTATTGAGAGAGACCAATAGAATTGAAAAAAAAAAAAACAATTCATTATTTCTGATAATTTGATTTTTTTTATTTCTAAAATAAAAAAATTGATTGAAATTGACCGCAATTTCAGCACAAATTAAAATCCTTATTTGGTTACAAAGATATTTGATTGCACCTTAGTCTATGCAATGATGAGCTATAGTTCATGCAGAATCATATCATGATAAGAAGGGAATAAATCAATAAAATATGGGGAACACTCATCAATTATCCTAGTGACTGATCCATGGTAGGTCTTGAGCATGCTACTACGCAAATTAATTCGCATGTTCAATTTTTTATGATTTTTTTTTTTGCTTTACTGTTTTATGATTGGAAATTTGTACTCCAATGTTAAATTGTTAATACCCCAGAAGTTGGGAACCAGAGGCATTCTGATGAAAAATCAGATTCACCCGATTTGCTTCAAGATTAGTATGGATTAAGTGTGTGCAAATCTTGATGAAAATCAGACAGTTCATCAAACCGAATTTGATCCGATGCTCAAACTGACTGTCCCAACTTTAATTCTCCCAGAAATCACACTACTCGTTAAAGATATATGACTGAGTATGATAAAAATATAGTATCTAAGAAGTTCTTTCTTAGATAGAAGCAAGGGAAAGAAAAGAGAACGGAGTGAAGACTGATTTTGATTGCACTCGGTTACTTGTTTCAGCGCGATAAAATCAGAGGAGGAGCGAAGAAGGAAAATGAAGCGAAGGTGAAATTGATGTATAACTCTTTTTTATAAAAGAGGCAATAGCCCATTTCATTGCTGAAATTGTTAAATACATATATCAGTTCCAGCAAAGTTGGTCCAAACACCACACACTCCATGATGTATAACTTTTAGCATTCAATTTAGCTTAAATGTCAAATGTTTGAATTTTTAATCTTTTTATTAAAGATCGGAGATCAAGCCATCAAACTATATGTAATATTTACAAGGAATTGTTTGTCCGGATTTCGAACATACAATTTCTTACATATAAAACATTTACCTTTGTCACTAAACGAAATGACAATTCTCAATTTTTTTTTTCAATTTTCAATTGTATATTTACCGTTCAATTTTAACCATGTATACATTTGTGACGTGATGAAAAAATAAAGTATATATGATGTCAAATTACCAATGATATATTCTCTCTAGAAGACTAGAAGACTAGAAGCAACCCCACCACCTGTCTCTGGAGCTCTTTGTGTGTGCACAGGTGGTACAGAGAGCATCTCTCTTTTGACTGAGTACTGTTCAAGGTACATGCTAGCTACCAACACATGCATGAGAAATATGGGGCATCTGACAAGTGCTAAATTTGTTCCCTCTTGTGTTAACCTCATTCATGCTGTTTCTACTTTCAGTTGATTGCTACCATATATGCCAAATTTTGCTTGTCTATTTTGTTTTGTGCTTTCCTTACTACACTATCAGAGCAGTAGCAATTTTCAGACCAGCTAACATTTTTAAATTTTGTTTATAGAATTTTCTTGATTGCGCTCTGAGACCAGAAACAGTTTTTGCTATTTTGTTTCTGGATTTTTGTTACGAAACATTCAGACAGGACAATTTGCAATTCCACAGTAGAATTTTTTTTGACACAAACATATACACTGAGAAGTGAGAAGAGGTTCGGAGCTCTCAAATTGTACGGATCTCAATGGATAGTTTTGAACTCATCTGAGCCGTAGGTTTTTCATACAATTTTTTTAATTTTTAGATTCTTTCTCATAATTTTGGTGTGAATCTTAAAATCAATGTACACTCTTAAGTCATGAATAAAAATGAATTATGTATGAAAAAAATACTATTTATACTTTAGTTGTTAAATTAATGAAATGTGTGTAAAAAATAAACTGTTCATATTATATTGTTAGCAATAATTGATATATTAATATATAATTTTTAATATAAGATATCAGAGTAAATCAACTATTAATAAAAATTTAATTTTTTTAATATTAGATATAAAGAGAAGTCATATTGATATCTTAATTTTATACTGACACAAAACTAAAGCTCCTTTATTAAGGGGTTGTATTTGTTTTTATATTTGCTTATGGATGTATTTGATTGTGATCTCACTTTTGTTTTGTAGATATGTATATTATACTGGTATTAGTTGTTATACCGGTTAGATTTTAAGTTACAAAGAGCTTTTAAGTTTATGTTTATTAGGATAAGGTAAATGATGTAAAATAGGTTTGGGATGATATTTGAACATGTTTTACAGCTCCTGTTCCAGTAGTAGCTGAAGATTTTTCAAAAGAGTTAAAGAGTGTTGATACCTTATGCTATATATGAATTGGGTTTTATTAGGTTACGGGTGCAGTTTAGAATATCATGCATTGTGTGTAAAAATAATTTTTTAGTTTTAATATAGCTAGTCTTTAGGCTTTTTTTTTTCAAAAAAAAAATGATTATGAGTGATGCTATGGTAATATACATACTATCGATCGACTTGTGTTATGAATTTATATTTTTATTTTTAAAATTTACATAATCGATTTGAACCATTAAAGATGGTTTTCATGTGAAAATCTATTGAAGACCAAATTTTATATATTGTAGATCTTTTTATTATTTTTTTAAATAAGTAGAAAATCATGTTGATTTACAAATTCTAGACCATTAAGAAAATGAGTGAGGCTATGATACCATGCATAGGGCGGATTGGTCCGTACTACGGATTAATATTTTTGTTTTCAAAATTCTAATGGTTGATCTGAACCGTTCAATATGATCTCCATATGAATATGTAATTGTAAACTAAATTTTACATTTTTAGAATTTTTTACTATTTTTTTAAATGGGTAGAAAATGACTGTTTGGATGGTGCAGAATTTTCAGATCAAGTGATTTTCTAACCATCTAAAAAAGTAGTTAAAAATTCTAAAAAATGTAAATTTTAGTTTACAAGTATATTAATATAGAGACCATGTTGAACGGTTCAGATTGACCGTTAGGACTTTCAAATCAAAAATTTATATCAATAGCGCGGGCCAATATGTGCCATCCATAGTACCATAGCCTCACTCTAAGAAAATAGTGAAAAAGATTTTAAATAATGTAAAATTTGATCATCAAGTAAATTTTTCATATGAAAATAATGTTTAACGATCCGAATTAATTATTTAAATTTTAAAAAAGAGATATAAATCTATAGCACAGATCAATCAGTAATATACATATTACCATGCATATAGTCTCACTCAAAGACCATATATACTCAACAGAGAATTAGCGTCCCAATTTTGGTTTAATAGTGCTCACCAACAGAAGACGACCACACTTGTTGTCGTATTAAAATACTTTTCAAAACACTAACTATATTTTGTAATTTCACTTTACATTCTGTTTCAAAATTTAAAAGATCAATTCGAATTGTGTAATGTTCTTTAGATGTTGAAACTAATCTTATAGGGAGCAATAAAATTTTCTATATAGGTCTTTTACTATTTTTAAAGATGGTTCAAAAAATTTAAAATAATGAATTTTTCTTTCTTTCAGAAAAATGGTTAAAAATATTAAAATATATAACATTTAATTTTCTTCAAAATTTTGATATACATATCACATTAAACTATTCAAATCAATCATTTTAATTTTTAAAGTGGAGATTTGAAGTCAAAGTACGAAGCGGCCCATGCTTTTCGCCCCTCGTTATTTGATACTAATAATAAATAATAAACATAAAATATGCAAGTATTTTAATAAAAAAATTAAAAGGAAAAAATTAATAGCATAAATAATGGATAACAGGAAAAGATAACTATATGTGACTATTTTAAAATTTGAGATGCAAATACGGATATTTTTAATTCGGATATCCAACACCTTAGGGGGTGTTCGGCAGCCCTCCTTAAGGGAGGCAAGATTAAAAAAAATTAGTATGCTTCGTTTTATGCGAATACAAATACAAATAATATATTTACATATACATATTTGATAATTATGTTAATTTAATAAACAGATAATATATGCATCTCTGTTATGAATTAATTCTAACAAAAAAAATTGGTTGAAATTAAAAAAAAAATGTTGGTTACCAAAACTTCGTGTCCTGTATTCCGTATCATGGATTAGCAATGACACGAATACCCATTGACGTGCTCATGTCATGTGTAGGGGTGTTCAAACGGTTCAGTTTGTTCGGTTTTCAACCTAACTGAAAAATTTCGGTTTAAATGGTTCGGTTTTTCGGTTTAAATGGATCGGTTCGGTTGAAATTTTGAATTATTTCGGTATAAATGGATCAGTTCGGTTTAGACTTTTCAAAACCGACTAAACCGAACCGACCGAATTATATTGGTTCAAGTATGATTTATATTTTGTTTGGTTCAATAATTGATTCCTTTCTTTCATTTTAGTTTAAATATTTTAGAACATCTACATATTTTGTATGAAATTGAACAACTTATGTATGAACATGTGTAATTTTCATTAATAATGGCACAAATATGTTAACTTCGGTTTGAACCGAACAAACTATTATTTACTTCAGTTTGTTCGGTTCGGTTCTTAATCGGTTTATAAGTTAATCGAACTCGGTTCTATTTTTGAAAACCGAAGAAAAGTTTATTTTGATTATTTTAGTTCGGTTTCAACCGAATCAACCATTTGAACACCCCTAGTCATGTGCATCTTCTCTTTGACAAGTTTACCGTACTTTGATTTAATCTAGTCTAATTAAATTTATGTTATTATATTTGAAAAGCTAATTTTGACTTCAATATCCATGTTAGTATTAGTTATTCATGTCATAATATTTTTTTCCATGTAGTAGCTAATGAAAATTTGTCCATGTTAGTAAAAGATGCATGTGTATATATATCTTGGTTTATCACATCAGCAGAAGCCTTTTTTTTTTTTTTTTTATCAAAGCGATCCAAGAGGAACAAAATTAAAAGAGTACGGGTAGTATGTGTTGTGTTCAGAAGAGGTGTTGTGAGTATAATTTTAAAATTTATTGAATTGATTTTAAATAATAAATTTAAATCGTTGAAATAATATATTTCACAAGCAATGTGTGTACATGCAAAATTTTGAAACTTATTTAGTATAAAGTCAAGCAGTAAAAAAAATGAACGTTTGTAAGTTATTTTAATACATTCAATTTTTTATCATTTTTTAACCGCTTGACTCTGTACTAAATGAATTCAAAATTTTAATTTTTTTATATATGCACATGCATCGAATTCAGATCCTCTCCGGTACTGTAATAGAGAATCTTTTAGAATTAGTGGATCTGGACCGTTCTTTTTAACTTGGCATGAATCTCAAAGCCAATAATACTGCCCCCTGTGCTAGCCCGAATCTCAAAGTGGCTGGGACTTAATCTCAAACCGTAAAGTGAGGGGAATCTTTAACGGTACCTGTGAGAGGATACTTTTTCTATATGCATCACCTATGAAGTAGATCGGTTTCAACTATTTAAATTCATAGTTTAAAAACCAATTCCATAGATTTAAAGTCATACTCATCAAGTTTTTTAATAAGCATAGCACATACTAGTTTTACTCAAATTAAAATTCGGTGGCACGACAGGGATGAAGCAATCTTCAGAAATAAATTTACTTAAAAGATGAAATATAGACGGAATTACGGAAAAATTACACCATGGTTGTGAACTTTGATTGAAGGTTAAAGCTCAAACAATTTATCTACAAAAGAAAAATATTCAGATTTTGAATTTGTGATCAATTAGAACTAAAACTGCGTTCTAGAAACTGTTTTAATAAATAAAAGGATAATAAATTGCGACAAAAAAATTGTGTATGACTCCGCCATTCAAAAACAACAATTTTGTACTTATCTAAAAAAATAGTAATTTTTTTTTAAATATATAAATTTGGTCTTCAAACACATTTTAAAATGGATATAATGTTGATCGATTAAGATTGACTATTTTAACTTTTGAAAATAAATATAAGAGCATCTACATCCCTTGTACTATTAGAGTTTATAATATGATGTTGCAGTTTCTAATTCAGTTTCAGGAATGTGGGAGAATTTCTTATTTAAAAACTATGCAGTAAAGTTTCTTATTAAGAAATTGTTTATAAATTCCATGCTGACTAAATGATTGGCTCAAATTATTTCGCATTTTTAATTTGTTACTGATGTGGTTTAATAGAAACTCTAAAATTAATTTCAGCATGTGAGAGTTAGAAACTTTAAAGTCCTTAATTTTTAAAAAAATGGTTAACAGTTATTTAGAAACTCATTTGAATTGTTGAAACGTAGATGCTCTAAAGAATATGAAATACAATGAGATATTTCAACCCCTCTTAATAAAATTAGAATAAAAGACTATTTCCCCGCAGATATAATTCGGCCGAAATTTTTGAATTGTTTCTATAAAAATATTAACTTTTAGAAGTAATTATAGTATGCATTATTTTTCTTTTTACTTTGAAAAGAAAGAAAGAATACAGTGTACATTTTTTTTTAAATGGTGAACTCATTTGATATTTTTTGGCGTCGAGAAAATTTTTGTAAATAAAAAAAAAATTGAAATCGTCCATCATTTAAATGTGATAAAGGTAATCATAGTACAATATAATATTTGTTTTGAAATTTTTGAATTGTCATAATAAATAATGAGTGAGGCTACGTACCGTACGTACTATGCATAGTGCATATTGGTTCGTACTACAGATTAATATATCTATTTTTAAAATTCAACTATTTAATCTGAACAATAAGAACAATTCAAATGATCTCCATATGAAAATATATATACTTCTACTAAATTTTACATATTTAGATTCTTTTTTATTTTTTTTTAATAGATAAAAAATCACTTAATCTAAAATTTTAGACCATTCAAAAGTAGAGATTTTCTATCTATTAAAAAAAAATAGTAAAAATATTAAAGAAATATAAAATTTAGGTTGAAATTACATTTTTATATGGAAATCAATATTGAACGGTTCAAATTAAATATTTGAACTTTAAAAATAGAGATATTAGTTCACAGTACATACCAATATGCATTATGCATATCACTGTAACTTCACTCATAAATAATTACAAGATTTTCATGTAACCATTATATCTTGTTATTTGTTATCGGTAGTAAGATGAATAATTTTTTTCTATTCCACACTAGTATTGTGACCAAACTAATAATTCGGTCTCATTATTATATCTTTTAGAACTGATTTATTAGTTCGGTCTTAATAGATTCTGTAAATAAGTTGCAGTATGTCTTCACTACAAAAAATCTGAAAACTAGTAAGACTGGAAAAATCATTGATCAATCAAAATCGGTAGCCCCTCTTCTCTTCTTCATTTATTTATCGAAGAAAAAAAAAATTTGGTAAGACCGAACACGGTGAAATTAAATTAGTAGGACTGAAACGACCAGTAAGACCGAACAAATGATTTGGTACCATTTATTTATCGAAGAAAAAAAAGTATTATATCCAATAATTTAATTTTTAAATTTCTAAAAATAAAAAAGTTAGCAATATATATCATTTGGTCGAATAAATCCTATTAAATATTCTGTTTACGAGACCGCTACAGGACAGGCTGAGAATATGTTTCCAAAATTTGTACTTGTACAGTAAACGGGATTGCTGACAAAAGCACTATTACTATAGAAGCACCATCTCACGCGAGAATTCGGATCCAGTGAAGTAACTCAATTTTTGAGTATATATGTAGCAAATGTTGTCATTTTACTGGTCGAAAAGATGTTTCTTTGTTTCTCTTTGCAGATATATATGGATATATATATATATGTTATACATTTCATTTCTACAAAGCATGCATATCTCTCTCCATGCTTTCCCCAGGACCAATCACATGACCGCACTGGACGAATTATTTGTGTTTAAAAAATATAGGATAGATTTGGTGCGACTGTCCTTTTTAATTTAAAAAACAGCACTGGTGGAACTATCGGATAGATCTTGTATCATATTTCTTTTTTTAAAATTATTTTGTTTGATGATGTGTCGTAGGGGTAACGTAATTCTTAAAATAATATAATAGCTAATATATTGTTTAACATTAATTATGGGGCCTCTTCCAAATTTTGAAAAAAAAAGATAATTATTTTTGCTTAAAAATTTGTAGATAAAAATTTCTATAAATTTGGTATAATTTCAAAAAATAACCTTTTTAGTAGATTTTTTTTTTGGTGAAACCTAAAATACAACTTTAGTACTAAAGATTTAAATATCGTTTATCGTGTCATAGCGGAACGGTTAAAAAAACAACACTATACCCATATTACGCCGCTATGGCACTGATAAACGTTATAGCACGCTACTTAGAACCATCATACAAAGAAAAGGACATACTAATTTTCAATTCATATACTGACTATATATTTTGTTTTGCCAACAAATTTAAAATGTACCAACTAATTTTTTTCGGATGCAAAGTGCCTGATCAAAATAAAGAAAATCATAATTGTAAAAACTTTCCTTTGTATTACTCTATTATTTTAACATAAGATTAGAGTTAATACTTGAAAGTTTTCAAATCATTTTTATTATGGATATTGAATTTTAACTATATAATCTTCCACTTATATAGAATTCGTCACTAGGTTAGACTTAGACATCATTTTTTTTATTAATTCTGCCCAATGATTTAAATTATTGAAAATGCCACACAAAATGAAATATATAGCTAGGACATATCTAAATGCTATAATATATTTATCCATTAATCAATCAATCAATCAAGTAAAAGCAACGGTCCCTTGATTTGTTCCCTCACATGAAAATATAGTTCTTCTGTGATACTTTTTTTTTATATTAATTAGCCAAATAATCTCCAACAATTCATGAATCATGAGCATGCATCAGCAAAGCTTGGATGCATTTTCATGCAATGTACAGACAACGCTCAGCTGCTGCTGCTTCATCAGTCATCACCCCCACTTTATAAGCACTCATCAGTAGTTATCATCACTTTACCCTTTTTCTTTTCTTCACAAAAGAAGAGAAATAAATCATATATCATATAGCCTCACCATGCCATACATGATACATCTTGTACAACAACACTCTCACAATCTCTCTCCATGGCACCTTCTCTCCTCTTTGTCCTCTGCCTCCTCTTTCTCTCGCCTACCTCTCTCTCCATTAACCCCCTCCTTCTCTCCAAGAGAAAACAAGCTTCCATTTTGGTATCTCTGAAGAATTCTCAATCCACACCAAACCCTGGTCTTTTCCAACCATGGAACCTCTCAAACCATACCTTGCTTTGTTCATGGCCAGGTGTGCATTGTGACCCAACAAACGAACAAGTTGTAAAGCTCGACATCTCGAATTCAAACCTCACCGGTTCGATAACGGTTGTAACCTCTCTTACATCACTTAGATATCTTAACATATCAAATAACCAGATAAACTGCTCATTATCTTCTTTCAACTTCTCTTCCTCGTCACAACTCGAAGTTTTCGATGCTTACAACAATAATTTCTTTGGCACTTTACCTCTAGGCTTTGTTTCGATTCCTAGCCTCCGGCATTTAGACCTAGGCGGTAACTACTTCTCAGGGGAGATACCAAAGCTGTATGGTTCGTTTCAGTCTATAAAATTTCTCTCTCTTGCTGGTAATGATTTATCGGGTCGGGTACCAGCGGAGATCGGTAACATTACAACCCTTGAGCAATTGTTTTTGGGCTATTACAACCAGTTCGTCGGAGGTATACCGGCTGAAATTGGTAAGTTGGTGAACTTGTTTCATTTAGACTTATCGAGTTGCGGGTTATCGGGTCAGATTCCACCCGAATTGGGAAACCTCAAGAACCTTGACACACTCTACTTGCAAACTAACCAGCTCACTGGTGAGATACCAAAGCAGTTAGGTAATTTAACCAGGCTAAGGTTTCTTGATTTATCTAATAATGGGCTTGGTGGGGAGATACCAGATGAATTGTCACAGTTGCAGCAACTTGAGTTACTGCAAATGTTCATAAACCGGCTTCACGGGCAAATACCAGGGTATATAGCTGACTTGCCGAATTTGTCAGTACTAAAATTGTGGCAAAACAACTTTACGGGTGCCATACCCGGCAAACTCGGCCTTAACGGGCGGTTGCGTGAACTTGACCTATCAACCAACAAGCTTACAGGTTTGATTCCTAACTACTTGTGCTATGGAAGGAAATTAGAAATTTTAATTTTGCTTAACAATTTCCTTTTTGGGCCTCTCCCTGATGACCTTGGAAGGTGTTTGACTCTGTTCCGGGTCAGGATCGGGCAGAATTACCTCACCGGGTCAATACCGAAAGGGTTTCTTTACTTGCCAGAGTTGACCTTACTAGAGTTGCAAAACAATTACTTCAATGGGAGTTTAGAGGAAGATTTATTTAACAAGCCGGCACGGTTGGGTCAGCTCAATTTGTCGAATAACCGCCTTTCGGGATCACTACCGATATCAATCGGTAATTTCTCTGCATTACAGATTTTACTTGTCAGTGGAAACCAATTTACCGGCCAAATCTCTTACCAGTTGGGGTATCTCAAGCATGTCTTAAAAATTGACATGAACCAGAACAATTTTACTGGAAACATTCCCGAAGAAATCGGTGATTGTTCATCATTAACATACATAGATGTGAGTCGAAACGGGCTAATGGGTCCTATTCCAGCCCGAATTGCCCAGATTAAGATACTTAACTACCTAAACGTCTCTTGGAATAACTTGAATGGAAGCATTCCAAAGGAGATTGGATTTGTGAAGAGTCTAACATCAGCTGATTTCTCACATAACAATTTATCGGGCTGGATCCCACAAGTCGGGCAGTTTGTATATTTAAACTCCTCATCATTTGTTTCAAATCCCGAGCTCTGCGGGCCTGGTATCAACCTGTGCAATCTTACAAACCCGTTTCTATCTCAAGGTGGTCAAGTCGGTATAGGCGCTAAACCGTCTATGTGGCCGGGCAAAGTGAAGCTTTTCTTTGCAATCGGGCTCTTGTTTTGCTCGATTGTATTTGCCATAACTGCAGTATTTAAAACCCGGTCTATGATGCTAAAACGACAATCCAACGTGTGGCAGCTTACTGCATTTCAGAAACTTGATTTCGGGTGCAATGACATCGTTGAGTGCTTGAAGGAGAATTATGTGATTGGTCGTGGTGGCGCCGGTGTAGTCTACCGCGGAACAATGCCGAATGGGGACCTCGTGGCAGTGAAACGATTGCTTGCAATAGGTAATATTAAATTACACCTAAACATTCTACTAGTTTAATTCATGACATGTTAAATCCAAAACAAACATTTTAATTAGACTAAAAATTTATGAACAATTACAGGTAAAGGATCAGCGCACGACAACGGCCTATCTGCCGAGATACAAACCCTAGGAAAGATCCGACACCGCAACATCGTCCGCTTACTAGCCTTCTGTTCTAACAAAGAGACGAACCTACTTGTATACGAATACATGATGAACGGTAGCCTAGGCGAGGTTCTCCATGGTAAACGAGGCGGCTATCTAAACTGGCCGATGCGTCTAAGGATTGCAATTGAAGCGGCAAAGGGGTTGTGCTACCTGCACCATGATTGTACGCCTCCGATACTGCACAGAGACGTGAAGTCGAATAATATTTTGCTCGACTCGGATTTTGAAGCACATGTTGCAGATTTCGGACTTGCCAAGTACTTGAGAGACACCGGTGCATCGGAGTGCATGTCGGCCATAGCCGGGTCTTATGGCTACATTGCTCCAGGTCAGAAGCAAAATAAATTACCATCTAATATTTCTTCTTGGAAATTTTCTAATATATGTTATATATCTATTACTAAATATTTAGTTTTCAATATAAGAAATCTGAAGTTAGCACGGCTAGTTTTGTTTTGAAGTGACAACTTGATCATTGAATAATGGAGATCTCCATTTAAGAAAACTGGAGAGAAAGGAACAGAATAGAATTTGATTATAGTATATTAAGGTTATCATTAGAAGGGGTGTGACTGACATGATAGTAATATTTCACTTAGACCAATGACTTATGGATACTGAGAGATCTCCCTCATGTTGATTCTTTTCATGTGCATAGAGAGGGGATATACTGAGCAGGAAACAGTACCAACTGGGGTCCCTGTGCCATGCTTTATCAGAATCTGTTTCCTTCCCATGACACCAAAAAGAAAAAGAGCCATTTCTATTTCTTCTTTTCTTTTTTGTTCAACAGGGAAAATTCTTAATTTTTGTTTATCAGGTACTGGCCCATGCCCCCTCAATCAAAGAGATAGCACCATTCTCATCTTTCTTTTGTCTATCAGAATTCTAGTTGTCAGATTTGTGCTCCCATTTAGCAGTATTTTTCATTTATAGAAATAATATTAAACAATATAGGGTTCTAGACGGATTACAAGATATTATTTATATAAATAAAAAACCTGCCCATTTCTTATATAAGAATGTAAAATTTCAAAAAAAATTGGAATCTGGTATTTTTTTTTTTTAATTTTGGAGGTGGACCCACTACAACCATAATAGGTCTCCTCTAACACTAACACAGTAAAAAATTGGAATCTGGTATGTTTATGATTCACCACACAGTTAATCCATGTGATCCGTCTCAGAATATCTAGTCTCCTCTTTCTTTTGCTTTTGTACACACCTTACAGTGTACTTTTAGTTAGTTTTAATTCCTCTTTTTCATCTTATAATAGTCTCTTTTTCTTTTTGGAGCGCCTATTTGCCTTGAACATGCTCAGTTTGGTCTCATGTACAGTCTAAGGCCTCTTTTTGACCCAAAATACACCATCATTCTGTCAATAACAATTCTCTGATTCTATCAATAAAAAAAAAAAAAAAATTTCTGATTCTGACAAAGTTGGCAACAAGGTACACATTTTGCTTGGGATCTATGCACTGTCAAGTTTACATCCTTGCATAATTATATACAAGGTACCCTAGCTAGCTAGGGAAGAAATTTTATATACATGCCAAATAAAAAGAAATAAACTATGCACAATTATATACAAGAAATTTTAAGTTTCCACAATACAAGAGATATTGTTTGGTTCACATTTAGGGCTGCCAAAAAAGCCCGTAATTCGTGATTCGATTGACTTCGATTCGAAAAAAAATTCGCAATTAACTCGTTCGATTGAAGTTCGTTCTGAAACAAATTAAACCAGTTCGTTCGAATCTTATTTAAACTCAAACTCAAACTAGGGTAAGTTTGATTTGGTTTAATTCGTTTGCAGCCCTATTCACATTTTTGTTTTTGCAAATTTAAACAATAGTGTGTGTAGGTCTCCGAATTTAAAAATTTCCTGTAACTTCACCTGTTTCTTTTGAAGGAATCTAAGAGAGAGTTTAAATGAGACAACTTTTAATAAAGGTCCTTTTTTTGAAAAAAAAAAAATTAACTTAATTTTTTTGGTCCTTTTTATACTCACATTAAAAGTATCATCTCACTTGTAAAAGCATGTCATTTCATAAATCAGTCTCCTTTTTTCAGACTTCACATTTTTTTCCAAAAGGGTGACCCCTATTTGAAGTACTACTACACATTTTAGAAAAAAAAGATAAAGCAAAGCAATTTCTTTACAAACATTCCACCTTTATCTAATACCATAACAAAGTGTATTTCTTTCTTTAACAGAATATGCATACACTCTAAAGGTGGATGAAAAGAGCGATGTATACAGCTTTGGAGTAGTTCTTTTGGAGTTGGTAACGGGTCGAAAACCCGTAGGAGATTTCGGTGAGGAAGGCCTAGACTTGGTCCAATGGGCCAGGCTCAGCACAAACTGTTTCAAGGAAGCAGTGGTGAAGATCATCGACTCGAGGCTTGTCAACGCACCTATAGAGGAGGCAATGCATGTGTTCTTTGTTAGCATGCTCTGTGTGCAAGAGCAAAGTATCGAGCGGCCGACCATGCGGGAGGTGGTGCAGATGCTGGAACAGGCGAAGCAGCAGTTGCTGTCACATGGGTCCCCCCAACTTGTTGATTATTGTCAACTATAAACTTGAGGGAGATTTTATTTTTGTACACCCTTTGGTTATAATTTTGATGTCTTGTAAATTATAATTATGTGATGAGTGTTGGCTGCATTTAGAATTAGTTAATATGGTGCAAATTAATTAGTCATTGTTTGATGGGCTTGTTTGTAAAATGACTAGTGCAGGAAGTTAATTATATATAGTTTTAAGAGCTTAATGTATGGTGAATGGCAAGTGACTTGTTCTTGTACTATAACTTTGTTATTGTGAAAACTTGGATTAATTATGAACCAAGATAACATTAGAGGTAAAACTATTGACAGCTTTGTTTTGGCTTTATGCAGTGCAACAATAGAGTCTAAATGTAAAAGTGTATGTCTTAATATGCTGTATGAAGTCAAAACATCTCTGGTAATATTTTTTACCCAAACATTATCAAATCCATATATCATATTCAATTTTCTTTATTGTCAAGTACCCGTTAGAGATGAGCCCATCTGAGGAAGGCACAGTATAATCAGACAGTGTCGGTGCCAATAGCAATTAAGCTGCCGCTGTTGCAAGGAACAATGACTTGAGATAAAAGAGGTGTTTGACACTTAGCTGTTATCACTTATCACTGTTCCAAACAAGGATTGATAACTAAGTCCTTTGACCAAAACAGTTGTTGACTTGTACGTCATAATGAATTTTTTGTTTGTTTATTTTGGAATATCGAATAGTATATTGGATTCTTCTTGTGGAAGCATATGTTTGAAACTCAATATTTTTTAATGTAAGTGATTAACAATTTGATACTAAAAATTATTAATATATTGAATTTACTAAATTTGAGAATAATTTGTTCAAAACTAAATGTATATGCATTTTTTTTTTGTTTATTTTAAATTTTTTGAAATAGTACATATTGGATTCTTCTTGTGGAAGCATATATATGTTTGAAACTCGAGTAGAACTAGAGTGTTCCTAAGTTCATCAAGCATCTTTGTGAACTCAACTCTAAAATTTATTAGATTGGTTTCAAACGACGAATCCAAACTGTTGAAATCCTTCTACCTTACGAGTGATGTGTCTACATGTGAAAGTTTTAAAGTTTCGAATTAATTTAGTACAAAGTCAAGTGGTCAAAATTAGAAGCTTGGTAAATTAATTTTAATGCATCCATTTTTTGGACGCCTTTTGACCACTTGACTATATACAAAATTAATTTTAAATTTTAAATTTTTTGCATGTAGATGCATCACTTATAAGGTAGAAGGATTTCAACGGTTTAAATTCGTCATTTGAAGACAATCCGATAGATTTTAGAGTTGAGTTCACAAAAGAACTTGGTGAACTTAGGAACACCCTAGTTCTACTTTTGAAACTATTTTTTTTAAATGTAAGTGATTAATAATTTTGATACTAAAAAATATTACTATATTTAATATTTAATTTACTAAATTTGACTTCTTCAAGAAAAAAAATACGAAATTTGAGAATAATATGTTCAAAACTATATGTATGTGTATTTAGTTCCGCTAAAAATAAAGTTGTGGCATTCAGTTAAAACAGTAGAAGACGCGCTAGAAAATCAAATAAAATACTGTTGACACTTGACAAACTTTTAATCCGAGATATTATATAGTATTAGTTTCTTAAAAAATGCAGAGCAGAAAAATAAAATATTCGTCTAATTAAGTTCTATACAAGTTATATGGAAGGGATCATGTTATAGTCAGTGAGCAAATGAGACACAATTTTTCTTTTGGAAACCAGGAGAATATTACAGATATTGCACATTGCCACAGTTACAGAGGATCTGTCCTACTCTAACATATTTGTGAAAGGATTGTTCCCTTACAAGTGGACCTGTTTCTGCTACCTCAGCTGCTCTCTGCTTTCAACTGTCAGAACGGCACAAATCAGTCTTTTCATTTTTTACTCTTTTTTTTTTTTGCTATTTATTCTCTTTTTCTTTTTCTTTTTTGTTTCTTTTTGAAAGGGAGAACTTGACAATTAATGTTTTTTTTTTTCCTTAAAATGGGATAAACAATATATTTTATGAGCCACAGTTTGGTACACTAATTTTTTTTAATGACCCGTACTATTTTTTTCAGATGATTATTATTTGATAAGAAATTTTACTGATAGAAATATCAAGGTCATTTTTATAGAGAAATATCTGTCAAATATATCTTTAAAGATTAAATCCACAAAATCAAAGGAAAGCATATACGTTGGGCCTAGAGTACTGTAAAAGGACGGTGTGTCGGGCACACGTGCCGGTATGTACGGCTGAGGATATGGCACAATAATATGGTATGTATTGTTAGGCGTGTCGTGTTAAGACGTGCCCGTACCGTGTTCTTAAACGTATTGTGTCTGAATTTTCTTGAAATCAGCACTGTTAAGTACGGCACGTCTAGGTACGAACACGGCACAAGTACGGTACGACACACCATGTCTAATTTTTCTACTTTTAGATTTTTTTTTGAAAAATTTGTTTCAAAACACAAAAATACTACAAAATATTTTAAAAAATGAAACTAACCTAAATATTTTTTCATATTTTTTTTAACATTTACACAATTTTTAAAGTAACAATTTATCAAAATATAAAACAAAACAAAAAATCACAGCGCGTTGAAACACATCGTGCCAAACTGTATCGTGATATTAAACGTGTTGTGTTCATCTCCGGCACGGTACATCTAAATTTTTTGTCGTATTAATACAACACGACCTTGTTCCGGACACACCTAAACTTTGTACGTCAAAAAAAAGGCACAGTACGACTGCAATACCCTGTACATTGAAACGATTCAGATGTAATTGAAGCCGTGTGATTAATTTTGAACGATTCAGATGGAAGAAAAAGAGAGTGCTCCTTTTCTTAAGAAAAGAAGCAGATTTGAATCCGGCCTCTTTAAACCTCACACTTGTTTTGAGCTCTCCAATCTCTATAGGGAAACTTTTGAGTCCATAAGCAAAAATTAACGGAAGACGCAAAAGAAAACTTAATATTGAATTTGTTCACAAAAGACAGATCCAAATATAATTTTCTTTTCCATATTGACTTTGATTAATAAAAAAACTGAAATTTCAATATGTCTTTAATTAAATTCATATTTTATCATTACAAATTAGAATTATATTAAATATGTGCTCTCTATTATTCAGATATGTTACATATATGATTTGGTATAATTTAAAATTTGTATATCCTTTCGGATAATACTTTAATTTTTCGATATACCAATTATGACGGCTCATTATGGGTGTTCAAATGATCAGTTCGGTTGAAACTGAAGTATCAAAAATAGAATCGAATTGAACAAACTGAATAACCGATTAAGAACCGAACTGAAGTAAGTCTATTGGTATCATTATTAACGAAAAATATACATTTTCATACACAAGTTGTTCAATTCCATACAAAATATGTAAATGTTCTAAAATAGTTAAACCAAAATGAAATAAAGGAAGCGATGATTGAACGAAACAAAATATAAATCATACATGAACCATTATAATTCGGTCGGTTCGTTTCAGTTGGTTTTGAAAAGTCTAAACTGAACTGATCCATTTAAACTGACATAATTCAAAAATTCAACTGAACTGATCCATTTAAATTGACATTTATAAGTCGGTTGAAAACCCAACCAAACTGAACCGTTTGAACACCCATGCTCATGATGACCACATATTTTCCCGAAATTTTTATTTATAACATTTAAAATAAATAAATTAACCAAATAACCCTCGTTTCTGGTCAATTCTAAATCTAACACGGCCGCAGAACACCGGAGCGGACCCATTTGGGGGCCGCCGCAGAATGCCGGAGCGGACCCTCATACGGGTCCGCAGAATGCCGGAGCGGACCCTCATACGGGTCCGCAGAATGCCGGAGCGGACCCGGGTCCGCACTATGCCGGAGCGGACCCTGTTTTTTTTTTATCTGATTCTGAAGTTGATTATGATTTTGTTTTGGAAATTTTTATCAAGTTTGTACTGGAAGTTGTGTGTAATTACTTATGTTTGAAATGTCATTTAATCTGAAATTGTTGTTCGTCGTTTGTTTGATTAAAAGAAACATTACAATAGAACAATGAGCCATATAAAGAAGCATACAATAGAACAATGCTAATGTTATCGGAAATTACAAATACGTCTAATTAACCGAAAATAAACAACATTTTTACGAGTACAATTAAAAAAGCAACATTAACTCTCAATCTCGTGCAGCTCGAGCAGCTCTGTTTTGTCTTTCTTGTGTATCTCGGCCGGCTTGGTGTCCTCTTCTCCTATTATGTAGAACGTCCATCCACATCGGAATTCTGTCGTGCTGTCTTCTGCCCACAGCAATATTTTTTTTCTCTGGAACAAGGACCGGGCCATCGTGTTGAGGCCATTCCGACTGATTTCCATAGACATGCCATTGTGCGCTCCATGTGTTGATCAGTGTATGGATGTGATAGTAGTAACTTACAAAGACGCCAGGGTCGCTGCCTAGGAGACGACACACGGACAGAACATGAGAGCACGATATTCTCTTCAATTGAGGCTTCTGGCACGTGCAAGTTACCGTGTGATCATCCCCGATTATCACCGTGTATTTGTAATTGGCCTTGGTAAACCGACCAGAATCGTCAGGTATGAAAGCGTGAACTCTCTCCTGTGTGGAGGTTACCTCGAACTCGTTGTTGTTTCCAAAGCCCCCCAGCGTCTTCATTTTATCGGACCTCTCGAACCGTTTGTTGATCAGCTACGAAAAATTAAAAAATAATGAAGAAGTCAGATTTTTTTAACAAAGTTCATTAAAAATTATGAAGAAAGAACTACAAATAAAAGTACCTGATGCACACGACACGAGAATTGTTGACCTTGACTGACTTTCCATTCCGCTTTGGCTCTCCTTTGCGCAAACCATGTCATACATTTGTAAAATGTGTCTTCAATTATTGCTGCAACCGGTAGCCTACGAGAGGACTTGAAGACCTTATTAAGCGACTCAAACTCGTTTGTAGTCATGATGCCCCAACGGTAACCACCGTCTAGTGCTTGGAATATCTTCCATGGTTTGGGGCACTCGTTCTCATCTTGATCCAAATATTTACCCACACCGTCCAGCCAATTAAGGGCAATGTCACATGCCTGCCCCATTGCTTGCATTCCTTGCTCGTACCTCCTCATCTTCCTCTTAGCCACACATATTCTAAAAAAATGGATTGCCTTATCACTGCAACCGTTCTTCTTCATGTTCTCGGCTATGTGAGTAGCACAAAGACGGTGAACACATTGATCCTCATCCTCCTCGTTCCACCCCATATCATCTTGTCTGAACACCTTCTTGATATCCTTTCCCCTATCAGTGATGACACACATGAATCTGGAACGGATTACATTACGGTGCAACCATTTCATGAACCACGCACAATCGTCATAACTCTCTGATTCTACCAGTGAAAAAGCCAACGGAAGGAGCTGGTTTTCAGCACCGTACCCGGTTGCAATCAATAGCTTGCCTGTGGTAAAATAAATTTTACAAGAGCCGAAATCAACTAAAATAAATAAAGTGAAAACAATCAAATTAGTTACCTTTATATCGGCCTGACAGGAAACATGCATCAACTGTGATGACCGGTCTGATATGTTGAAAAGCAGCTATGCACGGTCCAAATGCCCAAGCCGCCCTATGAAAATACCTCCATGGTCCAGGTTCACCAGTGGGATATGAGGTCACCTCAAACAATGTTTCTGTCAATAAATTTTAAAAAATAAGTTCAATTTTGAATTTTTGATTGATAATGAAATGACGTAAAAAATGAAGGAACAATGTAGTACCTGGGTTGCTTCTTTTGATTGCCTCCAACAATGGAACTACAAGAGAGTATGACCCCTCCCAACTGCCAAATTGACGGGCTATTGCCAACTCACGGCCACGCCATAGTTTGTTGTACGCCGGTATCTGACCGTTGTACCTTTCAGCAACAGCAATTCGGACAGCCTGAATACTCAAGTCGACATCGTTCCTCATGTGAGCGGATATACACTCGGCAACCATAGTAGCTGACAACTGGGCGTGATCTGTTCTTGTCGCATCCATGTGGCATGGATGTTGTGTTGGGCATTTGGAGACACGCCATTGTGTTCCATAACCGGTGGCCCTTGCGAGTATGTACCACCCACAGTAACTGTTCTTGCACTTGAACCTCATTCTTGTGCGGTCACTATGCGTAGGTTTTACCTCTTTGTTGCAAAGGATGTGAAACCTGGCAATTGCGCTCTTCATTGCCTCTTTTGAGTCATATGTTTGCCCCTCGGACAATTCATTCTCATACTCTGCCCTACTTCCAAACAAACCCGAATTGGCTTCCATAAACCCTGATGTGTCGTTGAAAGCATGAATCGGGTGCTGAAGCCCGCGATCCATTATCCGAAACCCGCGATCCATCTTGAATTTCCTTGATAGTCCGAGCACAGGCCCGGTATCTTCCTGGTCAGAATAATCGCTCATACCCTCAGGATCAGCATGACCCCAATTTTCCTCTGCCTCTAGTACTTCCGGATCCACTTCTTCATCGGATTCATCCGGATCACAAGTTTGACCCCAATGAGCGGTTCGACTAGATGAAGGCTGGTCAGTCTGGGATGGGGCCCGACGGGAGGGTCGGTCCCTCTGAACTGGGGCCCGACTACTGGACGGTTGGTCAATTTGGACAGGGGACGGACTAGAGCCGGATGAGTTACCCCGACTACGACCCTGGATTAACCTCATAACTGGGTTCGAACGCCGGGCTCTGGTAACCTCCACATATAAGTCAATTATCTTGTATGCACCCCCAGAAAAACTCATGGTTTGGTTGTACAATACCTGCCAGACTCCCTCATTTTGAACTGGAAATAGTTGGAACCAGGTTTGTGCCGAACTAGTCGGCATGCTAATTTTGGCATCAATTTTAAGGTCATACTGACCCTGATCCAACCCCAAATTCTGACATATACTTGATTTAAGTCCCAAATAATCAGTACCCGGCAATACCGGGATCACAGTAACAGGTCCAATACTATAGTAAACCCCATTAGGACCTGTTAAAACATCTCCCCCAGTGTAGATGGATACCATAAGAGCCATTTTTTCAATTCAATACAGAAGAAACCTACAATTAAAACTTAACTAAATTAACTATTCTAATTAAATTATTCTAATTTAATTATTGCTAAATTAATTATTCTAATTAAATTATTAATCTACTGAAATAAAAATAAAAAATTTAAAAGAAGAGAAAAAAAACTTACAGATCAGAGAGCTAACTCAGGAGAGAGAAGGTGTGAGAGTGTGGAATGAAATTTCGCTGTTATTTTCGGGATATAAAGAACAGGGTCCGCTCCGGCATAGTGCGGACCCGGGTCCGCTCCGGCATTCTGCGGACCCGTATGAGGGTCCGCTCCGGCATTCTGCGGCGGCCCCCAAATGGGTCCGCTCCGGTGTTCTGCGGCCGTGTTAGATTTAGAATTGACCATAAACGAGGGTTATTTGGTTAATTTATTTTTTTAAAATGTTATAAATAAAAATTTCGGCATATTTTCAATTGTAGTATAAAATTTAACCATTGTTACAAAATAGTAATAATTATATCTACAATTTTAGGTTTTCAATCTTGTGAGGTTTTGAGCTCAGTGTTCAACTTTTGAATAAATTGAATATTAATATAACATATCTCTTCAATTGCACCAATTTCAAATTTGCATATTTAAGCTAATTTTATAAATTCTAATTGTGCCTGTATAGGCTTTTATTTGAGAGAAAAAAAATGCCCTTGTTCCTCCATATTTTAGTTCAACGATAGGATTCAAATTTTCGTTGCTGGTGTATCATTTATTTGCTAGTTTCTTTTGGTAACCTAGAAAAAAAATCGAAGAAACTAGTATGCTTTTACTTTCTTTAATTATGATATGATAGAAATAGTAGTTATCTTACTTAGTTCCTTTAGTTTTTCTTTAACAGACATTTTAGGTTTTTTATGTAACCATCACTTTAGCCTTTAGGACAAGGGCGGAACTAAGCACGAGTGAAAGAGAACTAAGCCTTCCCTATAAATTGAAAATTTCATAAAATAAAATTATATGATACGAATTCATCTGGCCTCCTTTCAATTTTTTAGTTTTACCCTTACTTTAGGGTGGAAAAACAAAAAAATGTAGCAATATAGTTTTATAAGAACTTGGAAGAAACCATAACCTAACATTGTTAGGTTCATTTCATATATTATACTATTTTTTATCAACTATTTTCTAACTATCGGAAAAAAAAAAATGAAGTAACCTATTCATG
Source organism: Carex myosuroides (assembly GCA_028015225.1). Classification (NCBI taxonomy): domain Eukaryota; kingdom Viridiplantae; phylum Streptophyta; class Magnoliopsida; order Poales; family Cyperaceae; genus Carex; species Carex myosuroides. Next base: position 4,598,544 of record CM051466.1, read on the forward strand.
TGGACTATTCATGTGGAGTTAATTAAGATATCGACAGAACTATTTTGACTCCACAACGGACGATTAACAACGACAAAATGCAAAACAGTGTTTGTCAAGTCCCTTGTTTGTTTGTCTACTGTAGCTCACACAATTGTGTGCTTAAATGTTACTATGTATATATCACAAGTAGAAAATGAATTATTTGTTTTCAGAAATAAACTAATTAAAAAACAGAACATTTTTCTTACACATACTACATGTTTTTATTTATTAATAAAGGTTAAATGGATACTTTATAAAATTAAAATGAGTTTTAATAATAAAAAAAGTCAATAAATTGGATAAATTTGTGAATTTTTGAAATTTAGAAGGATAAATATGATATTGTGAATTTTAGAGGAGGGAATACATAATTTTGAGATTTTTGAGGGGTATACATAAAATTTCCCCTCTATTTTTTTTATGATGACAAGTAAAGTCAGATCTAAAATAATATATACTAGGGTTTACAAATAACATCCAAAAATTTGTAAATTTTCCCTCCACTAAACTCGTTGGAGAGCAAGTTGCTGTTCAGTTGCTTAATTTTCATTTGTAACAAAATTAATCTGTGCAAGTGATCCATAAACTAGTGTACTTCTTGATTGAATGAAAGACACCCTTAATAAGCTTTACATAATTAACCACCAGCTTCACTTTTTGATCCAGGTGCCAAAACTATTTGAATATATAATCCAGTAATACCTTAAGTGTTCATTAATTCTCATTAATTCCCTCTAAGAACTATGACCAACCAATTACCAAGCACAAGTCATATAAATTGCAATCCAAACTAATTACTGAGCTTTCTCATGACTTGGCCAATATCCTTAACAATTGTTCTTTAACAAGTCAAAACTGACTCTCTCAGTTCACCTGTTTCACCTCCAATTTCCAAAGTTCTTGCATAAGCCCCTCAAGCTCCTGGTATGAGCTCCCGCCTTCCCTCACTGCCTGAGCTGCCTCCCTTCCCATCTCCTTTGCTCTATTTTGCACCTCCGTTCCTTTTAACGACACCGTCTCTTTTAAGACCTTCACCAACTCCTCTTCTTGTGGCACCTCACTACTACCTTCCCATACTGGTATCGCCACCCCTGTTGATTCCACCAGAAGCCTTGCATTCACAAACTGATCAGCTGCCATTGGCCACGTCAGTATTGTAACTCCAGCAGTCAATGCCTCCAGCACCGAGTTCCACCCGCAATGCGTTATAAACCACCCAACAGCACGATGTGACAGTATTGCAACTTGTGGGGCCCACCCTTTTATTATCATTCCTTTATCTGCAATTCTCTCTTCAAACCCTTCTGGTAGTATGGTACTATCACGCATTGCCCATACAAAGTGGACCCCACTTTTCTCCAATGCGGTGGCCAGTACCATGGCTTGCATCCGAGGCAATACTGCTTGGCTACCAAAACTGATGTACAACACAGATTTTTCATCCCACCTATCCAGCCACGTTACCACCTCAGAAGCCGGTCCTGACATGACCCCACCACGGTTGATGCCACAGTCAATCGGGGTTAGCGGGCCCACTGTCCATATTTTTCTGAAACCGAGATCCACAAGCGGGTGCTCCAAGTAGGCCCCCTCAAGCGCCTTGAAGGTGTTCGACGCAAATCCCCAACTCTCGAAATTCCAAAGGAAGTTCTGCCTCACAGCCTCTGAAACAGGATCCCCCTCCCTATAGCTCCTATACGAGAAGCTCAACTCCCTGAAAGGAAAAACTGGCGAGCCGGGTATTTCAGCAAATGAAATCAGTTCCAAATCATCAGTCGAATCAAGTCTTTGAGGGAGCCGGCGAAACAAGGAATGTAACACGGCCGTGCCAAATACCGCGGAGGATGAGAACGCAATCCGAGGGACACCAACCTCTTTTGCAAGAGGTTGAGTCCACCCTAGAAAGAAATCTGATACAATTGCTGACACAGGGTTATCGGTCTGGGATTTAATCCAAGAGAGGATAGGGGAGTAGAGGCCAGCGAGAGCGTGGATGAATAGGCTGAATGAGGAGGGAGGGAGATCTTTGGAATTCTCGACGTTGGGAGGGAGGTGATTGGAGGAGGGGAAGGGGAGGGATAAGGTCTGGATGGAGGGGGATAAAGAGAGGAGAGGGGAGAGCAGAGTAAGGTTAGATGGGGTTACAACGATTGTCAGAGAGAAGTTTTGGAGGGAGAGATGGTGAGAGAAGTCAAGGAACGGAATGATGTGGCCTTGTGCTGGGAAGGGGATGAGAAGGATGTGTGGCGGTTGCCGCGGCTTGGCCATGGCTGATGGCTGGTAGGAATTGACGTGGCTACTGGTAAGTAGTAACCGCTCTCTCCCTATATCATAGTAGTTGTACCGTGAATTCAGTCAAGAAAAGGAATCAGCAGCTGTGTGCTGATGCTCTGGCCCTGAAACTCTTGCTTCTGTGTTTAAGAAAAAAAGTCAAAAGAAAAAAACACATTTATCCATAAGAGAAAAATGAAAAAAATGGCACCAGATTTACCCACAAAGAAAATTAATATAAACCTTTTTCTTTTTGAGTTTCGAGTCTGGCAGATTATTTCTACCCAGAATAATTTTTCTAGCTCCACCCCATTCTAATGTGAAGCTAATCATTCAAGTATAACTACTGACTGTATGGTACACCAACTATTCCAATGTCAAAACTTCACCAACAATTTGGTATCATACTTCTACATTATTCCTTCCATGTCTGGTACCACAACAATAAATTATTACAATATCCATACTGGAATCACTGCTGTAAATTCCAGGTTGCTGTTGCAACTTTTTTTTGGTTTTTTAGTGTTTAGTCAAAGTTTCGTGTATGCATAAAAGCTTTAACTGAACCACTCGGAAAATATAAGCATATACTGGCAATGCTGCAATGGGAAATAAATCTAACTATACAAAAGATATTTACCTTATGAAGATGAAAAACTGCTTCACCAACCTTTACTATTATATCATTTTTTAGCCTTGTAGTGCAATACCTACAACATAATATATAGTGATCAATAAAAGACAATCAACTACAAAACATTTAAAAAACAAACAACTAAATGATTATATAAAATAACTGTGAAGAACATTGCACACATCTAAAAAAATGCAAACTTAAAAAATGGTTTGTAAGTACATATTCATTTTATAATCATGTTGAATGGTTCGGATCGACCGTTAGGATTTTAAAAAGTCAAATTTTGAGCCGTAGCACGGACCCAATTGGTGCTATGCATAGCACCGTAGCCTCACTCTTGTTATAATGCATTATTGTGCTAAAAGTTATAAAAGGCCAAATAAGAAATGTCAATGCGACATGAGAAATGTAGCAGAAAACAGAGAAATCGGTTAAGTTCCCTTTTTTTTTTACCAGAAAGTATTAAATTTCCAAATCTGATCAGTTTTTGTAAAAAGAAGTATTATTTAGATGTAAAAAGATCAGCATGAGATCAGATCCAGAGAAGAAAATGATGACAGAAAGAAGTGAAAATTAATGTGAAGTCCCTATGCTTATTCCTTTTGCAAAAGTTGCCAAAGTTGTTTTTTTTATTGAAGCAGCAAACAGGTTCTTTCTATTTTTACTTGGAACTAATGCCTAAATGTCAAATTAATAAAATAAAAATAAAAACTGAAAGGCTTGTACAAACCGATAGAACTGTTCCTAATTCCCAGCAACAATACTCCTGACAAAAATGTAAGAAAGAATCAATTATTCCTGAAGCATAATCGTGAACAATAAACCCTAAAATTGGCCATCTCTTCTCAATCATTAAAATCACAAAGCTGAAAACTTGAACAAAAATGACTTATCCAAACAATTAACTCAAAATCATGAATCGAAAAACCTAATGGAAAGCAGATTGACAACTCTAAACCCTAAATCAATCATTTTTTAACACCATTACCGGAGGAAAAAAATCTAAAGCAACGAAAAAGTAAATGAAATCAGTTTGTAATGTTACCTGGACTTGGCGATGGTCGAAATTCTTGGTGCGCAGAGAACTGATAGCTTGTTAGAGAGTAGAATCTGAGAGGAACAACAAACTTTCTATGGTGATCGGGGAGTTGAAAAAAAAGGAGATTTTTTTCTTAAGAGAGAACATAACTTTCCAGTGGGGGGGCGATTGGAAGAGATAGAGGAAGCCATGACTTTTTATTGGACAGGCTGGCAGTGGGACTCATCTGTCGGTTTACTTTTAGGTGAATAGTAACTTTGTATTCAAAATTAGATATATAGATAGATACTATATATTTAATTTTGGATCCAGATTCGATTCGTACTTCATCCGACCGACATTTTTATTAATATCCAAAGTTTAATACAAATTATTAATTATACCCAGAACTCAACTCAATATCGAAATATACCCAAGCCGGCCATTTTCTGGCTGGCTATGTTCCTTCCCTAAGCCGGCCAGAAAATGGCCGGCTATGTACTTTTTTTTTTTTTTTTATTAGAGAGAGACACTATGAAGATCAAAATATTGAAATCTAACTCTGAAAATTTGAAATTTTTGTAACCATATGACAATTCAATATGAAGGACACGCTTAATTATTACTCTTGTCGGAAACATTGACTGATGATATTAATGTAATGATATTGATGGGACTTGTCTCATAGTGAAAACAAATACCTCAAAAATAACATCAATATCATCACATTGACTGACGACAGTACCTATCTATTTTTTTTTTTAACCCACATTATTCAACTTCTAGATATTAATAGAAATGTCGGGTATTAGTTCATAGAAAAATTTGCCATAAAACAATATAGCACATATACTCTTATAACTACATGATATACGGCATTCTATAATTTACGACTTACGATTTATAATCGAATTTTTTTTCAAAATAATTTATAACATGATACGTTTCGAAAATAAAATGATAGATAAAGGGTGAATTTTGACTTAATTGCATTATTTTCATATTTTATTTATTTTTACAAAATTTCAGCCTTTTTTTGGTTAATTACAACCAAGGCGTGATCACATTTTCATATTCGAACTTTTGAAACCCCATATGATGGTTTTCTGACTAAGCTCAAACACAAGAACCGAAATATAGGATAATCCAAATATACCAAACATAAATAGTATATCAAATATAAATAGTACAAAACTAGTAAAAATACAACTAAAACGAAGAGGGGGAATATCGCTGAGGCGGTACTCCGGCGTTCGCCCGGCGCCAGCGCGGCCAGCCTCCGTCTCTCTCGGGCTCATCTGGGGCATCGGCAGACCTCAGTATCTGCTCGGCAGTATCCCATCTGGCATCGCCCGTGGAGACTGTCGATACTGGCGGAGGTGTAGCGAAGATAGATGCGGCAAACCCAGTCCCAAAGGCAGGCTGAGTATGAGACCCGCTACCACTAGCCTCTCCATCATGCGGCATCTCTGTGCCATATCGGGGCCATGCCGGTGCCGACATGAAACTCTCATCGAACTCATGGAGACTGCACGAGAGGGACTCGTACTCTGAAGTATGACATACATATGGCTACACCGGACGTCCATGCTCGTCGTACCATGCCGTCCACCCAATGTCGGACAATACCCAACGATGGTAGTCCCACTCTGGATGTGAATCGGGGGAAGATGGCATATCATCTAACAGAACCGGGCTCGAATCGGGCTCCTGCGGATCTATCTCACGCCAGTTGATGTTCTCTCTGGCGTCTCGCAGCATACCGATGATCTTTCCACCGTGCCCGGCATCCTCAACCACATTCGCATTCTTCTTGAGGGTGCGGTACCCAAGCCGTCTCCAGTTCTTCTTTCCCAGCATGCGGATCCCATGCCCGCACTCCTTGATCGCGGCCAAAAGTTGAAAAAAATTTAGCATGTCAGATCAAACCTTGATTTACTACTAAATTAGACCAAAACTAAGTGGTTTTAGGTGCTTTACCTGGCGAGCCCATGCACGACCGTTGGGATGGTAACCATCATTCGTTTTGATCCTGTCGCGGAGATGGGCACCGTAATCACCCTGCAGATAGACACTCGCCATGCAGACCTGCGTGTACCATACATCGTACCTCAACTGGGGATCCCCCTGGGTCTGCTGAATCGCCTCTGGCTCGTGATAGAAGTCTATATACTGAGGATCCTGGGCCGTCCCGTAGTATGCATCGTAATGGGTGCTCCAGTCCTTATCCAGTCGCCCTCGGTGGGTAACGCTGTAAAGAAGACGTTAGTTGCAATAAAAAACTATCAAGTAATATGATTTATTTAATAAATACAATAGACTACGACTTACCGGTGCAGGTCTCTGTGCGTGTAACTCGGCAAAGATGGGTCTATGGGAATCAACGCCGCTCGTCCAAACTGGCGGAGCACCCGATCTGGGTAGTGGTGCTCCACTATCCAGAAATGTATGAGTGGACCTCGATAGAACCACATCTCCCGCTCGTGCTCGTCAGTCACACTGCCCGGCAAGAGGAACTCCTCTTACAACTGATCGTACGGCGTCCACTCAACAAGAGGCTCAGGCAAACTCTGAAGCTCTGACCGGACTGGCCTGATCCCAACGGTAGCACCGTGGGTCCGATCCTGGTAGTTGTGGAAACCGTACCACTTCTTGGCGTATGCCGGGCAGTGAAACACATCTGGCTCTCCCCAATCCGGCGCCTCATTGGGGATAGGACGGCCCACCGGTAGCCGTGATCATGACCAGTGCTGAAGCAGGAGTACCGGCCCGTACATCTGCTTCGCCGTCGGCTTCATTTTCAAGAACATTACACGTCAGTGTATTTTGATGGATTGATTGATTAAATAATTTATTATAACATAAGAGTTGGTGACTTACCTCACTACTACGACACAGGTGGTAGTACAGATGCGCCAGGACAGCTCCACCCCAGTTGTACGACGACGGCCGCTCAATGTCCATCAGCAACGGGAGATACATCATCGGCATCTGATCACCGCTGGAATCAGGAAACATGACAGAACCAAAAAGGTCCATCACGTAGCCCCGTGTATATCTGCAATACAAAACATATAAAAATTCTAATAGAATCATCGTATTATAAATTAATTAGTAGATATTAATAAAAATTTACCTCTGAATCTCCAGCTCGGTGGAATTTGCCGAGAGACCCGCGATGAAGTGCTGCCGTAACCTCGTCATCCGCAAATGGAACTTCGACCTCCCATGTTCCCCAATGATATAGGAAGGATCAGCTCCCAATAACTCATCGACATAACCTGCGAATCTGGTGCTGTCAGAGACGCCGCCGACGGGTGTGCCACGGATAGACAAACCCCAGAGAGCACTCACATCCTGGAGAGTCACCGTCATCTCTCCGAACGGCATGTGAAACGTGTGCGTCTCGGGACGCCATCGCTCCACCAGTCCAGCGATGAGAGATGCATTGATGATGCTCTTCTCTGTCCGCACGATGTCCACAACCTGGTAGAGACCCAGGTTGACGAGGTACGGCTCCATCACCTCGTAGTACCTCATGTGAACGCACCTCAACTTCACATCTAGAAGATCCGTGTCCTGCGTTGAAAAATGTAATCCGCATGGTGACAACATAATAAAATTTAAATCCAACAAAATTTAATGAAAATATAAGAAAAGGAACGTACCTCACGAGAAGCCAGTGAGACTCGGTGCTCGCTGTGGGGAATCCAAAGGAGAGGACTGATGTGCACCGTGCTGCTAGTACTGATCGGCTCGTCCACTACTGGACGCTGGGTAGGCCATGCTCTAGGCATCCTGATATCTAAAATAACCTAAATTCGGTGAAATTACGCTTGATCAGCATAATTATGGTAAAAAAGGCCAAAATACCCTAAAAATTGGTTATCTGTGCTAATTACACTAAATTACGCTTAATCAGTCTAATTAGGGTAAAAAGACCAAAATACCCTAAAAATTGGTCAAACGTGCTAATTTCGGTAAAATTACGCTTAATCAGCATAACTATGGTAAAAAAGACCAAAATACCTTAAATATTGGTCAAACGTGCTAATTTCGGTAAAATTACGCTTAATAAGCATGACTATGGTAAAAAAGACCAAAATACCCTAATTATTGGTTATCGGTGCTAATTACACTAATTGCGCTTAATTAGCCTAATTATGGTAAAAAAGACCAAAATATCCTACATATTGGCCAAACGTGCTAATTTCGGTAAAATTACGCTTAATCAGCATAATTATGGTAAAAAAGGCCAAAATACCCTAAATATTGGTCAATTGTGCTAATTAAACTAAATATTGGTTAACTTAGCTAATTACACTAAATTACAACAACATAATCTAAATTATAACACCTCAAACTTAAATCCTAAACTCTAAAATAAATAAATTATAAATTAAATTAGATAAAAAAAAAAATTTATCTCAAAGAAGAAGAGAGAATTCGGAATTCGGTTGGGATGAGAGAATTGTGAGAGGAGAGAGAGAAAAAAGGGTATATATAGGGGTTAATGCGGGAAAAAAAAAAGGTACATAGCCGGCCATTTTCTGGCCGGCTTAGGGAGGGTACATAGCCGGCCAGAAAATGGCCGGCTTGGATATATATCGATGTTGGGCCGGATTCTGGGTATATTTATTAATTTATATTAAACTTTGGATATTAATAAAAATGTCGGTTCATCCGATCTCTTACTTCATAATCAACATAATTCTTTATAGTTATTTCGGATAATGATAATTAGGTAGCTTTTTGTTGTTTGTTCTATTTTGGTGGTGATTGAGTGTTATTATCATTTCTATTTTTTTAATTAAATCATTGCCATTTTCTATACTTTGTAACTTCTTATTTTTTGCTTTTAAATATCTCTTGCTAACCATGTAATCCATTGTGTAGTCTTAATGTCAATCTCATAGTGATAAATTTTAGATTCAATAATAATTTGATTAGATTTAATATTCATAATTCGAATAAAATACGAATATAATTCAGAATAGTTTGTTTAGCTTTATTTTACACTTAGATATTCTCCAGAGTCCGGCTACTATAACACTAGTGTCATTTCAAATTAAATAACACCACATCTTAAACCATTAGATCTACTTTAATATTCGTGTACAAGATAGCGCTGGAATGACACTAGTGTCTTGTACGAATATTAAAGTAGATCCAATGGTTTAAGATGTTGTGTTATTTAGTTTGAAATGACACTAGTGGTATAGTAGCCGAACTCTATTCTCCAGTTAAATATTTTATATATTTAGTTTATGTTCTTTATTATTTAATTTAAATGATTATGTTGGATTTTTATCAAACCATTCTTATTCTCGAACTCCATTGTAATGAAATTTTACCATATTTTATAATATTTTATAATGCTCCATAAGACTTATAGCCGACATTTTTATTAATATCCAAAGTTTAATACAAATTATTAATTATGCCTACATTCCGAAACTTTTGCTAAAAATACCCAAGCCGGTCAGAAAATGGCCGGCTTGATTCCTCCCTAAGCCGGCCATTTTCTGGCCGGTTTGGTACCTTTTTTTTTTTTTAAACACAAAAACTCTATAAAAGAGCACCCATTCCTTCAGCTGAAGGGCACACAGCCCGAGGCAGCTCGCTAATCACTGTTGAGGTAAATTTTTTTTTTATTATTATTTTTTATTATTATGTTTTATTTTATAGAATAATTAATTATATTATAAAAAAAATTAATAATAAACCCTAAACCCTATAACCCTATAACCCTAACCCTAAACCCTAAACCCTAAACCCTATAACCCTATAACCCTAAAACCCTAAACCCTAAACCCTAAACCCTAAAACCCTATAACCCTATAACCCTATAACCCTATAACCCTAAACCCTAAACCCTAAACCCTATAACCCTAAACCCTATAACCCTATAACCCTATAACCCTAAACCCTACAACCCTACAACCCTACAACCCTACAACCCTACAACCATAAACCCTAAAACCCTAAAACCCTAAACCCTAAACCCTATAACCCTAAACCCTATAACCCTATAACCCTAAACCCTAAACCCTAAATCCTAAACCCTATAACCCTATAACCCTATAACCCTAAACCCTAAACCCTAAACCCTAAACCCAAAAAGAAGTAGTAACCAGTCAATTGTTTACTATGTAGTTACCTGACAATTGTTTACCATTTAGTAACCTGACAATTGTTTACCATTTTATAAAATGTAGTTTGTTTACCATGGCCTTTATTTCATTACACTATGGTGTGAAGATGCTTAATAGTGCAGAAGGGGCGTATTACAACAAAGATGCAGCTCATTCATTAATGATTCCAGATGACATCTCATTTTTAGACCTGAAATCCATAGTTTACACACACACCGGTTACAACCCAGAAAGGTGGGACCTAGAATTGGCAACCCGATATTGCCATCCCTCCAGTGGAAAATTTATGGTTGCTAAACTGGTAGATGATAGTACGTGGAGAGGCATGTTTGGTTATTTGAGGTCCGAAGGGAATTTTCTAATAGAAATATTTGCTAGAAGAGTTCCGGTAGAGTCCGGGGTATAGTTCTGGCTCTGGATCAGCGGCACCACATTATAACCCACAACCAGAAACCTACAGACGTGACTCCACCTTACTCCTCAACGAACCTGACCCAAAACCCTACAACTACGTCACTCCACCAGCACCTCAACGAAGACACTCAGTTGCATCCCCACCTAGACACAATCGAGGCAGACCAAGACACTCAGTTTCAACCCCACCTAGATCCGTAAATGCCACTCCTTTACCGTTACCTCGAGTATCACCTTACCCCAGACCTGCACCAGTAGACGATGCAAGCTGCCCGGACTTTGAAGATATTAATGAAGAACCGAAGGACGATCTGGGGAGCAGGGATGAATTTGAGGGAGACATGTGGGGGGATTCAGATCACATGGAAGGTTGTGATGAAGACGGGCCTGTTGAAACAGCTGAAAGGCATACTGCTGAGGGGGGCCCCTTAGTGGCCGGACTGATACGCACCCGTTCCCAGACCTCAATGATGTTTCTGAGTTTAGAGAAGCAGATATTGGTTATTATGGGCAACATATTGAGTACAAAGGTGAGCTGACTGCAAACCAATATTTTAATAGCAAAGAAGACCTAATGAAGAAGATCAGAGAGCACCATATAAAAAGAATCAGGAGTTCAGATCTTGGAAAAGTGACAGGGATCGAGTTACTCTGCTGTGCAAGGACAAGAATGCCGTTACGAGCTTAGGGCAAAGCCGACGGGATGTGGAGACGCATGGGTTATAATTAAGAAAGACAGGCCTTACACATGTAGGACTGACAGTACGAGGGACGACCACGAATGTCTGACGGCAGCACTCATTGCCGATGTCATTGAGAACGCCATTAAAAAGGACCCGTGTATGAGCATTCAGACGGTGGCAGACATTATTTTGTCTGTGTATGACAATGTGACACCTAAATACAACCGACTGTGGAGGGGCCGTGAGCTGGCAATAGCCCGACAATTTGGGAGTTAGGAGATTTCGTATTGCTTGCTGAGACCACTGCTGCTTGCAATTTGCCACAACAATCCCGGCTCGACCCACCAATTTCTGACCAGCCCGGTACGGAATAAGGAAACAGGACTAATCATGCTAGGTGTTGCCCAGTTCAGAGCCGTAGCCTGGGCGTTTGGTCCATGCATTACGGCATTCCAGTACCTGAGACCAGTGATCAGCATCGATGCCTGCTTCTTGTCTTGGCGATATGAGGGAAGGCTTTTGATAGCTTACGGCTACGATGCCGAGAACCAATTGTTGCCTATTGCATTTGCAATTGTACGGCAGGAGGATACTGAGAATTGGGGTTTTTTCTTGCAGTGGTTGAGGAATGAAGTGCTCGGCCCCTGTAAATTTGTATGTGTCATATCGGACCAGCACAAGGGGATCAAAGCTGCACTGACAGCTGAATACGGATGGCCTCCTGAGCTTTTTGTGCACAGGTATTGTATGCAGCATGTTGCTGACAACCTGGTCAAGAACTGTGGAGGAGACAGATGGTACGGATGGAGGTTCAGGGAAGGAGCAAAGAGGAAGAAGCCGAGAAGATTGAAAGAGATGTTCGAAGAGTTTGCTCATGTATGTCTAACTTATAACATTTCGTTTAATTATCTTATAAGAATTTTATGAAAATGAAATAACACCCCTTTGTTTTTGTGCAGCTAAATCCGCAGTGTAATGCATATTTAAAGAGAGTGGGCAAAGTACGTCCTAATGATGTGATGGAGCCGTCCAATTATGAGAAAATTTTCCAAACCTGTGACGGAGGATACCGGTTTGGTATCATGACAACAAACGGCTCCGAGTCGCTCAACAATGTCTTCCGAACGAGTCGTAGATTGCCTGTTTGTGCCATAGTGGAGGATACGTTCTACACGTGCAACAGATGGTTTGTTCATCGGCGTCAGCGAGCAATGGAATTACAAGACAAGGGACAGGTTCTGTCTTACCGGGTTTTGCTAGAAAGATCAGAAAACGTTGGGAGAAAGCTGGAAAAATGCGGTTGGTACGTTACACGCAGGGCCAAGGTCAGTACCAAGTTTCATCCCCAAATGAGTACGTTCCTTGCACCCGTAGCGACATGGGCAACATGGAACCCACTCACAGGGAGTTCATGTATATTGTGACGCGCGGTCCCGACAGACAAATGGAATGCACTTGCAGAGGTATCCAATTAACTTCTATTCCATGCGCTCATGTCTTAGCTGTTTGCCGTGACCGAAACTGGCAAAAGGACGACTTTGTTGCAGAATGGTATAAAACACCCTATCTTGTGAGTACTTGGAACCATGTGTTCAATCCAATTGGCAATATGGGAGACTGGCCTCCTAATCCTGGAGACAGAATCCTTCCGAGTAGTGGTTGGATTAGGAAGGGGAGGCGAAAACACACCCGTCGTGTAATGACGATGGATGAAATGGAAGGTAGACGAAAGGGGCATCAGGCTCGCCGTTCCACTTCCGATAGGCAACGAAGAGGTATGTAACATTCATCCAAATTATTTTTCTTTTCAATTTATACCAACTTACTAAGTAACACATGCAAATGCACAGGCAAGAAACGCAGCAAATGCGGCAGAAAATGAACGAGTAATGGCGTCGGGAAGTGGGTCCGGAGGGTCACGGCGTAGCACAGCTACGAGCCGTTTAGATGCAACTGCTATGTATGCCGAAGCAATGGGAGAGGCGGTTGCCATAGGAGGAGAGGTGATTGGGGTGCAAGGGGAGCCATCTGTCCAGCCGAGGAGGTCCACTACTAGACGCACAACAAGAGCATCTACAAGCCAAGCAGCGCCATCTGGAGCCCAGGCCGGCCCATCTAGTGAGCAACCAGAGCCACCTGGTAGACCATCTCGTAGGGCATCTTTGGCAAGTGGTTTACTTCGGAGATTAAATTTTAGACGTAGTAGTAATAGGTGATTTGTATGCATGTTGTAAAAATTGTGTGGACTCTATTTGTATTTTGTGTGTACTTTATTATTTTGTACGAAACTCAGAAATGAAATATTTGACTCTAATAGAAATCACCTAAAACAAAAATATTGCGGTTTTAAAAAAAAAAAAGGTACCAAGCCGGCCAGAAAATGGCCGGCTTAGGGAGGGATCAAGCCGGCCATTTTCTGGCCGGCTTGGGTATTTTTAGCAAAAGTTTCGGAATATGGACATAATTAATAACTTGTATTAAACTTTGGATATTAATAAAAATGTCGGGACTTATAGTGATAACATTCAAATTCGAAAATAATTGAGTGAGGCCTTCAATTCATATATAATATGGACATAATTCAGAAATAATTTTTATTTTATATTATAAAAAAATAAATTATAATAATATTATTTTTGCAAAATAAATAAAAGAAAAACTTTGTAAATTTTGCGAATAATGTAAAATAAATATAATGTCGTATATAAAAGTAGACAAATTCGAAAATATTTCCAATATACTGAAAAAAAAATAATTCAAGTATAATACGGATATTATACGAAACCTTGTTACTACGATAGAATGTGCTATTAAGAATAATTGTCAATTTAGTAGTTAAATTTTTCATTTTTGCTTTATTTTCAGATCATTTTCTTGTCAAAGGTTCTCTCCCATAACAAGCAATTAAACCGTACAAATTTCCTAACAAATTTGAGTACCTCTTACGATTTCACAGCTTCTACGAAACTTTTCATAAAAAAAAAAGTTTCCAAAGTCCAAACCAAAAAAAAAAAATCGATTTACTCCGGGGAGAATATAATTGGAAAAAAGAAAAACGGCGGCAGGTAAATATAATTAGACGATCTGGAAGGGTAAATTTGTCTTTTAACTTTTCCCTTCAGCTTAGCCGACAGATAAGCCAACCACCTAAATGGCCAAGTAGCGGTCCAGATCCTCTCAAGTAGCTAAATATTTGAGTTTAGATCCGGACTGTTCATCAAAATCCGAGCCAATCCGTCCGAGGTAAAATGCACAGATTACGGTACAATCCAAACTCCAAAATTTGAGGTACCTTAGGTGACATGAATTCACCACTTTTCCCACATTGGCGGGACCCATTACCCGGCGGAAATAAATCTGCTGTTATTCCTTGTGAATAACAAGAACTTGCTATTCCAATCCTAACCGTTTAAACTTTTCGAAGCGCGAATCTTTAGAAAGTAAGTTTTCCATGCACGAATCCTAACCAAGATAAACGGTTGTGATCGGAATAACAGGTTCTTGTTATTCCTTGTGAATAACAGCAGATTTGTGTCCTTTCCCGGCATCTTTAGCTCAACAGTTCTTCTTCGACTTGAATAAGAAGAAAAAAAAGAAAAAACAATTCGGAGAAAGCGAACAGTTTCATCACCAATCGTCAACGTAACTTGTGCAAATTCTTCAATTGATAGGTATTTCAGTCTCATAGTTTGATCGGATCCACTACGAGTTATCTCGTTGGTAACTTCTCTTTCGCTTCTATCATAATTTTTTCCTATTTTAGCTTGAATGTTTGCTTCATTTTAGTATAGCTTTGATCAGACTGTTTCTCCAGTAAAATTGTGTTAAATAATAGATGAAATTGTTGTTTTGAAAACTAATTAATAAATATAGTTTAATTATGGTTGATCACGTAAATTATGTACTTGTGGAATTATTCTTTATTTGGAGGAAAAAATAATTTTCAGTACAACCATTTTTGCCATCTCCAGCTGTACCAGAATTGAATTAACATCTAGTTGTATTGAAAATTAGAAAATTGTTCAGCTCTCAAATTGTGATTCTGTTTTTTTGTTTGATTTTTGTCATGGTTTTGTTTCCAGTACCCACCTTAATACCTAATTATGCAACTTAAGTATAAAAAATATTATAATTAATTTAACTATTTACTTATAGATTGGGAGTAACGAACTCTGCACAATTGAAAATTATTTTGTTGTCTAAATTCGTAATTGTTGGCTAACTTTTTATCCCTTTCTTCCTCATTCAGAATTGAGATTTGCTGATTTGAAGGATTCAGTGATGTTTATCATGCACTGTAAGTTTGAAAATTTGCTTTTAGTTAGTACATTACTGGTTTCAAAAGAAAAAAAAATACTTATTTTGTCAAAATCTATTGTTTTGGTAACTGGTACATTATCACAAGTTCACTAGTGAAGCTAGCAATAGGATAAAGTTTTCCCTCATGTTTTCCGTATATTAACTCATCTGTACCAGTACTGAGTTGACTCTTCATATATTTCATCTAAGGCTCTGAGGTGCCAATACAAATTGATCAAATTAATGTGAAAAGTTAGTTGTAGTTATATCTTGTTCAGCTTGACCTGAATTGTACTGTTTAGCTGTTTCTTTGCCAATGTCTAAAAATGATTATGTTGAATTGCATTTAAGAAATATTTTGGGGCTTTAATTGCAGATAGCCTAAAAAAGAATCAAACTATTTGGCTTAATCACAGAGAATACAGACCGAATGCATGATCTACATACAAGTAAAAATCATGTCAGTTGTTCTTGGCAAAAAAACTTTGTACTTAATTAAGTAAAATTTACCCTATATTTGTTACAAATAGGAAAAAATAATTTCAATGGATGGTGTACATGGAAAGGTAGAAGTTTTCCCAGAGCACTTCCAGTCAATGATAGATTCTCCTGACAAATGCATTTCTGATGGAAACTCAAGAACAGATTCAAAATTCAGGTTATAAATCCTTTTTAAAATTGCTTTTACTGGCAAAAATGTATTTGGAAATAGTCAATGGTGCCATCATGTACCCATTACTTTTAGGTTTTTACTGGCACGAACATAACAACAAATAGACAATAGCACCATCATGTCCCATTTACTATGTACCAGTACTATTAGGGAATGTACCAGTAGGGAATTTTCAGTACAATTTGTTGAACGAAGGTCTAAGAAGAATGAACTTGATATATAGTTGAAATATACCACCATTACCATACTATTAAATTTAATTACATGTGTAATTTGTGTATATTGCAGACATAGCAACACAGTATCTTTAAGGAGTGTAATGGGGGCAGCATCTATTCTTAATCTTCTTAACTTGTCTCGATTTCGGTGGCCTAATAGTTCTGATGAAGACGACAAGGTTAATATTAGCAATTTTTTAAATTCAAAATGTATTTGTCATCCATCATAAACATTTTTTAATATCTCCACTTGACATCCAACATGTTTGGGGAAAATTTGCAAAGAGTTCTAAGCATTTAGGATATTCAAATGCATAATGGATCATATTTTGATGTGGGTTCTATGATTTATGTGAATAGTCTTCAAGTGATTTGGTTAGGTCAGTGTAAAAGGATTGGGACTATTCATTCAGTCACTTTTTTCTTGACACGACGTTGGTTTTTCGAAAAATGTCGGTTGGCATTTGCAAATGGTATAAAAATCCTGTACGTTGTTTGTAAAATATTATTTAATAAGGTTAGTCTAACAGAAGACTCTAGTGCTGAGAATCAGTTTATCTGAGATTCAAAGCTCTTCAGAACCTCGTTTTTTTGGACTTTAAGTTTCCATACTTGCACCCAGGGGCGAAACTAGAAAATTTAGATTGGGGGTCTGAAATGTAAAATACATAATGTGTATATACAATGTGTTGTCACTGGGATTTGAACTCAAGTCTTCATAACCAAAAGTGGAATTCTAACCACTAGAATACAAGCACACATTTGACATTTTATGAGGGGACCAAACTATATAAAAAATTTAAAAAGACGAAATTTTAATTAAATTTCTGTGCACATAATGAATTTTTTTAAAATAATGGGGGTTGCTAAGCACCCCCTACACTGCCTTAAGATTGCACCATATCAGCATATCTCAGCGAGCATATTTTGAGCACCCATTATTTTGGAGGTGGGACCCAGGGCATTGTACTTGAACCGTAAACTACTTGTTTGCCTTTTTCAGGTCATCTTAACAAAAGCAGAGGTGGAAACACTTCGTTCTGAAATTGCAGATGCTGAAGAGAGAGAAACTCATCTTAAAGCTCAGTAAGATTGACCAAGTTTATATTTGTTTTCTTTGATTTTACTTTGGTTATTTGCTTATATTATGTTTTCCTATTCAGTTTAAGAGAGTACATTAGCTTTTAGGTAAATATTTTTTGTTTGTTTTTATATTGCAATATAGCTTTTTCGATAGATATTTATATTTTATTGTATTTTTGTTTTAGCTTATTTTATACTGGCATATCTAATATTTCTAAAACTGGAAATCAGAATCTAATTTTTTTTTTTCTTGTGATTTGGAAATTATTTTTGTTCAGTTTTTAACATTGACAAACCACTCCCACTGGCTGATATGATGTTATCAGGGGTCCGCTAATTACAACTGGAGTCTCTTTTATGCAAATACAGTAGCAATCTGTTAGTTTAGTTGTATTTCACTTGTATTGATAGGTGCACTTATTGCAGGCTTGAGAATGTTGATGAAGTATTGAGGTCAGCTCGCTTTTCCGGCTACCTCTACATTAGAACTGTATATTGATCTCCTCTTGAAAAGGAATACTTTTATTTTCTTTTATTTTTCTTTGTTTATTTGCTGCACAGTTTTAACTTGAAGCTAAACTGAGGCTGATTTAGGTTATTTGGACCAAGTCTGTTAAATTCAGGTTATAAGTGAGGCTATGGTACTATGCATAGCGCATATTGGTCCGTACTATGGATCAATATCTTCATTTTCAAAGTCCAAACAGTCAATCCGATCCGTTCAACATGATCTCCATTTGAAAATGTACTAACAGACTAAATTTTTTATTTTTTTTTATTTTTACTATTTTTTTAGATAGGTAGAAAATCAGTACTTTTGAATGATCTAGAATCTTTAGATCGATTTGCTATTCTACCTATTTAAGAAAATAGTAAAAGAATTCTAAAAATGTTAAATTTGATCTACAAGTATATTTTCATATGAATATCATTTGCACAGTTTGGATCAACTGTTTGAACTTTGAAAAAGGAGATATTGATCCATAGTACGGACAAATCTGCACTATGCCTAGTACCGTGGCCTCACTCTTCAGGTTATAGTTACATGGTAAACAAGTAAATTCTGTCAAGTTGGAGCAATCCGTGCCATGCTATCATTGCCTTTGATATTGATCCATCTTTCCCCTTATCCTAATATAATTAGCTTTTTATAAAATTTAATGTTTAATTAATATTAAATATAGAGATGGACACAGCTACCGGGAGAACCCCCAATCTTAGAAGATTCAGATATTGACGATTTTCTCCCTCGATTTGTTGTTCTTCAAGGCTCATGCCTCTACTATTTTCTTAAATCCACTGGTGACTACTCTTTGCCTTTCTGATTTGACATTATTTTCTTTCAGAAAATATTTCTGCATAGTTTTTTTTTAGGAGACCAAATGGCGATTAAATGTGACACTTTTGATGTAGATTTAAGCCCACAAGACACGACACTGCTATCTGATGTGACAGAAATTGGGACCCGGCCAAATTTCAAGCAAGAAGATGGCCAGACTAGATACGCCTTTTACATCCTCACTTGTCAAGGCTTGCGGTTTGAATGTTGTAGTTTATCTGAAATTCAGGTACAATTGTTGGTCTAAAATACCATGTGCCCCTGCAAAATTATATTACCTTGATCTATTGTTTTTATTATATTCTCGTCATTTTTTATGTTAACTTTCCAGAAAGTCTTGTTGGTTTGTTAGTGGTAATTATGAGATCAAGAATTATTAATTAAGCGGCCTTAATTAAAAACTATTTATCATTGGTGTAAAACTTGTTTTATAATCATGTATCACATCTTAGTATTATTCATGAATTAATGAATAGATCTTTAGCTTAGCTTAATTACTCTTATTAAAAATAGTTTGCATCATTTTGCTATTAAATTTGTTTAAAACTTATCACTGATGATGTTGAGGGGTCCTTTTACAAATATAAGAATAAGTATAGACTCTCTTTGCAATTCTATTAATTTTGCAAATATTTTGTTCTATATTAGGTGGAATTATGGATGAGGGCATTGAGAAAAGATTGCAACTTAGATGGCGAGACAGCTATTAAGTCTGAGTCATAGCAAAGGATTTGTAGATAAACTTTGCAACTTTGTAAAAATCAAATAATGATTTGTATTAAAGGGCCTTATAAGGGACTTTATGGTGTGATAGGATTTAACTCTTTCTTGCACATAGTTATAGTTTTGAGCAATTGTGATATATAATAGCAGAGTTACAAATAATATTTGATTTTATGCATGGGATGTAATTTTTGTAATAGACGTATTAGATCTAACCTTGTGAAGTTACGAGTGATATTTTATAATCAGGTCCATTAAGTATATTCAATACAGTGTATTTTTCATGAAAGTGTGACATTGATGGTGCTCAATACAGTGAATCTCTTACGTATTAAGTGGCTAAATTATTAGCTTCACTTCCTACCTAACTAATCAATTTAAGAAGAACAAATTGTAAAGGAAATATTGCGCTAGGAATTTCTTTACCCAAAATCTATGGTAGCAAGTTGCTACCAGACTGACTTAGTACATTAATTCTGGAATTTACATAACACCATAAATAACAAATGAAACAAGTAGCTACACAACCTAACAAAACACCAACTCTCCTAACAACTCATTGATCAAACATCCCAAAACCCCGTTCGCCAAACACACTGCTACTTCCTGTTGCTCCTCCTCAAAGCATCTAAATCGGATCTCCATTTCGCCACAATTGTCCCGTTGCTCCCAGCAGTTGCTTTGACTTTCAATCCAATTCTTTGCAGCATCTACCAATTTTGATTTTGTTGCAAAAGAATCATTTCGAGTCTTACAATTTAGACCTTGTACAAAAAATTCCAGAAGCAGCTTCTCAATGCATCCCTCTATCCTAATAGGTGAGTTGGACTTGATATGATCAAGCAATTTCCATGCTTGCATCTCAACAGTGGTTTCTTCTTCATTAACATCATCATCGTCTGATGCTGGATTTCCACTAGATTCTTCATCAACATCTGAAAATTGGTTGTCAAGGTTCACAGGTACCAGCTCAGCTAGACTCTCGAACCGCCGGATCTTCTGTAGTAGGGCTTGCCTTGCTCCTGATACAACAACAAAAAAAAGGGGAAACATCAGTTAGATAAATTTTGCGATTAGTTTGTTATTTCATAATGCAAATAATATGTCAAAATATTAATATTTTGTTAATTAAATAAAAATTTCATAAATGACGTGTAGTCTGTACAGTTGGACAGATTCTAAAACAGTACTAATTAAAAGGTGATGAAAAAGAATAATATGTGTATAATATATGGATATTAGTTACTCAGGAACATTGTTACAATTAGAGAAGAGACAAAGATGTACTGTAGGAACAGTAGAAATACAAAATAGATTGAACTGTGTAGAGGAAGAAAACAACGTAAGAGAAATTGTTTGGTTGAAGAAATATGAGGTACACATGTGAAGGGCATTAATTAAGAAAAAAAACAAAAAGAGGTGCTGGGTACCACTTTAATTATGTATGTATTAGAGTAAATGAGTAAATGACAAATAATCATGTACAGCCTCTAGCTATAATTACACCCAATCAATCATGTACCCGAATCCAATCAATTTAAAGTTACTTTACCAAAATAAAAAATATATAATGACGCTTTACCCATTATCAAATAATGATACTTAACATATTATAATTATACTTTAAAAAAAGTTTGGTAGCTTAGATAGATGGCAGTGCGCATGAATTCGGATCCAGTGAAGTAACTCAATTTTTGGGTTTTAAATCGGGACAGTCCGATTCGGATTCAAGATCATCCATTCCGAAGTGGAGCGCACACATTCCGACGACAAATTTGAATCCCAAAATGATCTCGAGCGACAGAATCGAATCAGATGGTCCCAATCGAAAACCCAAAAGTTGGGTTACTTTAGGGGATCCGGACCCAGTGCGCATCAGGCAAGATATAAAGGCGGATTCATAAAGTGGAAATGGCAGCGATTTGTGTGCTTAATGGGCTAACAAAGTAAGGAGCCTGGACACAACAACAGAGGAAAGAAAAGAAAAGGTAAGAGAGCTCAGTTCTAACTGCCCAATAGAGAAGCGATCCCCACAATAACAGAGAAAGTCACAATGGCAGTTGTTACAATGTTGTGTTCACTCTATTAGAATTGCACACCAGCTACAGCTATGCTAAATTTGATGTGTATCTAAACAACTGTACTAGGTTGGTTTTCAACTTTCAAATTAAAGGTGGAGAGACAATTCAAGGAGAGAGAAAAATGACGTACTCTCTATGGTGGCGAGGTTTTCTTGGAAGGAAGAAGAATCAGAGATACCCTCTTCTTCTTCTTCATCCGGAAAATCCATTACAGATATTGGACTGAATTGATCTTTCTCTTCTTCCTCCGTGTTGCATCCTGTTAATTCCCTTGTAACAACCTGTATGTATGTTGCGCAAACATTAACATCACTTAATTTCTTTCCAAACTATGCATCTATAACAATAATAAATAACATCATTCATGTTACAAGACTGCAAGTCACTAATCGAGTTAAACAAAGTAAATGTATTAATATATTCAGTGCCGAACTTAAAAATTACTAATTGAAGAGCAATTATAAATTATGATAAACCCCGCATTTTTTTTATTTCAAGGAGCTTCTGTGCTTAAAATAATCCGTGGTAATAAAATAATTTATAATTGAAGAACAACTATAAATTATGATAAACCACTTGAGGCCAAAACGCCAATAAAGAAAGGTAGGGATGGGGCATCCAATGTGCACGCGCGGCCGTCCTTTCCGCATGTCTATAGGATTTTTCTTTCCACCATTTAGCCACCTTTCTTTCTTTGCCAAATTAAATATGCCACAAGCTTCCAACCCAAATAAAGGCTAATGGACAACAATTGTAAGCTCTACCTAAAATAAGGTAATGTGTATTAATTATTTCACCATACCTAAAACCAAAATACCCACCGACAGTTGTGAAATAATCTTTTAGTGACACTTCTAGTCACGGTACGACACGTGATGTGATTCATATGTCGCGTGACGTGATCATTTGTGTAACATGATTGTTCTCTACCATCCTAATCACGTCATGTCACGTAAATTAATTCGGTCACGTTACGTCACGTGACATGTTAGTGATCAATACGTGACCAATATTTTTAACATTATTTCTTAATTATAATTTATTTTGTAATAATTACTTATTTTTTTGGTACTTTTTGTTATTATTTTCTTTGAACTAACTTAAACATGAAAATAATAATTAAACGTAATCAATTACGTCGTGACCACACATGACGTGACTATTTGCATAACGTAACTGTTTTCCACCATTTTAATCATGTCACCTGACACGTTACGTAAAAATAAATTTTAGTCGCGGAATGTGACATGACTAAATTACGGGTGTGATAGTCAAATCACGTTTTTCCTTCTCGAGTAACACTCCAACAGGTTATTTTTTGATTTCCAATGCTAATTATGCTTATATTGGAACTGACAATGTAGTTAGATTAGGTACAGCATGAAAGCATGCTTGCAGTCAATTCCTTGGGAATCAGACCGCTTTGAACATTAACCAGTTAAAACGGACAGAAGTTATCACTTATTAAAAACCTTTTCATTTCAAAATTATAAACATTGCTGTCAATTCCTTGGTTTCTCAACAAGATGAATAATTACTCCATCTTAACCGTCCATTAAGAGGGCACCTACTAGGATTCGATTAAAAAAAAAAATCTACGTGCAAGAACAATTATGGAACCATGAAAGAAAAATAACAACTGTAAATGGCTGCATATTCTCTGACCTTTTTGTCGGTCCCACCATGGCTGGCATCGGTAATATCGGGTATGAACCCTGAGCTTCCATTGGATGAGGGCAGGAAATCAGACCCGTTAAAATCCGATTCGGACCAACTGGTGGAGCTGCTGCTGGTAGGCAAAGGAGAAGTGGCGATGCTGAATGATGTCAACCTGACAATGTCTTTAACCCTGACATCTTCCACCTCATCAGTATTAGTATTAGATCCTCTCTTCTTCCAAAAGCTACCATTTCTGGAACTAGAACGACACCTTTTACTCTTATTGATGGAACTGGGGGAGCGGGAGCAAGACAAGAGAAGGAAATCCAGTTTCAGTTTCATCAATGAAGAGAGCTTCAAGAGGGCATTTTTGGATCGGGTTCGGATTAACTGCCGCCTGTCTGATCCACCACGGAGCTCCACCTGAAGGAGGTGCCACATTGAATCGGAATTGGAGTCTAGCTCGAGGTAATCCTTGAGCATTAGCGGTTTATTGTGTGACATCATTCCTTAATTAATTGCTTCCCTGATGAAAGAACCAGAGAGAGAGAGAGAGTTGGAAGGTTGGAATGGAGGGAATTGGGGGGTTTTGTAGGGGGTTAGTGAGGAGAGACAAAAGGAGGAAGAAGAGAGGTAGCTTCCAATTTGTATTTTAATTTAGACAAAATAAAGAATGCATCTTTTGTTGATGTGTTGGGGTACAGAGGAGATGCTGCTCACACCTCACAGAGAAGAGACGAGGAGAGGAGTTTAAAATATATTTAGGTTGTAGAGGTGGGATGCTCGCTCGAATTTGTAGATGTTTATTGGGTATTATATAAATAAAAGAAGAAGGGGGTAATAAGCCAAGAGAAAGTGGTGGTTTTTTTTTTGTGCTTTTAAAAGTGGTGGTCACTCAATCCGTTTTTGTCAGCGGTCGCCACGTCGCTTATATTTTGTTTTGTTTTGTTTTGTTTTGGTCTGGTCAAAAGAGTTCAACAGGACAGGGGAAATAAAATAGTTTTTTGGGGTATTGCTGGTAAGGATAAGTGAAAGCAGCAACGGAGAAGGGGGGACGGCGGAGATACTGGTAAAAGAAGAAGAGGCTGTAAGGAAATGTGAATTTTACCAAACCCCCTGTAATTTCTAGGTTTACTCGGTAGATGAAAGGAGCCAGATGTGGACTTAATTTTATCATTCAATGTAGCGTAGCGTTTTTATTTCTTCTCTGTGCTACTTTAAGACAATGTAATTCAATAGCTTATTTTTCAATCAATGCAACACCTACGGGTTTCAAATCAAAAATAAAAAAGTTTCTACCTACGTATTTTTCATTAAAAAAAATAATTTCTACCACTTGAGTTATTTGATTAGTTGATTTATTCAATACTGGACTACCCAGTTCCTGTGAAAAAAAAAAAAAAGACTACCCAGTTCCAAATGTTACCAACATTTTTCTTACACTCAAATATTTTTTTTCCCGAAATTTTTTTTTATAGGACAACTTCAAAAATAATAAACCAAAAAATCACTGTTTTTGGAAATTTCAAAACCATGGCCGCACCGATGTTGTGCGGACTCATTTCAGAGGAACCGCACAATGCCGGGGCAGACCTTTTCGGGTCCGCACAATGCCGGAGCGGACCCAGGACCGCATAATGCCGGAACGGTACCCCATTTTTTTTTTTTAAATTGAAATTTGTTATTTTTTTGTTATAGAAATGTTTTTATGCTGTTTAAGTTTTAGTTTGAAATGTTGTTTTAATTGATATATTTTTTGTTGTATCGTATTTTAGAAATATTGTTCGTTTGAATATTTTAGATATGTCGTTCGTTTGAAATTTTTTTTGTGCACGACGAGATAATGATATAATGAACAAAATAAATAACAACAAAACAAATAAAATAAATAACAAAACAACGAAATAAATAAGTGACAATATCTAACAAATAAGTATCTGACAAAACATCTAACAATACTACAAATCAAAGTCTATGGTTCAGGACTAAATACTGTCCTCGCCTTCTTCTTCCTGAACCCTCGACCCCGCCTGAAGAGTGGCGTCTCGTCAGTCTTTGCTGACGGTAGAGTCCTTCGTCTAGACATCCAAAGATTGAATCGGCTCGTCATGAACCTCCTCAATCTTGGATGTCTGCTGGACTCCAAGACCAAAAACCATAGTCTATCCAGACTCAGGCTGCGTGAATAAATATGCATGTCTGGCAATGGGGTCATCATGGAGCGAAGGATGCCTGCTGTGAGGAATGTCCAGGGAACTGCGGGACGGGCTCTGTCTGAACATACCCTAGCTGATAGGCAGGAGGTGCCGTCTGAGTCGGACTGTAACCCGGAGAATACAATCCATCTCCCTTTGTGCCAAAATCTGTGGAGATATTGAACCCCAGTGGCTCCTCCTCCTCACCCTGTAGTAACTTACAAATTAGATAATCAAGAAATTTGGAAAAAATCACAGTTAAATACATTACAATTATAACTCAGCATCCTGAGTAGCCTGAGATCCCATGGCCTGATGTGCGGCTCGGCGCATCAACTCGGCACCTCAGTCGAACGCCTGACCGACAGTCTTAGCGTCATGGACGGCTGCAAACAATGCCTCGTCACCAGTGTACGGAAGACATCAGGCTCTTCGGATATGTCGTCAACCACATCAACTCCGCCCAAGCCAGCGCATCTCAGTAGAGAGTCGAGACGCGCCCTGTACCTA
The DNA here is from genome assembly GCA_028015225.1 of Carex myosuroides. Taxonomy (NCBI): domain Eukaryota; kingdom Viridiplantae; phylum Streptophyta; class Magnoliopsida; order Poales; family Cyperaceae; genus Carex; species Carex myosuroides. Next base: position 4,624,526 of record CM051466.1, read on the forward strand.
CACTGGCACACCGCGGGTACATTGTGCTTGAGGATGACTTTTTCGAGCCTCTTCCAGCCCTTGTCCGTGGCCATCGTAGCCCCTATGACGTAACTCTTGACCAGATATAATGCCTGAAAATTAAAAAAATTATGAATAAGTTGTACAAATATAAATATTGTTAATTTTTAATTTGAAATTTAAAATTAAACATACCGTGGCTGCGAATGGTGCGCCGGCGAGGATAAGACAATGGATCCGTCTTCTCTGATCTCTCGGCTTCGGTACCCGCTCATGGGGGTTGCCGGTGAGACACCCCTCCAGAATATAGTGTACACGCCTTGATCCTGGTACCAATCTCTGTAAGGTCTGTACGAATTACAAAAAATGTTAGATATTACAATCAGAAAACTATAGTGAAGGTTTGAATTAATGAAAAAAATTCTTACACTGGCGCAACATCCATGTGACGGTCCGGCTCGGCCAATGGGGGATTTGCAGATGCTCGATCAAATTTGCATATGAAAAAAATTTAAATCAAATTTAAAACAAAATTAAACTTACATAATCTCTACAGGGCTCCCAGGTCACAAACTATAGATCATCTCTGAGATGCTCGATCTCCTGTCTCCAGAATGTGATGCCGAGTGGCGAGCCATGCCCCTGCCCGACCCAAATCTTCAGATAGCGGTACTTGGCGCCGTATGCAGGGCAGTTGTCTGGCTCGGGCTTGCCCCACTCCGGCACATCTGTCTTGTTAGCCATGACTGGACGACCAACGATCAGATGTGCGTAGGACCAATGCTATAGTAACATGCATGGTCTAATAAAGGTCTTATTTTTCTTCAGACAAGCATTGTTAAGACCCCTTTACAATGTACAAAGTCAGTGTTACTTATACTGAGATGTATAATATTTGAAAAAATTAAAATATTATAAGAATAAGTTTCTTACCTATATAAGCATGCCAGCGTGGCACCACCCCAGTTGAACCTGCCCGTAGTGGACAAATCGCGCAGAAGCTCAAGGTAGCATAGCCGCCCCTGATCTCCGTGTGAATTCAGAAACAACTGACAAATGATCATCTCCAAAATATACGCGCGCAGCTATCGGTCAACAACCACCTGTTATTTATTTAAATTAGAACATTGTTTACAAGTAAATAAATATGATATTATTTAAATTAAATAAGGTACAATTTACATACCTGATATGGACGATCCAGATAATTCTTGAATTTGGCCCTCAATTTTGACAAGCTGATATTACTGGGCGAGATCACAGTCCTCTCACCTCTCTTCTTCTCTTTCTGGAGCTCCTCATGCGAGATACCCAACAACTCCAAACACAATGAACGGAAGTCCCCGTAGTCGACGCCCGTCACCGGCTCCCCGATAATAGTCATACCCCACAGACAATTGACGTCCTGTAGGATGACTGTCATCTCAGTATAGGAGAGATGAAAGGTGTGCGTCTTGGGACGCTATCGCTCAACGAGGCCGGAAGATAAACCCTCATCATGGTTCTCTTCGGCCATCTGGGATAGCTAAAACAATCTCATCGCACGTAATGTCCCCCGTACACCGACTGGTACCATAGCCATATGCGGTTGTGACGAACCGTAACCGCATCCAAATCCTGCATTTAATTAAAAAATCAAATCAAGTCCATTCATAAAAAAAATTTAGGTTATTAGTATTTTTATAAATATTACCAATTTATAACTGAAGGATGTGTGTTTTGAAAGTTATATTTTGAATAATAATTTATATGTTGTTCATGATTTTATTACGAATGTTATTATTCATGTTCCTTGAGATTTATATGTTATATCTTTGGAAGTGTTCAAGAAGATGCTCTTGGTCTTGAACTATAAAACTCCAAAGATGAGAAACATTTAATCACTAAATATGTTCACAATCGTGGTAATTAAGGAGGAACATTAATTACCGAGGAAGATTGTCATGTCGATTAAAGTACATTGAAGTTCTATAAATGTTGATAAAGTATTATCATTTAATAACATGAATATATAAATGTGTATTTTATATATTGAACATGACCTAAATGAATAAACATTATATGGATTGTGTTTTGTGTCATTAATGTTTTCATTGTGTCTTTGGAATCTTAGATATGAGATGTGTAGGTTTTTCACATGAGAAGTATATAATGTGATTGATATTTAAATACTATCTAATGATAGAAATGAAATAGTAGTTCGTTGTGTACAACTTGTGCGGGAGAAATATTATCATTGTTCCTCAATTTGTGTTATGATATTACTGGGTCCCTTGTAAAGTGAAATTATATCGCATGCAATATAACTAATGTAGTTATAATTATAATTCACTTGAGAGACCAAGAAAATGAATATAATGCAAGAATGACACGATCCTATTTTGCATATTATTCATAATATCATGTGACAATATTATGTGACAAGGATAGACACGAAATTAGTGGATTGAGTAAATAATTACTACGTCGTTTGGATAACTATAATGTAATGATAGAACCTCTTATAGTCAATAATATAAAGTTTTAAATTATTGCCAAGCTGACATAGATTCTCTGTACGGTCACACCAACTGAAGAGAAACAACAAGTATTTTATATTTCATAATAATGTATTAGATAAAATACATGAGATGAAATACTAAAATAAAATGTCATAATATGACATGCTTAGATCATAAATAAATTTGTGAAGTTAGGCAAATATTATTTGGTATAATGTTTGAATGCATTATAAGAATAATAAGAATATTGCATAATAGAATAATATGATTAATATTATTTGTTCATAAATTAATTTATTTAACCAATCACAAGATGAGATTAGAGATGATAAAATGGCTAAATAAAGCTAGTGGCATTTGTGTAAATAGTTTAAACTTTACACAAATAGTAGCCCTAACCCCTTGCCTCTTTTAAGGGGTGTAATTAAGGAAATAAGTGAGAAAAATTCTGCTCATCTTTCTTGGCCGAAATTCCTCTTGAGCAGCCCCTTTTCTCAAGGCCGAAACACTAAGAAGGTGGTTCAATACTTGGCCGAAAATTACACATTTTTCTCTCATCTCTTCTTGATAGGTTTAGCCACCAAGAAATTAAATAGCTTGTTGATTTGAAGATCATTAGGTGGTTGGATCTAAGCTTTGAACTTCACATCCATCTATCTAAGAGGTGTGCAAGTTCGTTGTTTAGGTTCAAGGTGAACCAAGAGGTGCTTTCGAGAAGAACACAAGATCTAGAAGAGAAACTGGCTTCTCTCCATCAAGAAATTTGACAATCTCTTTAGGTAAAGATTTCCATCATTTTTCTCTTGCAATAAATTAGATGAGATTAATTTATATTAATTTAGTACACTTTAGTTTGTTGAAGAAAATCTTGTTTGCTATTGTCATATAAATAAGATCTTTCATGTATTGAGCCAAGTAGTGATAGAAATTTTTTTAATTCTCACCATATAGGCATGCACGTGAAATCTCAACAATAACTTACCCCAGTGGTAACCTCTAGAATCCAGTTCTCCGCATTCGGGTACCACAAGAAGTCGCTGACCTTGTCAGTGCGACTCCGGATACCTGGAACATCTGCCAACACACTCTCAATTTCTGGGACATCTCGTACGAAGTGACTGTAGGGCCATGCTGTATACCTCTATTGGAAGATAGTACACCTCTATTGGAAGATGGTACACCCCTACTGGAAGACGGTATATCTCTACAAGATGCTATGTTGTATTTGATAATTTTTGGTCAAATAAGAGAATTTTGGTATAATAAACCTAATTAAATTTTGGTACAAGTCCATAATGTTAGTGCTCAAACAATTAATTTTGGTAATATAAACCTAATTAAATTTTGGTACAAGTCTAATTTAACTCAAACAATTAATTTTGATAAAATAAACCTATTTAATTTTTGGTACAAGTCCATTAATTTTGATGCTAAAACAACTAATTTTGGTTAAATAAACCTATTTAATTTTTGGTACAAGTCTAGCTTAATTTTAGTGCTCAAACAATTAATATTTGATACAATTATATTTAAATTTTGATCATATTCTAATTCCAAAATCTAAATTAATATCTAATTCTAAAACCTAAATCTAAATTCTGAACTTAAATTCTAAACATAAACCTAAACCCTAAATCTAATTACTACTCTAAACTAAAAAATAAAACTAGAAAAGAAGAAGAAAACTTACCCGAGGTTGAAGGGATTGAAACTTCTTTGAATTGATACAAAAAATGAAACCAGCGGACCCCTTATATAGCTTCCCAGGGGTCCGCTCCGGCATTGTGCGGTCTCTCTGAAATGGTCCGCACAACACCGGTGCAGCCAGAGTAAATTTTGAAATTTCCAAAAATAGTAGTTTTTTTATTTTTTATTTTTTAAGCTGTGCTATAAATAAAAATTTCGGCTGTTTTTCTTTTCTTCGTATGAGCATAAGCACCTTTTCTTTAGGTCTAATGCACTTGTCACCATTAATAATTTTTAATATCTGATGCAACTTGTAAATTGACGGAAAATTCATTGCAACCATAAATCTCATTCATTCATTTTCGTTGAATTTAATAACCTGACGTAACTTTTTTATATAAACGCCATGTTTTACCATGTCAGTAAGATCCGGACCAATTCAGTCAGAGGTAAAATACATGTAGACATTTAATATTTGTGCCAACACAAATCGGACGATCGGACGGTCAGAATTCATTCTGCATTACGATACAAATTCTCCATCCCATCCCAAATATCATCATTAATGAATTAATGAATTGTTGAACATGTGCGTAAAATATTGCCACCAACCTACCATTCATGAACCATCACAGCTGTTTCATTTAATTTCTCCTTCTCGTGTGCAATTAAGTCAAACACACTTAATTTTACTAAACCAAATTAAATTAATTAAGATTCGGCCTGCGTGGCATGTCATAGGCTGTCTCCACGTTTAGTATCTGCCTTGTTATTTTGCTCGCTCGGCTCCTCCTTCCACAAATAACGAATCGCTTATAGATGCCTTCAATGAGGTACTCAAGATTTTAATGGCACCGAATCACTTTTATGTTATATGGGAACGAGATTCATCATATGCAGTAAATAGGCAACAAATTAGACTAGCATCCAAGGTACAGCTGTCAAAGCTATACTTGGTACCTAGCTTGTATTTAGAATGTAATTAGATAAAAGATCAAGCAATCTGTTATTTTAGGAAACAATCCAACGGCTAATAGAATAGAAATAAAATTAATATGTTCATAATATTATGTTTCTCGTAAATTTTATCATGGTATCAAAGCATGACTAATCCTGCACCAGCAACAAACCAAAATTCCGCAAACTCTGTTCTTATCAGTATCTCCACAAATCAACTATGTCTCAACAACCAGATAACACAAAACTCACAACAATAATACTCAATGGTAGCAATTACATTCTTTGGTCCAGATCAGTCACAATAGGTCTTGGTGGCAAAGGAAAATTAAACTTTGTTACTGGAACCAAACAAAAACCCAAAGCAGCGAAACCTAACGAGGCAACTACCGAAGAAACAACAAAAATAGAAGAATGGGAGACCATAGATCAGATGATCATGTCGTGGCTACTGAGCACAATGAAACCTAAAATTTCGAATGTTCTCATGTACTCCGACACATCAAAGGAGATTTGGAACAAGGCAAAAAGAAGGTATGGCCAACAAAGAAATTTTGCGCATATATTTAGCCTCAAACAAGAACTTGCTCAAATCAAACAGAACGGCCAAGCAACAATGAATTAGTAACCGAAATCATGTCAAAATGGGAAGAACTCAATGTCTACCTTCCACCAACAGCAGACCCAAATGAAACCCAAAAAAGAGCCGAACAAGACTTGATTTTTACTTATCTGGGGGCACTTGAGCCGAGCTATGAAGCAATCCGATCTCAAATCCTGGCCTCAGCCGAAATGCCAAAAATTTGATGATGTGGTGGCGAGGATCCAACAAAAGGAATCACGGCGGGCACTCATGAACCCTCGACAGTCGAAAAATGCCGAGCAAAGCTTTCAAGGTACAAAACTCAAACCCTAGTTTTAGGGATCCGACCAAAGGGAAGGGAGCTCCAAGCACTGAGCGATGCGACCACTGCAAACGAGCAGGGCACAACCGCAACGGGTGTTGGTTCCTTCACCCTCACCTCCGGCCGGTCCGAGAGAAAGGAGAAAGAGAAGGTAATTAGGGTGGCGCAAGAAAGGAGAAGAAGTTTGGGGTGTGAGCAAGGGAGCGAATAGCAGCTGTGTAGCTGAATCAGCTGCTAACGCAATTGAATAGTTTGTTACAGCAACAAACTCCAGGTTTTGTACATTCTAAAGCTACTTCTAATTCCTTTAAAATTGAGAATCAGTTTAAATTTGCAAATTTGTGTCATAGTACAAATAAATGGATAATTGACTCTGGTGCAACTGATCATATGACATGGGACCAAAATAAATTAATTAATATTACACAAACTAAAGACCCTCAACATGTAATTGTTGCAAATGGAGATAAAGTCAAAATTCATGGTTTTGGTACAACCAAATTTCTTACAAAAGATGTGGAAAATATTTTGTATTTACCAGACTTTAACTCAAATTTGTTATCAATTAGCAAAATAATCCAAGAATTAAATTGCAATGTAATATTCACCAAACAAAGTGATCTTTCAGGACCGAGAATCAGGGAAGAAGATTGGTGAAGGATGTTTGGAAAATGACCTCTATTATCTTGATGAAAACACCAATAAATGTCATGTGTCATCAAATTTAGTAGATCGTGACAAGTTGTTGCATTGGAGATTTGGTCATCCATCTGATCAAATTTTAAATAAGTTTTTTTGTTATAAATTAGATTCAACAAATTGTGATGTTTGCAAGCTTTCAAAATAAACTAGATTACCATTTTCTTTATCTACCAATATGTTAGAAAAATATTTTGATTTAATTCACTCTGATGTTTGGGGTCTAGCCCCTGTTGATTAAATATTTTGTCACATTTATTGATGATTTTTCTCGTACAACTTCGGTTTATCTTTTAAAAGGAAAAAAAATGAAGTTTTTTCATATTTTCAAGAATTTTACAATTTTGTTGAAAATCAATATAATGCAAAAATTAAAATTTTTAGATCAGATAATGGGACAAAATACGTTAACAAAAAATTCATAGAATTTTTTAAACAAAAAGGAATTCTACACCAAACCACATGTATTAATACTTCCGAACAAAACGGAGTTTCCGAAAGAAAAAATAGACATTTACTTGAAGTCACTAGATCCCTTCTTTTTCAAACTAATGTTCCAAAATTTTATTGGTCAGATGCTGTGTTAACTGCAACTTACCTCATAAACAGATTGCCAAGTGTCATACTTAAAAATATGAGTCCCTTAGAAATCCTTAAGAGTAGGAAAGTAGATCTTGATCACATAAGAGTTTTTGGGTGTACATGTTTTGTGCACATAAAAAGACATGACAAGCTAGATAAAAATGTTGTTAAAACCATATTTTTAGGTTACTCTTCTCTAAAAAAAGGATGTAAATGTTATGACCCAAAAAATCATAAACTTTATATCTCACGAGATGTCTCATTTTTTTAAAATGAACCATATTATCAAACAAATGAACAAGGAAATGCACAAGGTCAACCAGTCATATTATCTCCAAATAATTTTATGTTTCATGAAGAAACTAATCAAGAACAGATTGAGCATACAAATGCAGAACAAGATAGCGAAACAAGTGCAGTTTCTTCAGGGGGAGAAAATGAGATAAACAAAGAACCAACTCAAGAAGAAACTGCCTTGAGAAGATCTACAAGACAAACTCGACCTCCCGTCAAATTAAGGGATTATGTATCCCAACAGGTGATGTATCCAATTCAAGATTTTATTTCATATAATATGGTATCTCCTAAATATCGAGCCTACTTGGGTAACATCACAAACCAAACCGAACCGAACAACTTTAGTGGAGCCAACCAAAGTCTAATTTGGAAGAAGGCTATGAAAGAAGAACTTCAAGCCTTAGAAAAAAAATGACACATGGGATATTATTAATTTACCAAAAAATAAAAAATCCGTAGGTTGCAAATGGGTATATACAAAATCAAATACAATAGTGATGGTACAATTGAAATGTACAAAGCTAGGTTAGGCCAAGGGGTTTACCCAAACTTATGGTATTGACTATCAAGAGACTTTTGCACCAGTAGCAAAGATGAATACAATTAGAATTTTGCTATCAGTAGCCACCAATTTAGGATGAGATTTGTTCCAAATGGATGTCACAAAATGCATTCCTTCAAGAAAATTTGGAAGAAGAAATCTATATGACTCTTCCTCCGGAACACAAAAATGAGTCAGATTCATCACTGGTGTCTAAACTAAAGAAAGCGATCTATGGTCTAAAACAATCTCCAAGAGCATGGTATGCCAAGCTAAGCTTTTCTCTTTTAAAGATTATTTTTTTTCAAAAGTATAACAGATTCCTCTATGTTCATAAAACATTCACAAAATATCACTACCATTATTCTTGTTTATGTAGATGATATTATTATCACTGGAAATAACAATGAGAAATTAAAAGGATAAAATAATATGTAAAAAGGGAATTTGATATCAAAGACCTTGGAAAACTTTTATATTTTCTTGGAGTAGAAATAGCTCATATTTATCTTACAGTAACTAGACCTGACATTGCCTTTGCAGTTAGTGTCATAAGCCAATTCATGCATGCTCTACGTACCAGTCACTTGAGTGCAATTGATAGGATATTAAGATATCTTAAAGACACTCCACGTCAAGGAATTTGGATGAAGAAAAATTATTCTAACGATGTGGTTGGTTTTTCTGATGCAGATTGGGCTGGGAGTTACGACAGAAAATCAACCACAGGATTTTGTACTTTTGTAGGTGGCAATTTGGTCACATGGAAGAGCAAGAAGCAAAATATTGTGGCTAGATCAAGTGCAGAAGCAGAATATCAAGCCATGGCATCCACATCAAGCGAGCTTATCTGAATTAAGCAATTACTCAGTGACATGAAGATAAAGCACAAAAGAACCATGCAAATGTACTGTGACAATCAAGCTGCACGACATATTGCATCTAATTCGGTCTTTCATGAGAGAACAAAACATATAGAGGTAGACTGTCACTTTGTCAGAGAAAAAGTGCAGTCTGGAGAAATAGAAGCCCTATTTGTCTGAAGCAAAGAACAACTGGCAGATATTTTCACAAAGGCACTCGTCAAGGCTAGCCATCTGAACATACTCGACAAGTTGGGTTCAATCAACTTATTTGAACCTCACTTGAGGGGGAGTGTTGAGAAATAGAATAGCGTCAGAAGATTCATCATAGGCAGTAAATAGGCAACAAATTAGGCTAGCATCCAATATACAGCTGTCAAAGCTATACTTGGTACCTAGCTTGTATTTAGAATGTAATTAGGCAAAAGATCAAACAATTTGTTATTTTAGAAAACAGCCCAACGGCTAATAGAATAGAATAGGCTATAAGTAATTATGTATATTGAGCTTGTAAGAATTAAAACAAAGCAATAAAATTAATCTGTTCATCATATTTTAAATTTTATCAAGAACAATGCTCATGCATGCATCTTCAGACTAATCTTATCCAATAGCAAAGCCCCAATATTGTATTATTAGGAGAACATGGATAACGGAACAAGTACAAAGCAAAGAAGTTGGATTTAACAAACAAACAGCTTAAATTAAGATTGATTTTGCTAAATAAACTGAGAGGTTACAAAATTACAATACATAATTTAAACTAATCAATTTATATTATTTTATATTGAGAAGGGATCCAATGCCCTTGATCTATGGTGCCACATTATTTTCAATAAAATTAAATCCCAAATAAACATTATTGAAATTAAATAGTGTTAAAAATATAGAACAATGATCTCAGATTGTATCATCATCATCGATCAAGAATAGAGGGCTAGGATTAAATCAAGAATAGGGGGACTAAACAGTAAAGTACCAAACGGTACTGTGAACAGTAAATAGGTAGGGTACCAACGGTAATATTAAATGAACCGTTGGTACCATAGTATAAATAGATAATAGGGAATTGTAAAACATAATCTTTTTTTACTCAATAAATTCATCTCCTCAGAATTCATAAAATCAACAAAGAGATATGTTGTATATATGCATACACTACAAGTTTACATCATTGAAATTTATTTCGATATGCATAAGTGCTAACTAAACAAACAGACTACATTTTAGCGATTTAACCTCCTTTCTTGATGGCTATATATTTGACATGAAGTTAAAATCCCACGGTGTACATATAGATTTCTACTGGGGAGGAAATTTTTAAGTTTACACTGAATGATTCAAAAGATGCTTGCTCTAGTAGAGTACTCCGACATTTTTATTAGTATCCAAAGTTAATTACAAATTAATAAATATACTGAGAATTTCTTGGTTTTTCGAAAAATATCCAAACCGGTCACATTCTGGCTGGTTTCCCCTCCCCCAGAAGCCGGTCAGAATCTGACCGGTTTCCACAATTTTTTTTTTTTTGGAGACACTATGAAGAGCAAGATAATGAAATCTAACACTAAAAATTCTAATTTTTTGTTTAAATTATTTGTTAGATTACTTCTTTTGATGTATAATTAGCATATTTATACTAAAATGCGCTAAATTACTTGAAATTATATTGAATTACACTATATTACATTAAATTACGCTAAATTATGTTAAATTACGCTAAAGTACGGTAAATTCATATGAATATGGATGATATCTTTACTGAGAAGACGAAAAACGACGACGAAACTTTAAACGGCCATAAAACGGCGCTCGAGTGTCCGATTTCAGCAAATGACCACTTTTCGGAAAGCTTGCAAAAATACACATGCGTCAATGCCGGCGATGCCAGTTTTTAAAATTCAAAATTACCAAAAAAACAAAGGGAAGAGCCTCAAAACTTGAGTTGAAGTTTCCGATTAAGATTTTCATTTCTATTATTCAATCTAAGTAGCTCAGTAAATTAGTTATATAATGAACCTGTAGAATACCAATTTTTACTATTTTTGGAATTTTTTTACTATTTTGTATGATTTATGAAAGATGGCACAAAATCGGCCTAATTTAGCGTAATTTTGCGTAGTTTAGCGTAATTTACCGTATTTCATTATAATTAGCGAAATTAGTGTAATTCAACATAATTTCAAGTAATTTAGCGTAATTTAATGTAAATATGCTAATTATACATCAAAAGAAATAATCTAACAAATAATTTAAACAAAAAATTTGAATTTTCAGTGTTAGATTTCATTATCTTGCTCTTTATAGTGTCTCTAAAAAAAAAGAAAATTTGAGGAACCCGTCCAGATTCTGACCGGCTTCTGCGGGAGAGAAAACCGGTCAGATTCTGGCCGGTTTGGACATTTTTCGAAAAACCAAGAAATTCTGAGTATATTTGTAATTAACTTTGGATATTAATAAAAATGTCGGTAGAGTACTCGATGAAATGCATGTGATCAAATACACATATATGTGCATGATACATACAAATCTTGTTGCTGTTTTTGTTGCATTATGAGGCAACATCATGTGCAAATGTTATTTGTTGCTGCCCTACAAATCTTTTTCAGCTCCCACGTTGCTTCGTTTTGCCACATACTTGAAGAACAAATATTAATATCAAGTTGAAGAACAAATATATTTTTCTTACTGGTGATCCTATCATTCCGATCTGATTCTGTTTTGAAGGCCCATGATTAGCTCAGGTTAGAGCAAATACTGACAGTTGAGGCCCAATAAGAGGCATCCATAATTTTGAGGCCCAATAAGATCCGGATATTATCTCAATATGAAGACGGAGCGGATATAGAAACGGGTATCTGAAACTGTTAATTAAATTATTTTGTCTAGTCGGGTTCGAACCAGGAACCTTTGATGTGTAAGGTGGATATCATAACCAACTACACAACTCAGATTTTGTTATTTCATTAGCACATTTATACTTTAAGAATATTATTTAAATTGCCAGAACCTGGCGGTCCTGAAGGAAAAATAGAACTGTCAGAAATTCTAGCAATCTGGACATTAAAAAAAAAACAATGGGTATTTTTGTAAGTTTTTATTTAATTGAGGATATTTAAAAAAAAAAATTCGGCAGTCTCTGCTTTCCTCTTTCATATTTTTTTATTTGTAACATTTTACAAAAAAAAAATTTAGAAAGCAAATAATTAGAGAAATTTCGAAACTATGTGTGGAACACACACTTAGTATGCATGTCATTAGAAGTGAAACGCAAACTTAGTCTACATTTTACCTTGAGTCATTCTATTTTTTTTTTTAAATTCGTTGTAATGAAAAGAGTTATGTACTAATATTTGTCGTTGTAGTCGTTCAAAATGATCTTCAATACTAATAAGAGTGCTGTAAGTAATCACATGATGTGTTTTCTAATTCAAGTCTTGATTATTTACAACACTCTTATTATAGATCAAGACTGCAAATACCTTCGATAATAAGAGGGTTATATGCATCTAAGGTATTTGTTAAAATGCCTCTCACGGTATGTGCTCCTAATTCATGGTCTCTGCATCCATGGTGACACACATACTGCTTTGAGGATGTTTGATGACATGACTGCTAAGGGCGTTGTTTCAGATGTGCTTGACTACAACATTCTCATTCATTTCATCAAACATCCTCAGAGCACTATGCATAGTCTGTGTAGCCAGGGTAACATTCATAGTGCTCTGAGGATGTTTGATGAAATGCTTGTGAAATGAGTTGCTCTTGATATCAAAACCTACAATGGTCTCATTAATTCTTGGATTTTGTTTAGTTCAATAGTTTATTTCGCTAATGTATGATTTTATTTTTCTCTTGTTATTTTTGTTGTGGCAGCACAACTCATGAAATCTATCCAAGGCATTTGGTTTGTGAATTGGTAATTGGTTAATTCAAGGAGGCATTTGGATATTGCCGATTAAAAATGTTGATCGATAGATTTTGAATTTCTGGTACGGACTAAAGGGGAGACCAGTCATGGTTTATTTTATGATGCTCACAAGGTGTTTGACAGATTGACATACTGAAGTAAAGTTATGGACTTATGGTATTTTTGCAAATTTAGTCGAATTTTAGTCAATACTAAAAATATTCAGATTGGTATTTGTCATAGGATGAAATTTGTCGTACCTACTACAAAGCCACTGTGAATTGCTTCTTTAAAAGTTAAATTACTGCCACTGAACAAGTCACATGCTTCCATTTCCCCGGCCACAACCGTGGTAAGGCAGCACCACCTTCTCTTTTGTCTCTAATCAGATCGCGTCCATTTGTCCATGACCTGCCCGAATTGCCCGAGCTGGATGACCTCTTCTCACCTCAACGACGGGAAAATAAATCTGCTGTGATTCTCGGGGAATCACAGGACCCTGCGATCCCATCTCAACTGTTGGTCTTTCTCGAGATGCGTGCATAAAAATTTACTTTTTCAAGAACGTTTCCAAGATCGGCGCACGGAAAAGTTTGAACCGTTGATCTCAAAATTTGATCCATCTCGGAGTCGCAGCAGATTCGGACTCCAAGGACGGATACTAGAGGCACATAATCTGGCTTCCCAGCTTTTTGGTGCCCGCAACACTTGGTTTCTCGTGAATGGGAGCACCTGTGGCCTGTGGGGTCCATGCAGCTATAATGGCTACATGTAACCCAGGCGAAACTCTTATCACACCTGTCAGCCACTTCTGGTATGGTGCTGATATGAGAAAATCAAGGCATTTCATGTTGATTGGAAACCATAGAAGGAAATGATTTCATTTTATACACTATGACAGTTTTTCTCTTTGTGATTAAATCTTTAGAGAGGGAGGAGAGGCTGACGGGATGGGGTCAGCCTGTCAGTCTCCCATAGCCCGGCCAATGGCATCGTTTGTTCATGTTGTTGACTTGGGTGAAACTGTTTCACGTGATCCGTGTATAGACCTGTTGCTTTGTTCACATGATCTGGGTGCATACGGAGCAAAGGGATCAAGGTGTGTTGCAGCTGACAAGGCACTTTGTTTTTTAATTGTTTGTGATTATTAACTTCTTGAATCTTGATTTAAGAGAGGGCTTGCAACTTGTTTCGAACGAGACTAAGAAATCGGTATGATTCAGCAAAAAATAAGAAAATTGAAAACATTTTTCCAGCACCCCATTCACAGTATCAGGACGGTCATAGACTGGTAAGTGGTAACGCCCTATAGTCTATATATATATCCCCTGAGAAAGCCTGCATAATTTAAACACCTACAATCTGAAAGAAAAAAAATGGGAAATGTTTTGAGGAATTTTAAAATTTAGAAGGTGGTATGGCGTCCAGAAACAACTGAAAACTGGGACCTTGCAGGTTTATGCTTGTAGAAATTCAATAATCGCCGAGTGACTATATAGATTTTTTTCTGCAAGTTATAGGCTTAGAGATCTTACAACTTTTTTACTCTTTTGTCTTTGAATTTTTTTTTATTGCACCTGACATTGTAAAATGATAGATAGATGGACATGCGGGGGACAGAGATGAAAGAAAATTTTCTCTAAAAAAAGAATGTTCATTTATTTATAAGACCGAGAATCAACATATGAAGTAGAGATATTAACATGTTAAAGAAAATAGCTTCAAGTATACAAGCATTACACTATAATTATTTTAAAGATAATTCTAACGTACATCCAAAAAAAATTGATTATTGACTAGTCACCAATAAAATTTAGGACTGAAATTCTATTAATGGAATAAAGGACTTATTAGCAACAATATTCCAAATGTAAAAAGATCAACATCCTTGATCAAGTTTTGGTTTCCATGCCGTCACACCAAAAATTACCCTTCCCTTCCAACCCTGCAGAAGCCAATTATCTTCTTGTTCAATAAAATATCGCTTATCATAAACATTTCTCACCAGATTAATGCATCCTTTCACTATGTCAGGATCCACTGGTAATTGTTCAAAGCCGGCTCGTAGGATCCTGCGATGCCACTGCTTCAGGGTCTCTGGTCTCTCTATCCAGTCCGACCCCTCGCATGCTATAATATTGATAATATCAGGTACAAGAATCATATTTTCTAGCAGCTGCCTATGTTTATTTCCACGTGGAATTGTTGTGTCTAGTAGATCAAATAACGCAGAGTAAGTTGACAAGACCTGCCTAAAGCGGGTGAGGAAGTAGGGGCTGTATGATGTGCACAACTCTCCTAGGATGAAAATTTGGGGTTTGATATGCCAAATGAGTTTGAGAACTTGATTTCTTGAACTATCAAGATCAAAGGATTCATCTTTTACTTTTCTGAAACTCACCATGCTATTAACAATAAGCACTTCATCATCTTTAATATTTAGATCCTCAATACGAATCGATTCCCATTGTGAAGCAATTCCTTTGTACTCTAAAGGTACGCTAAAACTTGTAGCATACTCTTCAAACCTTCTCCCCATATCTTCTACCCGTTTAGCTGGGCGAAACCCCGGCTCAGGAAATTCTACACCAGTAATTCGAAGTTGCGGAGGCCCGCCTTCCCTTTTAGAAAGAGCTTGGATCAGAGATGGCCACTGAAAGCCAAATCCAATACCTAGATCAATTACATGCAGTTTTCTGGCATTTTTTGCTGCATTAAGTATATTGTGGTTAGAAAAACAGGAAAACACCCTTGCAAATGGAGCTGCTTTAAGGAACAAATGGTAGGCCTTAAGATTAAGAAAGCCAATTCCAGGGGTGCAAACTTGTTTAGCAACAAGTCCATGATAATGCTCACTCCCGGCACCAGCCAAGCGAGCTTCCAGTGCATCAGCAAGGACAGATGCAAGCCTTTGGATTCCATTTCCATTAGGAGAGGATTGCATTCTTATCTTGTTTAGTAGCTCCTGAGCTATATGCTGATCATATATAGCTACTGCCTCAGAACAATGGATAAGTAGTGTGCAAAGATCGGTATGATCCCCT
The DNA here is from genome assembly GCA_028015225.1 of Carex myosuroides. Taxonomy (NCBI): domain Eukaryota; kingdom Viridiplantae; phylum Streptophyta; class Magnoliopsida; order Poales; family Cyperaceae; genus Carex; species Carex myosuroides. Next base: position 4,640,511 of record CM051466.1, read on the forward strand.
TGGAATTGGATTTCTGCTATACAGCTTGAGCTTGCTTCATGTTGCAAGATTTCTCGTAGATTCCAAATTTCTTCTTTCATGTGGTCCTCTCCATGGTCAAGCAATGCTTTGTCATAAACATCATCTGTAATGGGCTCTTCAGAGTATATCATCGACATTTTGCGGTTTGGCCCCTCTAAAGTATCCAAGTCCTTCCTTTTAATCATGGACCTCGACATCGCCCTGACATTTTCTTTTTCATTCAATTTGAAACCTACTGAGTTTTCATCTTTCACCTCAGAAGTATCTACATAAATCATCTTCTCATTAATATCAGTAGCCAAAAAGTTGATACTTGGAAGGAACTTCAATCCTTCTTCAATTCCTTTATGGAATTCCATGACTGGTATTCTCTCTACCAATGTGTCATGCATGGAGATCTTACTTGTTGAATTGAAACTAACTTGAGCTTTTGAAAGGCAAAAGGTGGAGCTAATGTCTGCTTCTGATTGGCAAGGAGCTACCAGCTGTTTATCTGGAGAAAGTGGGTACTTTTGCCCAAGGATTTCATAGAAGGGCTTCTCGATTTCCCGGAGAGCAGCCTCATCTTCACGAGCGGTAATGCTTAATTCATCTATTTCTTCTTCCAATAAATACCTGCTTATGAAAGCCAGTGCTGGGTCCATCAGAAAGGCTTGCTCACCTGTGTTCAGCACAAGATTGTTATTTGGTTGTTTTCAGGGAAATTTGTGTAAAATTTGTGGAATTGTGATGTTTCATCAAGTGCGGTTTTTCTCCTGGCCAAAGTTGTCACACCTGGAGGTCGAGTGCTTTGTTTGATAAAATTGACCTGAAAGTTAAATTCAACGAACCAAATTCAGTGCAGATACATTTTTTGGATTGGTGAAGAAAAAGTTTGCAGTGCATAACTAGAGAAGATTCCATGTATAAATACATGCAAGTTCAAATGAATAATTTTCTGCATATCATGCCACAATATTCAGCTGAAACTATATATCCTCCTTTTAGTTCCTGTTAGCAACAAATTAAGGCATAACCAAACTTTATGATAACAGATCAATATCCTCCCTTTTTTTATATTAAGAGTATGACAGATCAATTTCTACTACAACCGTATTTAATTTATACTGATATATTTTTGATACAGCAATTATGAAGCTCTTTATTAGTATCTTATTTTCTTAAATATGATGGTTTCTCTAATTGCCCACCTGCGCACACCCACTCTTCACTTACATGAGAATCAAGATTAAGTAAAATGACAAAGAGGTTAATAGAAAGCCTTAATTAGGCAATCAATTCAGGTAAAGAAGCCAGAACATGGACACATTTTTTGTCAATACATCTTTCTATATTAGGTGAGGCACAATTCCCCAATTATTATTTTGGTTACAAGCATACTTTGTATTTTCTTTCTCAATTACCTGAAGTAAATATTTTCAGCCAGGTGGGACTGCACCTCTGGCTAAAGAATTATTAGAAACTTCTAAAAAAAGTGACATGCTAGAAGCTATTAAACCTCAAACTCCAAAACAATAACCAAACCAACGATACAAATTAACCTAAAAACATAAAAAGAGTGTTTAAAAAAAAAAAGGTTTGAGGTAATAGAAACATCTTACCTCAAGAAAGTCCTGGGTAGTTAGGATGAAGAGGGGAGAACGCTAATTGATAACTCATCTCGGTATGAGTAGTAGGTATAAGGATTCTGAGTTGGGACCCGGGACATATAATTGGTTTGATTCTTTGGTGGCGGAGGTAGCTAGCAAACTTGACTTTTGAGTAGTTCTCATAGTTTTTTTTTTTTTTTTTTGAGGTTGAACGCCCGTAGTCTTAGTTTCTCTTAGTTTCCATTCACACCGAACACCTTATAATTTTAAAAACCTGGTTTTAGTTAACAAGAATTGCACATACTTTGCGCAAAACAATACTATATATTGTCTACCATTTCTTCTCTTAAATAGCCAACAGCAATGCAAAACCTCATTGTATATGTACATTCATATTGTTTTAATGAATCCTTAGACCGGTCAACTAACAGCAATATATGCTACATATACATGAAGTTTTTAGAACCTATTCCGTCGATATAAAATATTAATAGTTTATTCTCCGTGTTGTCACAAAATTACCCGAGATCTTTGTTAATATCCAAAGTTAATTAATTAGAAATTAATAAATATACTCAGATCCGCTGGGGATTCGATAAAAAAGTCCATACCTGCCATTTCCATACCGGCCATTAAATGGCCGGTACCCTTATTTATTATTATTTTTTGCTGTTTAGACCCTATAATACCCATATTTCTCTCTCCCCCTCACAATTACCTCCTCCGTCAAGAGAAAGGGAGGAAGGGACAGAGAGAAAGAGAAGATGATTTTTGAGGCGAAAATGACGATATTTGAAGGGGCCAAAAGGATGAACAATAGCAACTAAGATAGGTCGTCCTATCGTGGCCTAGCGAGAGGAGGGTCAAGTAGTGATCGGGGTAAAAATGAGGGAAAAAAGATCAAGTGTCAAGTATGCCCTGATAAATGACATGTCAATCATTCATACAGCCAGAATTTCTTAGCTATAAAATTTCGGACGATGACTTTGTGAAAAACCCCTACGGCTATTTTTCGAAAAAAAGAAGGTTGATCCAGAGCCTCCAGCATCGGACGATGAGTTTATTCCGTGTACTTATACTGGTAAGGCTACCACTTCGTCGGCAAAATCAGCGTGTTCTAAGAAGTAGTACTTTTAGGGTTTAAAATTCTGATGCATTCGAGCTGGGTTCTAAGAAGTAGTATTATTGTAGTTTGATGAATTAGGGTTGTAAATTTAGATTGTAAAATTTGTATGATTTTTTTAGAATTACTTTTTATTTAGTAGTCACGTGTTGTTTCTTTTAAAAATGAAGGCGTGAGAAAGAATTCAGAGTCACAATTAAATTCGCATCTAAGTCAGACTTGCATCATCTCCAATAATTTATGCAAAGGAGGCAATCTGATTCACCTCAACAAACTATTCATGCATTAGACGTATCGTACAAAACAGTAAAGTACACACAAATTGCAAATAAAAAAATACACACAAATTGCAAATAAAGTCCACACAAATTGCAAATAAAAAAGTTCTGAAAGCAACATCTAAATAAACAAAGTTCACAACATGCATCTAAATCACCTACTACTACTACGCCTAAAACTAAATCCGCGAAACAAATCAATTCCGGAAGATGGCCTACTAGATTGCCTACCAGATGGCTCTGCTTGGCTTACAGACGGCCTTGCTTGGCTTCCAGATGCCCTTGTTGTACGCCTACTAGTTGACCTCCTCGGTTGGCTTCCAGATGGCTCCCGTTGCACTCCAACCGCCTCTCATCCTATGACAATAGCCTCTCCCATTGCTTCTGCAAACATAGCAAATGCATCTAAATGGCTTGTAGCCTATGCTACGCCGTGACCCTCCGGACCCACTTGCCTCTCTGCCATAACTCGCTCATTTTCTGCCGCATTTGCTGCATTTCTTGCCTCTGCATTTGCATTTGTTACTTAGTAAGTTGGTATAAATTAAAAAAATATATAATTTTTGATGAATGTTACGTACCTCTTTGTTGCTTATCGGTAGTGGAACGGCGAGCCTAATGCCCCTTTCGCCTACCTTCCATTTCATCAATGGTCATTATATGACGGATGTGTTTTCACCTCCTAATCCTAATCCAACCCCTGCTGGGAAGAATTCTTGCTTCAGTATTAGCAGGCCATTCTGGTATATTGCCAATAGGAATAAACACCCCACTCCAAGTACTTTCAAGATAGTTCACAGTATACCAGTCTGCAATGTACACGAACTCTCTGTGACTAAGTTCCATATTTCCTATGTCGCTGTGGGTGCAAGGAACGTACTCATTTGGGAATGAAACTTGATACTGACATAGACTGTACGTATAAGCGAGCATCGCATCATTAGACGGCTCCATCGTATCATTAGGACGTACTTTGCCCACCTTCCTTAAAAATACATTACACCTTGGATTTAGCTGCAAAAACAAAGAAATGTTATTTCATTTCAGAATAGTCTTATAAAATAATTAAACGAAATGTTATAAATTAGACATACCTGAGCACACTCTTCGAACATCTCTTTCAACCTTCTTGGCTTCTTTTTCTTGGCTCCTTGTTTGAACCTCCATCTGTACTACTTTTTCTTTCCACAGTTCTGGACCAGGTTGTCAGCAACATGTTGCATACAAAACCTATGCGCAAAAAGCTCTGGAGATCATCCGTATTCTGTTGTCAGTGCAGCTTTGATCCCCTTATGTTGGTCCGATATAACACAGACGAGTTTATCATATCTAAGTACTTCATTCCTCAACCACTGCAAGAAAAAATCTCAATTCTCGGTATCCTACTTATGCACAATTGCAAATGCAATAGGTAACAATTGGTTCTCGGCATCATAGCCGCAAGCTATCAAAAATCTCCCCTCATACTGCCCAGACAAGAAGCATGCATTTATGCTGATCACTGGTCTCAAGTATTGGAACTCTGCAATGTATGGACCAAAAGCCCAGGCGACGGCCTGAATTGAACAGCATGTCTCATAATTTTTCTGTCTTCATCTCGTATCAGACTGGTCAGAATTGGTACTTTGAGCCGGGATTCTTATCGCAAATTGCCATCATCAGTGGTCTCAGCAAGCTGTATGAAGTCTCCCAACTTCCAAATTATCGGGCTATTGCAAGCTCACGGTCTCTCCACAGTCGGTTATATTTCGGGGTTACATTGTCATACACAGATAAAACATAGTCTGTTACCGTCTGGATGCTCATACAGGGGTCTTTCTTAATGCTTCTCTCAATGACATCAGCAATGATTGATGCCGTCAGACATTCATTGTCGGTCCTTGTATACTCAGTCCTACATGTGTGAGGCTTGTCTTGCCTCGTTATAACCCATGCACCTCCATATCCCGCTAGTTTTCCCCTAAATTCATAATCATAACGCGGGTCCTTGCACACCACATGAATCTGATCCCTATCACTTTTCTTCATTCTAATCTCCTGATTCTTAGTAATATGGTGCTTTCTAATCTTCTTAATTATATCATCTTTGCTTTTAAAATATTGGTCCGATACCAGCTCACCTTTGTACTCAATTCCTTGCCCATAGTAACTAATATTTGTTTCTCTAAACTCAGATACATCATTGAAGTCTGGGAACGGGTGCGTATCAGTCTGGCCACTAAGCGGCATATTCTCATATCTGGTTCGAATGTGCCCTTGAGCTGTTTCAACTGGACCATCTTCATCACAACCCTTCAGGTGATCAGAGTCCCAGTTTTCTCCATCAAATTCATCCCCACTTTGCAGATCTTCCTCCGAAATTTCATTAATAATTTCAAAATTCAACCCAATTTCATCGTCTACTGGTGCCGGTCTGGGGTAAGTTTTGGTAGCGGTAATAGTAAAGGTGCCACATGCATGGGTTTAAGTGGGGATGAAACTTGGAGTATTGGTTGAAGTCGTGATTAGGGTGCTAGTGGAGTGTAGGGACTGTCTGTTTCTGGGTCAGTGTATGGTTATCTTTGTATTGGAGGAACGGCGGGAGTGTATGGTTCTCGTTGTGTTGTATAAGTTGGCGCAACTGAATTTTGGCCAGAACTTCCAACCTCTGGCTCTATCGAAACTCTTCTGGCGTAGATTTCTATTGTAAAAATTCCAGTGGACTTTAAATGGTCGTACACCCCTCTCCAAGTACTTTCATCTAGTAGTTTTGCAATGGTATATTCTCGTGGTTTCCATTGCAAACTCAGGTTGCCAATTCTAAGTTTCATTTTTCTTGGTTATAATTAGTGCATGCGTAAATCATGGATTTCAGGTCCCAAAGTAAGATACATCGGGAATCATAAATGAATTAATTGGGTCTTTGTTGTAATAAGTCTCGTATGCATTACTAAGAACCTTCCCACCACAGTGTAATGAAATCATGGCCATGGCAAACAAACTACATTTTGAAAAACGGTAAACAATTGTTAGATTACTAATTTATACATATGGGTTACTGAAAATAATTAAAAAAAATTACCTGAATTGAGAGTATTTTCGACTGAGGTGTGAGTTGTAAGGGGGAGAGAGAAAAAGATGAATATTTATAGGGTCCAAAACAACAGCAACAAAAAATAAGGGTACCGATCATTTAATGGCCGGTATTGAAATAAATACGGTACCGGCCATTTAATGACCGGTACGGACTTTTTTATCGAATCCCAACGGATCTGAATATATTTATTAATTTCTAATTAACTTTGGATATTAATAAAAATCTCGGCAAAATTACTTTTTTTTTTCCAAAATTAATAATTTGGAGGTGTATTTAGGAGTGGAGTTTAAAAAAATTAGAATTGAAAAGACCGAATAAATAAAATATAGTGTTATTTAATTTTATGCGAAGACCAAAAAATATTTGTGTTGTTAAGAATTATAATGATTTAGTAGAAAACAAAAAAAATTTACTTGCGGGTGCAATCATATAAAGATTCATGCAGTCTCTTTCAATTTTCCAGAATAATATTTTATTTTTTTTATGGAAAAAGTAATTTCTAACACTTAGGACGTAGAAGAGGGTAAAGTAACGGGGAGATTTTCCCTTCTAATTTGTCCGGTGTGTGCCGATGCCAACAAAGCCAAGTGATGGTGGTCAGTAGTCAGTAGTCAGTAGATATGTGGATGCAGAGGCGGAAAGGGTCAGTGGTCAGTAGATATTTGGCATCCAAGTGATGGTGGTCAGTGGTCAGTAGATATGTGGATGCAGAGGCGGAAAGGCGGGGTCCACTTTCAGCTTCCCCATCCCACCCCAAATATCATCATTAATGAATTAATGAATTAATGAATTAATGAATTAATGAATTAATGAATTAATGAATTAATGAATTGTTGAACATGTGCGTAAAATATTGCCATCAATCCAGTCTTGTAAAAAACATCCGTTTAGACCGATTAATCAGTCGATTAGTCATTGGCAGTGATTAAACTGTTAAGGAATTTTCTGATTAATTGGCCGACTTTTTTCGATTATGGCTAATTATTTTCAATTATTTCTGATTAATTGTTTGACAGTGTCATATCCGTCCGACGAACGCATACCGTTATTTACAACACTGCATCAACCTACCGTTCATGAACCATCACAGCTGTTTCATTAAATTTCTCCTGCTCGTGTGCAATTAAAGCAAAGACACTTAATTTTACTAAACCAAATTAAATTAATTAAGGTTCGGCCTGCGTGGCATGTCATATATAGTCTGTCTCCACGTTTGGTATCTACCTTGTTATTTTGGCAAGTGCATTTTCCAAATTATAAAATATAGTCGTGCATTTTTTTTAAATACAACTAATTTTCGTGATTTGAACGGAACAAGCACAAAGCAGTTGGATTTACAAAAAAACAGTTCCATTATCAAAATTCAAATGCTTTGTGCTTGTTTCGTTTAAATCACAAAAATTAGTTATATTTTTAAAAAATAAATCTCGATATGTTTCTTTTAAAATGGGAAGTCAATAATGAATTAATCAACAATTATGGAATCGTCCAAACTATTTCTTTTATTTTGTAATTAGATCTCCATAAATTGATTTAGGCTAATGAATAAATAAAGGGTATGGTACAACACAGATTGATCTCTATTATGGATCAATATCTTCAGTTCAAAATTGAAAATAAATCAATCTAAACCGTTCAATACAATTTCCACATGAAAATGCACTTACGGACTATATTTTATAATTTTAGTATTTTTTTTACACAATACTTTCGAATGGTCTAGAATTTTTAGATCAATTGATTTTCCACCTATCTAAAATAATATTAAAAAAATTGTACATAAAAAATAAAATTTGATGTACAAGTATATTATCATTTGATGTACAGGTAAATTTTTTTTGAATAAAAATACTAAAATATAGAGGACGTGAGGTAATAATTAATTAAATTCAAGACGGAACGCATGCTCTACTAACAATTAACAATTAATTAAAGTTTATGTAAAAGTATATATAACGAGGCAACATGATGTGCAAATGATATTGTTGCTGTCCTACAAATCTTCTTCAGCTTCCACGTTGCTTCGTTTTGCCACATACTTGAAGAACAATATTAATATCAAATTGAAGACGAATATATTTTTCTTATTGGTGAGTGGTGATCCAATCATTCCGATCTGATTCTGATCCGATTCGATTTTGAAGGCCCATGATTAGCTCAGGTTAGAGCAAATATTAACAGTTGAGGCCCAATAAGAGCCATTCATAGAGTGGGAAAAATAGCACGGCGGAGCCGGCTTCGTTACAGAATGGCACGGCACACGTGTCAGTTACGTACCGTGACTCGCGTGTTCCGTGCCGTGACAATTCGCGTGCCGTGTTTATTTTTTGAAACTTTGGTACGGCACGTGAAAGATTTAGTCACGGCACGGCACGATACGTAGTCACGCGAGTTACGTGTAATTAGGACCATTAGATATTAATTTAATAGTGAATCTTGAATAAACTAACCTAAATTACGATTATATGGTCACGGCACGTTTAGGCACGGCGTGACTCATGTGGTGTGACCATTCGCGTGCTGTGACCACCCCTTGACATTTTGGTCACGGCACGGCACGTGAAAAATTAACTTGGTCACGGCACGGCACGAGACCAAAGTCACGACGTGTTAGTCACGGCACGACACGTTTTTTTCACTCTAGCCATCCATAATCATTCCGGAGCAATATTTTTTTTCCTTTTTTCTTTTTCTTTGTTTGCATAATTGCATTGCTAAAAAAATATTGTTTCGATTATAATACTTGTATTATATATTTATATTATATAAGTGGATTATTGAAGTGACTTATTTATATGACTTAATTATCCGACAATAATTCGTTTTGTAACCGTATTCGTGGATTATCTGCTTCGTATTCGTTTAAGACAGATTTGGTTTAAATTTTGACATCAAATAGTAAACCCGTATTCGTATCGCTCATTGAAAAACAGATGCAAATATGATATTAGCATTATTCGCTCCGAATTCTCTCCGTTTAAGACGATATTAGCTGTTCCGTTTTAAATATAATATTAGCCTATTTAAGACGAATTTAATTTAAATTTTGATATCCGTCTACTATCCATTTCGTATTCATATATGCTCACTGAAAAGCGGATACGAATATAATACTAGCATTATCCGCTCCTGAGTCGCTCCGTTTACACCCCTAGCTCGACTCGAACACACGACCACAATGTTAAAAGTTCTAAAAAGTTAGACGCGCATTGCTTATATATCTCCATTCCATTATTAAGCACGTTGGGTGTCTAATCTGCCAACGGCTACGATTGAAAGATGAATTTCGGATTGAATGTCAGCCCTCCAATCAAATAATCTGTCTTTTTTTGATTAAATACACATTTTTTATGTGTAAAGATCTAAATTTAGTTAAAATTGTACCCACCACACGTACTGCCACACAATGTTATAATTAAATTAAAAAAACTGCCTTCCAGCGACATCTCCCTGCGGCCTACCATTCTGATCGAAAACATATGTTACAATTGAAATTTAAGAAACTGCTTCTAGCGACTTCTCCCTACTCCCTAGCACTCTGATCAGAACAACGATTCTCTTCGTCGAACACAAAAACAGCCACACGGACGAACGCTTGTGCCCTTCCTTCTCGTCGTTTAAAACTGGTAGCGATTTCGTCTTCTCCTCCTTCTCAGTAGAGATTTCGTTCAAAAAGAAGGTCGTCAATCAGGCATTTTCATCTCCACGTGAAATATGAGGTCTGATTTCCCTTAATCTTACACGTGAAATCTGAGGTCTGATTTCCCTTAATCTTCTTAATTAAATTTTGAGGGTATTTTCCCAAGTCAATTGTTTAGTACTTTCTCAAAATAAAGAAGTCAATTGTGCATTTCTCAATTTCATTTGTTAATTGGTATTTTCACATGAAATCTGGGGGTATTTTCTCAATCATATATGTTAATTGTGCATTTCTCGGAAAAAAAAACAAATCAATTGGTATTTTCTCATACAAAATGCACGATCGACCACCTTCATCTTTTTGAAATCTGATTGAGAAAATACCCCAAGATTACACGTGAATTCTGAGGTCTGATTTCCCTTATTTTTATACTACAAAATTGAAAAAGACAACAATTAGAATTTTAGTTGTATGGTATCTCCATTCCATTATTAAGCACGTTGATGTTCTGATCCACCAACGGTTACGATTCAAAAATGAAATTTCAGATTTAATCTCAGCCCTTCAATCACATAATCTGTCTTCTTTTAATTAAATATATCTTTTTTATGTGTAGAAGTCTAAATTTACTTGAAAATATACTCGCTACACGTATAGCCACATACTGCACGCACATAACACAGTATTAAAATTGGAAAGACTCTGGGCTAGCGATTTTAAACCCTAGCCGCATTTTCTTGTCTTTTCTTCCAGATCGGACTTGCTCTCTGTTCTCTCTCTCCTCGGACTTGTTATACATTCTCTTGTTCTCTGTCTTGTTTGCTTTTTTGTCCGTCATTTTATGCAGTTTAGCTATTAGCTATTATCCATTCATTTTATTGAGTTATATTTTTGTATAATAATTGAAAAGTTACAGGCTTTGATTTGGTCGGACCCTATATGGCTATATGGATTTGAGAAATTTTAAACACAGATGTGACTTCAATTTCTGTTGATCTCTATTATCAGGTGAAAGCATGGGCAAAATTGTTGAATGCATTTTGCACGAGTGGGAAGCTGGAGCTGGAATTTGATATTACGAGGATGCCAAATTGATGAAGCTTTTCCTTGAAATTGTCAGGTCTCTTTTTTATCTTGATGTTCTTGCTGAAGACACTATCCTCCTGTGGTTCCGCAAAGGTTCCAATTCCAAAGCAGGTAATCATTTTTGAATATATTATTTATTATTGTAAATTTTGTAGGCAAGGTTTTAATTTAATTGCTGGGTTACATATTGTACCTGATGCATTTTAATAAATTGCAACTATGTGGTTATTCTTATGGTGTACTTAAATACTTCAGCATAGTGAAATTTTCGTTTTGAAATAATAAATTGGGAGAACCAGTGATAACTTCTAATGATTTGGTAAATGTGTAGGCAATCCTTATAGATAAAGATTTTGGTAAACTATACCTTAGTATCATAATCTATAATTAAATGGGCCATAAGTTTAATTCCCACTCTTGGTCACTTATTTAGTAACAGTCCTTTGAACCCTCACATGCCTTAAAAATCTTCACCTTTTTTCCCTTTTTTTTTCATCTGAAACTGTCAATTGTCTGACGACGTTCTGTGATTCTTTGGTAGGCAAATTTGCCCAATGCAATGAAAAGAAAAAAAAAATTATACTAATTACTTTTCATTGTTGGAGTTCACAGTCAAAAGTCATGCACAACAAACGAATTGTCTATTACAGTAAATTCATTAAAGCTTCCATTCCTCTTACAAAAACAAACAAGGGAATGAAATTTCAAGCATATCCACCCCCAACCCCCCACCCCCCCCCCCCCACTTAAAAATTCTACACCATGCTTGATTAACCACACAAACCCAATTATGCAAATTATATAGAAAAAAGCCCTTTGGCCCGTACCATCTCTTCTTGTTAGTACTAAAACACACAAAAATATCTCTTCATATTCTATTCACCTATATATCTCTCCTCCAAATTTCAGTGATCTCGATCTCCTTCTTGATAGTGGACGAAAGCATGACGTGTTTGCTAGAGGCTGTGCAGGTGTTAAACCGACCTGAACCTTTCTATCAAGAAGGTAATTTTGTTTATCTTAATCTCCATTATTCCTAACCTTCCTGCATAGGCAAACATGGTATCTAATTTTATTCTTTCTTATATATAGAAACAAAGGCCTCTACTCATTATTGCTGAGGATGTTGAAAGTGATGCACTAACAACTCTCATTCTCAACAAGATTCGGGCTGGCATTAAGATATTGAATTAGTTTTATCCAACTCAATCTCCATTATTTGCACAACCTTGCGATTCTTACCGGTGGTGAAGTAAGCTTTATTATCTAACTCAAGCATTAACATAGCATCTTTCCGATGCATGCCCTTGCTAATTTTGTAGTGTAACTCCTAATGGTTTGTATACTCTTATGATACTGCTACAGGTAATATCAGAAGATCTCAGCATGAACCTTGAAAAGATGCTCAACTTTGGATATAATATATTTTATTTTAACTGGGTCTGTGAATGTTGCAGGTCACTGTGTCCAAAGACAATACTGTCATTCTTGATGGATATGGAGACAAGAAAGCTATTGAGGAAAGATGTGAGCAAGTTGGTATTCCTTACTATTAAATGTTTATCTTTCACCTGTTTCATGAGATACCACATCGATAACACTTGTGTATATTTTTTTTTGTTTATTTGTTTTGACACCTGAGAGGTGCGCAACAGAGCATGTCTGATTATGACAAGGAGAAAACTACAAGAGAGGCTCACAATACTTTCTGGTGGTGTAGTTGTCCTGAAGGTAAAATTTTGTTATTAAGAGTGTTTCCAACCACTAAAATTTTGTAATCAAGAGTTTCTATATTGAACATGTGTGTTGGTATGCATGTCTTTTCCTAATGTGTTGTAGATGCATCATGCATATATTCCTCATGAATCAAAATTAAATCCTTATATGTAAATGTTCTTACAAAGGTGCCCCACAGCTACCAATTCCATGATTCTCATAGATAAGGTTCTAAAAGATTCTCCTTTTTTATTACAGTAAATTCAATTGCAGAAGCACTTTTAATCTTAAAACTTTATTTTATGATATAGTTAGTTAATTTCAAATTTTTGTTTCAGACACATCATGCTGAAATAGAAAACCGGCTTTTCGGGGGCTATGTTTAGAGGGGAGGCGGATTTCAGACACAGGAGCTCCATTTGCTGTAGTGTTAATATGCCATTTAATTTGTTTGAGATTTTTTTTATGAAAATATGTCAATAAGATAAACAAAAATGTGGCTTTTAATATGTTATTTAATATATCATTTAAAGAATGTTATTTACATGTAGATGTCATTTAAGAAATATTATTTGTCAATTAGTCTAATTTTTTTATGATAATCTGTCATTTTTTTATGAAATTTTTTTTCTCTTATAATATGTTCCCGTTGCAACGCACGGGCACGATACTAGTATCAATTTATGAGATACCAAATTAGACAAACTAAATTTACCTGGTCAATTTTAACCAGAGATTAGAGAATATGTTAGGTTCTCCATTATGTGTAAAGCATGATATAATTTAGTGATTTTCGGTCCTCAGATTTATTTGCAATCATTTACATGATACTGTAATGCACAAGAATGGAGATAACCATCCACTACTTTATAGCGCTTCTTGTAGTATTGGCACTCGGCCTTATTACCAACCCCATTAACTTTAATTATCTTGAAATACTCTCAAACTTCAGAAGTTTTTTTTCCTTTTATTCCCACCTGCCTCATCTGTATTGTCTTGTGACGCATGTCTACTACTAGTGCTATTTGCACTTTCTGGCATCACTGGATTACTGTCGGCGGCAATAGTAGTACCATCTGAAGATGTATGAGACATTCTGCCACAAATGCACAAATATTAGTCAAAGCTCACAATACTGGCATAGAACAATGAAAAGAAAAGGAAGCAAGGTCAAGCAAATATTTTCTTAAATTACAGAATTCATATATTTTCATAGTTATTGGGCACAATATAGTAATAACTACTGGGCACATACATGTTTAGATTTGGATATGAATACAAATTTCCTGAGATAGGATTGAATGAGATATATATGTTTGTAAGCTAAATTTTTTGTGATGTCAAGAAAAAGATCCATAACCAAGATAATTTAGGGAGAAGTATGCATGAGTACAAGCAGACCAAGAGAATTCAATTAGGATTGCCAAAAACATTTAAGGTAGCATGTTGTGTAGAGTTAAATGTCATTTCAATATGTGAAACAATCTAGTTAATAGGTCTGAGAGGTAAACTCATATCAAAGAAAAAATATGAAATTATAGAAAATACTTTGAGCTGTAAAAGTCGACCAACATATAGATCTATTCAAAAAGGAAGTTGCTTAGCAAGTTTGTACTTAAGCTGGAGCACCATTGTACCAAGTAATTTGTTACTACCGCTACAAAATTCAAAAAGGAAGATATGAAATGTTGCATTAGTTAGACTAATTTTTTTTCTTACAATCTACTAATATGACTGAAATTGCAACTATTTACCTTAACGATACTTAGTAGCGACAATGACGACGCGAGGTCGGGTCAGATGCGTCTGAAACTGGGGCGCGCCACGCGTGAGGTGGGTCTCTTGTCATCTGGAACTGAGGCGTGCGAGGTGGCGTAACTGTGCGAGCGACGAAGTCACGGAGGTCGGAGGGTCGCTAGGCCTAGAGGAGGAGGTCAGGACTCAGGAGAGTGGAGACTCGGGACTTAGGGGAATTTTCAAATGTGTACAGTGCGCCGCTAGTGGAGACGAGAGAAAAGGCAAGTTAAATTGCTAAACGCCTAAACCCTAAAAGACTAAAACTGAATGGACACTACTGGGCCATATGTAAATTTGTAATTCAAGGCCTATAGTGTATAGCTCATTATGGGCCGAGCTGGCCCAGTCCGAGCTAGGTCTTAGCTCAACTTGTTAATTTTGGCCCGAGCTAGTGGCGAGTTGGCTCGCTAACAACTCGGTCCACTATCGAACAAGTTGTTACCGATAGAGCCAGAGGTGAGTCATGAGTGATCAATGAGTTGCGAGCTTTTTTGCCAGCCCTATCTACCAGTCTGCAACAAATTGGCCATCGCACCAGTTCCGTTCACGACAAACCGCTAAGACATGAGCGCACATAATATAAGTCAATTGGATAGCTCTGCAAGTACATTCCATTTGGTTACTTGGACCGTGTGTCATAATGTATATGAACTCCCTGTGAATAAGTTCCATACTTCCTGCGTCGTTGCGGGTGACTAGAACGTACTCATTTGGGGATGAAACTTGGTACTAACCTTGGCCGTTCGTATAAGGGACCAAACGCATTACTGCAACTTTCTCCCAATGTTTTTTGATATTTTGCAAAACCTGGTCGGAAAGAACTTGATTCTTGTCTCTTAAGTCCATTGCTCGCTGTCGCTGCTCAACAAACCATCTGTTGCACTTGTAGAACATATCCTCCACTATGGCAGCCACGTGCATTCTACAACTAAGCCGGAAGACATTGTTGAGTGACTCGGAGCTGTTTATTGTCATGATGCCAAACCGGTATCCTCCATCACAAGTTTGGAAAATCTTCTCATAATTAGACGGCTTCATCACATCATTAGGACGTATTTTGCCCACCTTCTTTAAAAATGCATTACACATTGGATTTATCTGCACAAAAATAAAGAGGTATTACTTCATTTTCAGAATAGTCTTATAAAATAATTAAACAAAATGTTATAAATTAGACATGCCATAGCAAACTCTTCGAACATCTCTTTCAACCTTCTTGGCTCTTTGTATGAACCTCCATCCGAACCACTTGTCATTTCCACAATTCTGGACCAGGTTGTCAGCAACATGCTGCATACAAAATATGTGCACAAAAAGTTTAGGCGTCCATCCGTATTCTGTTGTTAGTGCAGCTTTGATCCCCTTGTGCTGGTCCGATATAACACATACAAATTTATCATATCCAAGCACTTCATTTCTCAATCACTGTAAGAAAACTCCAATTCTCACCATCCTCCTTCTGTACAATTGCAAATGCAATAGGCAATAATTGGTTCTCGGCATCATAGCCGCAAGATATCAAAAGCCTCCCCTCATACCGCCTAGACAAGAAGCATGCATTTATGCTGATCACTGGTCTCAAGTACTGAAACACTGCAATGTAATGGACCAAAAGTCCAGGCTACAGCCCTGAATTGAATAGCTCCTTGCACAATTTCTCCATGTTTATCTTGTATCGGATAAGTCAGAAATTGGTATTTCGAGCCGGGATTTTTGTCGCAAGTTGCCATCAGCAGTGGTTTCAGCAAGCTGTATGACTCTCCCAACTCCCATATTATCGGGCTATTGCAAGCTCACGACCCCTCCACAGTCGGATGTATTTCGGAGTTACATTGTCATACACAGTTAAAACACAGTTTGTCACCCCCTGGATGCTCATACAGGGGTCAGTCTTAATGTTTTTCTCAATGATATTGACAATGATTGATGCCGTCAGACATTCATTGTCGGTCCTTGCATACTCAGTCCTACATATGTGAGGCTTGTCTTGCCTCGTTATAACCCATGCATCTCCATATCCCGTTGCTTATTCCCTAAGTTCGTAATCACAACCCGGGTCTTTGCACACCACCTGAATCCGATCCCTGTCACTTTTCTTCATTATAATCTCCTGATTCTTAGTAATATGGTGTTCTCTAATCTTATCAGGTCTTCTTTGCATTTAAATATTGGTCCAACGCCAGCTCACCTTTGTACTCAATCTGTTGCTCATAGTAACTAATATCTGCTTCTCTAAACTCAGATGTATCATTGAAGTCTTCGAACAGGTGCGTATCAGTCCGGGCACTAAGTGTTAGTGTTGTGATCTAGAAGTCAATCATAGGATGATTTTTTTCTAAGTTTCGTTCATGTAATTGGATGATATGTTTATCATCTTGTTCCTTGAGTATTTTATTACTTATAGATCATTCGGGTTGAGGACCTGGAATTGTGGAACTCTATACAGGAGTTAATAAATACTCTAAAGTGTCCCTAGTCTTGGTAATTAACAAGGGACATTAATTACCAGCATAAGATTAGCATTTGGATTAGATGATGATCATGTTCTGCAGATCATGTGACAAGGGGTTGTCAATCTAATCAAATTGATACCTGATGGAGATCAGGGGATTGGACGTGACCAAAATAAAACATTTAATATGGATTGTGTTTGTGTCATTAATGTTTTATTTGTGTCTTAAATTCTAAGATATGAGATGATTGTTTCTCTCACATGAGAATACATATTCGTGGGTATTATCCAACGCTGTCAGTAACTGGCAGTTATACAGATTCTATCTCAGTATGTATCTCTCATGTGGAGGGATAGTAATTATCAAGAATACAAATGTCCCTCATGTAAATGAGTGATGATATCACTGGGCCCATTGATGAAATAATACAAGTATGTGCACATATGATTAAGGAGTTAATCATAATTACTTAATTATTCCGGAATCAAGAAACGAGTAGATTTGCAAGGATGACACATTCCTACCTTGGATCTATTCATGATATCATGAGACATGGAATTGACACGAGGCAATTGTTGCTTAGGGATCGTGATACAGTATGGTACTTATCATCTGTGTTATTTGGGTAACTACAATGCATATTGCTAGGTGCCGCTTGTAGTTTATGGAATCGAAAGGAGTTTCAGATTCCATTGCCATTTGACATAGATCCCACAGGATCACACCAATAAGAAGTTAATTAGAAATGCTCCTTAATTTATTTGACATGTATGACATGATAAATAAATTGGTTTCTTGACCAGAACATGAGAAATATAATTATTTGGAATAATTTGATACTACAATTAATTAGATTAATTGTATTAATTCAAATAAGGAAAAATAGAACTTGGTCCAATAAACAAAGTCCAATGACTGTTGTTAATTGTGGCCCATGTTTGTGAATTGTTTTCTTAATAACTACCACGTTTTCTGAAAATTGCTGCGCAGTGTTTCTTATTTTGACCATATCTCTCTCATACAAAATCGGTTTTGAGTGTTCTATATCTTTCTAAAAAGGTAAGAGAAAGATCTAGAACTTTGTTTCTCAGGAGGAAAGCCAAAATCGAATTAAATCGTGGTAAAAAATGTGGTAGAACGTGGCGGTTATTCTGGACCGCCATGTTCTGAAAACTGCCGCACACGTTTTTTATTTTGATCATATCTCCCTCATCTGAAGTCGGTTTTGGGAGTTCTATATCTTTCTGGAAATGTAAGAGAAAGATCTAGAACTTTGTCTTCTGGAGAGAAGCCAAATTCGAATTAGATCATCATAAAAAAAACGTGAGAGAACGTGGGTTAGTTTTGGAAACTGAATTCACATTCATCATTTGCTATATATACTTTCCCTCTCATTCCTTTTGAGTGTGATTTCGTTTTTACAGAAAAAGTTCTGCCAAGAACTCTCTCTTTCTCTCTTGTTTCATATCTCATGTGTTGAGAAACCATAAACCCTAAAAGATCAAGATCTAGTTCTCTTGAAGGATAGTGATTAAGGAGCAACCAAGTTAGTACTCGCTAGCAAGAGGAATATTTGGTTTCTGATTAATTTCTTGGTGGATACTGTGGAGGACTTCTACTTTGGAGTCTCATCTTGGTGCAAGGCATTCTAGGTCACGCACACATCAACCACCAAGGCGCTGCAAGGCATCAACCACCATTAGCATCAACAAGGAGGTGGAGGCTACAACCCTACATCTCAAGGACCTTCCTTTCTTGTTTGGAAACAAGAACTAAAGGTATGATGTTTAATGATTTGGAAACTGATTTTGGTTTGATTTCAATCACACATGATGATCTCTTTTGGTACTTTTCTTGTCAAAATTTTTGAAATTCCGCTGCCTTAAATACCATAAAATCCAACAGTGGTATCAGAGCATAGGGCTTATGTGTGATTGATTTTGGCCAAATTTCCAAATAAGATTAGTCAATTAAATCCCAAAATATGAAATTTTAGATATCATGTTGGGAATTAATTGATTAATAAGAATGCATGAATTGTTTGTGCATGTGTGCAATAGTTGCACAAAACCTAACTCTGTTTTGCAGCGAATAGTGGGTTTGTGTGGCTCATGATTTCAATGCCTTGTGTGATGTAATGAATGCATGTGTGAATGCTTGTAACGCGGCCTTTGGTGCCCCATGATATTAATAATTTTATTTATTAAATAAGCAAGGATGTTAACTTGCTTCTCATGTAATTCATTCAAGGCTTGCATGCCTACTACATTTAGGATTGGGAATTTTAAATGTAATCTCAATTTCTATTAGAATAGTTCTAAGTAGATTTTGGGAGGGCATGGGTAATTAACTTGCTCAAAAGGTGACTTCGACCATGGAGATGGTGGAAGGAGCGACGATTGCGGAAAGAGTTTTTCGCAAGAGCCATAAGTTGCTCAATATGTGACTTCGGCCATGGAGATGGTGGAAGGAGCGATGATTGCGGAAAGTGTTTTTGCAAGAGCCATACAAACTCACAAAGCATATGTGATATGGTTTATGTTTGTATTTTATATAAATCCTATTAGAGTCATAGGATATGTATGGGTGTATGAATCACACGACTACCTTAAAATTAAATAAGTCCAGAAAAATTAAGTGTCATTCCCTTCCTTCTCTATCCAGATCAAACTATCGATCGTTAGTTGATGGGACCTACTCAGTAGGCATCACTTTCTATCTTTAGGAGATGTGGGGCATGGCGGTCATGTCGAACCAAATAGAGAGAGGTTTACTTAACAAGGATAATCCAAAACGGTTTTGGGCCTTGGGGAATAGTTTATTCAAACATAAGATGGTTGGATAAACACCAAGAATCACCCGGTTGTGATTGGCAAGGGGTTGCCTACCTAAGATAGCTAAGTTCAAGTTTCATGCCGACGCTGGCTTGTCTTAGTGAAAATATGGATCTTGGACCTGCTACAAAATTGGACTTAAATTTGTTAATTGTAGTGGGAGTTTTATTATTGTGGTAATAAAACACATAAGCATGAACTTAACTCAAACCTTCTAATTTGTAAATCATGTCGAAATAATCTTCCTTCTCGTTGTGTTCTCTTTTGGAAAAGGAAAAATTGAAAAGTGATGGTTCAAATTTCATGGATTGGCATCGCACCTTGAGAATTGTTCTCAGGCGCGAGAAAGTAGGAATTACATCTTGACTACTCCCTAATGAACCAGATAATCATGTAAACCAGAAGACTAAGGACACGTACATTAAGCACGTGGAGACGAGCTTGATGCATTGTGCCTCTTAGTAGTGGTGATAAGTCTCGAGTTGTAGAGGCGATTCGAGACACAATCATCCTACTACATCATGGGCTAGCTTATGAAAAGGTTTCAAGAGCAAGCCTATGTTGAGGGGTACAACGTGGCCAAAGAATTTTGTGGCATGCAATATGGCTGAGGGTACCTCCGTGTGTGCTCACATGCTCCAGATGATGAGCTATGTGGAGCAGCTGGAGAAGCTCGAGTGTCCTGTGGACAAGGGGTTGGCCACAGACATCGTGTTGAACTCTCTACCATTGAGTTATTTTTCATTCATCAGGGAATGGAGAAGTATCTGGAAGAGTTGCATAGACTGCAGAGGTTGACATGTAGAAAGGAGTTTCTCATATCCTTGCGGTCGGTGAGGGAGGGAAGAAAATCAAGAAAGGTAAAAGACATTGAAAGGGAATTGTGCAAAATACTTCGTTTGAAGTTGAGAAATGTTCTTACTTCATTGAGTATGTTTGAAATTGATGTTTGAGCTTGCTACCTCTTGGATGATTTGCTTTGGTCATAAAAATCCCATTTGAGATTAGGAATCAAGTGCTCAGATTTGTATACAAAAGGAAATTGAGGAAGCAAAGCAAGATTGATAAGGTCACAAGATATCTATGTTGCAAGTGTTGCGACTATTGCAATTGTGAATGTCACATTGCAAAGATGTTCTTGTATTATGGATGTTCCTATGAAGAACAATCTATAAAATGACTTTACGTAATATCAATTACCAAAGGAAAAGTAAGACTCAATAAGAGAGTATGACTCTCGTTGTCACCTAGGTCAAATAAACAAGAATTGCAGAGAAGTCAGACTTCTTAGTCCAAGTTGATTCAAAATCAATTGTGACGAATGAGTCTTGTTTAAAAGAAATGACTAGGTTAAACTTTTCACAATGTTAGATGAAAAGGCTTATTGGATCCAATACATATGATGTATGTGGGTTGATAAGCAAATTGAGTTGTGTTTCAATAATTCATCTCATCTACTGTGGTTTGACAGTAGTTATGTCCATAGTGAGAATAGCCCTTTGCTGGCCTTAAGTATGTCCTTTGGTTCACTTAGGTGCTTACTTATTTATGTGACATAAATCTTGAATCCTTTTGAACGGTTCAAAAGGATTTAAGAGCGAAGTTGAAAACAACTCGATATAAAGGCATAAGCTTATGATTAGATCATGAAAGCAGAAAATTGAGTCTGAAATTCAAATGCTCATGGTTTGGGATGGTCCCATGACTTACTCTCTAGGAGCACTCAAAAGGATTTTTGGTGGTTCCAAGAGACAAGATTGAACTTGTTGGTTCGATCTTGAATGAGCAAAACTAATTTGCCAATTTCAACTAAAATGTCTGAAACCATTGCATTCACACTGAACAAGGTGCCATCGAAATCCGTAGAGAAGACACCATATGAGATATGGCATGAAAAGATTCCTAATATGTCTTTTCTAAAGATTTGGGGTTGCAAGGCTTATATCAAACGGTTGATATCAGATAAGCTAGGACCCAAATCTGACAAGTGCTTATTCATTAGATATCCCAAGGAAACTAAGGGATATTAGTTCTATAAGCAGTCTGAAAGCAAGATGATTGTTGTTAGACATGCTGTGTTCTTGGAGAAAGAGTTTCTTTCAAGAAAAAGTAGTGGGAGTAGTGTGCAACTTGAAGAGTCCATGATGCAACACTTAACAGTGAGATCAGGTTAGATCCCATTATCCCACCCATGAATGTAGAGGCTAGTGGGAGTTAACAAGAACCTATTTTGCAACCAGTTGCGAAAGAAGTTCAAGCTTCATCCCACGAACCACTTTCACAAGGAGTTGTGGAAGAAGGTCAAGAGGCAGATCCACAAGGGGTTGTGGAGGAAGCTCTTGAACCTCAAGCACCTGTTATTCGTAGGTCATCAAGA